>OY751544.1:11915014-12515014 GCA_963572205.1 Caenorhabditis imperialis | reverse complement strand
TCGTTCAATGATTTATTTTTATAGTTTTGCAGAAAATTTTGTTGGGAAACGTTATTTGAAAAAAAAAATTGCGCTCAGAAAAATCGTATGTGATTTAAAAAAATTATTTTTCAGGATGTCAACAAGAAAAAAACTGGTGACGATATTGCAGCTCGCAGTGAAGATCTACAATTTTTTTCATCACTTTTAAAGATCGTTGGCAATCTTCTTGAGATACTCTTTCCCAATATGGATTACGGAGCAAGCTAGGAGGAAACCTACAAACCAGTGAACCACAACTACAAGAAACCAGAATCCTTGAACATCCAGTAGAAATGAGGCCGACAAATGTTGCCGCGTTTTGGGTCTCTTCCGGATTAGAGTTTCTTCAGGCCATTGCCGTTCATTGTAAGTTGAAACATCCTAACTGTTATTCAAAACTTTAAAGCGACGTCTTGCAGCTCCACCAGGCGATTGATGAGGCACGACGGCTTCAAAATTGGTTGAGGATTCATGCAAGATGCTCCTTTTTTCAAATATGGATCACAATGCCAGTTAAAAGAAAGTGGACGGATTCAGTTTCACGGATGCAACACGGAAGTGAAATGGTCCCATCCTTCTGCGGCTAAAACGTTTCGTGAATATGGCCGACGTCGCCTTGAAAATTTGTATTCTTCACCAATAAAAAATTGTTGAACCTACAGATGAAACCGAAAACTTGTGGGGTGTACAAGTACAGTACCCGACAAAGATTTTTCTCAACATCAAACAGTCACTATCCTAAAAATTTCATTCACTTTCTCAAAAAATGTATTTCAAAATCGAAAGAGAGAATATCGGACGTACATGGGTGTGAGTCCGGGGTGAATTTTTAGCAATCTGACACTCTTCGGCTTCTTGTCGAAGCTATTTGTCATAACGACTTTCAGAAGGCGGGACGACGATCAGGGTGATGTGCACGTCGAGGAACTATAAGATTTTGATACCTTCCACAAGGTCAAACTGGTTATTATGACAATTGAGCTGAACAGCGTTTTCGAGAACATTCAAGATTTAAAAAAAAAATTGCAGGTTTTGAAAATTTTTCAACATCGAATCAATGACGAAAGAAACTTTCTTTTTTTGGTTCATTTTTCTATCTCGACAGCTTTTCATTTGTATTCCCCATTCAAATTGGCGCGCTGAGAAGACTGTGCAAGTGCGCTCCATTGGACAGTGGGTCTCGCCGCGAAATCGGCAGGTTTTGTATTGCTGGCCTAAAAATTTTTAGGATTTTCTTTCTTTTTTAGGGCCAAGGTTTTAAAAGGAAGTAGGGAGAGCAAAGAAAAAAAACAAAAAAGGAATTTAGGATAACAACAAACAATTTATTTTTAATATAAAAAAAAAAAAAAAAAAAAAACAAATTATCAAAACCCGAAAGCACAGAAACAAAATTAAACAAGTAACATTATGATTTTCAATTCAAACCGGCATCGAGAAATTTATCCCTGTTTGTCTAATGTGGTACTATGTAGCGATCGAAGAAGGTCCAGAACGGTGGGAAGAGGTTGAAGCAGAAGAGGCAGCAGATGGCAATGGTCGAGTAGATGAATAAGAAGATAGCGATGAAATGCGCCAAAACATTGAGGAATCTGAAAATTTCAAATGTTCATTTTTGTTTCGCGAGACGAAAAACTCACTTATCGAATTCTGCTTGTTCATTTTCGTCGTTCTTCTTCTGGGACCGCCTGATCATAGCATTTCGACCTCCTTGCGTGTCGTCGGCCAGTGAAACAGGTGGAGTGACAGAGTAGACTCCAATGAAGGTTATGGAGACGTCGTTGAAATGCAGCGTCTGGTTGGTGAAGATGGAGACGAGGGGGAACAGGATTTGTTGAGACGGCTCGTTGCTTTCTTCAACTTTGACGGTGAATTTGAGTAATTCGGTGTACTTGGAAGGGTAATATGAGAAGATTTGCGTTTGAGGTTCCAGAAATTCGACTGACAAGTTGGCGGAGCCGAAGGCGATAGTGATTTTGCAGTCGCGAGAAGAGGAAAGGGAGACCTTGATGACGGCATTGACGGTCAAGACGGCCAAAAAGGCCAGCATGAGTTTCATGGCATCCAAGTTTTCTGCAATTTAAAAAAAATTTGAACTCGAAAAAAAAATAAAACAAAAAAAACAAAAGAGCGTCGGAAAAAGTGAAGGACGCAATTTTCAAACACTCAAAAATGGCGCGCAAAGTACAGTGAAAAGTGTACCAATAATGCGCAGGATCCGACGCCAAAGAAGGAGACGCAGACAGAAAACATGGAGCCCCAGAACTTTCTGTGGCGTCCCGGTCGCACAGCTGTTACGGTTATAACTATTCGCATTGATTGAACGAGGCAAGACAAGAAATTGGGAAGGAATAACCAGGCGAACTGGAAAAAATTTTAATTTCAAAAATTAACCATAAAAATGTGACCATGCAGTGAAAGTATGACAGAGCGACGCCGGCAGCAGTGCAATACAGGCAATAGTAAGCAAAAATTACCAAATCGAAAAGAATCCAGCTGTTCGAAAACGGACTGTTGACCGCAACGTTGACTGAAGGCGGCGACTCGGTACAATTGTGTGATTAGTTGATTAATTAAACTGATTACTAGTGTCAACTGATTGGTTAAATTGTGTTTCAGATAGATATGTGAATGAACCATCTGAATTTTACTATTTCAGCAAAATGACAAAACATTTCAGCAACGTTGACTGAAGGCGGCGACACGGTACAACTGTGTGATTAGTTGATTAATTAAACTGATTACTAGTGTCAACTGATTGGTTGAATTGTGTTTCAGATAGATATGTGAATGAACCATCTGAATTCTGCCATTTCAGCAAAATGACAAAACATTTCAGCAACGTTGACTGAAGGCGGCGACACGGTACAACTGTGTGATTAGTTGATTAATTAAACTGATTACTAGTGTCAACTGATTGGTTAAATTGTGTTTCAGATAGATATGTGAATGAACCATCTGAATTTTACTATTTCAGCAAAATGACAAAACATTTCAGCAACGTTGACTGAAGGCGGCGACACGGTACAACTGTGTGATTAGTTAATTAATTAAACTGATTACTAGTGTCAACTGATTGGTTGAATTGTGTTTCAGATAGATATGTGAATGAACCATCTGAATTCTGCCATTTCAGCAAAATGACAAAACATTTCAGCAACGTTGACTGAAGGCGGCGACACGGTACAACTGTGTGATTAGTTGATTAATTAAACTGATTACTAGTGTCAACTGATTGGTTAAATTGTGTTTCAGATAGATATGTGAATGAACCATCTGAATTTTACTATTTCAGCAAAATGACAAAACATTTCAGCAACGTTGACTGAAGGCGGCGACATGGTACAACTGTGTGATTAGTTGATTAATTAAACTGATTACTAGTGTCAACTGATTGGTTAAATTGTGTTTCAGATAGATATGTGAATGAACCATCTGAATTTTACTATTTCAGTAAAATGACAAAACAATTCCGCAACGTTGACTGAAGGCGGCGACTCGGTACAATTGTGTGATTAGTTGATTAATTATACTGATTACTAGTTTCAACTGCATGGTTGAATTGTGTTTCAGATAGATATGTGAATGAACCATCTGAATTTTACCATTTCAGCAAAATGACAAAACATTTCAGCAACGTTGACTGAAGGCGGCGACATGGTACAACTGTGTGATTAGTTGATTAATTAAACTGATTACTTATGTCAACTGATTGGTTGAATTGTGTTTCAGATAGATATGTGAATGAACCATCTGAATTTTACTATTTCAGTAAAATGACAAAACATTTCAGCAACGTTGACTGAAGGCGGCGACTCGGTACAATTGTGTGATTAGTTGATTAATTATACTGATTACTAGTTTCAACTGCATGGTTGAATTGTGTTTCAGATAGATATGTGAATGAACCATCTGAATTTTACTATTTCAGTAAAATGACAAAACATTTCAGCAACGTTGACTGAAGGCGGCGACTCGGTACAATTGTGTGATTAGTTGATTAATTATACTGATTACTAGTTTCAACTGCATGGTTGAATTGTGTTTCAGATAGATATGTGAATGAACCATCTGAATTTTACCATTTCAGCAAAATGACAAAACATTTCAGCAACGTTGACTGAAGGCGGCGACTCGGTACAACTGTGTGATTAGTTGATTAATTAAACTGATTACTAGTGTCAACTGATTGGTTGAATTGTGTTTCAGATAGATATGTGAATGAACCATCTGAATTTTACTATTTCAGTAAAATGACAAAACAATTCCGCAACGTTGACTGAAGGCGGCGACTCGGTACAACTGTGTGATTAGTTGATTAATTAAACTGATTACTAGTGTCAACTGAATAGTTAAATTGTGTTTCAGATAGATATGTGAATGAACCATCTGAATTTTACCATTTCAGCAAAATGACAAAACATTTCAGCAACGTTGACTGAAGGCGGCGACACGGTACAACTGTGTGATTAGTTGATTAATTAAACTGATTACTAGTGTCAACTGATTGGTTAAATTGTGTTTCAGATAGATATGTGAATGAACCATCTGAATTTTACTATTTCAGCAAAATGACAAAACATTTCAGCAACGTTGACTGAAGGCGGCGACATGGTACAACTGTGTGATTAGTTGATTAATTAAACTGATTACTAGTGTCAACTGATTGGTTAAATTGTGTTTCAGATAGATATGTGAATGAACCATCTGAATTTTACCATTTCAGCAAAATGACAAAACATTTCAGCAACGTTGACTGAAGGCGGCGACATGGTACAATTGTGTGATTAGTTGATTAATTATACTGATTACTAGTTTCAACTGCATGGTTGAATTGTGTTTCAGATAGATATGTGAATGAACCATCTGAATTTTACCATTTCAGCAAAATGACAAAACATTTCAGCAACGTTGACTGAAGGCGGCGACATGGTACAACTGTGTGATTAGTTGATTAATTAAACTGATTACTAGTGTCAACTGATTGGTTAAATTGTGTTTCAGATAGATATGTGAATGAACCATCTGAATTCTGCCATTTCAGCAAAATGACAAAACATTTCAGCAACGTTGACTGAAGGCGGCGACACGGTACAACTGTGTGATTAGTTGATTAATTAAACTGATTACTAGTGTCAACTGATTGGTTGAATTGTGTTTCAGATAGATATGTGAATGTACCATCTGAATTTTACCATTTCAGCAAAATGACAAAACATTTCAGCAACGTTGACTGAAGGCGGCGACATGGTACAATTGTGTGATTAGTTGATTAATTATACTGATTACTAGTTTCAACTGCATGGTTGAATTGTGTTTCAGATAGATATGTGAATGAACCATCTGAATTCTACCATTTCAGTAAAATGACAAAACAATTCCGCAACGTTGACTGAAGGCGGCGACATGGTACAACTGTGTGATTAGTTGATTAATTAAACTGATTACTAGTGTCAACTGATTGGTTAAATTGTGTTTCAGATAGATATGTGAATGAACCATCTGAATTTTACTATTTCAGTAAAATGACAAAACAATTCCGCAACGTTGACTGAAGGCGGCGACTCGGTACAACTGTGTGATTAGTTGATTAATTAAACTGATTACTAGTGTCAACTGAATAGTTAAATTGTGTTTCAGATAGATATGTGAATGAACCATCTGAATTTTACCATTTCAGCAAAATGACAAAACATTTCAGCAACGTTGACTGAAGGCGGCGACACGGTACAACTGTGTGATTAGTTGATTAATTAAACTGATTACTAGTGTCAACTGATTGGTTAAATTGTGTTTCAGATAGATATGTGAATGAACCATCTGAATTTTACTATTTCAGCAAAATGACAAAACATTTCAGCAACGTTGACTGAAAGCGGCGACACGGTACAACTGTGTGATTAGTTGATTAATTAAACTGATTACTAGTGTCAACTGATTGGTTGAATTGTGTTTCAGATAGATATGTGAATGAACCATCTGAATTTTACTATTTCAGTAAAATGACAAAACAATTCCGCAACGTTGACTGAAGGCGGCGACTCGGTACAATTGTGTGATTAGTTGATTAATTATACTGATTACTAGTTTCAACTGCATGGTTGAATTGTGTTTCAGATAGATATGTGAATGAACCATCTGAATTTTACCATTTCAGCAAAATGACAAAACATTTCAGCAACGTTGACTGAAGGCGGCGACATGGTACAACTGTGTGATTAGTTGATTAATTAAACTGATTACTTATGTCAACTGATTGGTTGAATTGTGTTTCAGATAGATATGTGAATGAACCATCTGAATTTTACCATTTCAGCAAAATGACAAAACATTTCAGCAACGTTGACTGAAAGCGGCGACTCGGTACAATTGTGTGATTAGTTGATTAATTATACTGATTACTAGTTTCAACTGCATGGTTGAATTGTGTTTCAGATAGATATGTGAATGAACCATCTGAATTTTACCAATTCAGCAAAATGACAAAACATTTCAGCAACGTTGACTGAAGGCGGCGACACGGTACAACTGTGTGATTAGTTGATTAATTAAACTGATTACTTATGTCAACTGATTGGTTGAATTGTGTTCCAGATAGATATGTGAATGAACCATCTGAATTTTACCATTTCAGCAAAATGACAAAACATTTCAGCAACGTTGACTGAAGGCGGCGACATGGTACAACTGTGTGATTAGTTGATTAATTAAACTGATTACTTATGTCAACTGATTGGTTGAATTGTGTTCCAGATAGATATGTGAATGAACCATCTGAATTTTACCATTTCAGCAAAATGACAAAACATTTCAGCAACGTTGACTGAAGGCGGCGACACGGTACAACTGTGTGATTAGTTGATTAATTAAACTGATTACTTATGTCAACTGATTGGTTGAATTGTGTTTCAGATAGATATGTGAATGAACCATCTGAATTTTACCATTTCAGCAAAATGACAAAACATTTCAGCAACGTTGACTGAAGGCGGCGACACGGTACAACTGTGTGATTAGTTGATTAATTAAACTGATTACTTATGTCAACTGATTGGTTGAATTGTGTTCCAGATAGATATGTGAATGAACCATCTGAATTTTACCATTTCAGCAAAATGACAAAACATTTCAGCAACGTTGACTGAAGGCGGCGACACGGTACAACTGTGTGATTAGTTGATTAATTAAACTGATTACTTATGTCAACTGATTGGTTGAATTGTGTTCCAGATAGATATGTGAATGAACCATCTGAATTTTACCATTTCAGCAAAATGACAAAACATTTCAGCAACGTTGACTGAAGGCGGCGACACGGTACAACTGTGTGATTAGTTGATTAATTAAACTGATTACTTATGTCAACTGATTGGTTGAATTGTGTTCCAGATAGATATGTGAATGAACCATCTGAATTTTACCATTTCAGCAAAATGACAAAACATTTCAGCAACGTTGACTGAAGGCGGCGACATGGTACAACTGTGTGATTAGTTGATTAATTAAACTGATTACTTATGTCAACTGATTGGTTGAATTGTGTTCCAGATAGACATGTGAATGAACCATCTGAATTTTACCATTTCAGCAAAATGACAAAACAGTTCCGCAACGTTGACTGAAGGCGGCGACTCGGTACAACTGTGTGATTAGTTGATTAATTAAACTGATTACTAGTGTCAACTGAATAGTTAAATTGTGTTTCAGATAGATATGTGAATGAACCATCTGAATTTTACTATTTCAGCAAAATGACAAAACATTTCAGCAACGTTGACTGAAGGCGGCGACATGGTACAACTGTGTAATTAGTTGATTAATTAAACTGATTACTAGTGTCAACTGAATAGTTAAATTGTGTTTCAGATAGATATGTGAATGAACCATCTGAATTCTACCATTTCAGTAAAATGACAAAACAATTCCGCAACGTTGACTGAAGGCGGCGACTCGGTACAACTGTGTGATTAGTTGATTAATTAAACTGATTACTAGTGTCAACTGAATAGTTAAATTGTGTTTCAGATAGATATGTGAATGAACCATCTGAATTCTACCATTTCAGTAAAATGACAAAACATTTCAGCAACGTTGACTGAAGGCGGCGACTCGGTATAACCGTGTGATTAGTTGATTATTCATACTGATTATCAGTGTCAACTGATTGGTTAAATTGTATTTCAGATAATGTGAAAGACGTTCACTTATTTTGCTTTTTTATTTCCAATATCTGTAAGAGTTTGTGTCTGTGTTGTGATTTCGTACCAGCGACCATCTGAATAGTAAGCAAGCGTTCTACCGAACAAATATTCGTGCAAACATTTTTTGACTGACTTCGCAGTAAGTTTTTTCTGATGCGTAGAATTACATAAAATCATATATATTATATAATTTATTAATATATTAAATAAATTTATGCCGTGGCTTTTGGCAGTGGAAGGTAGACAGTGTTCGGATTTCGGATTCTCCTCGTTCGTAAGTTTTTCCCAGGATATTCCTCCTTCTTCTTCTTGTCCACGAGTTTCTTCTTTTTGGTGAGCCTTCTTTACTTCCTCTTTCTTCTTCCTCGTTGTGCCTTCTTTTCCTTTTGATTCTCCTTCCTCTTTGTTCTGGTCCGCCTTCTTCTTCTTCCTGACTTCTTCCTCGTTGAGCCTTCTTTTCATCCTCTTTCTTCTTCCTTTCAGCCTCCTTCTTTGCTTCTTCTTCTTGTCGACCTTTTTCTTTTTCGGGATGAGCCTTCTTTTCTTCCTCTTTCTTCTTCCTCTTTGTTCCTTTCAGCCTCTTTCTTCGCTTCTTCTTCCTCGCTGTTCTTCTTGCTCCACTTTTTTCCTCTGCATTGCTCCACTTGTCCTCTTCCTCTCCTTCGTCATGAGTTTGGTGATCTTCTAGGCCTTCTCCGCTTTTTCCTTTTCTGTAAAGAAAATGAATATGAAAAGTTGATAATAATGAATTACACTCACCCTTAATTCTAATCGAGACAATTAAACCGTGAAGCTTTATCGAATTTACATTTCGAGAGCAAAAATTAAAAAGTTCAGAATAATATGGTCGTCATCACCCAAGTTTTCTGCAATTTTGAGAGAGTTAAGTTTAAAAATAGAATATTTGAATAAGAAATGAATGAAAGTCGGTAGAATTTTCACTAGAAAATCAAGCCTAAAAAATCACTGTCCCAAAACGACAGGATCAATTTCAAAAAGTACGCAAAACCGTACAGAAAGTGAACCAATCATGCGCAGGATCCGACGCCAAATTTAGGAAAAGAGACGCAGACAGAAAACTTGGAACACTAGAATGTTCTATAGCTTCCCATTGAATTAATAAAACAAGTAGGACAATCAAGAAGCTTATATTTTCTATTCATTTTTTTTTTCAAAAATTCTCTTTTTTTCAACTCAAAATTCTTTAAATTGCAGAAAACTTGGATGATGACGACCATATTATTCTGAACCTTTATTTTTCTCCGTTCTTCAAATGGAAATTCTATTATTCTGAAACATTACCAAAAGTGAGTTATTTATAGTAATTTTTTTCAAAAATATGCTTCAATTTTTCCAGAATCGAAAAGAAATCGGCCACCAAACACGAAGACAAAGTGCGCTGAGTGCGGAAAAGAGCTCTCATCGAGATTTATAGCGACTCATATGAAGTAAGAATTATTTTTTGGAATCAGCGTAAAATTTGGACCTGAAACATTTAAAAATTGAAAAAAAAATTGGAAAAAAAAAATTTTTTTTTTTAATTTTGAAAATTTTGAAAATTTCGAAAAAAAAGATTTTTTGTGACACATCTATTCAGGTCAAAATTTTACGCTGATTTTGAATATCTTTTTCAAATGCCAAAATTAGTGGTTTCAAGGAGCTAATTTTCAGACAAAAGCACACCAAAGCGGAAGAGCATTTGAATTGTCCTCGTTGCTCAAAATCTCTTTCCTCGAAAAACAGTCCAGTTCACAGGAAATCTGATGTCCGTGTTAATTTAATTTGTGTATACTGTAGTGTCAGCAATATTTGAGTTTGTTTTTGTATTGTTTTTGTGCTGAAATTTGACAATAAATACATTTATTTAATAAGAAAAGTTAACGTGCTTGGTCTATTCTCTGATTGTGAATGGTTCTTTCATCCTGGATACTTATGTTCAAAGCGACATTGAATAAATTGTGTAAAGCGGTTCAAGGTTTTTATTTCTGGTGAACTGAAGACACTCTGAGATGCTAGCATTTAAACTGCTCAGCACCTACGCAGGCTGGCTGGTTTTTCCGATTTTCCAAACAGATGATAAGCCTGGAAAATTTTCGTACTTTTGAAGGAGGACTTCATTTGATCAGATAAACAATAGATAATGGTCAATTCAGATTAGCCTTTTCAGTAAAAATAATATTTAAGTGCTTTCAATATAAATTTGTTAACATACTATTTATAATAATATCGAATGAATCACAATGAAAAATAAACAGAAAAATGTATCATTTGACATTTAAAATTTTGAATATAAATCAAAGTAAAATTTGTTTACAAAGCTATATTATCATAGACAAAAAAGGTAACCCGATCTTTTACTCTTTTCCTCCACGTAATTTGCACACACTTATCATTTTGTTGAATCGTCCATTTTCCCTTCATAATCCTCCGGCTGGTCCTTGGACAGATCCTGTCGTCATTCTGCTGGAACTCGCCAAAATCTTCAAGAATTGGAGGCACATCTTGAGGATTGGTTACTGCGATCAGGAAAATATTTTTATACGAATTGAGGAAAAGCTGAAAACGACACTATTTGAAAAGCTATTTAGAAATATATTACATCTTTTAATTCTCTCATATCTTCCAGTGAAAACGATCGGAGATAAGCTTGGCACTTTTGAAGATGTTTAACGTCAGAGAACTGCACTCCCAGTGGTCTTATTATTGAAGAGTGGAACTTTCTCGCATTTTTGAAATGATTCAATGCCACAATTTGATTAAGTAAGGCTGGGTATTTGATCTTGATCCCATACACATGGAGAGAAGAAAATAGTTTCAAAAATGGAACTATTTTTTCTCCATATTTTCCTTTATGAATTGTGATCTTTCTGGCACGGATCGTATTCAGTCTCGGAAACGTTTCTTGCAACTTGTCAAAAAAGTAGTAAATATTCGACTTATCGGATTCATGAAACTTCAACAAAAAATGTTTGATGTTAATGTGACGTGTGAGCAGCTCATGAATATGTTGAACAGCAACGTCTCTATAGTGTCCTGGTACTAGTCTTATATTTTCTTCTTTCTTAATTTCGCAATTCTCGCCAATTTGCCTAAAGAAGTAGCTCTTGGAGAGGTAACAAAAGTTTATAAAATTGGCGAAAACAGCAATGAAGACTAGTGGAATGGGGATACGGACTGTGTCACCGACAGTTTTCAGTGATTTGCAGGTCAGTCTGCAGGACATTCTGGAATTTGGAAATGTTCTGCGAGGTACACAAACAATGAAATAACCTGTCTTTCGCACGCAAACCCTTCAGAATCTCATCGATTACAGTGGGTGGCATCTCTTCTAAGCACGGACGGGGCTTCATCATCTGGATAAATGGGGAAATTTAGCAGACCAACAATAAGAATGGATGAAGGTTACGATTGGCAAAAGTTAAAATGAATACAATGCGAAGGAAACACGGACATAATTGGTCCTTTAGTAATCAAAAAAACCAGCCAGCTAACGTAAGTGCTGAGCAGTTCACAAAAATGTCTCTACTGTACAAAAAAGCAATCAAGGTTCCTTATACATAACGTTCCTAGCCCTTCCGTGACCATCTGTCAGCGATACCCAAGATACCACACCGATCTATTGGAAAAGGTGCGTACATCTGCACGCAATTTGCACAGAAGGTTTTACCGCAAATGAGAACCGTAGCCGAAAATTAGATGAGCGGTTCGATAAGAACGTGGTAATTTAGTATAGCGATATGAAAAATCGATTGTAATTAAAAGACTAGTAAGACAACGGATGGAAAGAATTTCCCGGTACACTTATAAGGGAGGGGGTTAAAATAATTCAACCATGCGTTGATAGAGGAATATAAAGGTTTCATTAGAGAGCTCCAAAAGCCAACAAGTGTGTGGAAACTTATAGTGAGACAATGACGTGAATACTGCGTGTGATACAACTCAGTGAGAAAAAAGGAGGTGGGGGTGGGAAAAAGGCCGTCCAGGTGTTTATGTTTCCTCCTTGTTTAGACAAGATATAAATGAAAAAGTTAGATAGTCATAAGGATCAGAGAGATTGGAAATTTCAGAATTTGATTTTTTCGATTGGGCTACAAGTTGTTTCTCTGACGCCACAATTAAGACATAGAAAAGGGGAGTAAGCTGGGTGTAGTGACAAACGCATTTGCCATTACTCCATTGAAACAGGCGGTTAAAAGTGGTCAAATTTTAAAAATTGCTACATCTTTTAGTTGCAAAGATGCGCAACAGGCTTTTAACTGTGTGTCTCTATTATTACAGTCTCCCTCTTCTAATTTTCAAAAACTACAAATTGTTGATCCAATCCCCCAACTCCAATATGTGAGAAAAAAATAAACGAAAATATGATGAAATTACCACCAAAGTGCATATGAAATGTCATAGAATGGCTCGACTACATTCTCATGGCTAATTACGGGGAGAGTATCCCACCTTCTCTACGTCTATAGAGTTCACATGCCGTTTCATGTTTACGCCTCCGTATTATCGAGAATTGCACGTGGTTGTCAGGGGCGACTGTCGTACCTAACAAGGCCAGAAAGCGAAGGGGTTCATAATGCGGAGGAATTATGATCATTGTTCTCTAGATTGTAGTCAAAGAGATGGGAGATTAGTTTCAAGAGCCTAGGTTCAGTTTGTTGCCTTGGAATCAAACTATGTCTGCCAAAAGCAATTGTGTGGACCATTAGAACAATCCATATCACTTAAAACAACTATGTTCTCCAATTCCCTGTCTTTTTTGTCACAACCACGTTTCCAGGTGAAAAGTTCCGTCGCTATACGTGTTCAATGAGCATGAATACCATTATTTCGATCAAAGCGTAATATTGGTATTCCATGGTCATAACACATGTATTACGCCGTGAAAATGATAAGAATAATAGATTGAATAGGAGGAAGGCTAACAGCTTGGTAGTAGAAGAGTGAATGAGCTGGGCTTGAAGGAAAGGTGACCTTTCTTAGAAACTGGCCATATGCCCCGCCCATCGGCTCGAGGCTCAAAGGATGTCATTTAGGATCTTAAAGGTTGTGGAAGAGAGAATTGGAAACAAAAAACAGGAGAAAACTTCACGTCATCTGATAAAAATATTGGAGTTTTAAAACAAGAAATTGTTTCCGTTGCTTCTAACTGACCACATTAAAATCGAAGGTGAAGAGCAGAAGGCACACGGATTAACGGCCGGATTAGTGGCCTACCTGTCCCGACTGAACCACACCTGCAGTTAACCTCTTCTTTTGTAATTAATATTATTATTATCTTCATCTCCTTCTCGAATTTCTTTACATCTTGTGCAATTTTAATATCTTGCTAAATGCGCGGAATGTGGAGAATTCAAAGAATTTGGTTTAGAAAAGGCCGCTTCCAAATTAGAGGCTTTGTCTTTGATGTTTGCGCGTTTCCATATTTCGGAAAGATCAGGGCTCAAATTACACATTCTGGGGATCAAAGCCGTACCTATAATTGGTGGTGAGTTATACTAATATGAAATCGGCGGAAGCTTTGGAATTACTTGGACAGAATAGAGGATCTGAATGTGTGTGAAATATAGACAAGCAACAGGGTCCAGAATTGTCTAGAGTGGTGAATGACGTGGCAAGATGGTCAAAATTTGTCAAACAACAACCTAAAGTACAAAAAGGCATAAGAAATCTTCAAAATGAACTGAATTTTGAAAGCGCTAAATGAAGAAAGGCTCTGGTGCTGGAGATATGTAAGCTAAATGAACATATTGTCTAATAGAACTCATATACAGGAGGTGAGAACTGATTATAATAATTCAGTCTGACGAAATATGCTCCTTCTTTATTGTTTTGAATTTCTTGTAATGATAACTTAAAGCTTAAAATCATGATTTGGAACAAAGTAAACTAAGAGAAACCAAAAAAAGTTGAATTCATCAATGTCACATTTTTATATATAATTATATAATTAGTTACTCGAACTTGTCTTCCAGACACTGATCAAACTATTCCCAAGTTCAATACTTTCTTTCTCTCATTCCTCCCACCGTCACTAAAACCATCCCGTTCACTCTCTTTACCTCCGTCTCCCAATTTATAATGTTGTTTCGGGCGCCGCCCCCTCCACCCAAAACATAGTGGACGTCGGAACCCGCGAGGAAACCATTGCCTGCCGGGGAATGGTTCAGATACCGACTTGTAATTGACGGGTAGCAACAGTATTGTATCGTTGGCCAGGCAGCTTTGGCATAATTTTTGGATGTCCTCTCGAGGGAGGACAGAAAAAGGGTTGAGATTTTACACTCTCTGAGTTTTGCTTTAATTTAATTAATTTTTTGCTGTTATTGAGAAAATTGTAGAGATTATTGCCTTGGTTTTCAAGTTTTATTACAAGGTTCGATTTCTTGAAACTTGGATTTGGTTTTTGTTAATCAAAATTTTATGATTCAAAATGGTTTTCTACGCGCTTTTGCATAACTAAACATAGGAAAAATTATTAATGCAAAAGTATAGTTGGACTATAAAATGTAATTAACGACGGAAAACCTACTCGGATTGAATCAAACTTCATCAAAAACCATTATTTTCTCTTCTTCCGTTCAAATTCTTCTCGACACCTCTTCCCCTTTCCATTCCTCGTCCGCCGGCAATAAAACCATCCCGTCTGTTTTCTTCCTCTCCGTCTCCCAAAACACAATGTTGTTTCGGGCGCCGCCCCCTGCACACAAAACATAGTGAACGTCGGAACTCGCGAGATGTCGGGACAAGGAAACCATTGCCTGCCGGAAGAATGGTTTAGATCACGACTTTACAAATATACGGGTAGTAATAGTGTTGTATCGTTGAAAAGGAAGGAAAGCATCAATTTTTGGAACGTCCCTTCTAGGGGGGACAGAAAAGGGGTTTGAAGTTCTCTGGGAACCTTTCAAACTTGTAAAGAAAAGTTGTTTAGGTAGTTTGAAAACAACAAAAATCATTTATCCTTGTGAAATATGTTATGTTTTGAATAAGAAAATTTGATTTTGATTCTCAAAACTTTCCATCCTTTGAACACGGAACAAGCTTTTTTGTTTTTTAACGTGTCAAAGATGACAAATAACAACATAATCGCATTCACTTCCTGGTAGAATCTAGTATAAAACGGATCCCAAAAAGTTAGAAAGATCAGATATCATGATTCTTCTTCTTCTTCTCGCCTGGATTGCCCCTCTTATTTCCGCATATGGCGTAAATTATCCGTCGGCAAATGGAGGATATAATCAACCGCACTATCCAGTGTATTATGGTGGTTATGAATCGTCATCATCTGAAGAGAGTATGCTTGCCAATTTGTAAATTTGTATTTATCAAAAATATTTCAGAAGAAGTGATCTATTTGCCTGGTCCGCCGGGACCACCGGGACCACCGGGAGTTGGAGAAAAAGGAGATAAAGGAGACAAAGGAGACCAAGGAGACCAAGGCGGTCAAGGAGAACCAGGAGTTGGAGAAAAAGGAGATACAGGAGAAAAAGGAGACAAAGGAGATAAAGGTGAACCAGGACCGCCCGGAAGTTGCACACCTATTTGTCCAAAAAAATCATTTCAATTCTCAACTAGGAACATTGATGGGAAAGACGTACCATGGTGCATTACAATGCATTCAACTGCTGACACCAAAAGCATTGTTTCAAAAGCTTCCCAAAAATGCCTGGATATTGGAGGAGTTCTTACTGGGTTTGATAGCACTGAAGAACTTTTTGGAGCATACAGTATGATTTTTCAATCGACAAAACAAAATGATGATTTCAGACTCTCTGAAAACGATTTTTCATCCCTGATTAACAGTAGCAGGAAACCTGTTGTTTTATTTGGAGCTCGTAGACTCCCAGAGTGTGAAAAGTCGTCTTCTGGTAGTTGCTCAAGGACAAATGTAAGTTATGACAGCAATAGTTGCTTTTGAATTGACGATCTGTTTAAGGGAAACAAGTTCACTGACGAAGTCACTCTTGGATCAGCTATTTTCCAGCCTTCATGGTCTGGTGCAGTAGATATGTAAGCTAAATGATCAAGTTGTGGGGTAACAATCAAGTTGTGTTTAGCTCTGGATCAAAAACGTGCATTGTATTCAACACAGCTGATCAAAAATTGATGTCATACAGGTAAAAGAAGTGTTCTTTGAACTGGTTACTCATGATGTGTTCTTGCAGCTGCGACAACAGCGACAATAACAAACCAGCTAATCTACTTTTCTGCGGTCAACCTGCATCCTGTCCGAAGGCTTGATTGCATGTCATGTTGATGTATTCTTAACCAATGAATTTTACCTCATCACAATTTTTCTCCAAGTATCCAGTTGGTACCAAGAAAAAATGATTACAGTTTAAGGAAGACTTATCTAGTGTGATGAACTGGTTCTGCCACTTAGGCAGGTCAACACATTAAGCCCGAACAGAAGCTTTTCACCAGGGAGAAACTCTTGTTTTACGAACAAAGCAACACGTTCACGGACAAAATTTTATTATCTCAAGAGGTGTCCGGAAGTTGACAAAATAATAAAGTAATTCGAGGAGGCGGGTAAATATTGAAAGAGCAGCTGGGAGCAGTAATAATTTCTTCTTTGGGTGGCTTTTAGCTGGGTGAGTTGCTGGGAGCATTACTTATTTCTTCTTATGGTGGATTTTAGCTTTAGCTGGGAGCTGCAGTCTGTCACCGGCGAAAAGGTTGACGTAAGCACAGCAGCTGATCGAAGCAAGTCTTTCGTCGGCCCTCATCAAGTCGTTGAGGACGTGGGCTTCCATCAGCAAGACGTCGTCTTGACGGTTAGAGATCATGGTGTAGAACTCCTCGACTTTCGAACGCTCATCCTTCGAAATGTTCCAGGTTGGCAGCTTTTTGAGCACCATTCCACAGATCAGTTGGAAGAGATCGATGTCGGTTGAGGTGAGAACACCAGAGTGTTGGTTGGCACAGCCCTGGAGAGCATACTCCAATCGATCTTCGGCTGAGTCTGAAAACAAGAAATATTAAAGATTCAATGTTGAGGCAATCTTACCGCTCTGTGGGCAGGGATAGCAATGAAGGGACTTGATCATTTTGAGGCGTCTTTCACAGTACACATCCACCTTGCGGATCATGTTGAACTTGGCAACGTCCTCAAACTCATCATCCTCCTCCTTTGGCTTTGAGCTGAAACTTGCAGATTAAGAATTTATCATGAAGTTGTATGACTAACCTTTGGGCAGTTTTTTTAGTGGTGTCTCCACTGTTGTCGGATGACTCGACAATGTCACCGGGCTTCACAGTCTCGAGATTCTGGATGTTGCAGTTGTGGTAGTAGCCCCATAGAGACAAGTTGGCCGACTTGATGACAATCATGTCCATTAGGAGGATTTCATCGTCGCGGCTTCGAAGAAGTTTGACGAATCTAACGAACATGTCGAGGCGTTCCTCCGACCTCTCGATAGGATGTTCTCTCTGTGGGTTGAGGGAAATAACTTCATCGAGAAAGTCATTTTTTGCTTTCAAGTCGTCCTCGTCCAGTTTGCCAGAGTGCTCAACGGCATTGCCCAGTAGTCGGTTTTCAAAAGCGATACAGCTGGATTCAACTAAATTTTGAATTTATTCTGGTTTCTGAACGTATATTTCCTTACCGTGTACATACTTGGTGAACTTCCTTTCACGAAGATCAGCCCTTCTGATGAAGTAGGCATCGAGCAAGACGTTCATGGCGTACTCGATTGACTTGTTGAAGACGCTGTTTTTGTTGTCGCCAGCCACTTCACCTTTCACCTCAGTCTTCTTCTTGCCAAGCTTGGACTGTTTCCTAAAAATTCAATGCAATATGAATAGTTATTTCACAAATTTTACCCTTGCTCGGCTTTATTCGTCGTTTTACCACTGACTTCAGAAGAGGACGGAGGGATCGAGCTGGAAGAACACGGCTCCTTGTCAAAGTTAGCCTTCTCCACGACAGACTCGAGTCTCTTCTCCGCTTGCAGTCCGGCATTTCTTTCCCTACGAGACTGCATTTCCGCAGATCGCACCGCTTCTTTCTGTTTATCAGTGAGATTCGTCTGGTCGAAAGACTTGTGCTTCGACACAAGCTGGAACTCCTCCTCCTCGGCTGGCTTGGTGGGTTCACCTCTGTTCTTGATGGAATCGAGCATGGCTTGTTGGTGTTGGAGCAGAGACTGGTGGTACTTCTGCCTGTCTTTTTCGTAGTCCGCGCGTGACACTTTTCCAAACTCAACAAGGTCCAGCGGCTCTTCTCCGATGAACAGAGCATCAAGTGCGAGATCCTCGAAAGAAACATCCGTCGTCTTCGGCGATGACTCGATGATCTTGTGTTGGCTGCAACTTTCCGGTGCTTTCTGCTGGTCAGCTGGAGTCGCCGCAACCGGAATGCCCTTGGCCGGAGCCACATGGGCCGGAGTGCCGGAAGTGTCTCTGGTGGAAGTGTCTCCAGTCGTAGTGTCCATGACATCAGTGTCCTTGGCCGCAGTCTTGTCGTCCAGAGTGGTCCTGGCCGGAGTCAGGTCGGCAGGAACCACACTGGCCGGAGTCATCTCGGCCGGGATCAGGTCGGCCGGATTCACGTTGGCCGAAGACACCTTGGTCGGAATTATATTGGACGGAGTATTCCCAGATGGCTTCTGCTCTGCTGAAGCTATCTCTAGAGGTACATCTTCCGTTTGAGTCTCCATGTCTGAAATCTTTCAATATATCACTCTATGTTATAATAAATTCTCACCTCGCATCGGAGCATCTCGCGTGATCGGTGTAATTTGCACTGGCAGACGAAACGATTGTGGATACATGGGGACGAAATGGCCTTGCGGGGTCTGCATGTATGGACCTGAAAAGTATCCGGCAGGCGGCTTCTGCGTTGGAGGCATCTGCTGGAACGGTGGATACTGGTCAGCCAACGGCTGAGCTTGCGGTGGTCCGTATTGTCCTGGCAGAATGCGCACCGGAATTTGCTCATTGTGCATAAACTGTCCTGGCTGCTGATGGATCGGCATCTGCTGTCCTTGAGTGTGATGTTGATTTTGAGTCGGCAGTTGCTGACCTTGAGCCGATGGTGGGTGCTCAGCTACCATGGAATGTCCTTGCACGTGAAGTCCTTGCGGAACCGGTTGATGAGCTTGCGAGTCCATTGCAGGGGCCTGCTGATCTTGTCGAGCATGCTGTGGCACGAACTCCACAGAGTTAGCAAGTCGCTCAAGCCACGTATCCTGAAACAATTTGTATCATATTAGAAAAGATAAGAAAAGCTATACAGTTTGAGCTGTAGACGTCGTTGGGAGGTTCTTAGACTCCATCGTATCTTCAGAACGCTTATCCATCGCTGAAAAATTAATTTGGTGAAAAAAGGAAGAAAAGAGGGATTTAGAGATAAAGTTGTGAATATCGTAGGAATCTTCAAACTGTTTTGAATTATAAAAAAGCTATTGAGAATAACAGTGTTACGTTATCATGTGATACGCACTTTAGGTAACCAAAACTCGGGGCTCGGGAAGGAAAATGAATGAGATGAGATGAGGGAAGTGGACAGTCTGCTAAAGAGAGCGCGTAATGTCGAAGGGTTGTTTGCCCCAGTCGAACCGAGAGACAACGCGCAAAAGAGAGAGATCAGAGAGACAGACAAAAAGGGGGTACAGTCGTACAGCGGTGTGACTACCGTTTTTTCTCTACACTCTCTCACATTGAGGTAGTGTCTCGTAGAATGACAACACTGGCTAATGCATAAAAAAACTCTTGGATGCCTTTTCTCTATCTTTCTAAGTTCTCTCTTTTGCGCGTAGTCTCTCGGTTCGATTGGGACAAACAACCCTTCGACATTACGCGCTCTCTTTAGCAGACTGTCCATTTGCCTCTTCTCATTTCATTCATCTTCCTTCCCTAGGCCTGCGTTTTGGTGATCTAAAGTGCGTATCACATGTTAACGTAACACTGTTAATCCCAATAGCTTTCTTATCATTTTGAAACTTCCTATCATTTTTGCCATTTTATCTCTGAATTGCAACTTTTCGCTCACTTTTTTCTTACAAAAACAACATTTTCAGCGATGGAAAAACGTTCTGAAGACAACGCGAAGAGTAAGGAGCTCCCATCGACTTCCTCATCTCCAATGGTGGCGGGTGCGTCGAATCCGAATGCGTCGAATCCGAATGCGTTGAATCCGAATGCGCCGAATCCGAATGCGCCGCGCATATTGCACGTCTATCCCGAAGTCGTTGGCTACGCTCAAATCACGGTTCCGGTTTTGAAGAATCCGCCGTCCGTGACTGCTCTCAAAATGTTGAATGCTTCCAAGAAGCACGAGAGCCAGAGTGTGGCTACATCTTCCGGAACGACAAGTGCAAGCCGTCAAGTTCCGATGGAGGAGACGCCACGTCATCAACCGGTTCCGCAAGGATTTTACGCTCAAGGACAGCAGACGCCGATCCATCAGCAGCCAGGACAGTTCGTGCACAATGAGCAAATTCCGGTGCGAATTCTGCCAGGACAATACGGACCATCGCAAGCTCAGCCGTTGGCTGTCCAGTACCCACAGTTCCAGCAGATGCCTCCTCAGTACGTGCCTGGCCAGTACCAACCAGTTCAACACCCACAGGCCGGATACGTGCCAGTGCAGCAGCCACAGGTTTACCAGGGACAAGTGAAGCAAACTGGAGGCTACTACATGCCGGCTTCTCCAACTCCGTATCCTCAACACGGCCAGTACCATCCGGACCTCCCTCAAACTGTCCAGTTCGTCCCGGAACATCCCCATCAAGCTCAGTTCGTTCAAAATCCCAACACGCACTTCCAGCCAGTGCACATCAGCGATCATCGTGGCCAGTCCATTCCAGCGCAAAACGTTCAAATGGTCCCGGGAATGCAGAACATGCCGACACAGCCAACGTTCAATGAGAGTCTGCCGCATCCGACACCACAACATGAGTTCGTTAAAGGTAAGCCGATGTTACCAAGGTGATTTCAATTGTAGAACATTTTAGCTGGAAATACTCCGTCCAGTGTGATTCCGACCAAGGTGTCTTCGGCCAACGTGAATCCGGCCGACCTGATCCCGGCCGAGATGACTCCGGCCAGTGTGGTTCCTGCCGACCTGACTCCGGCCAGGACCACTCTGGACGACAAGACTGCGGCCAAGGACACTGATGTCATGGACACTACGACTGGAGACACTTCCACGATAGACACTCGACCCAAGGCTGCTTCTAAGACTCCGGCCAAGGGCATTCCAGTTGCGGCGACTCCAGCGGACCAGCAGAAAGCACCGGAATGTTCCACTCAACACAAGATCATCGAGTCATCGCCGAACACGACGGATGCTTCTTTTGAGGATCTCGCACTTGATGCCCTGTTCATCGGAGATGAGCCGGTGGACCTTCCTGTGTTTGGAGAAGTGTCACGCGCGGACTACGAGAAAGACAGGCAGAAGTACCATCAGTCTCTGCTCCAACACCAACAAGTCATGCTCGATTCCATCAAGAACAGAGGTGAACCCACCAAGCCAGCCGAGGAGGAGTTTCAGCTTGTGTCGAAGCACAAGTCTTTCGACCACACGATTCTCACTGAGAAACAGAAAGAAGCGGTGCGATCTGCGGAAATGCAGTCTCGTAGGGAAAGAAATGCCGGTCTGCAAGCGGAGAAGAAACTCGAATCTGTCGTGGAGAAGGCAACCTTTGACAAGGAGCCGTGCTCTTCCAACTCGCTCCCTCCGTCCTCTTCTGGAGTCGGTGGAAAAGCGGCGAAGAAAGCTGTGCAAGGGTAAAATTTTGTGTAATAACAATAACTATTTATATTGTATTGAATTTTTCAGGAAAAAGCCCAAGCCTGGCAAGAGGAATACTGAGGTGAAAGGTGAAGTGGCTGGGGGCAACAAGAACAACGTCTTCAACAAATCCATCGAGTACGCCATGAACGTCTTGCTGGATGCCTACTTCATTAAACGCGTTGATCTTCGCCAAAGGAACTTCTCAAGCTATGAACCTGGACACGGTCAGGAAATATACGTTTAGAAACCTGAAAACAGACAATATTATTGCAGAATCCGACTCTCCCTTCCTTGAAAACCGACTACTGAGCAATGCCGTTAAGCACTCTGGCAAACTGAACGCGGACGACTTGAAAGCAAAAAATGACTATCTCGATGAAGTTATTGCTCACTACCCGCAGAAAGAACATCCTATCGAGAGGTCGGAGGAACGCCTCGACATGTTCTTCAGATTCCTCAAGCTTCTGCGCAGCCGCGACGACGAAATCCTCATTATGGACATGGCAGTTATCAAGTCGGCCACCATGCATATGTGGGGCTACTACTTCACCTGCAACATCCAGAATCTCGAGAGTGTAAATCCCAGTGACATTGTCGAGTCATCCGACAAGAGTGGAGACACCACTAAAAAAACTGCCCAAAGGTTAGTCATACAACTTCATGATAAATTCTTAATCTGCAAGTTTCAGCTCAAAGCCAAAGGAGGAGGACGATGAGTTCGAGGACGTTGCCAAGTTCAACATGATCCGCAAGGTCGAGGTTTATTGTGAGAAACGCCTCAAGTTGCGCAAGTCCCTCTACTGCTATCCCGACCCACAAGACGGTGAGATCACCTCAACATTGAATCTTCAATATTTCTTGTTTTCAGACTCATCCGAAGACCGATTGGAGTGTGCTCTCCAGGGCTGTGTCAACCGACACCCTGGTGTTTTCACATCAACCGACGTCGACCTCTTCCAACTGGTTTGTGGAATGGTGCTCAAGAAGCTGCCAACCTGGGATATCACGGAGGATAAGCGTGCCAAAGTGAAGGAGTTTTACACGATGATCTCTGGCCGTCAAGACGACGTCTTGCTGATGGAAGCCCATGTCCTCAACGACTTGATGAAGGCCGACGACAGCCTTGCTTCGGCCATCTGCTGTGCCTACATCAACCTTTTCGCCGATGACAGACTGCAGCTCCCAGCTAAAGCTAAAACCCACCTGAAAAGGAAATAAGTACTGCTCCCAGCTAAAAGCTACCCAATGAAAAAAATACATGTATTTACCCGCCTCCTTTTATTTTTCATTATCTTGTCATTCTCCGGACACCTCTTCAACTAATAAAATTTTGTCCGTGAACATGTTGCTTGATTCCTACAAACAAATCTACAGACAAGTTTCAGAATTATTGTTCTCATTAAACTTGGATTAAAAAGGACGCCATCATTCATAAGTGGTTCACTGGGATGTTTTATCCTGAACTGCATTAGTCTTCTGATGGTTGAAATTCTCAAGCATGTAGAACTCTATGTGTTCTTGGTTTCATTCAAACCAAAAGTGTGTACTCTCCAACAGAAAAAGGAAAAAAGCTGCCAAATAATCATACGGTTCATACCGTTGTTTGAAATATATTTTGCTGATAATCGTATTGTTTAAAATGTGGTTGAAGTCCGATTATCTATCAAGTACAGATATTAGTCTGCATTATTGTGTTCAGCGATATTAATGTTCGTCGACCTTCTGTAGCCTTTGTGACACATTTGATTTACATACTGATCTTGTTCTACGACTCCAATATTGACAAAACATAGATGTCCATTACCATACCGTATAGGTGAATATATCTCAACATCTGCTGGTTTGGTGCGGCCTGCCGGAGTGAGATCACTTGAAGATTCAATGTCCATCACCTCAAATTGGTGAACATTGAGATTGCAAATCAGAAGCGACTCCTCAATCTCGAGTTAATGAGGTAGTTTTCCATTTACCAAAATGTCAGATCAGTGCAACAAAGACGCTACATCTTCATTAACAATACGCTACAGGAGATAAAGGTACTTAATTCGAACAAATTATAAGTGTCCAACATTATTCAGGTCCACCGTTCAATACAGCCTGATTTGTCACAGGGAGACAATCATTGCAGTTTTCAATAAAGAACTAAAGGTTCGGTTCATCGCTCTCTTTGAATAAAAATAAAATCTTTCTGTTTCAGGTGTTTAATGTTGATCAAACAGGAGATGTCTTTAGAGGGATTCAAAAGAGCACACAACACAGTTGAATTGAGTTTGTCGAAGGATCTATCCACACAATGACGTCCGACCCCTGCAAATCAGCAGTAGCAACAGAAAGGGTCAATGGTTCTGCAATTTTCGAATGTCTATGTGACGCATTCAAAGTCCGGTAAGAGCAGGAGAAGAAGTCCGGACAGTCTAAAGAAAATCATGTTTTCGAATCAATTGCTTGTGAAACTGCAAATATTTTGTAATCACTTTCAAAAGAGACTATTGTTTCATGATCTTGTATTCATGTACAAAGTTATAGTAGCTAAGGATATTCATATTCCTGATAATTGATTGTTTTTTCCTTTCCCCTTTGTCCAACCTTAGACGTCATAATTTTTATATTCGTTCCATTGTCCCCAATACTTCGAAAGTTTAGTCTCAATTCCTTTCCAACAGGTCTCTTAAATGACTAGAATTCCCTTTCTCCCCATGTTTTTCCTCCTAGAGTTTCGGTTACCTCTTTTAAGTCCCGTCTCAAAACTTGTAATCTAAATTCCATTTTAAGTTCCTCATTTTCTAGTACCTCTTATTCAAAAATTGTTTCTCTCTTCTTTTTTATTGTAATCTAACCTTTCATTTGTATTGTCACAGTACCCTTCATTTATAAAAATATAATATCATAACGACATGAACTGTTTTTCACATGGTTTGGAAAAAATACAAAATTTCTGAATATAGTGTTTTTGACATTGGAAATGTCGCATAGATAATACTAATTAGATCTGTATAAAGTACTAGTCATAAAAAAGCGACAACTTGCTTTTTAACGATAACTTCTCGAGAATCTGACCTGGGTACCTCTTTGAGCAGTTTCTTTCTCGTGTGTAGTTTGGTTGTCAGTTAAGATTATGTTTCAGAAGATAAATGAGTTACAATCTGTTTTCAGCAGGCAGGGTCATTGTGCCAAATAGATGGTGGGTGACGCAGACGAATGTGAATTCCTGATCACACGTTGATAATGTGAAATACTATCAACACCTTCGGAAGCTTGAATTGAAAGCTTACAGCTGTGGGTTGACTGACTCAAACAATGAACTTCAACTAATATGATTGCTATATTCAATGAAGATCACTGCTCTCACATTACCAATTTTCATTGATGATGTAAACCAATGAAACAGTTGCTGTCTGCTGTTTCTTTGAAACTACAAAAGTAAAAACCAAACAATTCTATCACCTTCTTTTATATTTATAGATTTTCTCACTTCAGATTCATACTACAAATGATTCCCTCACGGGGATTAGATTACGAATGACAATATCAGAAACAATGAAAACAAAGTGAAGGTTTCTCTTATTATTTAAAACATTAGCCGTGGAAACCGCAACAGCAAATAACCGTTAAGTAGGATTACTAGATAGTTATGAGGATGTTTCAGAACATCAACTCAGGATTATCATCATTGACTTTTTTAAGAAACCAACACGGGAGTTGTGAAGACAATGGCTGAACACATTTCAAACGTAGTTGACTTTAAGTTACCCCCGACCAAATTATGGCATTCTCGTCAATCTGAATCAAGCTGAATTAAAAAACATTTTTTTACATTTGACTTGAGAACAAAGCAACACGTTCACGGACCAAATTTTATTAGTTGATGAGGTGTCCGGAAAATTGTAACAAAATATAAAAGTGATAAAAGGAGGCGGGTAAATACAGGTGTCATGATTTCTTTGGGTGGCTTTAAGCTAGAAGAGTAGATGACAGTTATTACTTCTTGTTCGAGTGGCTTTTAGCTGGGAGCAGCAGTCTGTCGCCTTCAAAAAGATTCACGTAGGAACAGCAGATGGCCGAAGCAAGGCCTTTGTCGGCTCTCAAAAAGTCGTTGAGGACGTGGGCTTCCATCAGCAAGACGTCGTCTTGACGGCCAGAGATCATGGTGTAGAACTCCTTGACTTTGGCACGCTCATCCTCCGTGATATCCCAGGTTGGCAGCTTTTTGAGCACCACGCCACAGACCAGTTGGAAGAGGTCGATGTCGGTTGACGTGAAAAAGCCAGGGTGTCGGTTGGCACAGCGCTGGAGAATACACTCCAATCGATCTTCGGCTGAGTCTGAAAACAAGAAAATATGAAGATTCAATGTTGAGGTGATCTCACCGCTCGGCGGGCGGGGATAGCAATGGAGGGACTTGATCAACTTGAGACGTCTTTCACAGTACACATCCACCTTGCGGATCATATTAAACTGGGCAACGTCCTCGAACTCATCGTCCTCCTCCTTTGGCTTCGAGCTGAAACTTGCAGATTAAGAATTTATTATAAAGTTGTATGACTAACCTTTGGGCAGTTTTTTTAGTGGTGTCTCCACTATTGTCGGATGACTCGACAATGTCACTGGGATTCACAGTCTCGAGATTCTGGATGTTGCAGTTAAAGTAGTAGCCCCACAAAGGCAGCTTGGCCGACTTGATAACTGCCATGTCCATGAGGAGGATTTCATCGTCACGGCTTCGCAGAAGCTTGACGAATCGGATGAACATGTTGCGGCGTTCCTTCGCTTGCTCGACAGGCTGTTCTCTCTGCGGGTAGAGAGCAATGACTTCATCGAGATAGTCATTTTTCGCTCTCACATCGTCCGCGCCAAGTTTGCCAGAGTGTTCAACGGCATTGCCCAGTAGTCGGTTTTCAAAAGCGATAGAACCGAATTCAACTAAACGATGAGTTTATTCTGGTTTCTGAGTTAATATTTCCATACCTTGTTTATACTTGGAGAACTTCATTTCACGAAGATCAGCGCGTCTGATGAAGTAGGCATCCAGCAAGACGTTCATGGCGTACTCGATCGACTTGTTGAAGACGCTGTTCCTCTTGTCGCCAGCCACTTCACTTTTCACCTCAGTCTTCTTCTTGCCAAGCTTGGACTGTTTCCTAAAAATTCAATGCAATATGAATAGTTAATGTTGTTTCACAAAATTTTACCCTTGCACAGCTTTCTTCGCCGCTTTTCCACTGACTTCAGAAGAGGACGGAGGGATCGAGCTGAAAGAGCACGGCTCCTTGTCAAAGTTCGCCTTCTCCACGACAGACTCGAGTCTCTTCTCCGCTTGCAGACCGGCAATTCTCTCCTTACGAGACTGCATTTCCGCAGATCGCACCGCCTTTTTCTGTTTCTCAGTGAGAATCGTGTGGTCGAAAGACTTGTGCTTCGACACAAGCTGAAACTCCTCCTCGGCTGGCTTGGTGGGTTCACCTCTGTTCTTGATGGAATCGAGCAGAGTTTTTTGGTGATGGAGCAGAGACTGGTGGTACTTCTTCTTGTCCTTCTCGTAGTCCGCGCGTGACACTTCTCCAAACACAGGAAGGTCCAGCGGTTCATCTCCGATGAACAGGGCATCAAGTGCGAGATCCTCGAAAGAAACATCCGTCGTGTTTGGCGATGACTCGATGATCTTGTGTTGGCTGTAACTTTTCGGTCTTTTCTGCTGGTCATCTGGAGTCGCCGCAACTGGACTGCCCTTGGCCGGAGTCTTGCTGGCCGGAGTCTTCCTGGCCGGAGCGACATGGGCCCGAGTGTCCCTTGGTTCCGCATCCTTTGACAACGCATCATCAGCTGGATTGTGTTCGATTGCAGAGTCCTCTGGCGGATCGTCTTGGGATCGAGTGTCTCTCGTGGAAGTGTCTCCAGTCGTAGTGTCCATGACATCAGTGTCCTTGGCCGCAGTCTTGTCGTCCAGAGTGGTCCTGGCCGGAGTCAGGTCGGCAGGAACCAAACTGGCCGGAGGAATCTCGGCCGGGATCAGGTCGGCCGGATTCACATTGGACAAAGACACCTTGGTCGGAATCACACTAGACGGAGTATTCCCGGATGCAATACGCTCGGCTAAAGCCATATCGAGAAGGAAATCGTCCGTTTGAGTCTCCACGTCTACAATTTCTTAAAATATCACTCCATGTTATAATAAATTCTCACCTCGCATCGGAGCATCTCGTGTGCACGGTGTAATTTGCACTGGCAGACGGAACGATTGCGGATTCATGGGGACGAAATGGCCTTGCGGGGTCAGCATGTATGGTCCTGGAAAGTATCCGGCATGCGGCTGCTGTGTTGGAGGCATCTGCTGGAACGGTGGATACTGGAGAGCCAACGGCTGAGCTTGCGGTGGTCCGTATTGTCCTGGCAGAATGCGCACCGGAATTTGCTCATTGTGCACGAACTGGCCTGGCTGCTGATGGATCGGCATCTGCTGTCCCTGAGGCGATGGTGGGTGCTCAGCTACCATGGAATGTCCTGGCATGTGAAGTCCTTGCGGAACCAGTTGATGAGCTTTCGAGTCCATTTCAGGGGCCTGCTGATCTTGTCGAGCATGCTGTGGAACGAACTCCACAGAGTTAGCAAGTCGCTCAAGCCACGTATCCTGAAACAATTTGTATCATATTAGAAAAGATAAGACAAGCTATACAGTTTGAGCTGCAGACGTCGTTGAGAGGTCCTTAGTCTCCGTCGTATCTT
Source organism: Caenorhabditis imperialis (assembly GCA_963572205.1). Lineage (NCBI taxonomy): Eukaryota > Metazoa > Nematoda > Chromadorea > Rhabditida > Rhabditidae > Caenorhabditis > Caenorhabditis imperialis. Next base: position 12,486,334 of record OY751544.1, on the reverse strand, counting down.
CAGAACGCTTATCCATCGCTGAAAAATCAGTTTGGTGAAAAAAAGGAAGAAAAGAGAGATTTAGAGATAAAGTGGTGAACATCGTAAGAATCTTCAAATTGTTTTGAATGATAAGAAAGCTATTGAGAATAACAGTGTTACGTTATCATATGATACGCATTTTAGGTAACCGAAATTCAGGGCTCGGGAAGGAAAATGAATGAGATGAGATGAGGCAAATGGTCAGTCTGCTAAAGAGAGCGCGTAATGTTGAAGGGTTGTTTGTCCCAATCGAACCGAGAGACTACGCGCAACAGAGAGAGTTGAGAGAGACAGACAAAAAGGGGGTACAGTCGTACAGCGGTGTGACTACCGTTTTTTCTCTACACTCTCTCACATTGAGGTAGTGTCTCGTAGAATGACAACACTGGCTAATGCATAAAAAAACTCTTGGATGCCTTTTCTCTATCTCTCTAAGTTCTCTCTTTTGTGCGTAGTCTCTCGGTTCGATTGGGACAAACAACCCTTCGACATTACCCGTCTTCTTTAGCAGACTGTCCATTTGCCTCTTCTCATCTCATTCATTTTCCTTCCCGAGCCCTGCGTTTTGGTAACTGAAACTGCATCTAACAGGATTAAGTTATATCCTGATAGCTTTCTTAACATTTGTAACCTCTTCCGAGTTTTGGTTACCTAAAGTGCGTATCATATGATAACGTAACACTGTTATTCCCAATAGTTTTCTTATCATTTTCAAACTACCTATCATTTTTGCCATTTTATCTCTGAATTGCAACTTTTCGCTCACTTTTTTCTTACAAAAACTACATTTTCAGCGATGGAAAAACGTTCTGAAGACAACGCGGAAAGTAAGGAGCTTCCATCGACTTCCTCCACTCCAACGGTATATTTGTGCAAGCTGTTCTCACTATAATCTCCTAATTTTTTTAAGGAAATCTGGGAACAGCGTCTCGCGAATTCTCATGAATTTGTGCCACAACACGTCCAACAGGCTGAGAGGGCGCCAGAGGCGGGTGCTTCGAACCCGAATGCGTCGAATCCGAATGCGCCGCGCATATTGCACGTCTATCCCGAAGTCGTTGGCTACGCTCAAATCACGGTTCCGGTTTTGAAGAATCCGCCGTCCGTGACTGCTCTCAAAATGTTGAATGCTTCCAAGAAGCACGAGAGCCACAGTGTGGCTACATCTTCCGGAACGACCAGTGCAAGCCGTCAAGTTCCGATGGAGGAGACGCCACGTCATCAACCGGTTCCGCAAGGATTTTACGCTCAAGGACAGCAGACGCCGATCCATCAGCAGCCAGGACAGTTCGTGCACAATGAGCAAATTCCGGTGCGAATTCTGCCAGGACAATACGGACCATCGCAAGTTCAGCCGTTGGCTCTCCAGTACCCACAGTTCCAGCAGATGCCTCCTCAGTACCAACCAGTGCAGCAGCCACAGGTTTACCAGGGACAAGTGAAGCAAACTGGAGGCTACAACATGCCGGCTCCTCCAACTCCGTATTCTCAACACGGCCAGTACCATCCGCCACCACAACATGAGTTCGTTAAAGGTAAGCAGATGTTACCAAGGTGATTTCAATTGTAGAACATTTTAGCTGGAAATACTCCGTCTAATGTGATTCCGACCAAAGTGTCTTCGGCCAACGTGAATCCGGCCGACCTGATCCCGGCCGAGATGACTCCGGCCAGTGTGGTTCCTGCCGACCTGACTCCGGCCAGGACCACTCTGGACGACAAGACTGCGGCCAAGGACACTGATGTCATGGACACTACGACTGGAGACACTTCCACCAGAGACACTTCCGGCACTCCGGCCCATGTGGCTCCGGCCAAGGGCATTCCGGTTGCGGCGACTCCAGCTGACCAGCAGAAAGCACCGGAAAGTTGCAGCCAACACAAGATCATCGAGTCATCGCCGAAGACGACGGATGTTTCTTTCGAGGATCTCGCACTTGATGCTCTGTTCATCGGAGATGTGCCGCTGGACCTTCCTGTGTTTGGAGAAGTGTCATACGCGGACTACGAGAAGAACAAGCAGAAGTACCACCAGTCTCTGCTCCATCACCAACAAGCCATGCTCGATTCCATCAAGAGCAGAGGTGAACCCACCAAGCCAGCCGAGGAGGAGGAGTTTCAGCTTGTGGCAAAGCACAAGTCTTTCGACCAGACGAATCTCACTGAAAAACAGAAAGAGGCGGTGCGATCTGCGGAAATGCAGTCTCGTAGGGAAAGAAATGCCGGTCTGCAAGCGGAGAAGAGACTCGAGTCTGTCGTGGAGAAGGCTAACTTTGACAAGGAGCCGTGCTCTTCCAGCTCGATCCCTCCGTCCTCTTCTGAAGTCGGTGGAAAGTCGACGAAGAAATCCGTGCAAGGGTAAAATTTTCAGAAATTAACAATGTTTATTCATATGGAATTGAATTTTTTCAGGAAAAAGTCCAAGCCTGGCAAGAAGAAGACTGAGGTGAAAGGTGAAGTGGCTGGGGGCAACAAGAACAGCGTCTTCAACAAGTCGATCGAGTACGCCATGAACGTCTTGCTAGATGCCTACTTCATCAGACGCGATGTTCGCCAAAGGCACTTCTCAAGCTATGCAACTGGAGACGGTAAGGAAATTTACAATTAGAAACCTGAAAACAGACAATATTATTGCAGAATCCGACTCTCCCTTCATTGAAAACCGACTACTGAGCAATGCCGTTAAGCACTCTGGCAAACTGGACGAGGACGACTTGAAAGCAAAAAATGACTATCTCGATGAAGTTATTGCGCTCTACCCGCAGAGAGAACAGCCTGTCGAGAGGTCGGAAGAACGCCTCGACATGTTCATCAGATTCCTCAAGCTTCTTCGAAGCCGCGACGACGAAATCCTCATTATGGACATGGCAGTTATCAAGTCGGACACCAAGCATTTGTGGGCTTACTACCGCAATTGCAACGTTAAAAATCTTGAGACTGAGAATCCCAGTGACATTGCCGAGTCATCCGACAACAGTGGAGACACCACTAAAAAAACTGCCCAAAGGTTAGTCATACAACTTCATGATAAATTCTTAATCTGCAAGTTTCAGCTCAAAGCAAAAGGAGGAGGACGATGAGTTCGAGGACGTTGCCAAGTTCAACATGATCCGCAAGGTCGAGGTTTATTGTGATAAACGCCTCAAGTTGCGCAAGTCCCTCTACTGCTATCCCTGGCCACAAGACGGTAAGATCACCTTAACATTGAAACTTCAATATTTCTTGTTTTCAGGCTCAGCCGAAGACCAATTGGAGTGTGCTCTCCAGGTCGGTGTCAACGATCACTCTGGTGTTCTCACGTCAACCGACTTCGACCTCTTCCAACTGATCTGTGGCATGGTGCTCAAGAAGCTGCCAACCTGGGATATCACGGAGGATAAGCGTGCCAAAGTGAAGGAGTTTTACACCATGATCTCTGGCCGTCAAGACGACGTCTTGCTGATGGAAGCCCACGTCCTCAACGACTTTTTGAGAGCCGAGAAACGCCGTGTTTCGGCCATCTGCTGTGCCTACGTGAATCTTTTTGACGGCGACAGACTGCAGCTCCCAGCTGAAAGCCGACCGAATAAGAAGTAATAACTGCTCCCATCTATTCTCCCAGCTAAAAGCCACCCAAAGAAATAATGATGCCTGTATTTACCCGCCTCCTCTTATCACTTTATTATCTTGTTACCATTTTCCGGACACCTCATCAACTAATAAAATTTGGTCCGTGAACGTGTTGCTTGCTTCCCAAAAAGTCTCGATTAAACGAGTCTTAAAAACAAATCTACAGACAATTTTCAGAACTATCGCTCTCATTAAACTTGGATTGAAAAGGACGCCATCATTCATAAGTGGTTCACTGGGATGTTTTATCCTGAACTGCATTAGTCTTCTGATGGTTGAAATTCTCGAGAATGTAGAGCTCTATGTGTGCTTGACTTCATTTCAACCAGAAATGTGCACGCTCCGACAGATCATACTGTTGTTTAAAGTGTAGTTTGCTGATATTCGTAACATTTTTCAAAATCAGTCTCTTGTAGATTTGATCAAACACGGACACTGAAAAAGACCAAATTATTGTTTCGAGATATATTAATGTTGGTCGACGTTATTCATTCATTCATTCAGAGTAGGAACTGAAGGGCAGAAGCCTCTAACACAGTAACGTTTCATCATTATTAAAGAACCGCGAGTAGTGGTTAGTACGGAATTTAGGTTTGGTTGATCTCAGGTGATCAGTTAAACCTTCGTAGATTGCTCTACTCCCCATTTCCAAGGCTGGGTGGACCTAGGGGGGTGAGGTGGAATTGAACATCCGACCTCTGGAACGCTAGCTGCCGCCGTTACCGACTGCGCTAGCCCCCCCCCCCACGTCCTGTAGCCTTTGTGATTTCCCAACACATTCGGATTACTTTTCATATCAGTGAACATTTTTGACTATGTTGTTGTGGATATTGAACAACTGTTGTTTCATGGTTTGGAAAAAACCACAAACTTTCGGAACCTAATGTTGCTGGCATTGAAATACTTTACTCGTATTCTATGTTAGATCTGTATACAGTACTGGCCATAAAGCATGCGACAGCTTGTTTTCCATCTCAGCTACTAGGTTTGCCTATTTGGCTCTTATTAGTAGGATTTCTCAACAGAATGTGGCGCAGAACGACTGTAACCCCTTTTTCTCTCGCTCTCTAATCTCTCTCTGTTGCGCGTAGTCTCTCGGTTCGATTGGGACGAACGACCCTTCGACATTACCCGTCCTGTTTAGCAGAGACCCTTCTCATTTGCCTTCTTTGCCTTCTTACCGTTTTGTAAACGATTGGTGTTACAAGAGGCGCTTTCAACTTCCTAAAAGTGTTCCTACTTGTTGCTTATTAGAAATTGTTATCGCTTTGAAATTTTGCATTTCGTGAACCGTTAATTTTCAGTTGCCTACGACACACGTCAGAATGGATCTGCCCGAGTTGGGAACCGTCTCTCGTTCCGACTACATGAAAAACAAGCAGAAATACCGTCAGGAGCTGCTCGAAAACCAAAAAGATCTGCTCAACACCATCAGAAACGAGGATGTGCCCACCAAGCCTGCCGAGGCGGCTCCTGTGGACGAACAACTCGATAATGCTGCTCTGGAGCAAATGGATCTTGACAAAGACAAGACCTGGGAAAATCCGTGCTCGAGCAGTTCACTTCAACTGGCTTCGTCTGGAGACGGTGGGAAAACCGCGACTCACGGGTATGATCTCTATATTTCCATACAACTTTTTGAGTCTGATCACAATGTTTCAGACAAAAGCAAAAGACAAAGAAGAATAAGAATAAGGGAAAGAACAAGGTGATCACCGTCGAGGACAAAAATACTGTCTTGGATGTCGACAACATCAATGCCATTATGTTGGACGCTTACTTCAAGCGTCGTCGTGAATTTCTCAAGAAGAAGTTCGTCACGATAAACGCCCCTGACCGTAAGCAAAAGCATGTCGAAAGCCTCATTCACGATAAAATTTTTCAGAGCCCACCTACTTCTTGTTTGAGAATGTTCTCATCACCAACGCCGAGAAACACTCTGGCAATTTGAGCTCATTCGACATGGAGGTGAAGAATGACTTTTGCTCCAAAGTGCTCGCCGAGCTTCCTACGATGGAACTGTCTGGGGACGTGAAGGAGGAGCACAGAGAGATGCTCATCAGATTTGTCCAACTTCTGGCGAGTCGCGACGACGACATCCTCCTCATGGACATTGCTACCCTGGTGTCCACTCTGATGAGTTCGGAGCACAACGCTGCTCATCTCCTGTGGTTGTATCACACCCTTTGTAGTCAGCAGAACATCACGGCTGATACATCCAATAGCAATGGAACCCCCACTCAGAACATATCTGGAAGGTTAGATTAGTAAAGTGTTAGTAAACTCTCATCGAGAACATTTCAGCTCAAAGCCAAAGGCCAAGAAGACACAGAAGGAAGAAGATGAAGATGAGAAGGCGTTCAGAGAGGCGGCCGAGTTGAACATGTCGCTCAAGGTTGACGCGGATTACAAGAAGCGTCAAGAGTTGCGCGACTCCAAAACCTTTCCATCCGACATCTGTATCAGTAAGAATAAAATGAAAATATAATTATTTTTTCAACAATTCCATTTTTCAGAGTCGCAGTCGTTTGAGTTGGAGAAGACTTTCATCACCAATGCCTTGAACCATTCCGGCAACCTCACGGAGATCGACGTCAAGTTCAAGACGGTAGTGGGTCGTACAATCATCGGCAAACTGACGTCCTGGGGCTTCTCGGATGAGCAGCAGAAGACTCTCACTGACTTCTACACTCTTCTTGCCGGCCGCAACGACGACATCTTGCTCATCGACGCGTTGACGCTCAACGAAGTCGTCAAGGCAAATCGCTCAAACACTTCCACCTTCATCCTTACTTATTTCGGTCTTTGTACCTTTGATATCTTCCCAAATCCAAACAAAAATTAATATTTCTATTCACCAGCATTTTTTACCCGCCTCCTTTATTTTTTGTGATTTTGTAATTACCCGGACATTCAATAAAGCATTTGGTCCGTGTACAAGTTTTGGGTAAACAGGAAAAAGGAATACAGAGACAAAAATAATGAGTCTTTCAACATTGGTAGCGGAAATGATGAAATTCAAAAACTTATCGGAAAATGTTGACAAAATCGCAAAAAAACTGAACAATAGAGAATATTTATAGCAATTTATTTCAACAGTAACAAAGCGTGGTTTTCTTATCGTCCGCTCAAATGCATCCCAAAACCTTTTTCCTTCTCATTCTTTGGCCGCCGTCTTTAAAACCATTCCCAAGCTCGATACTTTTTTCTCTCATTCCTCCCACCGTCACTAAAACCTTCCCATTCACTCTCTTTACCTCCGTCTCCCAATTTATAATGTTGTTTCGGGCGCCGCCCCCTGCACACCAAACATAGTGGACGTCGGAACTCGCGAGATGTCGGGCGCAGGAAACCATTACCTGCCGGGGAATGGTTCAGATGCCGACTTGTAATTGACGGGTAGCAACAGTATTGTATCGTTGGCCAGGCAGCTTTGGCATAATTTTTGGATGTCCTCTCGAGGGAGGACAAAAAATGGGTTCAGATTGTACACTCTCTGAGTTTTCCTTTAATTTAATTAACTTGTGGCTGTTATTGGGAAAATTGTAAAGATTATTGTCTTGGTTTTTAAGTTTTTAAAGTATTACAAAGTTTGATTTCTTGAAACTCGGATTTGGTTTTCGTTGATCAAAATTTAATTATCACAGTGATTCAAAATAGTTGTCTACGCGCTTTTGTATGACTAAATATATTAAAAATTAACAACGCAAAAGTTGAATTCAACTATAATTTATAATATAATTAACGACGGAAAATTCACTCGGCTAAAACAAATTTCGACAGAAAACCATTATTTTCTCCTCTTCCGTTCAAATTCTTCTCGACACCCTTCCCCCTTTCCATTCCTCGACCACCGTCAATAAAACCATCCCGTCTGTTTTCTTCCTCTTCGTCTCCCAATATACAATGTTGTCTCGGGCGCCGCCCCCTGCACACAAAAGATAGTGAACGTCGGAACTCGCGAGATGTCGGGACAAGGAAACCATTGCCTGCCGGGGAAATGGTTTAGATCACGACTTTACAAACATACGGGTAGTAACAGTATTGTATCGTTGAAAAGGAAGGAAAGCATCAATTTTTGGAACGTCCCCTCTAGGGGGGACAGAAAACACTTGGATAGGATGGATTTTGTTACTGTCAGCAGTTTTTATTGGGGATTTATGAAGCAAATTTAGACGCGATAAAGATTTTTTGGTTAGTTGCAGTTATTTGCATCTAATAGTCGGTTATATTGCTAGACGGCTGACAGCTACACACCATTCTCCCAAGAGCAAAAGCGCCGACGCTGTCGTTAGTGAAGTTTTCTGTACAGACACAAATTAATGATTTAAAATAGACTCTAAAATTGCAGCGAAAATACTGTTTTGTAGCTTTTTCTAGCCAAGTGAAGTGAATTCCAATCTTTCCTGAACTTCACTTCATATCAACATTAACGTTTACCATATTTCATTCCAACTTTCAAATCATTATGTTGAAAATGATGACAATAAGAAGTACACCCATTGTCTTCCTCTTTTATTGACCCCTCCCGTCCTAGTCATCAAACAGGTGGCAATTATCTTTACTATTACTAACGGACAAATTCTGTGTGTCTGTCGGTGTATCTGTGAGTAGCGGACCCTGGAGAAGTCCCTAGAAATAGGAATGAGCCCAATTTTCGGTTACGGCCCTTATTTGGTGCCGCGATGATGCCCGTCCAAACTAGAAGTTGATAGCTTCAATTTGAAGGGTACTTTACCTGAAAATTTCTGAAAATGACCCTGCGCGGGGTCCCAAAACCGCGTGCACATGTACGCACCTGCGCTGCCCTGTCCAGGTGTGTCGGGGTGGTCCCTGCGGTAACGTGGGCGGACGCTGTGCAGAGGGTCAGGGGTTCGATTCTTTTCGAGTCAAAAATTTTTTTGCTTCTATTGGGAAAGTGTATTGGGACATTTAAGCGGATTTCCAGCCCCATAAGAAGCCAGCCGAAGAGCTGCGAAGCAGCTCGACCGGCTGGTAGTATTGGTTATACAGTCACCGGCTGTCTCTTATTTATTCGGAGTTCTTTTCTTTCATCAGACTCTTCTTGTTCTTCTTTCACGATGAGGCAAATGATCAGTCTGTTAAAGAAGACGGGTAATGTCGAAGGGTTGTTTGTCCCAATCGAACCGAGAGACTACGCACAAAAGAGAGAACTTAGAGAGATAGAGAAAAGGCATCCAAAAGTCTTTTTATGCATTAGCCAGTGTTGTCATTCTACGAGACACTACCTCAATGTGAGAGAGAGAGTAGAGAAAGAACGGTAGTCACACCGCTGTACGACTGTACCCCCTTTTTGTCTGTCTCTCTGATCTCTCTCTTTTGCGCGCTGTCTCTCGGTTCGATTGGGACAAACAACCCTTCGACAGTACGCTCCCTCTTTAGCAGACTGACCATTTGCCTCTTCTCACTTCATTCATTTTCCTCTCCCGAGTTTTGGTTACCTAAAGTGCGTATCATATTATAACGTAACACTGTTAATCCCAATAGCTTTCTTATCATTTTGAAACTTCCTATCATTTTTGCCATTTGATCTCTGAATTCCAACTTTTCGCTCACTTTTTTCTTACAAAAACAACATTTTCAGCGATGGAGAAACGTTCTGAAGACAACGCGGAAAGTAAGGAGCTCCCATCGACTTCCTCCACTCCAACGGTATATTTGTGCAAGCTGTTCTCACTATAATCTCCTAATTTTTTTAAGGAAATCTGGGAACAGCGTCTCGCGAATTCTCATGAATTTGTGCCACAACACGTCCAACAGGCTGAGAGGGCGCCAGAGGCGGCTGCTTCGAACCCGAATGCGTCGAATCCGAATGCGCCGCGCATTTTGCACGTCTATCCCGAAGTCGTTGGCTACGCTCAAATCACGGTTCCGGTTTTGAAGAATCCGCCGTCCGTGACTGCTCTCAAAATGTTGAATGCTTCCAAGAAGCACGAGAGCCAGAGTGTGGCTACATCTTCCGGAACGACAAGTGCAAGCCGTCAAGTTCCGATGGAGGAGACGGCACTTCACAATGAGCAAATTCCGGTGCGCATTCTGCCAGGACAATACGGACCATCGCAAGCTCAGCCGTTGGCTCTCCAGTACCCACAGTTCCAGCAGATGCCTCCTCAGTACCAACCAGAGCAGCAGCCACAGGTTTACCAGGGACAAGTGAAGCAAACTGGAGGCTACTACATGCCGGCTCCTCCAACTCCGTATCCTCAACACGGCCAGTACCATCCGCCACCACAACATGAGTTCGTTAAAGGTAAGCAGATGTTACCAAGGTGATTTCAATTCTAGAACATTTTAGCTGGAAATACTCCGTCCAGTGTGATTCCGACCAAGGTGTCTTCGGCCAACGTGAATCCGGCCGACCTGATCCCGGCCGAGATGACTCCGGCCAGTGTGGTTCCTGCCGACCTGACTCCGGCCAGGACCACTCTGGACGACAAGACTGCGGCCAAGGACACTGATGTCATGGACACTACGACTGGAGACACTTCCACGGAAGACTCTCGACCCAAGGATGCTGCTAAGACTCCGGCCAAGAGCATTCCGGTTGCGGCGACTCCAGCTGACCAGTCATCGCCGAACACGACGGATGCGTTTATCGAGGATCTCGCACTTGATGCTCTGTTCATCGGAGATGAGCCGCTAGACCTTGCTGTGTTCGGAAAAGTGTCATACGCGGACTACGAGAAAGACAGGCAGAAGTACCACCAGTCTCTGCTCCAACACCAAAAAACCCTGCTCGATTCCATCAAGAGCAGAGGTGAACCCACCAAGCCAGCCGAGGAGGAGGAGTTCCAGCTTGTGTCGAAGCACAAGTCTTTCGACCAGACGAATCTCACTGAGAAACAGAAAGAAGCAGTGCGATCTGCGGAAATGCAGTCTCGTAGGGAAAGAAATGCCGGACTGCAAGCGGAAAAGAGACTCGAGTCTGTCGTGGAGAAGGCAACCTTTGACAAGGAGCCGTGCTCTTCCAGCTCGATCCCTCCGTCCTCTTCTGAAGTCGGTGAAAAGTCGATGAAGAAATCCGTGCAAGGGTAAAATTTTCAGAAATTAACAATGTTTATTCATATGGAATTCAATTTTTTTAAGGAAAAAGTCCAAGCCTGGCAAGAAGAAGACTGAGGTGAAAGGTGAAGTGGCTGGCGACAACAAGAACAGCGTCTTCAACAAGTCGATCGAGTACGCCATGTCCGTCTTGCTGGATGCCTACTTCATCAGACGCGATATTCGCCAAAGGCACTTCTCAAGCTATGCAACTGGAGACGGTAAGGAAATTTACACTTAGAAACCTGAAAACAGACAATATTATTGCAGAATCCGACTCTCCTTTCCTTGAAAACCGACTACTGAGCAATGCCGTTAAGCACTCTGGCAAACTGGACGAGGACGACTTGAAAGCAAAAAATGACTATCTCGATGAAGTTATTGCTCACTACCCGCAGAAAGAACATCCTATCGAGAGGTCGGAGGAACGCCTCGACATGTTCATCAGATTCCTCAAGCTTCTTCGAAGCCGCGACGACGAAATCCTCATTATGGACATGGCAGTTATCAAGTCGGCCACCAAGCATTTGTGGGCTTACTACCGCAATTGCAACGTTAAAAATCTCGAGACTGAGAATCCCAGTGACATTGTCGAGTCATCCGACAACAGTGGAGACACCACTAAAAAAACTGCCCAAAGGTTAGTCATACAACTTCATGATAAATTCTTAATCTGCAAGTTTCAGCTCAAAGCCAAAAGAGGAGGACGATGAGTTCGAGGACGTTGCCAAGTTCAACATGATCCGCAAGGTCGAGGTTTATTGTGAGAAACGCCTCAAGTTGCGCAAGTCCCTCTACTGCTATCCCTGGCCACAAGAAGGTGAGATCACCTCAACATTGAATCTTCAATATTTCTTGTTTTCAGACTCAGCCGAAGACCAATTGGAGTGTGCTCTCCAGGTCGGTGTCAACGATCACTCTGGTGTTCTCACGTCAACCGACGTCGACCTCTTCCAACTGATCTGTGGCATGGTGCTCAAGAAGCTGCCAACCTGGGATATCACGGAGGATGAGCGTGCCAAAGTCGAGGACTTCTACACCATGATCTCTGGCCGTCAAGACGACGTCTTGCTGATGGAAGCCCACGTCCTCAACGACTTTTTGAGAGCCGAGAAACGCCGTGTTTCGGCCATCTGCTGTGCCTACGTGAATCTTTTTGACGGCGACAGACTGCAGCTCCCAGCTGAAAGCCGACCGAAGAAGAAGTAATAACTGCTCCCATCTATTCACCCAGCCAAAAGCCACCCAAAGAAAAAATTATGCCTGTATTTACCCGCCTCCTTTTATTTTTCATTATCTTGTCATCTTCCGGACACCTCTTCAACTAATAATATTTTGTCCGTGAACGTGTTGCTTGCTTCCCAAAAAAAGTCTCGATTAAACGAGTCTTAAAAACAAACCTACAGACAATTTTCAGAACTATCGCTCTCATTAAACTTGGATTGAAAAGGACGCCATTGTTCATAAGTGGTTCAATGGGATGTTTTATCCTGAACTGCATTAGTCTTCTGATGGTTGAAATTCTCGAGAATGTAGAGCTCTATGTGTGCTTGACTTCATTTAAACCAGAAATGTGAACGCTCCGACAGATCATACTGTTGTTTAAAGTGTAGTTTGCTGATATTCATATTGTTCAAATGTGGTTCAAGGCTGATCGAGAGACTGATTACTTTAAATTTAGTTTTGTATCAAGTACAGATATATGTCTCCATAATAACATGTTTCAAAATCAGTCTCTTGTAGATTTGATCAGACACGGCCCCTGAGCGATTTTAATGTTTGTCGACGTCCTGTAGTCTGTGTGACACATTCGGTTTACATATAGTAAATACCAGCCGGTCGAGCTGCTAGCGCAGCTCTTCGGCTGGCTTCTTAAGGGGTCGGAAATTTGCTAAAATGTCCTAATACACTTTTCCGACGAAAGCAAAAAAGTTTTCACTCGAAAAGAATCGAACCCCTGACCCTCTGCACACCGTCCGCCCGCGCAACCGCCGGGACCACCCCGACACACTTGGGCAGGGCAGCGCAGGTGCGTACATGTGAACGCGGTTTTGGGGCCCCCTCGCAGGGCCATTTTCAGAATTTTTCAGGTAAAGTACCCTTCAAACTAAAGCTATCAACTTCTAGTTTGGACGGGCATCACCGCGGGGTCAAATAAGGGCCGTAACCGAAAGTTGGGCTTATTCCTATGGCTGGGCACAGCGCTAGGGTTGGCGCCACACAGAGATCCCGACAGATACACAGAATTCATCCGTTAGTAATAGTAAAGATTGTAAAATATTTACTTTTCATATCAGTGAACATTTGTGACTAGTTTGTTGTGGATATTGAGGTTTTTACACAGTTTGTATCAGCATAACGAGTTCTTTTAAATTAAATAAAGAATACTGAAAAAAGTTGAAGTTGTCCATTTTCATGAAGTCTGTGGAGTCTTCCACTTGTTTTTCTTTTCCTGCTCTCTCTAGATGCACCTACTACTTTGATTCTGTTCTACGACTCTCTGTTGAGAGTCTGTTCGATGCAATGCTCATCACCTCAAATTGGTGAACATTGAGATAGCAAATCAGAAGCGACTCAATCTCAAGTTAATGAGGTAGTTTTCCACTTACCAAAATGTCAGATCAGTGCAACAAGGATGCTACATCTTCATTAACAATACGCTACAAAAGATAAAGGTACTCAATTCGGATAAAATTATAAGTTTCCAACATTATTTAGGTTCACCGTTCAGTGCGGCCTGATTTGTCTGAAAAAGACAATCATTGCAGTTTTCAATGAGGAACTAGCAACAGAAGGAGTCAATGGTTCTTCAAAATGGTTGCACTATTTACTAATGTCTATGTGACGCACTCAAAGTCCGGTAAGAGCAGGAGGAGAAGTCCGGACCGATCAGTCTAAAGAAAATCATGTTTTCGAATCAATTTCAAAGTATGTGCATTGTGAAACTTCAAATTGTTTTGTAATCAATTTCAAAAGAGACTATTGTTTCATGATCGTGTATTCATGTACAAAATGATAGTATCTAATGAAAGGATATTCATATTCCTTATAATTGATTGTTTTTTCCTTCCCCCCTTTGTCCAACCTTAGACGTCATAATTTTTATATTCGTTCCATTGTCCCCAAGACTTCAAAAGTTCAGTCTTAATTCCTTTCCAACCGGTCTCTTAAATGCCAGAATTCCCTTTCTCCTCATGTTTACCCTCTCCAAATTTTGGTTACCTCTTTTAGACGCTTCTCAAAACGTGTAATCTTAATTCCTTTTCAAGTTCCTCATTCTCTAGTACCTCTTGTTCAAAAATTGTTTCTCTTTTTTTATTGTAATCTTACCGTTCATTTGTATTGTCACATGCCCTTCATTAATCTTTACTATTACTAACGGACAAATTCTGTGTGTCTGTCGGTGTATCTGTGAGTAGCGGACCCTGGAAAAGTCCCTAGAAATAGGAATGATCCCAATTTTCGGTTACGGCCCTTATTTGGTGCCGCGATGATGCCCGTCCAAACTAGAAGTTGATAGCTTCAATTTGAAGGGTACTTTACCTGAAAATTTCTCAAAATGACCCTGCGTGGGGTCCCAAAACCGCGTGCACATGTACGCACCTGCGCTGCCCCATTCAAGTGTGTCGGGGTGGTCCCTGCGGTAACGTGGGCGGACGGTGTGCAGAGGGTCAGGGGTTCGATTCTTTTCTAGTCAAAATTTTTTGCTTTTATTGGAAAAGTGTATTGGGACATTTAAGCTGATTTCCAGCCCCATAAGAAACCAGCCGAAGAGCTGCGAAGCAGCTCGACCGGCTGGTAAAATATAATATCATCATGACATGAACTGTTTTTTTACATGGTTTGGAAAAAACACAAACTTTCTGAATATAGTGTTTTTGACATTGGAATTGTCGCATAGATAATACTAATTAGATCTGTATAAAGTACTGGTCATAAAAAAACGACAACTTGCGTTTTAACGATAACTTCTTGAGAATCTGACTTGGGTACCTCTTGGAGCAGTTTCTCTCTTGTGTGTAGTTTGGTTGTCAGTTAAGATAATGTTTCAGAAGATAAATGAGTTACAATCTGTTTTCAGCAGACAGGGTCATTGTGTCAAATAAACGCAGACGAGTATGAACTTCTGATCACACGTTGAAAATGTGAAATACTGCCAACACCTTCGGAAACTTGAATTGAAAGCTTACAGCTGTGGGTTGACTGACTCAAGCAATGACTTCAACTAATATGATTGCTATATTCAATGAAGATCACTGCTCTCACATGACCACTTTTCATTGATGATGTAAATCAATGAAAAAGTTGTTGTCTGCTGTTTCTTTGAAACTACAAAGTAAAAACCAAACAATTCTATCACCTTCTATTATATTTATAGATTTTCTCACTTCAGATTCATACTACAAATGATTCCCTCACGGGGATTAGATTACAAATAACAATATCAGATACATTGAAACAAAGAGAGGGTTTCTTTTATTATTTAAAACATTAGCTGCGGAAACCGCGACAGCAATCAACCGTTCACTGTGATTACTAGATAGTTATGAGGATGTTTCAGAACATCAACTCAGGATCATCATCATTGACCTACTTTAAGAGAAGAAACCAACATGGGAGTTGTGAAGACAATGGCTGAACACATTTCAAACGCAGTTGACTTTAAGTTACCCCCGATCAAATTATGGCATTCTTGTTAATCTGAATCAAGCTTATATTTGTTTTAAGAACAAAGCAACACGTTCACGGATCAAATTTTATTAATTCAAGAGGTGTCCGGAAAATTGCAACAAGATAAAAAAGTGATAAGAGCAGGCGGGTAAATACAAGTATGAATTTTTCTTTGGGTGGCTTTTAGCTAGAAGAGTATGTAGATGGGAGCAGTTACTACTTCTTGTTCGAGTGGCTTTTAGCTGGGAGCAGCAGTCTGTCGCCGGCAAAAAGATTCACGTAGGCACAGCAGATGGCCGAAGCAAGGCCTTTGTCGGCTCTCAAAAAGTCGTTGAGGACGTGGGCTTCCATCAGCAAGACATTGTCCCGACGACCAGAGATCATGGTGTAGAACTCCTTGACTTTGGCACGCTCATCCTCCGAGACATCCCAGGTTGGCAGCTTTTTGAGCACCACGCCACAGACCAGTTGGAAGAGGTCGACGTCGGTTAACGTAAAAAAGCCAGGGTGTCGGTTGGCACAGCGCTGGAGAATACACTCCAATCGATCTTCGGCTGAGTCTGAAAAACAAAAAAAATTGAAGATTCAATGTGAAGTGGTCTCACCGCTTGGCGGGCGGGGATAGCAATGGAGGGATTTGATCAACTTGAGGCGTCTTTCACAGTACACATCCACCTTGCGGATCATGTTAAACTGGGCAACGTCCTCGAACTCATCGTCCTCCTCCTTTGGCTTTGAGCTGAAACTTGCAGATTAAGAATTTATCATGAAGTTGTATGACTAACCTTTGGGCAGTTTTTTTAGTGGTGTCTCCACTGTTGTCGGATGACTCGACAATGTCACTGGGATTCTCAGTCTCGAGATTCTGGATGTTGCAGTTAAAGTAGTAGCCCCACAAAGGCAGCTTGGCCGACTTGATGACTGCCATGTCCATGAGGAGGATTTCATCGTCACGGCTTCGCAGAAGCTTGACAAATCGGATGAACATGTTGCGGCGTTCCTTCGCTTTCTCGACAGGCTGTTCTCTCTGCGGGTAGAGAGCAATGACTTCATCGAGATAGTCATTTTTCGCTCTCACATCGTCCGCGCCAAGTTTGCCAGAGTGTTCAACGGCATTGCCCAGTAGTCGGTTTTCAAAAGCGATAGAACCGAATTCAACTAAACGATGAGTTTATTCTGGTTTCTGAGTTAATATTTCCATACCTTGTTTATACTTGGAGAACTTCATTTCACGAAGATCAGCGCGTCTGATGAAGTAGGCATCCAGCAAGACGTTCATGGCGTACTCGATCGACTTGTTGAAGACGCTGTTCTTGTTGTCGCCAGCCACTTCACCTTTCACCTCAGTCTTCTTCTTGCCAAGCTTGGACTTTTTCCTGAAAAAATTCAATTCCATATGAATAAACATTGTTAATTTCTGAAAATTTTACCCTTGCACAGCTTTCTTCGCCGTTTTTCCACTGACTTCAGAAGAGGACGGGGGGAGCGAGTTGGAAGAGCACGGCTCCTTGTCAAAGTTAGCCTTCTCCACAGACTCGAGTTTCTTCTCCGCTTGCAGACCGGCAATTCTCTCCTTACGAGACTGCATTTCCGCAGATCGCACCGCCTTTTTCTGTTTCTCAGTGAGATTCGTCTGGTCGAAAGACTTGTGCTTCGACACAAGCTGGAACTCCTCCTCCTCGGCTGGCTTGGTGGGTTCACCTCTGTTCTTGATGGAATCGAGCAGAGTTTTTTGGTGATGGAGCAGAGACTGGTGGTACTTCTTCTTGTCCTTCTCGTAGTCCGCGCGTGACACTTCTCCAAACACAGGAAGGTCCAGCGGTTCATCTCCGATGAACAGAGCATCAAGTGCGAGATCCTCGAAAGAAACATCCGTCGTGTTTGGCGATGACTCGATGATCTTGTGTTGGCTGTAACTTTTCGGTCTTTTCTGCTGGTCATCTGGAGTCGCCGCAACTGGAATGCCCTTGGCCGGAGTCTTCCTGGCCGGAGTCTTCCTGGCCGGAGCGACATGGGCCCGAGTGTCCCTTGGTTCCGCATCCTTTGACAACGCATCATCAGCTGGATTGTGTTCGATTGCAAAGTCCTCTGGCGGATCGTCTTGGGATCGAGTGTCTCTCGTGGAAATGTCTCCAGTCGTAGTGTCCATGACATCAGTGTCCTTGGCCGCAGTCTTGTCGTCCAGAGTGTTCCTGTCCGGAGTCAGGTCGGCAGGAACCACACTGGCCGGAATAATCTCGGCCGGGATCAGGTCGGCCGGATTCACGTTGGACAAAGACACCTTGGTCGGAATCACACTAGACGGAGTATTCCCGGATGCAATACGCTCGGCTAAAGCCATATCGAGAAGGAAATCGTCCGTTTGAGTCTCCATGTCTGAAATCTTTCAATATATCACTCTATGTTCTAATAAATTCTCACCTCGCATCGGAGCATCTCGCGTGACCGGTGTAATATGCACTGGCAGACGAAACGATTGCGGATTCATGGGGACGAAATGGCCTTGCGGGGTCAGCATGTATGGTCCTGGAAAGTATCCGGCATGCGGCTGCTGTGTTGGTTGGTACTGAGGAGGCATCTGCTGGAACGGTGGATACTGGAGAGCCAACGGCTGAGCTTGCGGTGGTCCGTACTGTCCTGGCAGAATTCGCACCGGAATTTGCTCATTGTGCACGAACTGTCCTGGCTGCTGATGGATCGGCATCTGCTGTCCTTGAGTGTGATGTTGATTTTGAGTCGGCAGTTGCTGTCCTTGAGCCGATGGTGGGTGCTCAGCTACCATGGAATGTCCTTGCACGTGAAGTCCTTGCGGAACCGGTTGATGAGCTTTCGAGTCCATTGCAGGGGCCTGCTGATCTTGTCGAGCATGCTGTGGCACGAACTCCACAGAGTTAGCAAGTCGCTCAAGCCACGTATCCTGAAACAATTTGTATCATATTAGAAAATATAAGACAAGCTATACAGTTTGAGCGGTAGACGTCGTTGGGAGGTCGTTAGACTCCATCGTATCTTCAGAACGCTTATCCATAGCTGAAAAATTAGTTTGGTGAAAAAAGGAAGAAAAGAGGGATTTAGAGATGAAGTGGTGAACATCGTAGAAATCTTCAAACTGTTTTGAATTATAAAAAAGCTATTGAGAATAACAGTGTTACGTTATCATGTGATACGCACTTTAGGTAACCAAAATTCAGGGCTCGGGAAGGAAAATGAATGAGATGAGGCAAATGGTCAGTCTGCTAAAGAAGACGCGTAATGTCGAAGGGTTGTTTGTCCCAATCGAACCGAGAGACTACGCGCAAAAGAGAGAGATCAGAGAGACAGACAAAAAGGGGGTACAGTCGTACAGTGGTGTGACTACCGTTCTTTCTCTACTCTCTCTCTCACATTGAGGTAGTGTCTCGTAGAATGACAACACTGGCTAATGCATAAAAAGACTTTTGGATGCCTTTTCTCTATCTCTCTAAGTTTTCTCTTTTGTGCGTAGTCTCTCGGTTCGATTGGGACAAACAACCCTTCGACATTACCCGTCCTCTTTAGCAGACTGACCATTTGCCTCATCTCATCTCATTCATTTTCCTTCCCGAGTCCTGAGTTTTGGTTATCTAAAGTGCGTATCATATGATAACGTAACACTGTTATTCCCAATAGCTTTCTTATCATTTTGAAACTTCCTATCATTTTTGCCATTTGATCTCTGAATTCCAACTTTTCGCTCACTTTATTCTTACAAAAAACAACATTTTCAGCGATGGAAAAACGTTCTGAAGACAACGCGGAAAGTAAGGAGCTCCCATCGACTTCCTCCACTCCAACGGTATATTTGTGCAAGCTGTTCTCACTATAATCTCCTAATTTTTTTTTTAGGAAATCTGGGAACAGCGTCTCGCGAATTCTCATGAATTTGTGCCACAACACGTCCAACAGGCTGAGAGGGCGCCAGAGGCGGCTGCTTCGAACCCGAATGCGTCGAATCCGAATGCGCCGCGCATATTGCACGTCTATCCCGAAGTCGTTGGCTACGCTCAATTCACGGTTCCGGTTTTGAAGAATCCGCCGTCCGTGACTGCTCTCAAAATGTTGAATGCTTCCAAGAAGCACGAGAGCCAGAGTGTGGCTACATCTTCCGGAACAACAAGTGCAAGCCGTCAAGTTCCGATGGAGGAGACGCCACGTCATCAACCGGTTCCGCAAGGAATTTACGCTCAAGAACAGCAGACGCCGATCCATCAGCAGCCAGGACAGTTCGTGCACAATGAGCAAATTCCGGTGCGAATTCTGCCAGGACAATACGGACCACCGCAAGCTCAGCCGTTAGCTCTCCAGTATCCACCGTTCCAGCAGATGCCTCCTCAGTACCAACCAGTGCAGCAGCCACAGGTTTACCAGGAACAAGTGGAGCAAACTGGTGGATACTACATGCCGGCTTCTCCAACTCCGTATCCTCAACACGGCCAGTACCATCCGCCACCACAACATGAGTTCGTTAACGGTAAGCAGATGTTACCAAGGTGATTTCAATTCTTGAACATTTTAGCTGGAAATACTCCGTCCAGTGTGATTCCGACCAAGGTGTCTTCGGCCAACGTGAATCCGGCCGACCTGATCCCGGCCGAGATGACTCCGGCCAGTGTGGTTCCTGCCGACCTGACTCCGGCCAGGACCACTCTGGACGACAAGACTGCGGCCAAGGACACTGATGTCGTGGACACTACGACTGGAGACACTTCCACGAGAGACACTCGACCCAAGAATGCTTCTAAGACTCCGGCCAAGGGCATTTCAGTTGCGGCGACTCCAGCTGACCAGTCATCGCCGAACACGGCGGATGCGTTTATCGAGGATCTCGCACTTGATGCTCTGTTCATCGGAGATGTGCCGCTGGACCTTGCTGTGTTCGGAAAAGTGTCATACGCGGACTACGAGAAGGACAGGCAGAAGTACCATCAGTCTCTGCTCCAACACCAACAAGCCATGCTCGATTCCATCAAGAGCAGAGGTGAACCCACCAAGCCAGCCGAGGAGGAGGAGTTTCAGCTTGTGTCGAAGCACAAGTCTTTCGACCAGACGAATCTCACTGAGAAACAGAAAGAAGCGGTGCGATCTGCGGAAATGCAGTCTCGTAGGGAAAGAAATGCCGGACTGCAAGCGGAGAAGAGACTCGAGTCTGTCGTGGAGAAGGCTAACTTTGACAAGGAGCCGTGCTCTTCCAGCTCGATCCCTCTGTCCTCTTCTGAAGTCGGTGGAAAGTCGACGAAGAAATCCGTGCAAGGGTAAAATTTTCAGAAATTAACAATGTTTATTCATATGGAATTGAATTTTTTCAGGAAAAAGTCCAAGCCTGGCAAGAAGAAGACTGAGGTGAAAGGTGAAGTGGCTGGCGACAAGAAGAACAGCGTCTTCAACAAGTCGATCGAGTACGCCATGAACGTCTTGCTGGATGCCTACTTCATCAGACGCGATATTCGCCAAAGGCACTTCTCAAGCTATGCAACTGGAGACGGTAAGGAAATTTACACTTAGAAACCTGAAAACAGAAAATATTATTGCAGAATCCGACTCTCCCTTCCTTGAAAACCGACTACTGAGCAATGCCGTTAAGCACTCTGGCAAACTGGACGCGGACGACTTGAAAGCAAAAAACGACTATCTCGACCAAGCTATTGCGCTCTACCCGCAGAGAGAACAGCCTGTCGAGAGGTCGGAGGAACGCCTCGACATGTTCATCAGATTCCTCAAGCTTCTTCGAAGCCGCGACGACGAAATCCTCATTATGGACATGGCAGTCATCAAGTCGGCCACCAAGCATTTGTGGGCTTACTACCACAATTGCAACGTTAAAAATCTCGAGACTGTGAATCCCAGTGACATTGTCGAGTCATCCGACAAGAGTGGAGACACCACTAAAAAAACTGCCCAAAGGTTAGTCATACAACTTCATGATAAATTCTTAATCTGCAAGTTTCAGCTCAAAGCCAAAGGAGGAGGACGATGAGTTCGAGGACGTTGCCAAGTTCAACATGATCCGCAAGGTCGAGGTTTATTGTGAGAAACGCCTCAAGTTGCGCAAGTCCCTCTACTGCTATCCCTGGCCACAAGACGGTAAGATCACCTCAACATTGAAACTTCAATATTTCTTGTTTTCAGACTCAGCCGAAGACCAATTGGAGTGTGCTCTCCAGGTCGGTGTCAACGATCACTCTGGTGTTCTCACGTCAACCGATTTCGACCTCTTCCAACTGATCTGTGGCATGGTGCTCAAGAAGCTGCCAACCTGGGATATCACGGAGGATGAGCGTGCCAAAGTCGAGGACTTCTACACCATGATCTCTGGCCGTCAAGACGACGTCTTGCTGATGGAAGCCCACGTCCTCAACGACTTTTTGAGAGCCGAGAAACGCCGTGTTTCGGCCATCTGCTGTGCCTACGTGAATCTTTTTGCCGGCGACAGACTGCTGCTCCCAGCTAAAAGCCACTCGAACAAGAAGTAGTAACTGCTCCCATCTATTCTTCTAGCTAAAAGCCACCCAAAGAAAAATTCATACTTGTATTTACCCGCCTGCTCTTATCACTTTTTTATCTTGTTGCAATTTTCCGGACACCTCTTCAACTAATAAAATTTTGTCCGTGAACGTGTTGCTTGCTTCCCAAAAAAAGTTTCGATTAAACGAGTCTTAAAAACAAATCTATTAGGTCGGGGAAAAAGTCATGTCCTATGACTTTATGGTTCCACTGGTTCTCGCAGATGCGCTTTAGGAATTTCATATTTGTAGTGAATGATAAGTAAACTGTTGTGCTTCTAAAAAGTTACTACCCATTCCCTCCTCTCTCATCAGGCTCCAGATAGACCACGATGAACCTATTCAATGCTTTTTATTTCGGTCAGGTTTGGATTTTCTCTTCGTATCTCGGTGATTTGTGATAGAAATTGAAACTCTTTCGAATGGAATTAAAGACAATAATGTTCTTATCATTATGCCATACTAACATGGGTGAACGTTTCCGCCAATTCGATTTTTTCTTGAATTTTCAACATCGACACTTGGGCTAGACTATGACTTGCTTCAAGCTAGCATAGAAGCTGATTGGGTTGGAATCACTTGTAAGATGACAATCACGTATTAGTCTCACAAATACACTGAAACTCACAAATTAAAACTTATTCGCTCGCAAAAAATTTAGGTTCGATGCTTTGACACATTCCAAACATAAATAAAAAGTGGGTGGTAGTTACATTTCCCTCCCTCCCCAAGGCGGTGATCGATGGATGGATCTGTTGTTCATCAAAAGTAAAGATGGACACTTTCCGGTCACAACCATAGAAAAATCAAATAGATTCGATGAAAATTGGCCCCGCCAGCACGCCCCCAATCTCATTTTCGCCTTCAAAAATCATGATGTCTTTGTGGAGGTCCGTGTAAGGTCCAATCTAGTTTGATCTGTTTCTGAATGGGATAACTAGAATCACTGATGACTACTCGAATTCTCCTAGAAACTTCAAGAAATAAGCCCATCGCTCCGCCCTAAAGCATAGACAAATGTACTACGGACATAACACTGGTTTGCACAAGTTGAGAAACTCGTCGAATGTGAGCTGGGCCAAAAAGTTTGGGAAATCCTTATTTTGCCAACAAATTCTCCTGATAATGCTCTATTCAACTATAGGTAGTTTTTCGATCAGACTCGCAGTCTTCGGGAGAAATTTTTCAAAACATTAGAAAGTCGTAATGCAAAGTATCATGTATACTTTGACTCGCCCCCAGCCGGATTCTAGGAGCAGGTTATCCACGAGTTAACTGAATGTTGTCAGCATATTAATGATAATTATAAAGCACATAACTCATAGCCTGCGTAAACCTGCGCTGAGAAATACGCGTTCGAAGAATAGGACATGACTTACTCCCCAACCTAATACAGACAATTTTCAGAATTATCGCTCTCATTAAACTTGGATTAAAAAGGACGCCATCATTCATAAGTGGTTCACTGGGATGTTTTATCCTGAACTGCATTAGTCTTCTGATGGTTGAAATTCTCGAGAATGTAGAGCTCTATGTGTGCTTGACTTCATTTAAACCAGAAATGTGTACGCTCCGACAGATCATACTGTTGTTTAAAGTGTAGTTTGCTGATATTCGTATTGTTCAAAAGTGGTTCAAGGCTGATCGAGAGACTGATTACTTCAAATTTAGTTTTGTATCAAGTACAGATATATGTGTACATAATAATATTATTCAAAATCAGTCTCTTGTAGATTTGATCAAACACAGACCCTGAAAAAGACCAAATTATTGTTTTGAGATATATTAATGTTCGTCGACGTCCTGTAGCCTTTGTGTTTTCCCAACACATTCGGATTACTTTTCATATCAGTGAACACTTTTGACTTTGTTGTTGTGGATATTGAACAACTGTTGTTTCATGGTTTGGAAAAAACCACAAACTTGCGGAACCTGGCCATAAAGCATGCGACAGCTTGTTTTCCATCTCAGCTACTAGGTTTGCCTATTTGGCTCTTATTAGTAGGATTTCTCAACAGAATGTTGCGCAGAACGACTGTAACCCCTCTTTCTCTTGCTCTCTATTCTCTATCTGTTGCGCGTAGTCTCTCGGTTCGATTGAGACGAACGACCCTTCGACATTACCCGTCCTGTTTAGCAGAGACCCTTCTCATTTGCCTTCTTTGCCTTCTTACCGTTTTATAAACGATTGGTGTTACGAGAGGCGCTTTTAACTTCCCAAAAGTGTTCGTATTTGTTGCTTATTAGAAATTGTTATCGCTTTGAAATTTTACATTTTGTGAACCGTTAATTTTCAGTTGCCTACGACACTCGCCAGAATGGATCTGCCCGAGTTGGGAACCATCTCTCGTTCCGACTACATGAAAAACAAGCAGAAATACCGTCAGGAGCTGCTCGAAAACCAAAAAGATCTGCTCAACACCATCAGAAACGAGGATGTGCCCACCAAGCCTGCCGAGGCGGCTCCTGTTGACGAACAACTCGATAATGCAGCTCTGGAGCAAATGGATCTTGACAAAGACAAGACCTGGGAAAATCCGTGCTCGAGCAGTTCACTTCAACTGGCTTCGTGTGGTGACGGTGGGAAAACACCGACTCACGGGTATGATCTCTATATTTCCATACAACTTTTTGAGTCTGATCACAATGTTTCAGACAAAAGCAAAAGACAAAAAAGAATAAGAATAAGGGAAAGAACAAGGTGATTACCGTCAAGGAAAAAAATACTGTCTTGGATGTCGACAACATCAATGTCATTATGTTGGACGCTTACTTCAAGCGTCGTCGTGAATTTCTGAAGAAGAAGTTTGTCACGATAGACGCCCCTGACCGTAAGCAGAAGCATGTCGAGGTCCTCAATCATAATTACGTTTTTGCAGAGCCCACCTACTTCTTGTTCGAGAACATTCTCATCACCAACGCCGAGAATCACTCTGGCAATTTGGACTCATTCGACATGGAGGTGAAGAATGACTTTTGCTTCAAAGTGCTCGCCGAGCTTCCAACGATGGAACTGTCTGGGGACGTGAAGGAGGAGCACAGAGAGATGCTCATCAGTTTTGTCCAACTTTTGGCAAGTCGCGACGACGATATCCTCCTCATGGACATTGCTACCCTGGTGTCCACTCTGATGAGTTCGGAGCACAACGCTGCTCATCTCCTGTGGTTGTATCACACCCTTTGTAGTCAGCAGAACATCACGGCTGATACATCCAATAGCAATGGAACCCCCACTCAGAACATATCTGGAAGGTTAGATTAGTAAAGTGTTAGTAAACTCTCATCGAGAACATTTCAGCTCGAAGCCAAAGACCAAGAAGACACAGAAGGAAGAAGATGAGGATGAGAAGGCGTTCAGAGAGGCGGCCGAATTGAACATGTCGCTCAAAGTGGACTCGTATTATAAAAGGCGTCAAGACATGCGCGACTCGAAAACCTGTCCATCCGACATTTCCATCAGTAAGAATAAAATTATAATTATTTTTTCAACAATTCAATTTTTCAGAGTCCCAGTCGTTTGAGTTGGAGAAGTCTCTAATCACCAATGCCTTGAACCATTCCGGCAACCTCACGGAGGTTGACGTCAAGTTCAAGACTGTGGTGTGCCGCACTATCATCGGCAAACTGTCGTCCTGGGGTTTCTCGGATGAGCAGCAGAAGACTCTCACCGACTTCTACACCCACCTTGCCGGCCGCAACGACGCTATCTTGCTCATCGACGCTTTGACGCTCAACGAGGTCGTCAAGGCGAATCGCTCGAACACTCCCACCTTCATCCTCACTTATTTCGGTCTTTGCACCTTTGACATCTTCCCAAATCCAAACAAAAATTAATATTTCCATTAACCAGCATCTTTTACCAGCCTCCTTTATTTTTTGTGATTTTGTAATTACCCGGACATTCAATAAAACATTTGGTCCGTGTACAAGTTTTGGGTGAACAAGAAAAGGAATACAGAGACAAAAACTATAATTGAAAAATGTTTTGAGTACAGTCTTCAGTCTTTCAGCATTGTTAGCGGAACTTATGAAATTCAAAAACTTATTGAAAAACATTGACAAAATCGTAAAAAAAAAGAAAAACAGAGAATATTTGAAGCAATTTTCTTGTATCAGAACCATATTTTTTCTTGTTTCACCCCAATTAGTGATAATTTCCGCTTTTATATGTGTCAACAGTAACAAAGCGTGGTTTTCTTATCGTCCGCTCAAATGCATCCCAAATACTGAAAACTAAAAACCATTATTTTCTCTTCTTCCGTTCATATTCTTTTCGATACCTCTTCCCCTTTCCATTCCTCGTCCGCCGGCAATAAAACCATCCCGTTTATTTTCTTCCTCTTCGTCTCCCAATATATAATGTTGTCTCGGGCTCCGCCCCCCGCACACAAAAGATAGTGAACGTCGGAACTCGCGAGATGTCGGGACAAGGAAACCATTGCCTGTCGGGGAAATGGTTTAGATCACGACTTTACAAATATACGGGTAGTATTAGTATTGTATCGTTGAAAAGGAAGGAAAGCATCAATTTTTGGAACGTCCCCTCTAGGGGGGACAGAAAACATTTGGATAGGATGGATTTTGATACTGTCAGCAGTTTTTATTAAGGATTTATAAAGCAAATTTAGGCGCGATAAAGATTTTTTGGTTAGTTGAAGTTATTTGCATCTAATAGTCGGTCTAATGCTAGGCGGCTGGCAGCTACACACCATTCTCCCGAGAGCAAAATTCGATTGGCGCCGACGCTATATTTGGTGAAGTTTACTGTTCAGAAACAAAATAATGATGTAAAATAGACTCTGAAATTGCAAAGTCCAACTTTCAAATCATTATGTTGAAAATGATGACAATAAGAAGTATACCCTTGTCTTCCTCTCTCTTTGACCCCTCTTGCTCTGGTCATCGAACATGTGGCAATTATAGTATTGGTTATACAGTCACCGGCTGTCTATTATTTATTCGGAATTCATTTCTCTCATAAGACTCTTCTTGTTCTTCGTTCACCTCATCAGTGAGAATTGCCTCTTTTTGGACTGCGAACTGTGTTTTTTTTTGTTGAAAATCATAACAAGTTGTTTAATAGTAACCAAATTTATTGAGTATTTAATGGAGAAAACAATTTAGAAAATAATAAGAAAAAAAAGATAAAAAAGAGATAATTTAATTGAAGACGTTCAGTCGGTCCTGCGCGATGGTTTTGGCGAATCGTTGAGGGCGCGAAGAAACTGAAGGGGAATTGATTCTTAGTCGTTTTGATGATGTCGCAACAGACGTGTTGTTCTCCCGTTTCGCCGCTCTCTGTGCACGTGCGGACGTTCCGTTTTTCTCCGCGAGTGGCTTGACGGCAGATGTGCTTGGTCTTTGATTTCCTTCATTCTCCTTCTCAGCTTCCCGCACTTTTTCCATTCTGTATCGTTTTTCTTCGTCGTGCTCCATAATCCGAAGAGGATTTGGGCAATTTTCTGCTCCACACGCGCAACATTTATAGTCGCTACGGTAGTGTTGCCCGTACGAAATGGAGATTTCCTCGCCAATCTTGATTTTACGTAGAGCCTTGATCATCAGATAGTGTTCATAAAGTCCGAATTCGACGTCGTCGTCTTCTGTCTCCAATGCACGCACCAGCCGTTTCATCTGGCAGAATGTGGCGTTCGGTGCGTGGCTTTCATTTATATATCTGCAAGTAGGAATAGTTAAGAAACTTTTTTTTACTATTTTTAAAGACTCACCTTCCAATTGAGCCCGTCACCAGCGGCTGCACAATAACGTCCGTGTGACGGCACTGGAGTTCCGCCGCGTAGGAGTCCCTCTCCTTGTCATGGGCGGCGTCGTAAATCGCCTCCCCTCTATTGTAGTCAGCGTAATCCATGATTACTCCGTTAAAGGAGCAAACAGGATCAGACTTCTTGAATTCCTTTGTTGCGAACACTCCTTGTCCCTTGAGCCCGGCGCTGGCGATGCGGAGCCCTTCTTCGTCAATGTTGGCAAAGTGATATCGGCACTCTTTCTTCTCGCAGTAAAATCCACTGTCGTAGGCGACGCAATAATCCTCTGTTGTGGACTCGCAATCATCAGGCAGTTTGGCCTTCATCTCCACATCCTTCCTCAGCTTGGGGCTGATGATGTTGTTCTGAAATCAAAATTTCAAGTTTTCTTTTATTTTGATCTGTTGTGTGTTTCTTACCTTTGTCAGCTGAACTTTTCTCACAAATCGCGACTTTGTGTCCTTGTTCTCGTCCGAGTGTTTCCTAATGGCGTATCGTACTCCGATTGGCTCTGAAATCAACAATTATCGATTTTTGCACAATCACCTGTTGACTCACTTTCCACTCCATTGTTCATCGCCAACTTGTCAATCGCATTCAACTGGGCGTATCGTACTTCGATGGCTTTGCAAGCATCCGTCACAATGAATTCCTCGCTGTCCATGGCCTCGACGAACCTTTGCACCAGAATGGCGCCAGGCTGTCTTGGCGCAAGACCCTTCTTGGAGTCCCAAGAGCGAGTCACTCCGAGGCGGAGTTGCTGCCCGTCCAAAAAGTAAACGATCCGGTTGAGGCGAGGAGAAACTTGGTGTGCGCAGAAGCGACACTGAAGCTCTTTGGTGACACGGAGTTTTCCGGAAGTGAAGGAGCGAAGGCAGGAGACGTGGAAGGAGCGAGGGCAGGTGGCACATGGCTTCAGCAATTCTGGAAAATGAGAAAGTTTTTGAAAAAGCTTTTGAAATTTGAATTTTTTCTAAATTTTCAAAACTTTCCGTATTATTCTAAATTTCTCAAGCTTCTCCAAAATTTTACACACTTCTCGAAATTTAAAACTCTTCAGTTTTCTTCCAATTTCCAAAAGTTAGTACCACCCGACTGTTTGCACTTTTTATCATCATTCCCTGTAGTTATGACCCCATAAAAGTCATAAAAAGGCGATAAAAATGTCATAAAATCTAAAATTATTAACTAACCGTTGTTCTCGTCGTTTCCTTCATCGCACTGCGAGCAGATCTCCAAGTGCACTGGGCTCCGAACGGCTTTCTTTGAGTGGTGGCTTCCACAGACGATCACCTCGTTGCCATCCTCATCAACTCGTCTCTGGGCGTCAGCTGGGATACACTCCGGATGCCAAGCACGGACGCATTCACTGCACTTCACTTTTTGGCCTGGAAAAAATGAGATATTTCTTTCAACCTTTTCAAAATTCCAAAATTCTTACCTGCAATAGCAGTATGAAGACGCCGTCCAGACTGATGGTGGTCGCAGAAGTGGGCGGGGCAGAGGAAATTGCCGGTGAGCTCGGAGCGGGCGTAGTATTGAAATCTGTAACCATTCTTACCGTACTTGGATGCACAGGAGATGTGAAGCCGGGTGGAGCAGCAGGAGTCCTCGCAGGTGATCAGCGGGTCGGTGGGCGCCTCTGGGCCGTTGCAGATGAAGCAGGCCACTGGAAAAAAATATTGGTATGGTTATTTGGAGGGGGATTCAATGAGAAGCTTTCAGTTGGGATTCAATGAGAAGCTTTCAGGCTTCTTCTGATTGATATTTGATTGATTTTCAATAAAGGCGGCTGAATAATCTTGACAAAATAAAGTTTTTTTTCTTAAATTCCAAATTTCCCCTTCCATCTTGAATAAAACTTCTACTCACCACTGTTCGGCTTCTTGAACTCCTCGCAGGTGTGAGGCGTCGACACCTTGATCACGCTCACGGTCTCATAGTGCTCCTTAATCTGAGCAATCGACATGCTCTTGGCTGAAAATAAATCGATATTCAAGTGCTCAATTTTTGAGGGGGGGGGGGGGGGGTACTTACAGAGACGGAGCGGAACCGATTTCACGCCAGATTTGGACACGGTCTTCGCCATTTTGTTGCAAATGAACGTTGGTAAGCTGATTTCTGGAAAGAAACTTCATGAATTGGAGATATACTGTAGATTACGGTGGATACAAATAAAGAGATACTGAGAAAACGAACCCAATACTATTTGATAAAATGATAACTTGAATTTAAGATATCTTATTCAATGAACATTTGGAGAATGATGAATTTGTTAATTTGATAACCAGAAGGGAGATGGTAATAAAACTTTGTCTTAAAAAGGGGAGATAGGTCACGATGGGGGTGCTCTGGTGATTTTCAATCATTTTTATGATGACTTTAATGTTAATGACAACCGGGTTTAATTTTATGATAATAGATTGTCAAAAGCTTAAAGTTAAGCTTACCAGGGTACTGTAAATGGGACTAGTAGTAAAACAACAGTAAGTTTCACCACTATTGTTCAGAGTTTATGATTTCCTAGCTTTGTTCTGTCCAACATAGACTTTTTGCCACAAGCGATGTCTGAGAACCCCACTAAACCTATAGAAACTCCTACAAACTAAAGGAAAATGTAAAAAAGGAAGAAGAAATTAGCTCGACTAGACCGGATGGCTGAATGCAAGGGGGAATGAGATGTGGTTGGGTGGACGACGATTCAGATATTCTCTCCAGGTGAGGGGGGCGTGGCCTAAGGGTGAGAGCAAGGGGGCGGGATTGTGGCCCTGCCCCTTGATCTGGAAGAGTGAATTGAATATCTTTGTAAAGCATACATTTTGAAGAGAAAGTAATATGAAATTTGGAATCAGAAGTGTGGTTTTAGTGAGAAACTTTTTTTCGGGAAAAAATTTGAGAAAAATGTTTTCAAATTTCAAAATTTCAGTTTTTCAGAAGGACGACAATTGTAGAAAGTGAACCTATGAGAAGTAAAAAAAAATATTATGAATTATAAAAATAAAAAAAGTTTATTGAGCTTAAAATCGTCAAAACACATCCGTTCGAACCTCTCCTGCCCCTTTTTTCCAGATCAAAGTGCTCCGCCAACAACGACTATGTACAGTAGTTTTGCTGTACTGTAATAAACTTTGAAGTTGAACCGTTTCAGTAACTCTTAAAAGCGATTAACAAACAAATCATAAAAGCTCTGACTCTTCAATTGTGTGGGAAACCTGTAAATTACCGTTTAGTTGCATTGCCCTCATAAACATTGTTGTAATCTTGAAGCGTAAAACGATTCTGAATTAACAAAAACTGTTTATTGACACCATAACCTTAAAAATGTGTGCAAATTCAAAAAACAACAATCATGATGGGAAAATCATATCGATGGCTAATTACTCGATGATATGTCACTTTTTAACAACGCAATTTGTATGGTTTTTACAATCATCCGCGGCTACTTCATTGAACTGTTCTGAACCCTAAAAACATTCAATAACTCCAATTCCAAAGTCATTTTCGTACTTTATTCTGTCAAGTTGTACATTCCATTCAAAACATTCCCGCTAATCCGCAGACCAACTTGTCCCATTTCTGTGTGTTCCATAAAAGGTGCGACCATGAGAATCTGTCAAGGTCTGAAAAGGAGA
The DNA here is from genome assembly GCA_963572205.1 of Caenorhabditis imperialis. Lineage (NCBI taxonomy): Eukaryota > Metazoa > Nematoda > Chromadorea > Rhabditida > Rhabditidae > Caenorhabditis > Caenorhabditis imperialis. The sequence goes on along the minus strand of OY751544.1, from coordinate 12,455,056 downwards.
CAAGACAATGTGGCAATGTCTGGAACGGTGCAAATACCATCTGAAAGAATTCGATAAAAAATTCAATAGTTATTTGAAGTGAATTAAGGATCAAATGTTTTTGTTGACAAAGTGTTGAATACTGTAGTCGGAACGTTAGAAAGTATCAAGTCAATAAACACCCTGAACATTTTATAGACACACTGTAAAACAATAACTTTTGGTTTATTTGGCTACGCAGTTTATTGTCGTTGAATTCACTCAAGAAAGCTTACTGATACAGATGTCGGCTGGACAGGTTTTAGAGTCGCGCAACTCTTGACGCTTCTTGTAATACGTGTCAACCTTGAGCAACATGTTCAACACGCTTTGTTACTGTTGAAATAAATTGCTATAAATCTTTACTATTACTAACGGACAAATTCTGTGTATTTGTCCGTGTGTCTGTGTGGCGCTAACCCTAGCGCTGTCCCCAGCCATACGAATACGCACAATTTTCGGTTACGGCCCTTATTTGGTGCCACGGTGATGCCCGTCAAAACTAGAAGTTGATAGCTTTAACTTGAAGGGTACTTTACCTGAAAATTTCTGAAAATGGCCCTGCGAGGGGGTCCCAAAACCGCGTGCACATGTACGCACCTGCGCTGCCCTTTTCAAGTGTATGGGGGTGATCCCGGCGGTTACGAGGGCGGGTGGTGTGCAGAGGGTCAGGGGTTCGATTCTTTTCGAGTGAAAACCTTTTTGCATTCTTTGGAAAAGTGTATTAGGGCATTATAGTGAATATCCGGCCCCATAAGAAGCCAGCCGAAGAGCTGCGCAGCAGCTCGACCGGCTGGTATTCTCTATTGTTCAGTTTTTTTGCGATTTTGTCAACGTTTTCCGATAAGTTTTTGAATTTCATCATTTCCGCTACCAATGTTGAAAGACTCATTATTTTTGTCTCTGTATTCTTTTTTTCCTGTTTACCCAAAACTTGTACACGGACCAAATGCTTTATTGAATGTCCGGTAAATTACAAAATCACAAAGAAAATAAAGGAGGCTGGTAAAAGAAACTCGTAAATGGAAAAATTAATTTTTGATCTTTTTCAGGGTCCGTGTTTGATCAAATCTACAAGAGACTGATTTTGAAAAATATTATTATGTAGACATATATCTGTACTTGATATAAAACTAAATTTAAAGTAATCAGTCTCTCGATCAGTCTTGTACCACATTTGAACAATACGAATATCAGCAAACTACACTTTAAACAACAGTATGATCTGTCGGAGCGTACACATTTCTGGTTTAAATGAAGTCAAGCACACATAGAGCTCTACATTCTCGAGAATTTCAACCATCAGAAGACTAATGCAGTTCAGGATAAAACATCCCAGTGAACCACTTATGAATGATGGCGTCCTTTTCAATCCAAGTTTAATGAGAGCGATAGTTCTGAAATTTGTCTGTAGATTTGTTTTTAAGACTCGTTTAATCGAGACTTTTTTGGGAAGCAAGCAACACGTTCACGGACCAAATTTTATTAGTTGATGAGGTGTCCGGAAAATGGTAACAAGATAATAAAGTGATAAGAGGAGGCGGGTAAATACAGGCATCATTATTTCTTTGAGTGGCTTTTGGCTGGGAGAATAGATGGGAGCAGTTATTACTTCTTCTTCGGTCGGCTTTCAGCTGGGAGCTGCAGTCTGTCACCGGCAAAAAGATTCACGTAGGCACAGCAGAGGGCCGAAGCAAGGCGTTTGTCGGCTCTCAAAAAGTCGTTGAGGACGTGGGCTTCCATCAGCAAGACGTCGTCTTGACGGCCAGAGATCATGGTGTAAAACTCCTTGACTTTGGCACGCTCATCCTCCGTGATATCCCAGGTTGGCAGCTTCTTGAGCACCATTCCACAGACCAGTTGGAAGAGGTCGAAGTCGGTTGACGTGAGAACACCAGAGTGTTCGTTGACACCGATCTGGAGAGCAAACTCCAATCGGTCTTCGGCTGAGTCTGAAAACAAGAAATATTGAAGATTCAATGTTGAGGTGATCTCACCGTCTTGTGGGCAGGGATAGCAGTAGAGGGACTTGCGCAACTTGAGGCGTTTCTCACAATAAACCTCGACCTTGCGGATCATGTTGAACTTGGCAACGTCCTCGAACTCATCGTCCTCCTCCTTTGGCTTTGAGCTGAAACTTGCAGATTAAGAATTTATCATGAAGTTGTATGACTAACCTTTGGGCAGTTTTTTTAGTGGTGTCTCCACTGTTGTCGGATGACTCGGCAATGTCACTGGGATTCTCAGTCTCAAGATTTTTAACGTTGCAATTGTGGTAGTAAGCCCACAAATGCTTGGTGGCCGACTTGATAACTGCCATGTCCATAATGAGGATTTCGTCGTCGCGGCTTCGAAGAAGCTTGAGGAATCTGATGAACATGTCGAGGCGTTCTTCCGACCTCTCGACAGGCTGTTCTCTCTGCGGGTAGAGCGCAATAGCTTGGTCGAGATAGTCGTTTTTTGCTTTCAAGTCGTCCGCGTCCAGTTTGCCAGAGTGCTTAACGGCATTGCTCAGTAGTCGGGTTTCAATGAAGGGAGAGTCGGATTCTGCAATAATATTGTCTGTTTTCAGGTTTCTAAGTGTAAATTTCCTTACCGTCTCCAGTTGCATAGCTTGAGAAGTTCCTTTGGCGAAGATCGCGCTTGATGAAGTAGGCATCCAGCAAGACGGACATGGCGTACTCGATGGACTTGTTGAAGACGCTGTTCTTGTTGTCGCCAGCCATTTCACCTTTCACCTCAGTCTTCTTCTTGCCAGGCTTGGACTTTTTCCTAAAAAAAATTTAATTCCATATGAATAAACATTGTTAATTTCTGAAAATTTTACCGTTGCACGGATTTCTTCATCGACTTTCCACCGACTTCAGAAGAGGACGGAGGGATCGATCTGGAAGAGCACGGCTCCTTGTCAAAGGTTGCCTTCTCCACGACAGCCTCGAGTCTCTTCTCCGCTTGCAGACCGGCATTTCTTTCCCTACGAGACTGCATTTCCGCCGATCGCACCGCCTTTTTCTGTTTATCAGTGAGAATCGTGTGGTCGAAAGACTTGTGCTTCGACACAAGCTGGAACTCCTCCTCCTCGGCTGGCTTGGTGGGTTCACCTTTGCTCTTGATGGAATCGAGCATGGCTTGTTGGTGTTGGAGCAGAGACTGATGGTATTTCTGCTTGTCCTTCTCGTAGTCCGCGTATGTCACTTCTCCGAACACAGGAAGGTCCAGCGGCTCATCTCCGATGAACAGAGCATCAAGTGCGAGATCCTCGAAAAACGCATCCACCGTGTTCGGCGATGACTGGTCAGCTGGAGTCGCCGCAACTGGAATGCCCTTGGCCGGAGTCTTCTTGGCCGGAGTCTTAAAAGCATCCTTGGGTCGAGAGTCTTCCGTGGAAGTGTCTCCAGTCGTAGTGTCCATGACATCAGTGTCCTTGGCCGCAGTCTTGTCGTCCAGAGTGGTCCTGGCCGGAGTCAGGTCGGCAGGAACCACACTGGCCGGAGTCATCTCGGCCGGGATCAGGTCGGCCGGATTCACGTTGGCCGAAGACACTTTGGTCGGAATCACATTAGACGGAGTATTTCCAGCTAAAATGTTCTAGAATTGAAATCACCTTGGTAACATCTGCTTACCTTTAACGAACTCATGTTGTGGTGGCGGATGGTACTGGCCGTGTTGAGGATACGGAGTTGGAGGAGCCGGCATGTAGTAGCCTCCAGTTTGCTTCACTTGTCCCTGGTAAACCTGTGGCTGCTGCTCTGGTTGGTACTGAGGAGGCATCTGCTGGAACGGTGGATACTGGAGAGCCAACGGCTGAGCTTGCGATGGTCCGTATTGTCCTGGCAGAATTCGCACCGGAATTTGCTCATTGTGCACAAACTGGCTTGGCTGCTGATGGATCGGCGTCTGCTGTCCTTGAGCGTAAAATCCTTGCGGAACCGGTTGATGACGTGGCGTCTCCTCCATCGGAACTTGACGGCTTGCACTTGTCGTTCCGGAAGATGTAGCCACACTCTGGCTCTCGTGCTTCTTGGAAGCATTCAACATTTTGAGAGCAGTCACGGACGGCGGATTCTTCAAAACCGGAACCGTGATTTGAGCGTAGCCAACGACTTCGGGATAGACGTGCAAAATGCGCGGCGCATTCGGATTCGACGCATTCGGGTTCGAAGCAGCCGCCTCTGGCGCCCTCTCAGCCTGTTGGACGTGTTGTGGCACAAACTCATGAGAATTCGCGAGACGCTGTTCCCAGATTTCCTAAAAAAAATTAGGAGATTATAGTGAGAACAGCTTGCACAAATATACCGTTGGAGTGGAGGAAGTCGATGGGAGCTCCTTACTTTCCGCGTTGTCTTCAGAACATTTTTCCATCGCTGAAAATGTTGTTTTTGTAAGAAAAAAGTGAGCGAAAAGTTGCAATTCAGAGATCAAATGGCAAAAATGATAGGAAGTTTCAAAATGATAAGAAAACTATTGGGAATAACAGTGTTACGTTATCATATGATACGCACTTTAGATCACCAAAACTCAGGGCTCGGGAAGGAAAATGAATGAGATGAGATGAGGCAAATGGTCAGTCTGCTAAAGAGAGCGCGGAATGTCGAAGGGTTGTTTGTCTCAATCGAACCGAGAGACTACGCGCAACAGAGAGAGTTGAGAGAGACAGACAAAAAGGGGGTACAGTCGTACAGTGGTGTGACTACCGTTTTTTCTCTACACTCTCTCACATTGAGGTAGTGTCTCGTAGAATGACAACACTGGCTAATGCATAAAAAGACTCTTGGATGCCTTTTCTCTATCTCTCTAAGTTCTCTCTTTTGTGCGTAGTCTCTCGGTTCGATTGGGACAAACAACCCTTCGACATTACGCGCTCTCTTTAGCAGACTGGCCATTTGCTTCATCTCATCTCATTCATTTTCCTCTCCCGAGTTTTGGTTACCTAAAGTGGGTATCACACGATAACGTAACACTGTTATTCCCAATAGCTTTCTTATCATTTTCAAACTTCCTATCATTTTTGCCATTTTATCTCTGAATTGCAACTTTTCGCTTACTTTTTTCTTACAAAAACAACATTTTCAGCGATGGAAAAACGTTCTGAAGACAACGCGGAGAGTAAGGAGCTCCCATCGACTTCCTCCACTCCAACGGTATATTTGTGCAAGCTGTTCTCACTATAACCTCCTAATTTTTTTTTAGGAAATCTGGGAACAGCGTCTCGCGAATTCTCATGAATTTGTGCCACAACACGTCCAACAGGCTGAGAGGGCGCCAGAGGCGGCTGCTTCGAACCCGAATGCGTCGAATCCGAATGCGCCGCGCATATTGCACGTCTATCCCGAAGTCGTTGGCTACGCTCAAATCACGGTTCCGGTTTTGAAGAATCCGCCGTCCGTGACTGCTCTCAAAATGTTGAATGCTTCCAAGAAGCACGAGAGCCAGAGTGTGGCTACATCTTCCGGAACGACAAGTGCAAGCCGTCAAGTTCCGATGGAGGAGACGCCACGTCATCAACCGGTTCCGCAAGGAATTTACGCTCAAGAACAGCAGACGCCGATCCATCAGCAGCCAAGCCAGTTTGTGCACAATGAGCATATTCCGGTGCGAATTCTGCCAGGACAATACGGACCATCGCAAGCTCAGCCGTTGGCTCTCCAGTATCCACCGTTCCAGCAGATGCCTCCTCAGTACCAACCAGAGCAGCAGCCACAGGTTTACCAGGGACAAGTGAAGCAAACTGGAGGCTACAACATGCCGGGTCCTCCAACTCCGTATCCTCAACACGGCCAGTACCATCCGCCACCACAACATGAGTTCGTTAAAGGTAAGCAGATGTTACCAAGGTGATTTCAATTCTAGAACATTTTAGCTGGAAATACTCCGTCTAATGTGATTCCGACCAAAGTGTCTTCGGCCAACGTGAATCCGGCCGACCTGATCCCGGCCGAGATGACTCCGGCCAGTGTGGTTCCTGCCGACCTGACTCCGGCCAGGACCACTCTGGACGACAAGACTGCGGCCAAGGACACTGATGTCATGGACACTACGACTGGAGACACTTCCACGGAAGACTCTCGACCCAAGGATGCTTCTAAGACTCCGGCCAAGAAGACTCCGGCCAAGGGCATTCCAGTTGCGGCGACTCCAGCTGACCAGTCATCGCCGAACACGGTGGATGCGTTTATCGAGGATCTCGCACTTGATGCTCTGTTCATCGGAGATGAGCCGCTGGACCTTGCTGTGTTCGGAAAAGTGTCATACGCGGACTACGAGAAAGACAGGCAGAAGTACCATCAGTCTCTGCTCCAACACCAACAAACCCTGCTCGATTCCATCAAGAACAGAGGTGAACCCACCAAGCCAGCCGAGGAGGAGGAGTTCCAGCTTGTGGCAAAGCACAAGTCTTTCGACCAGACGAACCTTACTGATAAACAGAAAGACGCGGTGCGATCTGCAGAAATTCAGTCTCGTAGGGAAAGAAATGCCGGTCTGCAAGCGGAGAAGAGACTCGAGGCTGTCGTGGAGAAGGCAACCTTTGACAAGGAGCCGTGCTCTTCCAGATCGATCCCTCCGTCCTCTTCTGAAGTCGGTGGAAAGTCGATGAAGAAATCCGTGCAACGGTAAAATTTTCAGAAATTAACAATGTTTATTCATATGGAATTAAATTTTTTTTAGGAAAAAGTCCAAGCCTGGCAAGAAGAAGACTGAGGTGAAAGGTGAAATGGCTGGCGACAACAAGAACAGCGTCTTCAACAAGTCCATCGAGTACGCCATGTCCGTCTTGCTGGATGCCTACTTCATCAAGCGCGATCTTCGCCAAAGGAACTTCTCAAGCTATGCAACTGGAGACGGTAAGGAAATTTACACTTAGAAACCTGAAAACAGACAATATCATTGCAGAATCCGACTCTCCGTTCATTGAAACCCGACTACTGAGCAATGCCGTTAAGCACTCTGGCAAACTGGACGCGGACGACTTGAAAGCAAAAAACGACTATCTCGACCAAGCTATTTCGCTCTACCCGCAGAGAGAACAGCCTGTCGAGAGGTCGGAAGAACGCCTCGACATGTTCATCAGATTCCTCAAGCTTCTTCGAAGCCGCGACGACGAAATCCTCATTATGGACATGGCAGTTATCAAGTCGGCCACCAAGCATTTGTGGGCTACTACCACAATTGCAACGTTAAAAATCTTGAGACTGAGAATCCCAGTGACATTGCCGAGTCATCCGACAACAGTGGAGACACCACTAAAAAAACTGCCCAAAGGTTAGTCATACAACTTCATGATAAATTCTTAATCTGCAAGTTTCAGCTCAAAGCCAAAGGAGGAGGACGATGAGTTCGAGGACGTTGCCAAGTTCAACATGATCCGCAAGGTCGAGGTTTATTGTGAGAAACGCCTCAAGTTGCGCAAGTCCCTCTACTGCTATCCCTGCCCACAAGACGGTGAGATCACCTCAACATTGAATCTTCAATATTTCTTGTTTTCAGACTCAGCCGAAGACCGATTGGAGTTTGCTCTCCAGATCGGTGTCAACGAACACTCTGGTGTTCTCACGTCAACCGACTTCGACCTCTTCCAACTGGTCTGTGGAATGGTGCTCAAGAAGCTGCCAACCTGGGATATCACGGAGGATGAGCGTGCCAAAGTCAAGGAGTTTTACACCATGATCTCTGGCCGTCAAGACGACGTCTTGCTGATGGAAGCCCACGTCCTCAACGACTTTTTGAGAGCCGACAAACGCCTTGCTTCGGCCCTCTGCTGTGCCTACGTGAATCTTTTTGCCGGTGACAGACTGCAGCTCCCAGCTGAAAGCCGACCGAAGAAGAAGTAATAACTGCTCCCATCTATTCTCCCAGCCAAAAGCCACTCAAAGAAATAATGATGCCTGTATTTACCCGCCTCCTCTTATCACTTTATTATCTTGTTACCATTTTCCGGACACCTCATCAACTAATAAAATTTGGTCCGTGAACGTGTTGCTTGCTTCCCAAAAAAGTCTCGATTAAACGAGTCTTAAAAACAAATCTACAGACAAATTTCAGAACTATCGCTCTCATTAAACTTGGATTGAAAAGGACGCCATCATTCATAAGTGGTTCACTGGGATGTTTTATCCTGAACTGCATTAGTCTTCTGATGGTTGAAATTCTCGAGAATGTAAAGCTCTATGTGTGCTTGACTTCATTTAAACCAGAAATGTGTACGCTCCGACAGATCATACTGTTGTTTAAAGTGTAGTTTGCTGATATTCGTATTGTTCAAATGTGGTTCAAGGCTGATCGAGAGACTGATAACTTTAGATTTAGTTTTATATCAAGTACAGATATATGTGTACATAATAATATTTTTCAAAATCAGTCTCTTGTAGATTTGATCAAACACAGACCCTGAAAAAGATCAAAAATTAATCTTTCCATTTACGAGTTTCTTTTTCCCGTCTCCTTTATTTACTTTGTGATTTTGTAATTACCCGGACATTCAATAAAACATTTGGTCCGTGTACAAGTTTTAGGTAAACAGGAAAAAAGGAACACAGAGAGTCCCCAGTCTTTTAGCATTGGCAGCGGTAATTATGAAATTCAAAAACTTATTGAAAAACGTTGGCGAAATCGCGAAATAACTGAAAAATAGAAAACATTTAGATCAATTTTTATCAGAACCAGATTTTGCTTCTTTCACCCAAATTAGTGATAATTTTTGTTTTTTTATTATATATTTCAACAAAAACATAGTGTGGTTTTCTTATTGTTTGCTCATCTGCCTTCCAAAACTGTTTCCTTCCAATTCTTTGGCCGCCGTCTTTAAAACCATTCCCAAGCTCGATACTTTTTTCTCTCATTCCTCTCACTGTCACTAAAACTCTCCCGTTCACTCTCTTTACCTCCGTCTCCCAATTTACAATGTTGTTTCGGGCGCCGCCCCCTCCACCCAAAACATAGTGAACGTCGGAACTCGCGAGATGTCGGGCGCAGGAAACCATTACCTGCCGGGGGAATGGTTCAGATGCCGACTTGTAATTGACGGGTAGCAACAGTATTGTATCGTTGGCCAGGCAGCTTTGGCATAATTTTTGGATGTCCTCTCGAGGGAGGACAGAAATGGGTTGAGATTGTACACTCTGTGAATTTCGTTTAGATTTTATGAACTTGTTGCTGTTATGGGGAGAATTATAGAGATTAATGCCTTGGTTTTCAAGTTTTATTACAAGTTTTGATTTCTTGAAACTCGGATTTGGCTTTCGTTGATCAAAATCTAATTATCACAGTGATTCAAAATATTTTTCTACGCGCTTTTGTATAACTAAATATATTAAAAATTAACAATGCAAAAGTAAAATTCAACTATAATTTATAATTAACGACGGAAAATTTACTCGGATGAATCTAACTTTGACAAAAAACCATTATTTTCTCCTCTTCCGTTCAAATTCTTCTCTACACTTCTTTCCCTTTCCATTCCTCGGCTACCGTCAATAAAACCATCCCGTCTGTTTTCTTCCTCTTCGTCTCCCAACTTACAATGTTGTCTCGGGCGCCGCCCCCTGCACACAAAACATAGTGAACGTCGGAACTCGCGAGATGTCGGGACAAGGAAACCATTGCCTCCCAGGGAAACGGTTTAGATCACGACTTTACAAATATACGGGTAGTAATAGTGTTGTATCGTTGAAAAGGAAGGAAAGCATCAATTTTTGGAACGTCCCCTCTAGGGGGGACAGAAAACACCTGGATAGGATGGATTTTGTTACTGTCAGCAGCTTTCATTAGAGATTTATAAAACAAGTTTATGCGCGATAAAGTTTTTTTGGTTAGTTGCAGTTATTTGCATCTAATAGTCGGTTATATTGCTAGACGGCGGGCAGCTACACACCATTCTCCCGAGAGCAAAATTCGATTGGCGCCGACGCTATCGTTGGTGAAGTTTTCTGTTCAGAAACAAAATAATGATGTAAAATAGACTCTAAAATTGCAACAATATGCTGTAGCGACAATACTGTTTTGTAGCTTTTTCTAGCCAAGTGAAGTGAATTCCAATTTTTCCCTGAACTTCCCTTCACAACATCAACGTTTGCCATATTTCAGTACAACTTTCGAATCAGTATGTTGAAAATGATGACAATAAAAAGTATACCCTTTGCCTTCCTCTCTTTGACCCCTCTTGCCCTAGACATCGAACAAGTGGCAATTATAATATTGGTTATACAGTCACCGGCTGTCTATTATTTATTCGAAGTTGTTTTCTTTCATCAGACTCTTCTTGTTCTTTTTTCACCTCAATAAGTGAGAATTGCCTCTTTTTGGCCGGCAAACTGTTTTTTTTGTTGAAAATCATAACAAGTTGTTTAATAGTAACCAAATTTATTGAGTATTTGATAGAGAAAACAATTCAGAAAATAATAAGAAAAAAAAGAAGATAAAGAAAGAATTTAATTGAAGACGTTCAGTCGGTTCTGCGCAATGGTTTTGGCGAATCGTTGAGGGCGCGAAGACAATGGCGGGGCATCGATTCTTGCTCTCTTCGACGATGTCGCGACAGACGTGTTGTTCTCCCGTTTCGCTGCTCTTTCTGCACCTGCGGACGTTCCGTTTTTCTCCGCGAGTGGCTTGACGGCAGATGTGCTTGATCTTTGATTTCCTTCATTCTCCTTCTCCGCTTCCCGCTTTTTCTCCCTTCTGTATTGCTTTTCTTCTTCATGCTCCACAATTTGAAGCGGATTTGGGCAATTTTCTGCTCCACACGCACAACATTTATAGTCGCTGCGGTAATGCTGCCCGTACGAAATGGAGATTTCCTCGCCGATCTTGATTCGGCGAAGAGCTTTGATCATCAGATAGTGTTCATAAAGTCCGAATTCGACGTCATCGTCGTCTGTCTCCAATGCACGCACCAGCCGTTTCATCTGGCAGAATGTGGCGTTCGGTGCGTGGCTTTCATTGATATATCTGCAAGTAGGAATAGTTAAGAAACTTTTTTTTTACTATTTTTAAAGACTCACCTTCCAATTGAGCCCGTCACCAGCGGCTGCACAATAACGTCCGTGTGACGGCACTGGAGTTCCGCCGCGTAGGAGTCCCTCTCCTTGTCATGGGCGGCGTCGTAGATCGCCTCCCCTCTATTGTACTCTGGGTAATCCATGATTACTCCGTTAAAGGAGCAAACAGGATCAGACTCTTTGATCTCCTTTGTTGCGAACACTCCTTGTCCCTTGAGCCCGGCGCGGGCAATGCGGAGCCCTTCGTCGTCAATGTTGGAGAAGTGGTAGCGGCATGTTTTCTTCTCGCAGTAAAATCCACTGTCGTAGGCGACGCAATAATCCTCTGTTGTGGAATCGCAATCATCAGGCAGTTTGGCCTTCATCTCCACATCCTTCCTGAGCTTGGGGCTGATGATGTTATTCTGAAATCAAAGTTTCAAGTTTTCTTTTATTTTGATCTGTTGTGTGTTTCTTACCTTTGTCAGCTGAACTTTTCTCACGAATCGCGACTTTGACTCTTTGTTCTCGTCCGAATGTTTCTTCATTGCGTATCGTACTCCGATCGGCTCTGAAATCAACAATTATCGATTTTTGCACAATCACCTGTTGACTCACTTTCCACTCCATTGTTCATCGCCAACTTGTCAATCGCATTCAACTGGGCGTATCGAACTTCGATGGCTTTGCAAGCATCCGTCACAATGAATTACTCGCTGTCCATGGCCTCGACGAACCTTTGCACCAGAATGGCGCCAGGCTGTCTTGGCGCAAGACCTTTCTTGGAGTCCCAAGAGCGAATTACTCCGAGGCGGAGCTGCTGCCCGTCCAGAAAGTAAACGATCCGGTTGAGGCGAGGAGAGATTTGGTGTGCGCAGAAGCGACACTGAAGCTCTTTGGTGACACGGAGTTTTCCGGAAGTGAAGGAGCGAAGGCAGGAGACGTGGAAAGAGCGAGGGCAGGTGGCACATGGCTTCAGCAATTCTGGAAAACGGGGAAATTTTTGAAAAAGTTTTTGAAGTTTTTGAATTTTTTTTTAATTTTTCAGAATTTTTAAATTTTTCAAAAAAATGGTTTAATTTTTTAAATTTTTTCAAAACTTTTCGTATTATTCCAGATTTCTTTAGCTTCTCCAAAATTTCACACTTTCCTCATAATTAAAAACTCTTCAGTTTTCTTCCAATTTCCAAAAGTTAGTACCACCCGACTGTTTGCACTTTTTATCATCATTCCCTGTAGTTATGACCATAAAAGTCATAAAAAGGCGATGAGAATGTCATAAAATCTAAAGTTTTGCACTCACCATTGTTCTCCTCTTTTCCTTCATCGCACTGCGAGCAGATCTCCAAGTGCACTGGGCTCCGATCGGCTTTCTTCGAGTGGTGGCTTCCACAGACGATCACCTCGTTGCCATCCTCATCGACGCGTCTCTCGGCATCAGCTGGGATGCACTCCGGATGCCAAGCACGCACGCACTCACTGCACTTCACTTTTTGGCCTGGAAAAAATGAGATATTTCTTTCAACCTTTTCAAAATTCCAAAATTCTTACCTGCAATAGCAGTATGAAGACGCCGTCCAGACTGATGGTGGTCGCAGAAGTGGGCGGGGCAGAGGAACTTGCCGGTGAGCTCGGAGCGGGCGTAGTACTGAAATCTGTAACCATTCTTACCGTACTTGGATGCACAGGAAATGTGAAGCCGGGTGGAGCAGCAGGAGTCCTCGCAGGTGATTAGCGGGTCGGTGGGAGCTTCCGGACCGTTGCAGATGAAGCAGGTCACTGGAAATAAAGGATTTGTATGATTGTTTGAAGTTTGAATTTAATGAGAAGCTTTCAGGCTTCTTCTTGTTAAACTTTATTAGTTTTCAATAAAGGTGGCTGAATGAAATTGACAAAATTCAGTTTTTTTCTTAAATTTCAAGTCTCTTTCAATTTTGAATAAAGTTTTCACTTACCACTGTTCGGCTTCTTGAACTCCTCGCAGGTGTGAGGCGTCGACACCTTGATCACACTCACGGTCTCATAGTGCTCCTTAATCTGAGCAATCGACATGGTTTTTGCTGAAAATAAATCGATTTACAGATGCATTGTTTATGGAGGGTACTTACAGAGACGGAGCGGAACCGATTTCACGCCGGACTTGGACACGGTCTTTGACATTTTGTTGCAAATGAACGTTGGTAAGTTGATTTCTGGAATGAAACTTGATGAATTGGAGATATACGGTAGATTACGGTAGATACAAATGAAGAGATGAAGAGATACTGAGAAATCGTACCCAACACTATTTGAGAAGGTGATAAAACTCTTATTGAATGAAAAGTTTGATTATATTGAACTTGTTTGTATTATGATAGACAACGGATACTATGATAGCCAGTAGGGAGCTGATGATAAAAAACTGTCCGAAAATGGGGTGGGATAGATGACAAAAGGGGTTCTCTGGTTAGGTTTTATGGCTTTGATGATGACTGTAATGTTACTGGCTGGCAGCCAGCCGGATGTGATCTGATGATGATGGGAAGTGAAAAGCAATAAGCTCGTCTAATCGAGATACTGAATAAGGAACTAATAGTGAAACGACAGTGAGTAATACCACTTGAATTCAGGATTTCTGATTTCCCAGCCTCGTTCTACCCAAAATAGTCTTTTTGGCACAAGAGATATCTGAGAACTCCACTAAACCTAAAGAAATTTCTACAAACTAAAGGAAATTGTAGAAAAAGGAACAATAAATTAGCACGACTAGACCGGATGACTGAATGCGAGCTGGAATGAGATGTGGTGGGGAGGATGACAATGCAGATTTACTCTCCAGATGAGGGGGCGTGGCCTAAGGGTCGGAGCAAGGGGGCGGGACCGGGCCCTTATCCCCCTCTGTCTGAAAGACTAAAATGAATAACTATGTGAAGTATACATTTTGAAGAGAAATCAGTATGGAAGTTAAATCAGAAGTGTGGTTTCTATCAGAAACTTTTTTTCCGGAAAAATTAGATAAATTTTTTCTCAAATTTTCAAATTTTCTGTGCTTCAGCAGGACGACAACTACAATAAGTAAACCTATTAGAATTTTAAAAAATTTTTATGAAGATTGAAGAACAACCAATTTTAATGAACTTGAAATTGTCAAAACACATCCGTTCGGACCTCCCCTCCCCCTTTTTTCCCGATCAAAGTGATCCGCCGACAACGACTATGTACAGTACAGTAGTTTTGCTCTACTCTAATGCACTTTAAAGTTGAACCGTCCCAATAACTGTTGAAGACAATTTAGAGTAACATCATGAGATACTGACTCGTCAATTGTTTGTGAACCCTGTAAATTTCCGGTTTATTGTATTACTCTCATAAACCTTGTTGTAATCTTGAAGCATAAAACCATTGTGATTCAACAAAAACTGTTTATTGACACCATTACTTGAACTGATTGTGCAAATTAAACAATCAACAATAATGATTGAAAAATCAGATCGTTGGCTAATTGCTCAATGATAAATCACTTCTTAACAACGCAATTCGTATGGTTTTTACATTCATCCGCGGCTACTTCATCGAACTGTTCTGAACCCTGAAAACCATTCAATAACTCAAAATTCAAAGTCTTTTCACACTTTATTCTGTCAACTTGTACATTCCATTCAAAAACATTCCCGCTAATCCGCAGACCAACTTGTCCCATTTCTGTGTGTTCCATAAAAGGTGCGACCATGTGAATCTGTCAAGGTCTGAAAAGGAGACAAGACGATGTGGCAATGTCTGGAACGGTGCAAATACCATCTGAAAGAATTCGATCAAGAATGCAATAGTTGTTTGAAGTGAATCAGGGATCAAAGATCTTTGCCGACAATGTGTTGAATACTGTAGTCGGAACGTTAGAAAGTATCAAGTCAATAAACACCCCGAACATTTTACAGACGTATCATAAACCCATAATTTTTGGTTTGTTTGGAGTACGCAGTTTATTGTTGTTGTAAGCACTCAAAAAACGCGGTTTTGCTTTGAGATTTTTTATAGTTCTGTGCAAAAAGTAACTTTTGCAGATGATCGGATAAAAAACACTGTGAGATTCTATAAAATTTTGCTGCCAGCTATCTGAAAATTAAACAATGCAATGGGAAAGGGAAAGCAGCATGAAATCAGTTGAATTTTATTAAAACTATGACCATATATAACTAAATATATTGAAAATTAACAATGCAAAAGTAAAATTCAACTATAATTTATAATAAACGACGGAAAATTTACTCGGATGAATCGAACTTTGACAAAAAACCATTATTTTCTCCTCTTCCGTTCAAATTCTTTTCGATACCTCTTCCCCTCTCCATTCCTCGTCCGCCGGCAATAAAACCATCCCGTCTGTTTTTTTCCTCTCCGTCTCCCAATATACAATGTAGTTTCGGGCGCCGCCCCCTGCACACAAAACATAGTGGACGTCGGAACTCGCGAGATGTCGGGACAAGGAAACCATTGCCTCCCAGGGAAATGGTTCAGATCACGACTTTACAAATATACGGGTACTAACAGTATTGTATCGTTGAAAAGGAAGGAAAGCATCAATTTTTGGAACGTCCCCTCTAGGGGGGACAGAAAACATTTGGATAGGATGGATTTTGTTACTGTCAGCAGTTTTTATTAGGGATTTGTAGAAAAATTTAAAGGCGCGATAAAGATTTTTTGGTTAGTTGCAGTTACTTGCATCTAATAGTCGGTCATATTGCTAAACGCCTGGCAGCTACACACCATTCTCCCAAGAGCAAAATTCGATTGGCGCCCACGCTGCCTTTGGTGAAGTTTTCTATTCAGAAACAAAATAATTATGTAAAATAGCCTCTAAAATTGCAACAATATGCTGCAGCGACTATACTGTTTTGTAGCTTTTTCTAGCCCAGTGAAGTGAATTCCAATTTTTCCCTGATCTTCACTTCACATCAACATCAACGTTTACCATATTTCAGTACAACTTTCAAATCATTATGTTGAAAATGATGACACTCGGTAGTATACCCCAAGAATGCAATAGTTTTTTTGAAGTGAATTAGGGATCAAAGGTTTTTGCCGACAATGCGTTGAATACTGTAGTCGGAAAGTTAGAAAGCACCAAGTCAATAAGCACCCTGAACATTTTACAGACACACCAGAAAACCATAATTCTTGGTTTATTTGGAGTGCGCAATTTATTGTCATTATATTCACTCAAAAAAGTGGTTTTGCTTCGAGATTTTTAATGATTCTGTGAGAAAAGTAACTTTTGCAGATGATCGGATAAAAAATACTGTGAGTTTCTATAAGATATTGCTGCCAGCTATCTAAAAATTGAAAAGTGCAATGGGAAAGGGAAAGCAGCATGAAATCAATTGAATGTTATCAAAACTATGACCATTATTCTCTTTTTTATATTGAAATCTATTGTACACACATTGTTTCTTTCATTGAACTTGTCACACTTCTTCTCACGTCGGTCATATATATTTTTGACTCAGGCTACCCTTTTCCGACCCCATCGCCACCTTTTCACATCACGGCATGCCTTGTATGGGGCAGTTTTACCTTTAGGCTTTTACTTGATAGACAGAAAGACAGAGCACCAGATTTATTTTTCACACGAAAGTTTGCCGGGGGGGGGGGGGGGAATTTCATAAAATAAATATGGGTAAATATAAAATCAATCACTTATTGAGATGGCAAGCCACCTTTTTCTTATCAGCCATGCAGAAGGTGTAGTACATATAGAGATAGACATGGAAATCGATTGGGAATTTCGCCATCAAAGCACTCAAGATGCGGCAGTCCATCAACCAGATGTCGTCGGTTCGGTCTTCCATGAATTTGTAAAACTCCGTGAGCTTGTCGCGGCGCTCGTCCGTCAACGCCCAAGAGGGCAAACGCAAGAGGACCACTCCCAGGAACACCTTCTTGAACTGAACGTCGCCGTCTGTGGGGTCGTAGTTTCTGGCACCCAAGATGAGCGCTCTCTCGAGTTTGGATTCTTCGGATTCTGAAATAAATGGATTGACGGATTTTGAATGTTTTTCCTACTTTCAATTTTTCTTGTCTCCCATCTTGATTACAACTTTCAAACCTTCACCCACTTAATCTACTCAACCCTTAAAACTTTTGATATCTTCTTGTTACTCACTATCTAGACCCAGATCCCTTCCATTAAAAAAAGTGAACTCACCGTTCTCTTTCACCTCCGGGCAAAACCGATTACTGCGAAGACGACGTCGAACCTCGTAGTACGCTTGCAGACGGAGAGCCATGTTTAACTGGATCCAATCCACACCACCAAAGAATTTTCCGCTCTGTCCATCATTCTCCAAACTGAAATGATCACAATTAGACGATCACATTGAACTAAAACTCAGATATACCTCTCAATCTTCTCCACTGCAGTTGAAAGCTCCTCGAGTTCTTGGGGCCTCAACTTGTGCTCAGTACAGAGTTTCATGTACCACGAAAGGTACTCGATGGTTTTCTCCTTGTTCTTGAGAATCAGACACCTGATGGCGGTGCAATCCATGAGGAAGATGTCATCGTTTCTGGCCAGCAAGAGCTTGAAGAAGCGGATGAGCTTCGTCCGACGCTCCTCTTTCATCTTATTAGTCAGTGTCAGAGCCGGCATGATAGAGAGCACTTTGTTGCAGAAGTCGTTCTTCTGCTCGGCATACAATTCTCCAGTATATTGTCTCGCATTATTGATGAGAACGTTCTCGAACTTGATGATCTCAGGTTCTGTAAAATTTGCGTTAAGTTTGGCAAAATTTTTTGAATTTAGAGCTCACCTTCACAATAATGGAATGGGACAAATTTGGTCAAGCGGAGCTCTCGACGTTCCTGGAAGTAGCTGGTCAGCTGGATGTTCATGTTTTGGACGATGGCCTGCTCGAACACTTCCGTGTCATCAGCGTCGTCAGCCTTAGCCTTCTTCTTTCCCTTGTTCTTCTTCTTACTGGACTTGCACTTTTGGCTGAAAATTTCGATTTTTAATGTGCCTAGTCACTTTAGAATCCATACCTTTGTTTGGTGGTGTTAAGAGCTTCTCCATTGCTCTCCAAAGCTTGTGGTGCACTGCTGGAGCATGGCTCATCCGAGTTCTCACTGTAAAGTAAACATTGTTAGTGGGTTTTGGATGCGTCGCGCTTACCATTGTGGGGGCTCCTCGACTGTAACATCTTGGACGACGGACTTGTTCGCAGCATCCTTAGCGTCCTGACGGGCTGCGTTGATGGCAGATCGCATCGCCTCCTTGGCCTTGTCGGAGAGTTGGGATTGGTCAAAAGACTTGCTCTTTGCGACCGACTGGAACTGATGTGCAGTAGCTTTCTTGAGCTCAGCTTTCTTCTTCTCGACAAGGTAATCACTTTTCTGTTGTCTGATCACGGAGTTGCGGTACTCTCTCGTCAATTGATCGGTTTGGATGCACTTGATCTGACGATCATTCTGCACTGGCGTCTGTGAGAGGTTCTCATTCGGGATGGGTTCTTGAGTTTGAGCCTGTTGAGCTTGAGCCTGCCGAGCCTTAGCCTCCTGAGCCTTGGCCTCCTGAGCCTTGGCCTCCTGAGCCTTGGCCTCCTGAGCCTTGGCCTCCTGAGCTCTTGCCTCCTGAGCTCTTGCCTCCTGAGCTCTTGCCTCCTGAGCTCTTGCCTCCTGAGCCTTGGCCTCCTGAGCTCTTGCCTCCTGAGCTCTTGCCTCCTGAGCCTTCGCCTCCCGAGCTCTCGCCTCCCGAGCCTTTGCCTCCTGAGCCTTGGCCTCCTGAGCCTTGGCCTCCTGAGCCTTGGCCTCCTGAGCCTTGGCCTCCTGAGCTCTTGCCTCCTGAGCTCTTGCCTCCTGAGCTCTTGCCTCCTGAGCTCTTGCCTCCTGAGCCTTGGCCTCCTGAGCTCTTGCCTCCTGAGCTCTTGCCTCCTGAGCCTTCGCCTCCCGAGCTCTCGCCTCCCGAGCCTTTGCCTCCTGAGCCTTCGCCTTCTGAGCTCTCACCTTCTGAGCCCTTGCCTCCTGAGCCCTTGCCTCCCGAGTCCTTGTCTCCTGAGCCTTCGCCTCCTGAGCTCGCGCCTCCTGAGCCTTCGCCTCCTGAGCCTTGGCCTCCTGAGCCTTCGCTTCCTGAGCCTTAGCTTCCTGAGCCTTAGCTTCCTGAGCCCTCGCCTCCTGAACCTTTGCCTCTTGAGCTCTCGCCTCCTGAGCTCTCGTCTCCCAAACATTCGCCTTCTGAGCCTTGGCCTCCCGAGCCTTGGCCTCCTGAGCTCTCGCCTCTTGAGCCCGCGCCTCCTGAGCCCGCGCCTCCTGAGCCCGCGCCTCCTGAGCTCTCGCCTCCTGAGCCCTCGCCTCCTGAGCCCGCACCTCCTGAGCCTTTGCCTCCTGAGCTCTTGCCTCCTGAGCCCTCGCCTCCTGAGCCCTCGCCTCCTGAGCCCTCGCCTCCTGAGCCCGTGCCTCCTGAGCCCTCGTCTCCTGAGCCCTTGCCTCCTGAGCCCTCGCCTCCGGATCCCGATTCTCCTGCTCATAGATCTCACGAGCTGGCTTGTTGGCGTAGGCGCGTCCCTTTCTCGAATTGTTGAAACGTCCGTTATTGTTGCCAAGTGGTGTAATTTTCACCGGCAAGCAGGTGACAATCTTTCTCTCAAATCGAATCAACGAATTTTGATTGTAGCACGGCGCCTCTTCGACTGGAACGTTCTCCTTTGGCTTGGGCTGTGGTGACATGGTCCGTGGTGACATATTTGGCGGTGGCATGTTCGTCGGTGGCATGGTCAGCGGTGGCATGTTTGGCGACGGCAACATCTGCAATTACATGTTCAGCGGTGACATGGTCTGTGGTGGCTTTACCTGCACTGGCATCATCTGCGGTGGCATAGTCTGCGGTGACATGGCCTGCACTGGCATGTTCGGCGACGGCATCATTGGCGACGACATCATCTGCACTGGCATGTTCGGCGACGGCATCATCTGCAGTGGCATATTTGTCGGTGGTATGGTCTGTGGTGGCTTTACCTGTGGTGGCATGATCGGCGACGTCATGACCTGGAGTGGCATCATCTGCGATGGCATGGTCTGCATTGGCATGGTCTGCATTGGCATGGTCTGCATTGGCATGGTCTGCATTGGCATGGTCTGCATTGGCATGGTCTGCATTGGCATGGTCTGCATTGGCATGTTCGGCGATGGCATCATCTGCACTGGCATGTTCTGTGGTGGCGTGATCGGCGCCGTAATGACATGGAGTGGCATCATCTGCTGTGGCATGTTCTGCGGCGGCATCATCTGCGGTGGCATCATCTGCGGTGGCATCATCTGCGGTGGCATCATCTGCTGCGGCATCATCTGCGGCGGCATCATCTGCGCCTGCATTTGCTGCACTTGCTGCTGACACATCTGCTGATTCTGCACAAGCATGGGCTGTCCGTTTTGAGGATTGAACGGAACACCTTGTGGCACGAACTGATTGGACATCGGCTGATTCGCCATGTACGGCATCGGCGCGAACTGTCCTTGCGGCGGTGGCATCTGCTGCTGCTGCTGCATCGGATGATATTGCATCGGCATGCCTTGTCCCGGATGTTGTTGGAATTGCGGCGCATGCATCGGTCCATTCGGATCCTGAGCCGGCACGAACATGCCATTCGGAACGAACTGCCCTCCAGCGTAGTAGTTCTCTTCCTGCTCTTGGATTTGTTCCAATAGCTCAATTGGGATGAGCTCTCCTCGCAAGACGTATCCATATGGAACAGTGTATTGCTCGTGCGGCTGCAGCACCATGAATGGTACGCGCGGCGGCATTTGCATCATGGGAACCGGACGGAAATCTTCCGCTTCGCTCGGTGCTCCGGCACTTCTCGCATCTCTCTCAGGCACCCAAAGTCTTGGATGATTTCCGGAAGAAGAGGTTCTAGAACTCTGCAAAAAATCGATATTAATTGGCTGAAGTGAAAAAATCAAATTACCGATCGAGTTGAGGTAGTCGCCGGGGCGCCACTAGTTTGGGAACGATTATCCATATCTTAAAATTAATTTTTATCATTCGGAAGTGAAAATTTCACGAAAAAATTGACGTTGGCGGTACAAAATCATTGAATTTTGGCAAAACGGACGAGCAGTGCAAGAGAGAATGACAAAAAGGCTGACGTGTCCCAAAAGAATGACGGCTAAACAACAGGCAAAGGGATTTGGAGTGTTGTTGGGAGAAATCGATGAGGGGTATGACGTCAAACACCTGTACACCAGGCCACCTGCACAATGCCCTCGGGCAGTTATCCGGAAAACAATTCGATCAGGGAAAACGAGTGGAGAAAAATTCGAACTGAATTCAAAAATTAAAACTAAATTTTGATTTTGAAAATGCGAAAAAAAAAATTTTTTTTTTTCGTTTTTTTTCTCCAGGGCAATTTTTTCTCCTAAAAATAGCTTTTTAACATGAATTTTTCTTATTTAATTATCTTTTCAAAGTATTAAATTAATCCTAATATATGAAAAAAACCAAAACTTTAAAAAAAAAGCTGAAAAACAGCCGTCATATTCGAAAAACCAAGAAAAATTGTACAAAAAAGCGAGGGAAACGAGCAGACGATATTCGCGTACAAACCTTTCTTTCTTTCGCGTCTCCTCATATACAATGGTGTCTTGGGCTGCTGCCACCATTTATCCCCTCCACACAAAACATAGCGAACGGCGGAACTCGCGAGATGTCGGCCGCATGAAATCATGGCATACCGACCGACAGTGAGTGCTAACTATCATACTACGGGTGATCATTTTCTACGGGTAACCATTTCTCGAAACGTATCGGTGGCTGAAAATGATGGAATATAGCACTCAGCATAATTTTTGGAATGTCCCCTCTAGGGGGGACAGTCAATTGACAAGTTAACAATAAAGTATGATGCAATTTTTGCAATAGAGCAATTTCTAGAACCTAATTTTTATTTGCCTGTTTCGTTTGGTTCAATGTTAGTTTAGAATTTTGAAAAAACCTAACGTGATTTGATTCACTATCACAAAATCTGTTTAAATGGTGAAATAACAAGTTGCCACTTTCATTCTTCGTCACTGACAAGTGGATATCTCGAATTCTGGATCATCATATTCCAGAAGAATGTTTATGATGGCTAGGTAATCATCACTGATTCTGATGGACTAAGAATCATCGGAGTTTATATACTGTTAAGAACATTACTACAGTTTTTGATAACATAACATTTATTCAAGGCATTGAAGAGAGACAAAAACAACGTGTGACGATCCCAGTGGTTGACGATTGTGGAAGACGTCGACGTCGTCTTCGTTCACCCCAAGCCCTTTTTCGAAAAGCCACCCAATTACTTCGGACGAGGAGCTGGGCGGGGGGTGTCCGGCTTGGGCTTCGGGGCGGTGCCACAGAGGATTGGAGCGAACATGACGAACAGGTCTGAAAAATGTTATTTTAGAGAGGAGAGGAGAGGTCGGGAACTGTTGTGAGGTTTACCGCCGAGAAGCGCTTTTTTATATCAGTTGAACAACCATAAAACATTCAGAAATCGGGTCATAAACATTTCATAATTGGTTTGCAAGCTTTTTTATCGACGGATTTTATGTATCGAAATGCTTTGCAACAACACTGTGAAGTTGATAATGTCAACATTTCAAAGTAACTGGCACTTGAAATTAATAATTCAGACTATTGAATGCGCTTTTCATAACTCGAAACCAGATAACTATTTAGGAAAACTTACATTTTGAATAGAGACGATGCTGTGACTGTTCGTGGCGAGAGGAGCCCTTTTATTCTGTTTTCCGCAGACGTTTCCCACGATTTATATTCCAACACAGCCGTTGTGCTTTGCTGTTTGGAACTGATGTTTAAGTGTTCAAACAACCAACACAGCCAAGAAAAGAAGAGAGGGTTCCATCTACAGCCAGGAAAAGGAGAGAGGGTTCCATCTACAGCCTGGGATAAATGGAAAGTTGTCCCCAAGATCAACTTGAGATGTCCCCCAAGATCGACCCCCCTAGATGCCCCCCAAGAACTTTTGCCTCTTTAAACAACTTGCTCCCCAACAATCTTATGTCCCCTAGATGCCCCCTAATTTGTTGCCCCCTCTGATTATGGACCCGTAATGGAGAATTCTGTTCTCTCAAAACAATAACCACGAACAGTTTTTAAAATCCAAAATTATTTTCAAAATCCAAAATTTTTTTCAAAATCCAAAATTTTTTTCAAAATCCAAAATTTTTTTAAAAATCCAAAATTTTGTTTAGAATCCTAAATTCTTTACAAGAACCGAAACCGTCCCTCCTTTTCCTGGCTGTAGATGAAACCCTCTCTCCTTTTCCTGGCTGTAGATGAAACCCTCTCTCCTTTTCCTGGCTGTAGATAGGACCCTCTCTCCTTTTCCTGGTTGTAGATGGAACCCTCTCTCCTTTTCCTGGCTGTAGATGAAACCCTCTCTCCTTTTCCTGGCTGTAGATGAAACCCTCTCTCCTTTTCCTGGCTGTAGATAGAACCCTCTCTCCTTTTCCTGGCTGTAGATGAAACCCTCTCTCCTTTTCCTGGCTGTAGATGAAACCCTCTCTTCTTTTCCTGGCTGTAGATGAAACCCTCTCTCCTTTTCCTGGCTGTAGATGAAACCCTCTCTCCTTTTCCTGGCTGTAGATGAAACCCTCTCTTCTTTTCCTGGCTGTAGATGAAACCCTCTCTTCTTTTCCTGGCTGTAGATGAAACCCTCTCTCCTTTTCCTGGCTGTAGATGAAACCCTCTCTCCTTTTCCTGGCTGTAGATGAAACCCTCTCTTCTTTTCCTGGCTGTAGATGAAACCCTCTCTCCTTTTCCTGGCTGTAGATGAAACCCTCTCTCCTTTTCCTGGCTGTAGATGGAACCCTCTCTCCTTTTCCTGGCTGTAGATGAAACCCTCTCTCCTTTTCCTGGCTGTAGATGAAACCCTCTCTTCTTTTCCTGGCTGTAGATGAAACCCTCTCTTCTTTTCCTGGCTGTAGATGAAACCCTCTCTCCTTTTCCTGGCTGTAGATGAAACCCTCTCTCCTTTTCCTGGCTGTAGATGAAACCCTCTCTTCTTTTCCTGGCTGTAGATGAAACCCTCTCTTCTTTTCCTGGCTGTAGATGAAACCCTCTCTCCTTTTCCTGGCTGTAGATGAAACCCTCTCTCCTTTTCCTGGCTGTAGATGAAACCCTCTCTCCTTTTCCTGGCTGTAGATGAAACCCTCTCTCCTTTTCCTGGCTGTAGATGAAACCCTCTCTCCTTTTCCTGGCTGTAGATGAAACCCTCTCTTCTTTTCCTGGCTGTAGATGAAACCCTCTCTCCTTTTCCTGGCTGTAGATGAAACCCTCTCTTCTTTTCCTGGCTGTAGATGAAACCCTCTCTTCTTTTCCTGGCTGTAGATGAAACCCTCTCTCCTTTTCCTGGCTGTAGATGAAACCCTCTCTCCTTTTCCTGGCTGTAGATGAAACCCTCTCTCCTTTTCCTGGCTGTAGATGAAACCCTCTCTTCTTTTCCTGGCTGTAGATGAAACCCTCTCTCCTTTTCCTGGCTGTAGATGAAACCCTCTCTCCTTTTCCTGGCTGTAGATGAAACCCTCTCTTCTTTTCCTGGCTGTAGATGAAACCCTCTCTTCTTTTCCTGGCTGTAGATGAAACCCTCTCTCCTTTTCCTGGCTGTAGATGAAACCCTCTCTCCTTTTCCTGGCTGTAGATGAAACCCTCTCTTCTTTTCCTGGCTGTAGATGAAACCCTCTCTCCTTTTCCTGGCTGTAGATGAAACCCTCTCTCCTTTTCCTGGCTGTAGATGGAACCCTCTCTCCTTTTCCTGGCTGTAGATGGAACCATCTCTCCTTTTCCTGGCTGTAGATGGAACCATCTCTCCTTTTCCTGGCTGTAGATGGAACCATCTCTCCTTTTCCTGGCTGTAGATGGAACCATCTCTCCTTTTCCTGGCTGTAGATGGAACCATCTCTCCTTTTCCTGGCTGTAGATGAAACCGTCTCTCCTTTTCCTGGCTGTAGATGGAACCATCTCTCCTTTTCCTGGCTGTAGATGGAACCATCTCTCCTTTTCCTGGCTGTAGATGGAACCATCTCTCCTTTTCCTGGCTGTAGATGAAACCGTCTCTCCTTTTCCTGGCTGTAGATGGAACCATCTCTCCTTTTCCTGGCTGTAGATGGAACCATCTCTCCTTTTCCTGGCTGTAGATGGAACCATCTCTCCTTTTCCTGGCTGTAGATGAAACCGTCTCTCCTTTTCCTGGCTGTAGATGGAACCATCTCTCCTTTTCCTGGCTGTAGATGGAACCATCTCTCCTTTTCCTGGCTGTAGATAGAACCCTCTCTCCTTTTCCTGGCTGTAGATGGAACCCTCTCTCCTTTTCCTGGCTGTAGATGGAACCCTCTCTCCTTTTCCTGGCTGTAGATGGAACCATCTCTCCTTTTCCTGGCTGTAGATGGAACCATCTCTCCTTTTCCTGGCTGTAGATGGAACCATCTCTCCTTTTCCTGGCTGTAGATGGAACCATCTCTCCTTTTCCTGGCTGTAGATGAAACCGTCTCTCCTTTTCCTGGCTGTAGATGGAACCATCTCTCCTTTTCCTGGCTGTAGATGGAACCATCTCTCCTTTTCCTGGCTGTAGATAGAACCCTCTCTCCTTTTCCTGGCTGTAGATGGAACCCTCTCTCCTTTTCCTGGCTGTAGATGGAACCCTCTCTCCTTTTCCTGGCTGTAGATGGAACCATCTCTCCTTTTCCTGGCTGTAGATGGAACCATCTCTCCTTTTCCTGGCTGTAGATGGAACCATCTCTCCTTTTCCTGGCTGTAGATGGAACCATCTCTCCTTTTCCTGGCTGTAGATGAAACCGTCTCTCCTTTTCCTGGCTGTAGATGGAACCATCTCTCCTTTTCCTGGCTGTAGATGGAACCATCTCTCCTTTTCCTGGCTGTAGATGGAACCATCTCTCCTTTTCCTGGCTGTAGATGAAACCGTCTCTCCTTTTCCTGGCTGTAGATGGAACCATCTCTCCTTTTCCTGGCTGTAGATGGAACCATCTCTCCTTTTCCTGGCTGTAGATGGAACCATCTCTCCTTTTCCTGGCTGTAGATGAAACCGTCTCTCCTTTTCCTGGCTGTAGATGGAACCATCTCTCCTTTTCCTGGCTGTAGATGGAACCATCTCTCCTTTTCCTGGCTGTAGATAGAACCCTCTCTCCTTTTCCTGGCTGTAGATGGAACCCTCTCTCCTTTTCCTGGCTGTAGATGGAACCCTCTCTCCTTTTCCTGGCTGTAGATGGAACCATCTCTCCTTTTCCTGGCTGTAGATGGAACCATCTCTCCTTTTCCTGGCTGTAGATGGAACCATCTCTCCTTTTCCTGGCTGTAGATGGAACCATCTCTCCTTTTCCTGGCTGTAGATGAAACCGTCTCTCCTTTTCCTGGCTGTAGATGGAACCATCTCTCCTTTTCCTGGCTGTAGATGGAACCATCTCTCCTTTTCCTGGCTGTAGATAGAACCCTCTCTCCTTTTCCTGGCTGTAGATGGAACCCTCTCTCCTTTTCCTGGCTGTTCTGGTTGTTTGAACCCTTGATCATCAGTTCCAAACAGCAAAGCACATCGGCTGTGTTGGAATATAAATCGTGGGAAACGTCTGCGGAAAACAGAATAAAAGGGCTCCTCTCGCCACGAACAGTCACAGCATCGTCTCTATTCGAAATGTAAGTTTTCCTAAATAGTTATCTGGTTTCGAGTTATGAAAAGCGCATTCAATAGTTTTAATTATTAATTTCAAGTGCCAGTTACTTTGAAATGTTGACATTATCATCTTCACAGTGTTGTTGCAAAGCATTTCGATACATAAAAACCGTCGTTAAAAAAGCTTGCAAACCAATTATGAAATGTTTATGACCCGATTTCTGAATGTTTTATGGTTGTTCAATTGATATAAAAAAGCGCTTCTCGGCGGACAACCTCACAACAGTTCCCGACTTCTCCTCTCCTCTCTAAAATAACATTTTTCAGACCTGTTCGTCATGTTCGCTCCAATCCTCCGTGGCACCGCCCCCAAGCCCAAGCCGGATACCCCCCGCCCAGCTCCTCGTCCGAAGTAATTGGGGCTGGTTAAATGAAAAGGGCTTGGGTGAGCGAAGACGACGTCGACGTCTTCCACAATCGTCAACCACTGGGATCGTCACACGTTGTTTTTGTCTCTCTTCAATGCCTTGAATAAATGTTATGTTATCAAAAACTGTAGTATTGTTCTTAACAGTATATAAACTCCAATGATTATTAGTCCATCAGAATCAAAAAATACTAACTAGTTTGAAATATAATGATCCAGAATCCAAGATATCCACTTGTCAGTGACGAAGAATGAAAGTGGCAACTTGTTATTTCACCATCTCAACTAACTATCTGTTAGTGAATCAAATCACGTTTGATTTTTTGAAAATTCTGAACTAACATTGAACCAAACGAAACAGGCAAATAAAAATTAGGTTCTAGAAATTGCTCTATTGCAAAAATTGCATCATACTTTATTGTTAACTTGTCAATTGACTGTCCCCCCTAGAGGGGACATTCCAAAAATTATGCTGAGTGCTATATTCCCTGATTTTCAGCCACCGATACGTTTCGTGGAATGGTTACCCGTAGAAAATGATCACCCGTAGTATGATAGTTAGCACTCACTGTCGGTCGGTATGCCATGATTTCATGCGGCCGACATCTCGCGAGTTCCGCCGTTCACTATGTTTTGTGTGGAGGGGATAAATGGTGGCAGCAGCGCAAGACACCATTGTATATGAGGAGACGCGCTCTCTCAAATGTGACCATGAACTGTGGACAGTTTGGGACATGACATTTCTGCTTTATCAAGAGAGTCGTTACCGTCGATGGAAGCGACCAGTGATAGAGGCGAGTGTTAGTGAGTGTATAGGGACTGTCAGGGTTGGAAGAACTGCCTGAAGATGGAAACAAACTTAGTATTTTCTGTCACTTCGGCAGCAAGTCAGAATTTCCATGAGGAACTCCCATCTTGGTCATTTTGGCAGCCCGATTTTCTTGTTTAGCTTGTATAAATACTTGGATCTTTTGGCCATTTCAACAGCTCCGACAACGTGTTCTCATACAGTTTCCGCAATTTAGTAGCAGTGTAATTGAGCACTTTTACCACTTTCATCCTCCGTCACTGACAAGTGGATATTTCGAATTCTGGATCATCATATTCCAGAAGAATGTTTATGATGGCTAGGTAATCATCACTGATTCTGATGGACTAACACTCATTGGAGTTTATATACTGTTAAGAAGAATACTACAGTTTTTGATAGCATAACATTTATTCACGGCATTGAAGAGAGACAAAAACAACGTGTGACGATCCCAGTGGTTGACGATTGTGGAAGACGTCGACGTCGTCTTCGCTCACCCAAGCCCTTTTCATTTAACCAGCCCCAATTACTTCGGACGAGGAGCTGGGCGGGGGGTATCCGGCTTGGGCTTGGGGGCGGTGCCACGGAGGATTGGAGCGAACATGACGAACAGGTCTGAAAAATGTTATTTTAGAGAGGAGAGAAGAAGTCGGGAACTGTTGTGAGGTTGTCCGCCGAGAAGCGCTTTTTTATATCAGTTGAACAACCATAAAACATTCAGAAATCGGATCATAAATATTTGATAGTTGGTTTGCAAGCTTTTTTATCGACGGATTTTATGTATCGAAATGCTTTGCAACAACACTGTGAAGATGATAATGTCAACATTTCAAAGTAACTGGCACTTGAAATTAATAATTAACACTATTGAATGCGCTTTTCATAACTCGAAACCAGACCATCTCTCCTTTTCCTGGCTGTAGATAGAACCCTCTCTCCTTTTCTTTGCTGTAGATAGAACCCTCTCTCCTTTTCCTGGCTGTAGATAGAACCCTCTCTCCTTTTCCTGGCTGTAGATGGAACCCTCTCTCCTTTTCCTGGCTGTGTTGGTTGTTTGAACACTCAAACATCAGTTCCAAACAGCAAAGCACATCGGGTGTGTTGGAATTTAAATCGTGGGAAACGTCTGCGGAAAACAGAATAAAAGGGCTCCTCTCGCCACGAACAGTCACAGCATCGTCTCTATTCGAAATGTAAGTTTTCCTAAATAGTTATCTGGTTTCGAGTTATGAAAAGCGCATTTAATAGTATTAATTAATAATTTCAAGTGCTAGTTACTTTGAAACATTGACATTATCATCTTCACAGTATTGCTGCAAAGCTTTTCGATACATAAAACCCGTCGATAAAAAAGCTTCTCGGCGGACAACCTCACAACAGTTCCCGACCTCTCCTCTCCTATCTAAAATAATATTTTTCAGACCTGTTCGTCATGTTCGCTCCAATCCTCTGTGGCACCGCCTCGAAGCCCAAGCCGGACACCCCCCGCCCAGCTCCTCGTCCGAAGTAATTGGGTGGCTTTTTGAAAAAGGGCTTGGGGTGAACGAAGACGACGTCGACGTCTTCCACAATCGTCAACCACTGGGATCGTCACACGTTGTTTTTGTCTCTCTTCAATGCCGTGAATAAATGTTATGCTATCAAAAACTGTAGTATTCTTCTTAACAGTATATAAACTCCAATGAGTGTTAGTCCATCAGAATCAGTGATGATTACCTAGCCATCATAAACATTCTTCTGGAATATGATGATCCAGAATTCGAAATATCCACTTGTCAGTGACGGAGGATGAAAGTGGTAAAAGTGCTCAATTACACTGCTACTAAATTGCGGAAACTGTATGAGAACACGTTGTCGGAGCTGTTGAAATGGCCAAAAGATCCAAGTATTTATACAAGCTAAACAAGAAAATCGGGCTGCCAAAATGACCAAGATGGGAGTTCCTCATGGAAATTCTGACTTGCTGCCGAAGTGACAGAAAATACTAAGTTTGTTTCCATCTTCAGGCAGTTCTTCCAACCCTGACAGTCCCTATACACTCACTAACACTCGCCTCTATCACTGGTCGCTTCCATCGACGGTAACGACTCTCTTGATAAAGCAGAAATGTCATGTCCCAAACTGTCCACAGTTCATGGTCACATTTGAGAGAGCGCGTCTCCTCATATACAATGGTGTCTTGCGCTGCTGCCACCACTTATCCCCTCCACACAAAACATAGTGAACGGCGGAACTCGCGAGATGTCGGCCGCATGAAATCATGGCATACCGACCGACAGTGAGTGCTAACTATCATACTACGGGTGATCATTTTCTACGGGTAACCATTCCACGAAACGTATCGGTGGCTGAAAATCAGGGAATATAGCACTCAGCATAATTTTTGGAATGTCCCCTCTAGGGGGGACAGTCAATTGACAAGTTAACAATAAAGTATGATGCAATTTTTGCAATAGAGCAATTTCTAGAACCTAATTTTTACTTGCCTGTTCCGTTTGGTTCAATGTTATTTCAGAATTTTCAAAAAATCAAACGTGATTTGATTCACTAACAGATAGTTAGTTGAGATGGTGAAATAACAAGTTGCCACTTTCATTCTTCGTCACTGACAAGTGGATATCTTGGATTCTGGATCATTATATTTCAAACTAGTTAGTATTTTTTGATTCTGATGGACTAATAATCATTGGAGTTTATATACTGTTAAGAACAATACTACAGTTTTTGATAACATAACATTTATTCAAGGCATTGAAGAGAGACAAAAACAACGTGTGACGATCCCAGTGGTTGACGATTGTGGAAGACGTCGACGTCGTCTTCGCTCACCCAAGCCTTTTTCATTTAACCAGCCCCAATTACTTCGGACGAGGAGCTGGGCGGGGGGTATCCGGCTTGGGCTTGGGGGCGGTGCCACGGAGGATTGGAGCGAACATGACGAACAGGTCTGAAAAATGTTATTTTAGAGAGGAGAGGAGAAGTCGGGAACTGTTGTGAGGTTGTCCGCCGAGAAGCGCTTTTTTATATCAATTGAACAACCATAAAACATTCAGAAATCGGGTCATAAACATTTCATAATTGGTTTGCAAGCTTTTTTAACGACGGTTTTTATGTATCGAAATGCTTTGCAACAACACTGTGAAGATGATAATGTCATGGTTTCAAAGTAACTAGCACTTGAAATTAATAATTAACACTATTGAATGCGCTTTTCATAACTCGAAACCAGATAACTATAATATTTAGGAAAACTTACATTTTGAATAGAGACGATGCTGTGACTGTTCGTGGCGAGAGGAGCCCTTTTATTCTGTTTTCCGCAGACGTTTCCCACGATTTATATTCCAACACAGCCGATGTGCTTTGCTGTTTGGAACTGATGATCAAGGGTTCAAACAACCAGAACAGCCAGGAAAAGGAGAGATAGTTCCATCTACAGCCAGGAAAAGGAGAGATGGTTCCATCTACAGCCAGGAAAAGGAGAGAGGGTTCTATCTACAGCCAGAAAAAGGAGAGATGGTTCTATCTACAGCCAGGAAAAGGAGAGAGGGTTCTATCTACAGCCAGGAAAAGGAGAGATGGTTCCATCTACAGCCAGGAAAAGGAGAGAGGGTTCTATCTACAGCCGGAAAAAGGAGAGATGGTTCTATCTACAGCCAGGAAAAGGAGAGAGGGTTCTATCTACAGCCAGGAAAAGGAGAGAGGGTTCTATCTACAGCCAGAAAAAGGAGAGAGGGTTCTATCTACAGCCAGGAAAAGGAGAGATGGTTCTATCTACAGCCAGGAAAAGGAGAGATGGTTCTATCTACAGCCAGGAAAAGGAGAGAGGGTTCTATCTACAGCCAGAAAAAGGAGAGAGGGTTCTATCTACAGCCAGGAAAAGGAGAGAGGGTTCTATCTACAGCCAGAAAAAGGAGAGATGGTTCTATCTACAGCCAGGAAAAGGAGAGATGGTTCTATCTACAGCCAGGAAAAGGAGAGATGGTTCCATCTACAGCCAGGAAAAGGAGAGAGGGTTCTATCTACAGCCAGGAAAAGGAGAGAGGGTTCTATCTACAGCCAGGAAAAGGAGAGATGGTTCCATCTACAGCCAGGAAAAGGAGAGAGGGTTCTATCTACAGCCAGAAAAAGGAGAGAGGGTTCTATCTACAGCCAGGAAAAGGAGAGAGGGTTCTATCTACAGCCAGGAAAAGGAGAGAGGGTTCTATCTACAGCCAGAAAAAGGAGAGATGGTTCTATCTACAGCCAGGAAAAGGAGAGATGGTTCTATCTACAGCCAGGAAAAGGAGAGAGGGTTCTATCTACAGCCAGAAAAAGGAGAGAGGGTTCTATCTACAGCCAGGAAAAGGAGAGATGGTTCTATCTACAGCCAGGAAAAGGAGAGATGGTTCTATCTACAGCCAGGAAAAGGAGAGAGGGTTCTATCTACAGCCAGAAAAAGGAGAGAGGGTTCTATCTACAGCCAGGAAAAGGAGAGAGGGTTCTATCTACAGCCAGAAAAAGGAGAGATGGTTCTATCTACAGCCAGGAAAAGGAGAGATGGTTCTATCTACAGCCAGGAAAAGGAGAGAGGGTTCTATCTACAGCCAGGAAAAGGAGAGATGGTTCCATCTACAGCCAGGAAAAGGAGAGAGGGTTCTATCTACAGCCAGAAAAAGGAGAGAGGGTTCTATCTACAGCCAGGAAAAGGAGAGAGGGTTCTATCTACAGCCAGAAAAAGGAGAGAGGGTTCTATCTACAGCCAGGAAAAGGAGAGAGGGTTCTATCTACAACCAGGAAAAGGAGAGAGGGTTCTATCTACAACCAGGAAAAGGAGAGAGGGTTCTATCTACAGCCAGGAAAAGGAGAGAGGGTTCTATCTACAGCCAGGAAAAGGAGAGATGGTTCCATCTACAGCCAGGAAAAGGAGAGAGGGTTCTATCTACAGCCAGAAAAAGGAGAGAGGGTTCTATCTACAGCCAGGAAAAGGAGAGAGGGTTCTATCTACAGCCAGAAAAAGGAGAGAGGGTTCTATCTACAGCCAGGAAAAGGAGAGATGGTTCCATCTACAGCCAGAAAAAGGAGAGAGGGTTCTATCTACAGCCAGGAAAAGAAAAGAGGGCTGTAGATCAAACCCTCTCTCCTTTTCCTGGCTGTGTTGGTTGTTTGAACACTCAAACATCAGTTCCAAACAGCAAAGCACATCGGGTGTGTTGGAATATAAATCGTGGGAAACGTCTGCGGAAAACAGAATAAAAGGGCTCCTCTCGCCACGAACAGTCACAGCATCGTCTCTATTCGAAATGTAAGTTTTCCTAAATAGTTATCTGGTTTCGAGTTATGAAAAGCGCATTTAATAGTCTTAATTAATAATTTCAAGTGCTAGTTACTTTGAAACATTGACATTATCATCTTCACAGTATTGCTGCAAAGCTTTTCGATACATAAAACCCGTCGATAAAAAAGCTTCTCGGCGGACAACCTCACAACAGTTCCCGACCTCTCCTCTTCTATCTAAAATAATATTTTTCAGACCTGTTCGTCATGTTCGCTCCAATCCTCTGTGGCACCGCCCCGAAGCCCAAGCCGGACACCCCCCGCCCAGCTCCTCGTCCGAAGTAATTGGGTGGCTTTTTGAAAAAGGGCTTGGGGTGAACGAAGACGACGTCGACGTCTTCCACAATCGTCAACCACTGGGATCGTCACACTTTGTTTTTGTCTCTCTTCAATGCCTTGAATAAATGTTATGTTATCAAAAAACTGTAGTATTGTTCTTAACAGTATATAAACTCCAATGATTATTAGTCCATCAGAATCAAAGAATACTAACTCGTTTGAAATATGATGATCCAGAACCCGAGATATCCACTTGTCAGTGATGGAGGATGAAAATGGTGAAAGTGCTCGATTGCACTGCTACAAAATGCTGAGAAAATCGTGCTGCCAAAATGGCCAAGATGGGAGTTCCTCACGGAAATTCTGACTTGCTGCCTGAAGTGGCAAAAAACAATAGATTTGTTCCCATCTTTAGGTAATTTTTTCAACCCTGAGAGTCCGTATCCACTCATCAACATTGACTCGCCTTCATCACTAGTCGCTTCAATCGACGGTAACGACTCTCTTGATAAAACAGAAATGTCCTGTCCCAAACTGTCCACAGTTCATGGTCACACTTAAGAAGACGTGTGAAGAAATTCCGTTTCATCACACCAAAGTATCTGCACAGCTCAATCAGCTACAAAGTAACTTCCAACGATGATTTCTTGCTTCAGAATTCCAGTGAGGTTTTGTTGATTTTTCTTCTGAACTATTTTTCTGTTTGCAGACACCAAAAAGAAATTTGATCAGTTTTATACCAATTGATTTCCAACTCCCTCGCCCAAGAGTTATCGCAAAGCTGAATGATCTGAAGATTGCTAATGTTTCTTTCCACAATTCCCATTGTTTTTAGACTGTTCTATTCTGTTCATCAACTGATAATCACATTTTTTTTAATTTTATATTTATACGGGTTCAAATACTTTAAATAAACGGGCAACGTGGGTAAAAATAACTCTGCCACTAGGGCTTAAATTATGCTGTAAAATTATAATAATAGCCACCAGGGCTTGAAAGATCAACTTGGGGGTGATATGCAAAGTAAAGGCAAAGGGAAAATTAGCTTTTTTTTTATTCGCGGTCCAGCAAGAGCACGTTTCCATCACATTCGTTGGTCGGCCAGCACTCCATTGTGGCAGGAACAGCTTGCACTGGGGTGAGTGGTTGGGGCTGAAGCACAGGAGTGTGTGTGGCTGTTGCAGGTTGAGCAGGAGAGGCGAGCTGTTGTGGCTCGAAATGTTCCGCCATTTGTTGAGCAATCTCCAAGGCGGATTGAGCAGCTTGTAACATTCCCGCAGCAAGCGCCTGTTGCTGCTGTTGCAACAGACTCATCTGGGTCTGCAGCTCCTGCTGAACTCCCTGCAGGGTGAACGCTTGTTGAACTTGGTTTTGCATGACAATCAGTTGATCGGTGAGGTTGCTCATCAGCTGCGCAGACTTGAAGGTCGATGGCGGCTGGATGTCCATTCCCGGCTCGACGGTCATCCCGGGCAGCACTTGAGCTTGTGCCGTTTGAGCAGCTTGGCGAGCATCTATCATCTGATCCTGCTCCTTGACAACCAATTCCGCCGCAACACTTGTACGTGCCTTGTCGAGAGCTTTCCGGGACACTTTCTGAAAATACTAAGATTGGAATCTTCAAGAACAATACAGTCGGCAAAGTGGGAGCTAGGGAGGAGGGCAGAAAGCATGGAGTTTTCAGCCTCGCGCATCAAGTTTATCTCCCATTCGCGCTAACTCCATGTTCGAGACAAACGACTCATCGTGAGCACATTGCTGGTCACTCACCTCTTCCGGCTTCACAAGGTCGACAGTCGTATTGATCCGTTCAACATCCTCTTCGTCGGCCAAAGGAGTTGGTGAAGGCGCACGCTCCATCTTTATGCCGAGTTCGCCGAGAATGGTGGTGTCGGCCTGATTGTCAAAGTGGAGCTTCATCACCTTTGGAGCGTAGAATGTCTTGCTAAGCGCCTTTTCCAGATCGCTCGCGCGGTTACGGCGGCGGGAAGTGGTGGAAGTGCATGTGCCGCGTGTCTGAAAATGTTGTTAATTTATGCTTATTTTGTTTTTTTCTTACATTCATAATGTCAGAAAATCGTTGGTGAAAATAATCCAATATATGATTACCTGAAAAAACATGTAAATGAAAGAAAAGACGGAGATAGGAGAGAAGGAGCGAGGAAAAACGTTTCAGTTGCCTACGCCATCTTTTTGAAATTCATCCTTTTTTCAAAAAAAAACTGTTATTAGTTTATGAAAAAAGAGCAACAAGCACATTTCACGCAAGCAACGTACCCAAAAAAAAACAAAAATTACGCTTCAAAACAAAGGCCATCGCTAGTTGCGGCAATCAAAACTCCAAAAATAAGGGTTCAACTTATTAGCGAGCCTATTTATACTATCTAAATGAATGCTGATAGTACGAACGGGAAGTATTTATGGTGATCCAGTCAAGAAACTTTTGAAAATCAAAGAAATCACAACTAAAACAATAAAATGATCGCCGGCGGTCAAAAATCGATAATGGACCCAAGCCTCTAGAATTGAATTTTGCAACCGGAACCCCTTTAAATTCTCTGAAAAAATTTTCACACCAATGTTCCTTATCTCATCTCTTAAATTTTCCATTAAAACCACAAAAAGAATGCTTGCAGCGCTCCAAAACCCCAAAAACTAGCTGTTTTTCAAAACTTAACCTACAACTATCATTTAAATTAATGCTGATGTTTCAAACTGTTGTTTTTCATTATAATCCTGTCAATAAAACCTCAAAAACATGATGAATCAGCATTAAAACACAGAAAAAGTCGCAAGTCCTGACGGTCAAAAATCGATAATTTCCAAATCGCCTAATACCCTATTTAAATGAGAACTGGTGCTTCAAATAATTGGGGATTCAGAAAAGGATTCAGACTAGCTTTGAAACAATAATACTCAAAAAAACAAACAAAACATCTAACGGGGGAAGTCGGAAAGCGGAAGAAATGACGGTAAAAAGAACAGACCACCACTGCCGCGCGGTGGAGCGAGATTGTTGCGTGCGGTCGAGTCGAATTGACGGAGAGACGCAGACAAATATACAAAGAGAGACGCAGACAAACATACAAACCGATTTGCATGGGAGACACGGACCAGGGCGCGCGGAGAGACAAGAATGATAACGGAGAACAGTGAAGATAAATGAAAAACAGAATGATATCCAGAAATTTCAGATAACTAAAGCTCGAAAAACCCGATTTTCACAGTTCGCTAAACCATTTTCAAACGGGAAAACGGTTGAATATGAAAGACAAGACCCTTATTTATAGCTGACATACCAAATTATCTCATAAGACTTTATCAATCTGTCTCTTTGTCATCATGGACACCAGGTTTACAAATATTATAATGCTGATGCATAGCAGAAATCCAGTAAGATGATATTAATTCTGTAGAGATTGATTCACTGCTTACTCACTGATTCACACTAGTTAGAAACGGGGCGTCTAAAAGAAATGAGGCCGTTGGACAGATCCTAATATAGAAAGTATTGTAATCCATCATTATGCCAACATAATTTCATTCTTGTTCACTCTTGAAGTTTGCTTTCTTTTCTGATTGTGACAGTATAAAGACAACAATCAATACAAAACAATGATTTCAAACAGTTTTATTGCTCAAGTTTACAAAATACTTTAAAATAAAAGTGAAGAATATAAAATTTACAATAAGGATTACAAAATCGCAAGAAAACTTGTTAGAGAAAGAGAGAGAGAGAGAGAGATAGTGGATTAAATTTTGCGGTAAGTGCATATTACAGAATACAATGTCAACAGGTTAGAAATTATTTTTTCAGAATTTTTGGAAATCAAAGAATCGAGAAACAGGCAGTCCACGACTAGTGCGACGTCATTCCGAAGACTGATGATTTGAAAAAAAGCAATAAGCTTCGCACGTTCAGTTCCCGTCATGTTCTCGGAAAACTCCAGAGTGGGAATAAGATTCAGCATTTTCTTGCAGAATGTATCCTTCCTTTGGAAGTCGACGCTGGTCGGTCTGCCAGGAAATTTCAACGAGTCCTCCCAGTTGAAGATAGCATTTCTCTGTTTGTAATATAGATTCAAGCAAGCGGTTATGTCAAAGTTGATGTCGTTGGATTCTCGCCAAGTCAATGGGCGTATGTCGTTATCAGAACTGAAGGATTCGCTTAAACAACTTGGTCTATTTCTATTGTTTGTGTTTTAATTTACTCTTCTTCCTGCTCGTCAATACGTGGAAGCGCACTTTGGTTAAAAACCTTTATTCTTGATTCCACTTTAGCCTCGTTCTTGCCAGTGTTTTTGTATACATGGTGGTTCATAAACAGGTTGAATGGCTCATCCATGCGGACGACGTCATTAGAATCTTGCTCTTCTCTGGAAAAAGACTTTGTTATGGTATTGCTTACTTTTTCACTCACTCTTCTTTGTTTTCATCAATAATTCCCATCGTGTTCAATTCAAGATGCTTCGTGGCGGTAGTCTTTCTCAATGTGTTTCTATCCGGCATAGTGTTAAATGTCAGTTCGTTGAAAGAAACTGGCAAGTTCGGCTTGATCGGAACCAGGTTGAACACCTTTCGATTGGCTGACATTAGCTCGTTTCCGACTGTGTCGATTTTTGATCCAAAAGTGCTCAAATTGGTATGGCCATTTTTTGTAGTGTTGTTAGCCTCCATTTTTGCAAATTAAACTTATATAACACTAACATGGAATGTACCCTCAGTGCCTCGCTTGAAATTTCGATTGACTATGCGGGATAGATAGAGGGTATTGAGTGTATGATTAAGCGATATACAGTTTTTTTGCGAATTGCGGAATTATCGATTTTTTGACAAATTATCGATTTTTTTGGTCGATTTTTGAAAAAATTGTAACTTTGTCAGTTTTGGTCCGATTTTTTTGCAACTTATATCAAAACGTCCGAAATTGGCTGAATTTTTAGGGAAAAAATATATAAAAAATGTTACACAACTGAGAAAAAAATTTTTAAAAAAAAAGTGTTACCAAAAGTAAGTATCTCAAAAATTGACCCTATGATTTTGTTGAAATTGCTACCATTAGATTCTCCATAGTCGATTTAGTCAAAAAACATTTAGTTATCCCGGGGGAAGGAAGGTTGACTAGGTGAAACAGACCTTCTCGGGACCCTTGATGCACGGTGCGCGCCCTATTGCTGCCGTTGGTGGCCCTGTGGAACGGTGGGCGCACTGGATTTTTGTTTATCATGTGCATACGTGTTTTTTTCAAGTATTACAATTGATTAGAAAACCGGAAACAGTTAGTTTTAAAAAATTTTCATCAAATTTCGACCCATTTTAGTGCTTTTTGGAAAAATCGTGTTTTTGAGTTTGGTTCACGTTTT
Organism: Caenorhabditis imperialis; assembly: GCA_963572205.1. Classification (NCBI taxonomy): domain Eukaryota; kingdom Metazoa; phylum Nematoda; class Chromadorea; order Rhabditida; family Rhabditidae; genus Caenorhabditis; species Caenorhabditis imperialis. Next base: position 12,416,216 of record OY751544.1, on the reverse strand, counting down.
TATGAAAAGTGAACAACTACAAAGTTGTAGCTTTTGCAGTTTCACACATTTTCATTTAGTTCTTTGATCTTATAAGCCTATCTCCAAAAAGTTGTAAAAATGACCTGTGAACGAATCTTGCCCAATCATAAATTCGTCGGTAATTGTATTCATGATGCGAAAATATAAAATAAATATATGAAACTACAAAAGCTACAACTTTGTAGTTGTTCACTTTTCATAAAAACGTGAACCAAACTCAAAAACACGATTTTTCCAAATAGCACTAAAATGGGTCAAAATATGACAAAAAATTTCTAAAACTAACTGTTTCCGGTTTTCTAATCAATTGTAATACTTGAAAAAATTACGTATGCACATGATGCACAAAAATCCAGTGCGCCCACCGTTCCACAGGGCCACCAACGGCAGCAATAGGGCGCGCACCGTGCATCAAGGGTCTCGAGAAGGTCTGTTTCACCTAGTCAACCTTCCTTCCCCCGGGAGAACTAAATGTTTTTTGACTAAATCGACTATGGAGAATCTAATGATAGCAATTTCAACAAAATCGTAGGGTCAAATTTTGAGATACTTACTTTTGGTAACACTTTTTTTCAAAAAATTTTTTTCTCAGTTGTGTAACATTTTTTATATAATTTTTTCCTAAAAATTCAGCCAATTTCGGACGTTTTGATATAAGTTGCAAGAAAATCGGACCAAAACTGACAAAGATACAATTTTTTCAAAAATCGACCAAAAAAATCGATAATTTGTCAAAAAATCGATAATTCCGCAATTTGCAAAAAAACTGTATATCGCTTAATTATACACTCAATAGCCTCTATCTATCCCGCATAGTCAATCAAAATTTCAAGCGAGGCACTGAGGGTACATTCCATGTGAGGGTACATTCCATGTAAGGATGATTGATGTGAAAAAGATAACAGTAAGAGGGAAACGTTGACAAGGGATAGGAACGTTATGGAAACAATAACGTGCAGATTAAAGGGAAAAGGGCAGATGTGCAGAGACTACGGGGACCGTTTTAGCAATCAATGCACTCAATTAAAGGGTCAGTACAAGATAGAGTGCAGAGGAAACAGAGTGTCTTTCGATGTTACATTGACCATTGGATAGAACTGCCAGGTTTGCGGTAAAATTGGTATCAAAACCAGAAGATAAAACGTTGGCAAATCTAAAAAATCGAAATCCAGCAAATTATGAGAACAATATCAGTTTCCAGTACCTTTTTATTACTAATCAAAATATAAAAAAAATTCAGTTATTAAAACGTTATCGAACAGTTAGAAGTTGAAAGATGTAATGAAGAACAAAGGAAAAATTCATTGGATGGTAGTGTTTAAGAAAAGAATGGAGTGGTTTACCGCAGTGCTTGAAAACATTTGTGTTCTCGTAAAAATAACTAGGAAAGAAGGGAAGTGTACTGTGAGAATGTGACAAGAAAGATGTGTTTTACAGAATGAAGAAAACGTGGATTAAAAAAGGGAAAACAATGAAATAAGATAGGGAAAAATAAAAAATTGAAGAATGGTATTGAAGAAATGAGAATGATGGTCTGTTGTTTTTTTTTTGGAGTTGGAGAAGATTACTGCAATTACATTTTTATTTTCATGAAATTGTTATGAGCAACTCACCATCTGCTCGAGAATCAGTTTCGAAGCGTTCTTCAGCTTGTCGATAATTTTGAAAATGTCCATTCCCTCTGCGCAAAAATAAATGGCGACGTATTTCTCCGCCTTGATCCACTCCGCCATCAAACATTTCATCTTTTGCAACTGTTTGGCTTTTGTCTCCAGCAAGACTCTGTACAATTTCGAGCCTTCTTTTCTTCTTTCCTTTTTAAGTTCTCGTTGCAGGTTTTCAAGTTCCGTCTTCATCACATCAACATTCACGGTTTGCTTGCCGATGGCGTCCTTGAGTTCTTCCATGCTCATACCTTTTTCCAATACCTCCAGATCTTTCAACAAAGATTGGAGTTGGCTCTTCTGATCCATAAGGTCCTTTGCCACGAAGTGACTTATTTTCACTGAGCGGTCCTTTCTGGATTGGATGGCGAGGAGCTGCTCCAAGTACGCGAGAGGGAAGGAGGGAACTTGATTCTTTTTTCCGTTTGCCAGATTTCCACGATGACGTGCGGCATTCAGGAGTTCGCCAACAATATCCTCCTGAAGTTTTTTCATTCCTCCAAAAATCTGATGGATGCGTTTCTCGACCTCTGTCAGCTGAAATATTTCAGTTTTCGTTCCGCGTATACTTCTCAGAAATTTGATGATTTCAAAAAGTAATGAGATGGAGAAACCAATTTGAAGGATGAAAGAAATTAACTAACTATGTTCCCGACGTTCTCCGACAGCTCGTACAAGCTGGCCAGATGCTTGAAACTCTTTTCCCTGGAGATCCGATCCGCGAAGAAATCTGCATCAGTCTTCGGATTGAAAACTCCTTTCTCCAATTTTTCCTTGTACACTGGGCACAGTTTCTTGCAGTTGAACAAACTCACAAAGCCGATGACTAAATCGACTGGCTCGTTTCTGGCGAGAACATCTCTGATCTTCTGGTACACCGCGTTCGTCGACTTGTCGGATCCTGGAGGAAACAATTCATTGTCATTCCTGATTGAATGAATCATAAGGTCCAGTCGATCAATCTCCTTTCTCGCAACTGCCGGTTTTCTCCTGAACGCTCGACTTCTTTTCAATTTTCCGTAGCTTGAAGTGTTCCTGAAGAAGTCAGCCATCTCCGCAGCGTCCCGCTCAAAGTACACCAAGTTGTGGGCCTGGTGGATGGTGCCACTGGTGCGTTGCACATGATACTTTGGCCATTTGACGGGGCTGCTATTGACCAGAGCAAAAGACGGAGGTGGGGGACGCGGGGGAATGGGCCCCATGCCAAGTTTCGTAACCGAAGATTTAGAGGAGAACGTATTGTCCAATGATGGCGCTGAAAATGACTATGTTTCTGGTGATGGTTTGACTCTCAAAGACAAACCTGACAGGGACGACTCTGTAGAAATCATTGTAGGCTTCACGTATTCCGGTGAAGATAAAGTCAATGACGCTACAGAAGATGCCATGGCTCCTGTTGATCTCATCACTTCCGATGACGGTGCTGGCACAGTCGAACCGGTAGAAACCGACGTGTCTGACGGCTCCAGGCTGCCCAAAGATTGGTACAGTGATGTCGGGGTTCTTGGAGAAGTTGGTAGAGACAACTCATCTGATTTCGATGAGTCCAATGACTGCAGACCTTTGAATGAACAAATGGACTTTGGAGACGGAATCGATGATAAGATTCCACGTTGCTCAACAGTCTTGAAGCGACTAATGAGTTCAGTTTCCTTGATGCTTTCAGCTTGCTCATACTGAGCGATTCTTTCCTTTACCGAGACTAGAGTTGTTGTTCTAGTTGGCTCTTCCTTCTGTTTCATCAACTTGATTGGATGTCGCAGATAATGACAAGAAGAACGGAGAACGTTGTAGGAGTCATCTAAAGTTATGATTATTCACTAGTTTTAATGAAGACACTCACTACCAATTTGAGAAATGACAGAAGAAGTGCTATTGGTTCTCGTTTGTTGCATTATCAGCGCAAGACGGCGTGTAATGCCTGAATAAAATAAATAGGAAAAAAACTATTTTGATTGAGCTCTCACTTTAGTTCCGTCTGGCTGGCTGCTCTTCCGACGATTTGCAATTCAAGAGAGTATCGTTCGTTCTCTGAAATGAAAAGGGTTCTATCAATGAAAGAAAAAAACTGATTCTAAATAGTAAAACGGATTTTTTGCGGGAAACCAAGGCGATATTGTGATTTTCGCAGAATTCCTTACTAGTTTCGTTTTGAAAGAAAGGAGCTATGATGGAAAAATACGACGGGAAGGGAACGGGATGGACGACTTTTATACCAAAAAGAAGAGGGGAAAAAATGGTTGAATCACCAAAAAATTTGAATAATGGGGCAATGATAGTGTTTTAATGTGCTTTTTAAGAAGGTGATAAAAGTTTTGCATATTCTTTTCTGGAGTTTGTTTCAACAAACAACAAAGACTACAAAACCGATCGGTTATTCAATTGCGGATACACTGTGGATTAGGTATTTTAAGATGGCGTGACGAACTAATCGAGAGTACTCAATATATACTTTTGTTCATATAAGACGTCTCCTAACTTTCATTTCACTGTTTTTGTAAATCTCGTTTCTAATTAATTGGTAATGAGTGAAAAAAAACGTTTATTACTATAATGAGTACTATGAAGAAGAAAAGTTTTTCAATGTAAATTACATTGTGTCAAATATTATGTTTGAAAGAAGTTCAAATATTAATTTTTATAGACGTTTGTTCCCATTCCCACCTTTTATTGTTTTATGGTTCCCCTTTCCGTCCCCGGAATGTGCGGGTCTATAAAACATGCTCCCCCAGAGAAGGAGAATCATTCTTCTTCGTTTTTTGCTTTTTTTTTGCTTTTCTTATCGTCTCCGTTATAAAGAAATAACAATGGATCTTGATTTGACTCTTCACGTTTGATTTCAATTACGATTTGTGAAAATGTTGTATTTCATATGTTAATGTCATCATTTAGCTTGCTTGAAATGAATTCAGTGAATGGGAAATCAATAAAGATTGCAAGTTCAGGTAGTGAGTTTTATTTTCTGAAAGTTATTTATGTTTCTTGTTCAGCTCTGTCACCTTGAAATTCCAATTTTGATCAACAAAATTCCTAAAGACTCTTCATTGAAACTGTTTTTGGATTCCTCTCATTTTTGAATAAAAAATGATTGTTGGTTTTGCATTTGACTTGCAAATACAGGCTATGTATGAATACGACAACACGTTGTTGCAGGAGACGCTGGTGTCCGGATGGCAAGGAATGTGATGGTAACGGTAGCGGAGAGCCAGAGAGCAGGGAGAAAGAAAGATGAGAAGATAGCCAAGAGCGAAGGTGAGAGAAGGGAATTAAAATTCTGGGAGGATAATTGGAGAAGGGTGCTCTGCAGAAGTTTTCTCGACAAGGAAAACGTTTTTGATTAGTTTTTATATACTGACGCCTCAGCAGTGTCGGAGTTAGGAGACGAGAGATTTAGAGAGCAATTGAGCGCTATGAGAAAACTTAGAGCAGTGGAGATGGCCGCTTCCAGAACGCGGTGCTCCGAATCAGGCAGCGTTCAGGTCTTAGTAGTCAGCCAGGCAGCCGTCTCTATCCTAAGAAGAGGATCTATGAAACTATACCTTTACAAAGTAGCTGAGCGGGTCTGGGAGAATTTCAGTGAATAGGTAGAGTGCAAATTTCTCTGGATTTCACGCGAAGAGAATGTCAAAGCCGACTCGGCGAGCAGAAATTTAGATTTCGATGACTGGGGTATTTGCGATAGAGTGTTTCAGAGGGCAGAAAAGATCTGGGGAAAATGTCCAGTAGATTGGTTTGCCGACAGCGAAAATAAGAAAACTCGAGTATTCTTTTCCAGACAGCCGGAGCCGGGGACGAGTGGTGTCGACGTTTTCAAGCACATCAATCGAGCAAAGCAGCATGGACTCGCTTGGTGGGTACCTCCTCCCCTCCTCATTCCGAAATTGCTCAGGGTAGCCAAAAAAGAAAAACTGAAAAGGATTTTAGTAGCACCTATCTGGAAAAGCCATCCATCTTTCCAAGCGTTAGTGAACTCCAGACATTGCGAGGCAACAAACTCCAAGTATTGTAGATCAGAATTTATAGTAGCCCTCGAAGACTTTTCACATTAGGCCCCTGGCTTTGTATCGTTTTCTAGCCTAATTCAGACGTAAAAAGCAATTTGATTCGAACATAAACTGTATCATTATAAACTCTTTTCGCCAGTGATGAAAATGAAAAACACATTCTCTTGGACCGCAGAGAAAAGAGAATAATATGTTTTTCTTTGAAGAACGAAGAAAAGAGCAGACGCAGACAGGGGGGGACTTAAAGGCGCATGCGAATTTACGGACCGATGGGTCTCGGCGCGACTTTGGTGAAACGCGCCGACGAGAGGGTTTCGGGAGAACGGGCGGCATTCTACGCGAATTCGAGAGTTGTTGTGAGTTGCAAACAGTTTCTCGTTCTATTGTAAGATGGCCCGTGTACAAGTGACTTTTATCACGGGTTTTACGAATGATTTGCCCCCAAATATATGATTTATAGAGAGTATTTGATAGTTTTGAATCATATTCCGTCATTTCTCACATACCACAAGCGGAAAATACTCGAAAACCCCTTCCCGCCAGGTGCGCAAGAATCGATTGGGATAAACGACTCTCCACTGCCATTGCCCCTTGTTTAGCTGTGACCTCCTTACCCCTCTCTTGTTCCACGTCACCCTCCTCCCGTTCGATTTGGTCTCCACTCTCATTTGCCCGATCATTTTGATGGTGGGTAGCTGCCATTGATAGTTCCTTCTCCTCGAAGTATCTGTGTTTTTCGCGTGTCTCTTCCGCTTTTTCTTTTACCGTTTCGGGAAATTTCTAATCCGTTTTTCTTGTGGTTTTCTTTAACAGTATCAAATTTTCAGATATGATTAATACAACTCAACACGCCATGGCGGAGACTGATAGCCCGGTACATTAATTCAAACAGTTCCTTTCAATTTCAAACGATTTCAGACTGCAAACACCACTTCAAATCAGCAAGGGGAGCAGTGCACCGGAGATTCGTTCGAGCCGAATTGTCTTGACGGGAACTTGAATGAACAGAGCACTATTTCGTTGCCGGAGTTTGCTGGTTATGCACCACTCCCAATCGCTATTCCAGTCCTTAAAAGTCACCCAACCGCGGAAGCAATGGAGTACTACAAGACCTTGGCAAACTCGCAGAACTCATTGCCGTTCGGCTACTACCTGCAAAGTGAGGATGGAGGTGGCCTTCAGTGGTACAATCCGGCTGAGCAACTCATCATTCCACATAGCCAAGAACTGGCGGTACAACTGCAAGAATGTTACGAAGAAGTGCAGAATGAGCGAGTCGACGAGGAAGAGCAGCAGCAAGTGCAGAAGGAGCCAGTTGATACGGAGCAAGTGCAGCAGCAAGTGAAGGAAGGGATTGAGCAAGGACAGGAAGACGGAGTGCAGAAGGATCAAGTGATAGAGGAAGTGCAGCAGCAAGTGCAGAAGGGACCAGTTGATACGGAGCAAGTCGAGCAGCAAGTGAAGGAAGATGGAGTTCAGAAGGAGCGATTCGACAAGAAAGGGCAGCAGCAAGAGCAGAAGGAGTCAGTTGAGACGGAGCAAGTGCAGCAACAAGTGAAGGAAGGGATGGGGCAAGGACAGGAAAACGGAATGCAGAAGGATCAGGTACAGGATGATTGTGCTCAACATACTCAAGCTCACGCGGATGAGACTTCGGAGAGTTTGGCGAACATAACCCCAGTTCACGCGATGCCAGCTCAAGTGAGTCAAGTTAAAAAAAAACTTCAATTGAGAAGATACACCTTCTTGAAGATTGAGTGAGAAACCCATTTTCAGAAAGCCGAAGAGATCTTTGTCCAGAAGGACATTGTCCACGACGCTCCAAGCCAAATTGCACAGCTATCTTCTGAATTGATGTCTTCTTCTCTGGACGACTTCGACCTTGAAGAACTTTTCGCTGGAGGCAATTCAGTCGTTTTGCCTGGACTTGGTGTGTTGACGCACTCCGACTACATCCAGAACAAGGCAGAATACGATTCCGTTGTCTCAAATGACCAAAAGAAAGCGTTCGCCTCCATCAAACAACTTTCTGGACACATCGAGACCACCGATGAGAAGTTCCAGTCGGTTCCCAAGAACATGTCGTTCGACCAAGGAAATCTGTCGGACAAAGCCAAGGAGGCGCTGCGATCCGCCATCATCGAATTCAAGAGATCCAAGGCTGCCGCCAAGGAGCAGCAGAAAATGCTCGGAAAGACTGCGCCAAGTGCGATCGGAAAGGCTGAATCTGACAGCGTGAAGATGCAGCCAGAAAGGTAATCTTTACTATTACTAACGGACAAATTCTGTGTGTCTGTCGGTGTATCTGTGAGTAGCGGACCCTGGAGAAGTCCCTAGAAATAGGAATGAGCCCAATTTTCGGTTACGGCCCTTATTTGGTGCCGCGATGATGCCCGTCCAAACTAGAAGTTGATAGCTTTAACTTGAAGGGTACTTTACCTGAAAATTTCTGAAAATGACCCTGCGCGGGGTCCCAAAACCGCGTGCACATGTACGCACCTGTGCTGCCCCGGCCAAGTGTGTGGGGGTGGTCCCGGCGGTTACGCGGGCGGACGGTGTGCAGAGGGTCAGGGGTTCGATTCTCTTCGAGTCAAAAATTTTTTGCTTTTATTGGGAAAGTCTATTGGGACATTTAGGCAAGTTCCCGGCCCCATAAAAAGCCAGCCGAAGAGCTGCGCAGCAGCTCGACCGGCTGGTAAAAGTGAATAAACAATCATTTCAATGTATTTTCAGTGGTCATGACGACTCCGAGCAGGTCCAAAGCGGCAAAAGCTCTAGTCAGGCGATTCATGTGCAGGAGGACCGTGCTCAAGAGATCCGTGCTCAGGAGCTCCGCGGCAAACCTGATCAAAGGTATGAATTTTGAAGCTGTTACTCAATTCCAACAGTGCTATTTTCAGTATGACGCCAAAAAAGGAGAAAAAGAATAAGGAGAAGAAGACCAAAGTCAGTGACAAAAACGATGAGAACGAGTTCGGGCAGGCCGCAATCTATAACATGAACATCCAGCTGAAAACCTATTTCTATCTGCGTAAAACGGCGCGCAAGGATAAGCGGGTTCCGCTCGATCAAAAAAACGGTAAGCTAAATCCAAACGGTGCATCCAATTAACAGAGTTATTTTATAGAACCTCCTCTCTATACCTTTGAGAAGAACCTCATCAAGCATGCTCGGGATCTGCAAGGCGAACCGGATGTGAAACTGAAGGATGAGTTCTGTCGTCAAGTTCTCTCCGATCTTCCCACGATGGAGATGGACGAACCAGTCTACCGACAGGATCTCATCCAACTATTCCTCCTCCTCGCCAAGCGCAATGACGAGATCCTTGTCATTGACTGCGCGTTTCTCCAGGCGGAAATGACAAAACAAACGCCTGCGGAAGTGCTTACATCCTACCTTAGATTGTGTTGTCGAGACACGATTGTCGACATGGTCAACATGTACTTCAAGATGCGGGCCTCCAGCGTCAGAAATAAGTTTATCCCCGAAACGAGAGAGAATGGTAAATTTGAAAACAATCATTAGAAATTGTATCTAATTTTTCAGAATCAAACTCTACCATGCTTGAGAAACTTCTCATTTTCAAAGCAGTTCGTGCCTCATTCGAATTCTCTGAATACGACTACACATTCAAAACTACTGTTGTCAACATAATCCTTCATCGTTTGCAAACCTGGCCGATTCCCGAGGAACAAAGAGCTCACCTCATTGTCTTTTATTCGCATCTTGCCAATTGCAACGATGCGATTTGGATTCAAGACGTGAAGACACTTAGCGCCATGCTCAAGCAACCAAATCCTCACGAGTATTTCATTTACTATGAGGAGTACATGTCAAACCGGCTATTCTGAATAATATGATTCTGGGGGCTTGTTATGCCCATTCATGATATTTCTATTATTCTGAATGTCTCATATTTAATTTATAATTCTTCATTGAGTATTTGCCACAAGTCAAGTTTTTAATATTTTAATTCATTAACTTCTTCAAATAAATGTACCCAAAGCAACCGTTTTCAAAATTTCAAATGACTCTCTATCCCTATAGCAACAGCTCAGGTGCCGGGCTCACAGGATTAGAGCAGATGGCCTTCACAAGCCGCTATACGAAAACAACAGACAGTATTCACCTTTGAGAGACGCAGTAGCGGATCAAACCTCTAATTAAGCTTTTCGGCAAGAGCTCGGCGAGCCTCTTCATTCCTCTTTTCTCACTGGGTCGCCTGTGGTGACCAACATTTTGTCTCCTATTATTCTGATTCTAATTTCTCGAAATCAAAAGTTTTGGACCGCCAGTGGTGATCTATTCTCTATTATTCTGAAATATTTCTCTCAACTCCGATCGTCTTTGAAATGGTCTCCGATGAATTTTTCAAAATCGACTCAAAAGAGATGACGGTGAACATTTGACCGAATCTTACGAGAGCGAAGCTAGAAATTGATCGGATGTATGAAGGAGGAGAACCAAGATGATAATCGGATTGAGTAAGTTTCTTTCCGTTTTTTTCCGAAGAGTTTGCAATTCAAATTCAGTCTATATTTCAGAAACGGCAAAAAGTCAACATCAACAAAGCAGCGTTTGGATGTCATTTGTGTTTCTTCAAATAGCCTGTAATAAAGCTTTTTTCGGAAAAAACGGTTTCATTTGATAGATAATGAATGACAATTGTAGATAAAAAGTCACAAGAACTTTGGATTAGGAACAGGTTAAAAAACAATGGTGTGAAAAACGGGTGGACGACGAGAGAGGGAGAGGTAGTGATAGGAGGGAGAGGGGAAAAACAAAGTCAATTTCGAAAACACAATGCGAATATTCGTGGTATTGTTGGAACAATGTAGTTATGAGAGGGAATTTGTTAATGCTGGAACATTATCCGCGATTCAAATGGAAAAAAAATTAGGATTGTTTGATTGGGAGATCAAGTTTACTTCAGATCTTCAATTTTTTTGGTTCTCGTGGTTTCCTTAGTTGCCGGCTTGATTAGAGCTGGTGGATGGAGTTTCTGGATTTGGCTGGGCTGAAATTATAGATATGGGTTTCAAAACACTTCGTTTCTAGTTATATTCTATTTTGATTGATTTGATTGATAAATCTATTTGACATTTTCTGGCGTAAAAGTCTTTCAATAGATTCAATCTGAATATTGAAAATTCTACTAGTTTTCCTTTGATTTTCGTTATTTTGTCTATTTCGCATCTTTTTCATAAAACTCACGAGATCGTTTGTATACAAGGCAGTATGGTTTCGATGAGATCACCGTCTCCGGGAGATCCGGAATCTCTTTGCAGTAGGAATCGTTGAACTCCAGCCTGAAAAAAACAAATGTGGGGTGTTGTCTAACTGATTTCTAGGAGAAAAGGAGCATTTTTTTTGCTTTCCACTATGATAAATGGGAAAATTACCATTTTCTGGTCTTGTCGTTGTAGGCAGTCGCCATGTAGTGTCCAGTGACCAGGGTTCCAAAGTGCGACGTGTAGGCGATCAGGTCGTACACCTGCTTCTCGCCGCTCGGATTGGCGACCTTGTCGGTGAGGTCGAGTCCGCGGACTGGAATCGTCACATTCGACTTCAGTTTCTCTCTGTTCCATTCAGTGTATTGGAATCTGCAAAAACTCAATCAGTTCTCAATTTCCATCGTTCATCCCACCTCTTCAAGTGCAAAATCAGGATCTCTGGCAGTTTCCAGAGCTCCAATCGCTTGAAGGCTCTCACGTGTTTCTTGCAGTTCTGACACTTCCACGAGTCCGTTGCTCCAAGTTGTTCTTTTTGGGTGAACAAGTCCACAGTGTGGAGAAGGTCGACACTCTCGGGACACTCGGCTGACATATTGATCGTTCGCAAATCTTCCCCACGATTGTTGACCAAACGTTTCAATTTATTCCAGCGGAAAGACACCGCGAGGCAGTTGTCGTAGATGTCCGCGCTAAAAGAAGATGACTTTTTTTTTTGAAAAACTAAAATTTTTCAACTTTCATTAATTAATTACAAAAGATTTGATAACTTTCTAGTACATTGTTGTATTTCTATTTCTGAAATTTAGATTGAAATTACCCTTCAGATCCTTCAGGAAACTCCACGACGTCTCTTGTATAATCAATTGAAACTGATCTCCCTTCAATTTGCTTTTCAATATCGAAAAGCTGGCGGAGGTCGTTTTCTGCCAATTTCAATTTCTCGATCGCTTTTGGAGTCAAGAAGAATTTTTTAATTTGGTCGAGGACGTGTGTGAGAAGAAACGTTTGAGTGACAGGGGCATCAGGCGGAAGAGTGAAAAACATTGGCAACGTGCAACACGATACCTCGTTCGTTCGATTGCTGAAAGATAAAAGAATTGACTTTTTCTAATATTTTTTAAGAACTTACAACACCGCAAGTAGCTTTGTTCCTTTCGCTCTCAAGTCATCATCCACTTCGACTCCAAAAATAGTTGTTTGCTCTTGAGAAATGAAATCATCTGGCATGATAATTTGAATGGCGGTTTTGAATTCATTGGCTTGTGTGTAGAAAACAAACTGAAAACCATAATTTGATAAACTTTTCGACAATAGAAAAGCCTTACATGTCGCTCCTTCTCTGCGTCGATCTCCTTCATCATGGCGTGCTTGGCGTCCGCCATCGTGGTGGTTTCGAAGACCTCCAGCAAGATCTTTCGCCAAGGCTGCTCTTTGAAAAGGAGCACAACAGTTTTGTTGCTCGTTTGTTTTTTCGGGGGCAAAGGGAGGGAGAGGCAGAGAAACGGATCAAACTTAATTGAAATATGCCCGCAGTCGGGGCAGGTGACCGTGGATTTTAATTGGCCGTAGAACTGGTCAACAATTATCGAATCATCTCGTTGTTTGTGCAACTCCCAGGCCTTCTGAGCGTGTAGGGAGTCCGGGAGTTTCGCGAGCTGAAATTAGAGCTCGTGAAGATCAGTAATTGTTTGAATTTTTCTAGAGAATCGTTGTGAAGTAAGGTATTGGTAGTAAGGTATTGGCTTTCAAAAAGACGAAAAAGGCGTGATTTTGTGGTTTTTTACAACGTGGCAGTCATTTTCTAGCTAGATATTGATGAAGCTTGTGAATTTGACAGCTCCTTGTTCAAAAACGGGGGAAATTTTTACGCGCACACTTCATTCTAAAAAATTTCATGATTTTTGTTTCTTTTTTTTATGATTTTTTCCAGAGACGATGGTGAAAAAATCACCAAAATCTGCCTTTTTTGGGATTCCAACTGCCTATAGTGTCTTTTATAACCATTTTCGATCAAAAATTACCTCGTCGTTGTTCTCAAAGTACGGCTTCTTCTTGACCCGATTGAGATCCTCGTGGATTCCATCGAGCACACTGGTCATCAGCTCGTGGGCGTCCTGCTGACCATTGCCAGCAAAGCGTGGGTCAACTTTTCCCACCACCAGTTTGAATCGAAGAGGAGTAACCGACTGTTGATTTCCCGACCACATCTCTTTCAGCATTTCGCCGAACGTCTGAAAATGTTGATTTACTTTTTAAACTTCTTTTCATTTTCACTAACCGTCGCGAGGATTCCTTTGTGCCCGATTGGGTTCACCTCATTGATGTCTTCAAAATACTTTCCGGACAGGAAGAAATCGCGGAGAGGCGGAATGTTGGAAAGGCACTGGACGGCCGACGACATATAACACGTGTTTGTGAGATTGGCGAGCCCACACTGGCCTCGCGGGAAACGAGGACGTCTTTTTTTCTTCTTTCGCTCCATTAAATTTGGCATTTCCTGAAAAAATACAAATATTATTGATATTTTATGAAGGTTTTGTGATAATTTGAGTGAATTGCAAAGGAATTAACAAGTTTGGAACAAAAAAAAACAAAAGAAAACCGGTTAAAAATCGATATTTCAATTTGAATGGTCAAATCTCTAGTAAAAATGAAAAATCATCAAAAATTCATCAAAAATAAGCAAATTATAATAGATCTTGAGAAAAATAGGAAACAAATCTAACGCGTTAGAAGAAATGACTGCCAAAAACCATACAGGTTGCACCCCTGCTTGCCGCCAGATGGTTTTGAAGACAATGCAAATGAGAGAGGGTGGAAGAGAAACAGATCCTGCAGCTAACGATAAACAAAGGAAGAGTTTCGAAACGTTACGTTGAGCAATCGATAAGCCCAACAAATGTTGAATCGGAGTAGAAGTTGAGTAGAAAAACAATGTGTGAATATTGGAGAAAGGAAATGTTCAAAATGACGGAAAAAATACATTGAAAATTTTCGACAATACTATTAGAGAAAAAAGTTTTCTCTGCAAAATGTTTTGTTTTACAACTAAAACTGAGCGGAATGTTTTTTTTTGACAAAGTCAACAATAAACGTGATGGAAAAAAGCGTTTTGTCGGTGTGATTCAACAAAAAAACACATTTTTTCTAAAAAATTTTTTGTTTTCGTGTTTTTTTTTCTGCTCAAATTAGTCAAAAAACAATTTTAAAACAATATTCCAACGAGTTCTAAAATCTGAAAAACATTTGCTACAAAAAAAATGAAAAAAAAAAACGAAAAAATCGCACCAATTTTCAGTGAAATCAGTTGAATCAGCTTTTGCAAAAAAACTTTTTCAAAATTTTTCAATATTTCAATTTTTCAAATGCTTTTACTACAAAGTTTCTCACATGCAGAAAAAGGGAGACAAAATAAACGTATTCTAAATCCAAAATATATCCACCACTCCATTTCAACCTTTACGAAATCCCTTGGAGACCTGAACCCCTAATTAAAGAGCACATGTGAAAAGGTGGAGCATAATTGGATGATTACGTTTCGCTGCTTGCTTAGATTTACTCTAAAGTTCAACTCAGAAATATCACACATCATTAATGCGTCATTGAGGGAGTGAATTTTCAGGAGAGCATGATGAGCTAAAATAACGATTTTCTTATTTCATTTCTTTCAGAATAGCTGAAGTGGTTTTGATAACCGAAACGGCCTTCAGACGATATTTGTTTCAACATTGCATATTGCCAAGGTCCCCACTTGTTCTCAAGGTCCACTCCCTCTGTGTTCCGCCGGCGCTTTTTGTCAAGTGCCTCTCCATATCTTGTTTGCAACCTTGTCGCCGCTTAACATTTGATACGAAAAAGAGAAAAACGGAGAGAAATTGAACGGATATGTTTTGGAAATGTGATAAGGACTACTCCATAATTTCAATCTCCATATTTTCCATGGAACTTTCATTTTATTGTTTTGAATTTCGATAAAGTCTCTTGTAAAATACAATTTATTTGACTCGAATCAAAATTAGTCAACAGTCAGTATAAAAGGTTGAGAAGAAACACGGGAAGGAAACGAAGTAAATTAAACAAAGGCAGTAATGATTGATATACTAATGTAAGAACAGAAACAACTAAGAATGCAATTGTAAGAAGATGAACAACAAAACTAAGAAAATAATATACAAAATACAATTAAAAAATACACCATAAAACAAGAAAAAAATTAAACATAAAAATGTTAAAATATGAATGGATACAGATAAAACTGATTGAATTGTGACATTATGCGACAGAACGTGAAGACAGTGTTTCATACAAATTGTTCACTTGATTTTTTGAAAAGTTTGAAATGTTGTTCTGTCGCTTAATGTCACAATTCAATCATTTTATCAGGATATCGGTATTCCGTATAGAAGAAGACATTGTGTGGTTGATTGAAGTGGTTCGTTGTGAATTAACGAAGACGCTGTAAAAATATCAGTTTGAACTTGCTTGAACTAAAATGTTTTGTAGTTCTAATCAGGTTTTACATCCGAAAGTTAGTATTTAAGTGAATTTAGTAAGTATATCTTTGAGAAATTTCATTAAATTTCATAAACCATAACTTACAATTTTTTGATGTTATGTGCTATGTTCTTTGCATCTGATGAAAGCTGTTGATGCGTTGTCCTTTCTGGCATTAATCCTGGTTTGGTTGGGGATAGAAGGTATTGCTGTCGCGGTGGTCTGAAGGAAAATTTGGGTTGTTCAAAAATTTCCTATTATATTTTTTGATTGGTTGCAAAAGAGTTTGAATAAGTAAAAGCCAAAAAATTTGAATTGGATTCAAGAGAACAAGTCACTCACAAATAGTAGTTTTCATACTTTGACCAAGTGAGACTAATGGTTGGATTCCATTGGAAAGGAGTTGAGGTACGGTGGTGTGATGACATGGGCTGAGCATCCTGTAAGTAAATTGTTAACATTATGAACTATGATAGACAAATGTAATGTAAAAGTCAAATGACCAACCTGTACTTGTGAAAGTGCAAGATTTTGATGAAAAACCGTCAATGTATTGATGGAGACGGTCATTTGAAGCGGAGTGTTGGAGACTGAAATTGAAATTATTATTGTTACATGCTTCAGTATTTAGTACAATTTTTTTGAAAATAGTTTGCAAATTTAGCAAATGTTCTCGTTGTTACAAAATAGAATGGTATTGTACTCACAATATTTGACTGTTGTCATTTTGATTATTGTCGCATTATTGATTTAGCAATCCAAGCAGATGGAATAAGTTAAGTTGTTTGAACTGTTGCGTCAAAGCTGCAGTTTCTGGAACGAAAATACAATGAGGTTCTTGAAAGATTCAAAATTGTTTCAAATTGTTCTTCAAATAAAGAAATAATCACTCACCAATAATTGTTGAGAGTTTATTACAATTAGTAGGGAAGCGGATGGATGCGAGCTCTTTGCCATGAAGTCAATGTGCAGTGTTACCAGCATTTTGTGATCAAAAGTCTGCAGAATCAGGCTTGTTTTTTCATCACTAGTTAAGGAAACCTACTTCAATAATAAAAGTTTTGATCCAATCCGCTAAGGTGTTGTCACCGCGTTTCCATTGTACTTGTTGCCACGTTGTTTTTCGTATTCCTATACCGATCGTGGATGTTGATTTTGTTTTGAGTGCCATCAATTTGTTAACGGACGGTTTTTGAACGTAGAATGTGAGTTGAGCCTGACCATTTTGCATCGTGGGAGCTCTCACTGATTCATTTCCATGTCCGCGCTTCGAAGATGTGAAGTGTTCGAGAAGTTACTCTCTTAAATGCAAACAGCAATCCTTTGCTCCCGCTCATTTTTTTCTTCAGGAGCTGATCAACAAGCTCCGTCTCAAAATGTGAACTCTTCAGGGCATTCTCGAGTATTGCATCGTGGGAGCTCTCACTGATTCATTACGATTTCCCGCTCGTGCGCTTCGAAGATGTGAATTTTTCGAGAATCACTCTCTTAAATGCGAACATCAATCTTTTGTTCCCGCACACACGGATCTTCTTCAGGAGCTGATGAGCAAGCTTGTCTAAACATGGTAACTCTCAAGAGACCGGGAGAGTATTGCATTGTTGGTGCTCTCACTCATTCTCCTCCATATCAATGCCCAGCTGTTTCGCTTCGAATACAAAAACTCTTCGAGAACTATTCTCTTAAATTTTCCTTCACAACATCTTTTCTTCCCAGTGTTTCCACATCCCGGATCTTCTTCAGGAGCTGATGAGCAAGCTCCGTCTCAACATGGTAACTCTCAAGAGACCGGAAGAGTATTGCATTGTTGGTGCTCTCACATAATCTTGATCGCCTTAGCACACTCGTCCAAGCCAGAACAGTTTCAATAGCACATTTGGTGTCATTTGTGCGTCCGCAACTCGTCAACCAATGGCTTCTGAACTCAAAATGTTCATCAACCTTTTGCTTCCGCTGCTCTGGAGAGTATTGCATTGTCGGTGCTCTCACATAGTCTCCCCTCCGGCTCGTGCGCTTCGATGATGTGAATTCTTCGAGAGCCGACGGATTTTCTGTGGTTGTTGCAGTAGAAGAGGAAGATGGCGGTGGGCTCTGACCGCCGTCTTCCTCAGCGCTGGACTGTTTTGAGAGCTCGTAGCAAGCTCGATTGACTTCTTCAAGAGCTGGTGAGCAAGCTCCGTCTCACATCTCGTCTATCAGCGGCAGTCCTTATATAAAGGCTGATAAGCTAATTCCGCTTTCAACAATTTCTTGTCATTTCCAACATTGCTCCTTCATTGTGGCATTTTCACACCACTGCCTTTGTTGTGAAGGTGCTGAGCTCTTGGCACTTGCCATCGTTAATATTTCTTTTGATGTTCTTGATGTTTTCTTCCACCGTTGATTTTTTTCAAGATGTTTTCTCTTCTCTTCTTCTTGATTGGCAATCTTGATTTCTGATTTTTTTCCTTATTCAACATGTCAATCCTTCTACGGGCTATAATTCCCTTCCTATTCATTTCCATTGCCTTGCTTAAGTGGGAAGTTGTGCACTCTGAAAAATAGAAATGAATGGTTTACTTTTTTCCAATTGTTTAATTGAGCAGATTAACTCAACGTGTATTCATGGAAAAAAGTAATTAATAGTAACAACGGAATAAAACTCATAAAAACTGAAAAAAAAGTTGTCTCTTGAGATGGTTTTTAGGCCATTCAAAAAATAAAGCATAAAAAATAAAAATAAACCGCTTTACATAGCGATTAAATACGGCAATCGCTTGCGCTCCTTGGCGCATTACTTGTGCAAGCGAACAAAGCGTTTGTCTCATTTGTTTTTTAGTAAAAAAAAACTTTAAAAAAGCGTTTTTATGGTATTTTCATCAACCATGGCCTTTGGAGGCTCCTATTTATTCTAGTTCTAAAGAATAATATTATCCATTCCCCGCGGCCAGCGACTGGAATTCAAATCGCAGCTGTGGGTCTCGCAGCGAACCTCGAGTTCCTTTAATCTCTGTTTTTCTCGACTCTCTCGCGCCTGCGTGCTGTCTCACTTTTTTGACGCTGTAAGAGTCGCGGCGTGTCGATTTACGGAGTCGCTCGCTCCGGGGAATGAATAATAATTGATGCTAGTTTTAAGAAAACTCTAAAAATAGTTCTAAAAACCGTAATCAAATCAAAATCTATAAAACTTCAATTAGTTTAAATTTAGTTTCTCGTTTGAAAACAGCTACTAATAACGCTTTGAGCTCATTTAGTGCTCTTTCAAACCTCTGCACAAGATTCGTAAGACCAATGAGTAATGAAAACGATGAAATAAAAATTGATTCCCAAAAGAAAAACCCTGACTTAAAAAAACGCTAACAAAAACTTTTTCGATGCATGATGCGTTTCAAAAAAAATGTGAATTGTTAAACCGTAAATTGAAAATTTACGACGTTTGAAACATTAGATTAAAAGCGCAACACAACAACTTTAATGAAACAAATGAGACAAAAAGACTGTCGGAACGGTTAGCACTCACCCGTCATCGATTCTCAGCACGGCGTCCCTATTGTACAGAACCTTCTGGATATGACCCCTTTCTTTCTCGCATATTCCCTCTTGCTACCAACACCTGTCAGGCCCAGCGGGTCAAAAGAAGACGTGTGCGGAAGAAGGGAGAAACAATGTAACCACATGACTGTTCTCTTGAATCAACTACGCTGACAAGGACAGTTTATCCAATGGAAACTCTCCTGAAAGCATTTTTTCGCCTTTTTTATAAGACGGTTCACGACTATGTTTTATCTTTGATATCTTCCTTACATTATTATTTTTCCCATTAATTCTTCCAATTATTCTTGGCTCTTTACGACATTTCCTTATTCACACATTTCACAGTTACAGCTATGGCCCCCGCTTAGGATTACGACAATACCAAGAAAATCAAAAGCAAATCTCGAAGCAGCTGAAAAGGCAGAAGTTTAGGAGTAGAAGAGAAAACAGGAGGAGACAAACGTGTCGTCGGTGGACCATTCAAGTAGACAGCAGTTTTTTAGAGGAGTACAATCCGAAATGAGAGGCTCATCCAATGTGTCCTTCCCGTTCATCGGGAACGGGTACTCCCAAGACAGATGTTTGGCTTTTGCCCTTCAAAGAATCTATGCGTACACACAAGTTCACATTGACCAGGTCTTGTGGACAATAGGTCGGACCATCAGGAGCTTGGCAATCTGATCACATTCAAGAGATCGGACTATTTGGACTTCAAAAAAAATTGTGCTCGGGAAACTCACCATTGCACGTCACTACACCACGATGCCGGGAACAGAGATGGCGTGGAGGAGATCATGAAAGAACTACGTAGAGGCAGAAGAATTGAACGTGCATCCCAAGAAGCCAGCCGCCAGGAACGCTTAATATCCAGTGCAGAACTTCAAGAGATCTCTGCGAGCACTTCTGCTACGTCCAGATGTTACCCGAAGCACAAGGAGGATGGGACTGGCAGAAATACCTGAGATTTGTTAAGAAGGCTGGCATCAAAGACAGCGAAGACCGTCGGAATCTGCAAATTGTTCAGTTCGTGGCTGACGGCGAGAAAACAGTTGACTATTACGCCACCACCGCATCCCGACTCCAGGAGCTAAGAGTCTCGCCCATTCACCCAATGTAAGAATTAAATTATTAACTTTTAAATCAAAACTTGAAAACTCACCCAATTTATAATTTCAGTATGGAAAACGTGAATGGACAAGTGTGTAGGTAGTCGTCACGTTCCGAAGAAGGCTTCTTGGCTGCACTTTGCAAGAAGCAAGTCCAGCAGCAGCTCAACTGTAAGAAAACCCTCAGAATGCTCTGTACGATGAAAAAGATATTTTCAGGCACCACCAACTACAAGATGGATCTCGTGATGAATGGAGTGAACAACAAGGGGGCTTCCAGATCTGTGCATCACTTCCACCGGCAACCCGAAGTGGCCAGAGATCCAGGAAGTGGAAAAAGTGTTATTGATGTGGCATCGCGGACACATCAGTGTTCCATGTGCAGTGGGAGATCTTCAAGAAAATGACCACGGCCGCATTAAGCGGAAACCGGGATTCTTTGACCAAGTGAAGTGGTACGACTACCCCAGGCAAAGTCGAACCAGCGCGGCTTACCACACTTCGTTATGTTGGTCTGTCTGGAGATGAAGAGCACGACAGTTAAAGTCGCCAAAGAATGATGGGGATCTTTTGTACCGACAAAGAGTGGGACTCCGTGCGAAGGCGATAAAAAAGATCACTGGAAGATGCCCGCAAAAGGGTTTCTAAAGGAATGTGCGACAAGAAAAAATTGATCGACTATCAGGGAAATTGATCGACAATCAGGGAAATAGCGGATCAAAAGGTGAGCACACTTTTTGGAGTTGAATGATAGTAAAAACCGGTAGTGAGTACGTCTACCACTGTGTCAGCAGGCTGTTCCAAGTCATGGAGGAGGAGCCCGATATGCGGTTCGGAGGAGCAATGATGGTCTTTGGAGGCGATTTACCAATTGTCCAAGGCCATGCAGGAAAAATCACACTGAAGCGATGGCATTTGTGGAGTGATTGTTCAAGTTGACGCGTAACCGAAAAGCCATCGAAGATCAGGAGTATGCAAAACTCACATTGACCGTTGGAGAAGGAACAAACAATGTGGTCGAGTCAAATTAAACGATTGGAAGTTCAACAACACTCGGACTTCTGCCGTGCTCAACTGGGCAATAAATCGGCTCTTTGGATCAACGAGCAAGTACTCAACAAACTGGACGGTGAGCTTCACGAATTCTAATTTATCGTGTCTGCCGACACAAGTAATGGACTAAACATCGATTTTTTTAGAGATTTTTGCCATCCAGATGACGTCATATCTTCTCCAGCACAAGAAGGAAGCCCAAGTCATGCTGCTCCTCAATTTGTTCGTCAGTCAAGGATTGTACAACGGATCGCCATCGAGAAGGTTGGCAAGGACTCATCCATTACCTGGATAAAACAATCCGCTCCCCCGGATCAACGATCAAGTGCTCAACAAACTGGACGGTGAGTTTTACGAATTCCAATTCTGCCGACAAAAGTGATGGACTAAACATCGATTTTTTAGAGATTTTCGCCATCCAGATGACGTTATATCTTCTCCAGCACAAGAAGGAAGCCCAAGTCATGCTGCTCCACAATTTGTTCGTCAGTCAAGGATTATGCAACAAATCGCCATCGAGAAGGTTGGCAAGGACTCATCCATGGCACTCTCTTCTCGCCAACTGAAAGGTAGTCAAATTTTTTCCGAGTCAATTGGCATTCAATAATTTGCAGAGCCAGACACTCAGCAGAGCAGTACTCGTGCTCGACACTTCGACTTTTGCACGAACAGCTTCACGTCGTCATCTCCCGCGTCAAGAAGAGCCACGATTTTAAGTACTGATGTTTAACAAAATGGAGATCACAATCTGAAAGTTACTGGGATGATAATTATTGTATAATATCAATACTTTTTTTATATTTTTGTTTCTCAATGTCAGTTACGGTTCTCGTTTTATCCAAAGTTTTTTAAATGAATTGTCTGAAATTCTAAATGTTGTATAAAACCAACAAGAAAAATCGCCTAATGTTTTTGCTGAATTTGACGGAGATTGTTCATCCACATCATCTGAATCCCACGCGTGGGATATAGAGGAATTTTTGACTAGTTTTCAGACAACGTCGCAAAAGTAACGATCAGAAAGAAAAAGGATGCTTCACTCAAACGTTTCAGGTCACCGGTCAGAAGTTTTCCGTCTGGAGTCTCCTAAAACACATAATGTGTTCCCGTTCCCCTCATTCTCAGCGTCTCTCTTTCTCTCTTATCTCTTACCGCAATTTTTTGTTTCCAGAACATTTCACATTCATGCTGACCCCGACCTCATGACTGCCGACATCTAAAATCTGAAATTCTGAAAACCTGAAAAATTCGAAGAAGAGAGAAAAATGTTTCGAAAACATCGAAACAATAGAAAATACCAGATTTTCCTGCGTATTTCTTTTAAGCAATTTTCAGTTTTTTTAAACGAAACCAAGTTCATTGCGATTAAATAAATAATTGAAAATCATAAAACAAACAAAAAATCAATAAAGTGCGCGCACGTGGGTTCAGGTTTGATGAGCTGCTCGGCGGTCTTGGGCTCCTGAAATTTTTATCAATTTAACGGTTTTTGGTCTGAGATGTGGAGGGCTGCTGGATATCCCACTTCTCAATCTCTTTTTCCTACTTTTTTTTCTCGTCCTGGTGCTCCTGATGTTTGACCTGTGATGACACGCATTCTACTTTTTGTTATTGCAAGGCATGTGCTGGCTCAAGAGGTCGTCGTTTCAATCTACAATAATCAATATTAACTAATTATTTTGCTTTTTTTTCGAACTTACTTTGTTTCAGTTAAATTCAGAATAATAGTGAAGAAATGCTTCAGAATAATATAGAGAAAGGCCCGAACATCAAGCCAAAAAAGATTCAAAATGAGAGGAAAGTGGGTGACACCTCGGTTGAATAGGCATCGAGACGGCGAGAGTGAACGATGAAATAGTATGGGCGAGGCATACAAAGTACGACTTGTGCCCATCACAGGTTCACGCGCCGAAAACCAAAAGATCAATGGTATTGTGACCATTTGAATTTCCTATTTGAAACCGTTTTGAAATCACAGGGAAATGATATCAGAGAACAGTGAATTCGATTTTTACAGTTTTCAAGTTGTTAGAAAAGCAGTTGCAAGTTAACAGATTTATTTTAAAAGAGTGGGAATGAAAACGGCGAGAGAGAAGAATTGCTCAGTTGTTGTCGTGCTCTCGAATCCCCCAAGCCGTTCGAGTCCCACCACAATTACTTCGGACGAGGTGCTGGACGTGGAGTATCCGGCTTTGGTTTTGGCGCGGTGCCACGGAGGATGAAGGAGGAGAAGGAGGGCATAGTGCAAGAGTCTGAAAAATGTTAGATTAGATGGAAGAGGAAAGACGAAAAGCTGTGACTGTTTCTTTCGAAAGGAGCCCTTTTATTCTGTTTTCCACAGACGTTTCCCACAATTTAAATTCCAACACAGCAAATGTTCTTTGCTGTTTGGAACTGGTGTTCAAGGGTTCAAACAACCAAAAATGGAATCAGAAGGAACCGTTCCTATGAGTTGGATCAAGTAAATGTGGATAAACCTAATAAACTATCTAACGAGCAGAACAAAGATTGACAAAACACGGAGCACAACAACACAACTTGAAAAATTCAGCTTGTTGTTCTGAATTTCAGAGTAAAATTCAAGTCTTCACATTTCCTACAAAGATTAACAAATCACCGATATGGATACACATTATCTTTTCTGGCTGTAGATGAAACCCTCTCTCCTTTTCCTGGCTGTAGATGGAACCCTCTCTCCTTTTCCTGGCTGTAGATGAAACCCTCTCTCCTTTTCCTGGCTGTAGGTTGAACCCTCTCTCTTTTTCCTGGCTGTAGATGAAACCCTCTCTCCTTTTCCTGGCTGTAGATGAAACCCTCTCTCCTTTTCCTGGCTGTAGGTTGAACCCTCTCTCTTTCTCCTGGCTGTAGATGAAACCCTCTCTCCTTTTTCTGGCTGTAGATGAAACCCTCTCTCTTTTTTGAGGCTGTAGATGAAACCCTCTCTCTTTTTTCAGGCTGTAGATGGAACCCTCTCTCCTTTTCCTGGCTGTATTGGTTGTTTGAACACTTAAACATCAGTTCCAAACAGCAAAGCACTTCGGCAAAAATTTAAATCGTGGGAAACGTCTGTGGAAAACAGAATAAAAGGGCTCCTCTCGACACGAACAGTCACAGCATCGTCTCTATTCGAAATGTAAGTTTTCCTAAATAGTTATCTGGTTTCAAAAACGCATTAAACAGTCTAAATTACTAATTTCAAGTGCTAGTTACTTTGAAACCTTAACATAATCATGTTCACAGTGTTGCTGCAAAGCATTTTGAAACATAAAATCCGTCGATAAAAAAGCTTGCAAACCAACTATCAAATATTTATGATCCGATTTCTGAATGTTTTATGGTTGTTCAACTGATATAAAAAAGCGCTTCTCGGCGGAGAACCTCACAACAGTTCCCCATCTCTCCTCTTCTTTCTAAAGTAACATTTTTCAGACCATGTTCGCTCCAATCCTCCGTGGCACCGCCCCCAAGCCCAAGCCCGACACCCCCCGCCCAGCTCCTCGTCCGAAGTAATTGGGGCGGGTTTTTTAAAAAGGGCTTGGGTGAGCTGAGACGACATCGACGTCTTCCAAAGCAACGCTGATGGCTTCTGCTGGGATCGTCACATGTTGTTTTCGTCTTTCTCCAATGCCTTGAATAAATGTTATTTTGCCAGACAAATTTGGTGATGTTCTTAACAGTATATAAACTCCAATGATTATTTGTTCATTAGAATCAGTGAATACTAACTAGGTATCATGAATAATCATCTGAAATGTGTTATTCCAGAATCAGAGATATCCACTTGTCAGTGATGGAGAATAAAACTGGATATCGTCGAGTCCAAATACACGATACTCATCAGAATCCGAGTATTTCTTCGTTTGCTGAATATTTTTTTGTTATTTGTTTGCTTTTTTCTTCCTCGCTCATTCCCTCCGTCGGACCATTCGTATCGAAGACGTGAGAGGCGGCAAGAGGGTGTGAGATGGGTGGGGTGACCCTACACGAATGATACACCCTGCGAAGAATCGATGGGGGTCATTCTTATCCATCATTCTTTCCGACAGTCTGTATTCGTCCTTTTGCTCATTTTTTGATTTTATTTTTGCACCCGTATCTTTTTTTCAAATCACTTGATTGGGGATACCATAATTTTTCTGTCACATCCCGGCAAAAGAGAGGCCCCTATAACGGAAAAATGCGATTCGTTTTGTTTTGGGATTGTGAAACTAGTCTGGAAGGGAAGGATTTCTTGTAGAAAAGGGGGTAATAGTTGCACAAATCAAAAAGAAAATAGAAGAAAACAGCATTTTGTGCCTCAAATTTGCTGAAAAAAGGGCGGGAAACTTTCACATGGGCACCAAATTTAATTGATATAACAACAACACTACGGTGCGAACGGTCAAGAAACGTTTGTTGCAATTACGGGCATATTTTAATAACAGCTACCATCTATCAGCCTACTAATTTCAAATCACTAGAAGTTTCCAATATGGGGAATTTGAATAAGTTGTAAAATACCTGAAAGAGTTAAGCGTTTCTGTTCTCAAAATAACGCTTTTTACGCTTGCACCAGAAATTCTGCAAAACGCGCTCTTCACGCTACATATTTGATAGCTATTTAAAGCGTTTTTTTAATACTATTCAACTTGAAGTTGTTTTTTTTTCAATTTTTTTTAACGTTTTTCAATCATTATCTATTACTTTTTTCTCCCGAGAATACACGTGGAGTTCATCTACACAACAATCTATCGGGAGAAAAAAGTAAAATAGTCCGTTTTGTTTTTCAGGTATAGTTCTTTCATTGCCGAGAAGCTCGATCGAGAACGAAGTAATGTTGGAGAAGAGAGGCACAGAAAAAAGAATCAAGATTGTCAAATAAAAAGAAAGGATCCCAGTATTTGGAGGAAGTAGGAAAACAAACCGCCAAACGAGGAAAAGTTCAAGAATATTTGAACAGCCCATTATGGCTTTACAAGAAATAACGCCAGCTAAAAAACAGCAAACAGATGGTGCATGGTCATACGTGCCCAGAATTGTACATCTGAAGTGATTGCTGCGATCTGCAAAGGATCCACTCGGACCAGTTGCAAGAAGCGATGACCGCCATTGCAACTGTCAGTTCAGTGGAAGAGCCTGAAACAAGTCAACCGGCTTTTTATTAAAGCGAAGCACCAGATGCAAAGCCTGAAGAGTTTTTATGAGATGGACCCGTTCTCTGAACACAAAACTATGGACGCGATGGTAGATGACTGCACAATGGAAGTGCCTTACATTGTTGAAAAAAGGAAGCATTTTTCACAATGCTCGGGAGGCGATGGGAATAATAAATCAAGACATAATCTGAAGCTTTAATGAAAAGGAGAAGGACATGGTGGTCTTTCCATTCGCTGAGAAAATGATGCAGAAGCCTAGAAAAAAGCTTGTTTGCTGTCAAAGAGAATCAATCCATATGTCAAATAACAACAAATATTGTTCTAAATTGGAACTATAAGATGGATTCACATTGGATTTCTAACGACAACTCCAAAATTTGGCAGTCATTGTCAAATGGAAATGAATTGAAGTTGATTTGAGTCCCAGCAACTGGAAGTGACTAGGTTCAAAGAGAATGACTCTACTCCGGAAGGAACATCTGCAATGAGACATGTTGAAAAAAATGAAGTTGTTCTGTTCGTGACAACACAGAACAACTGGAAGTTAGGAAGTTCAACGAGGATTATGCTCAGAAGGAACATCAACAATAAAAAATGAAGTTGTTCAGTTCGTGACAACAAAGAACAACTGGAAGTTAGGAAGTTCAACGAGGATTATGCTCAGAAGGAACATCAACAATAAAAAATGAAGTTGTTCAGTTCGTGACAACAAAGAACAACTGGAAGTTAGGAAGTTCAAAGATTTTGATTCTACTCCGAAAAGATTATCAACGAAGGAAGTTGTTCTGTTCGTGACGACACAGAACAACTGGAAGTCAAGAAGTTCAAAGATTATGACTCTACTCCGAAAAGAACATTAGCAATGAAAATTGATCAAGAAACTTCAAATTACAATGCAAAAGGAAAATTTGGATGTTATGATGAGAAAAAACGCATTCAAATAAGGAATGACAGAGGTACAGAACCGTTATCTTTTTACTTCTATGTCTACATATAAAAATCTAAAATTTCAGTTTCCACCAGTCATATCGACTCCTCGTCAACGCCTTCTGTCAAATATATAGATTTTTGTAATGTGAGTTGCTCAATTTTTATCATAAATCAATTTTTTATGTAAACTTTTTTTTCAGATTTCTAAGCCCCAGTTTTCACACCACTCTACTGCACATCGCCTTCCATGCAAAGATCTCCGAAAAACTAATTGTGAGTTATCATTTCTCTCATTCAAAAGTTTACCACAAAGGGTTTTTCAATGACAAAATTTCAACTAAGTACCAAAAATTGAACTTTTTGGGTGAAAAAACTGTCAAGACTTCAATAAACTTGAATTTTTCCAGTTAACTACATCCTCTAATGGCACCACAGTTCTAAAAATGTTCTTAAAATGCCATTGAACATGGCAAGGATTAAATACATCGAAGTAAAATTGTAAGTTTTGTATTATCTAAAAAATTGAGATTAAGCTATTTTTCTTTAATGGCTAAAAATACATAGTTTCCATTTCAGTTTCTGCCACCTCCACTCTAAAAAGAACGTCTTCACTCAACTTCCGTTAATTTATAGCCAACTTCCACTAATGGCAGGTTATTTGCCATTCAATTTTCATAATTTTGGTGTTTAATTTGCAGGACACTCAGTTCAAATCTTCACACCACCATACCTCGACTTCTGGACAACCAACTCCAACCGTAAATGGAATTCGGGCAAATAATGCGGACATTCATTTGTGAGTAATTATTTCTCTTTATTGCAAGTTCCGAGTTGACCTTTTGCTATGACATAATTGAACAATTTTGCAATCAACCAAAAAACAAATTGAGAAAGTTAAAAAAAAGCTTTTAAACGTCAAAACACCACATTATTTAGATAGCCGCAACAACCACGACTACCATCCACAACCGGATCATGTTGAATGACAGGACACAACGACACTCATCGACGACAAGCAGGATGGAGCATAGGAACGTTAACATTGTGAGTTATGTTTCAGCAAATCGTTCACAAATTCTGAGAAAAACATGTCAAATTTAGAAGAACGGCTTCTTTTGTATGTGAAAATTCATTAGAACCACAAAATTGTAGTTTCAAAAAAGCAACAATTGTATATTTTTACAGCATCATCGACCATCCGCAATCGCCTCGCATAATCAAAAAGTCAAACGACATCTTCCCATTGGATCAACAGTATTACGCCGAAAATTTGTTTGAATTGCGACATTAAGCGACAAGACTTTACCAAATTACTTGTTTCATTGCGGTAACCAGCAGGCAAAGTTTATTATTGACGCTCATGTTAATGATATCCAAATAACAATAATGAAAAAAGTCTGCTTCACACTTTTAAAAATTTATTCCAAAAAAAGGAACTATAATTTTAAAAATGTAGAAAATTCACAAATGTTCAGTCGCCTAATGTCGCAATTCAATTATTTGAACTGTATTCATCCATTTCTTACCTTTCAGCTTGTTTTTTTGATTACACTAGTCAGTCCATTCTCCTAATTTTATTGTATATTGTTTTCAATTGTATTATTTTTTGATCTGAATTTTTCACCTCTAACAATTCCTGATTTATAGTTATGATTATTAGTTGTTCAGCATTCTTGTACTAGTTCCATATTTCAAAACACTTCAATTTGAAATGAATAAATTGTTTTTTATAAGCAACAGTTTCGAAATTGAAGAACAAGGTCATGAAAGTTTCAAAAAACAAACTCGAAACTTTTCATGAATAGCATCTAACTTATCAAAAACGCATTATCACGCGACAAGAAAGAAAGCGAAAAATCATTCGCTGAAAGCATTTTAATTGTTCAATGTTAGAAAAGCAGTTGCAAGTTAACAGTTTCATTCAAGAAGAGTGGGAATAGAAAAGGCGAGAGAGAAGAATTGCTCAGTTGTTGTCGTGCTCTCGAATCCCCCAAGCCGTTCGAGTCCCATCCCAATTACTTCGGACGAGGAGCTGGCCGTGGAGTATCCGGCTTTGGTTTCGGCGCAGTGCCACGGAGGATGAAGGAGGTGAAGGGCATAGTGCAAGAGTCTGCAAAATGTTAGATTAGATGGAAGAAGCAAGACGAGAAGCTGTGACTGTTTGTGCCGAGAGGAGCCCTTTTATTCTGTTTTCCACAGACGTTTCCCACAATTTAAATTCCAACACATCCGATGTGCTTTGCTGTTTGGAACTGATGTTCAAGGGTTCAAACAACCAAAAATGGAATTTTCAAATAGAAGGAACGGTTTGTATGAGAATGAATTAAGAAAGTGGTAATAAAACTGCTCACATGGAATGCCTCCCAAGTGTTACCCTTGAAAAAAATTGAGACTAGTATGGTTGGATAGAGCGTAAAAAGTTATCCAAGAATCCCGGAGCATTAGTTGATGAAAATTTTTTTTGGGAAAAAATTTTTAAGAAAAAATTTTTGAAAAAATTTTAGATATCGATTGAATTATTGATTTTTTTGAAAAACCGAAAAATTTTTGCGTTTCTCAAAATTTCCAAGTTAACTTTTTTTCTCGTTATCACCATTGAATTTATCACAGTCGATTTACTATAGAAACATATCAAAACCCCGGGGGAAATAAAACCCACTCGAGTTATGATCCAAAATGTTGATTTTTGGCACATAAACGCATCCAAAATACGAGTCCCTGCGTGCTGGGGGACTGTGAGAACACTCATTTTTGTGCTTATTCGATGCGTACAAGATGTCTCCACATGACACAGACAGTTTGAATACCGAGGGAAGTCGAATTTCAAAGATTTATATCATTTTCTAAAATTATCACTCTTAAAAACATGAATTTTTGACATGTGACTGGCCATAACTGTAGTTCAACTTTATGGAATCTCAAAAACTTTTTTATTTTCGTAATCTACGATTGAAAATGCTGTGTATGGCTTGTTTCTTTTTTTGATTTAGGTCCTTGAAATTGAGATAATGTTGATTTTAGATGAAAAACGCCCCATTTTGAGTGGTTTTGGCATGTGACTGGCCATAACTGTAGTTAAACTTGATGGAATTTCAAAAACTCTTTTATTTTCGTAATCTACGACACA
The DNA here is from genome assembly GCA_963572205.1 of Caenorhabditis imperialis. Classification (NCBI taxonomy): domain Eukaryota; kingdom Metazoa; phylum Nematoda; class Chromadorea; order Rhabditida; family Rhabditidae; genus Caenorhabditis; species Caenorhabditis imperialis. The sequence continues at coordinate 12,385,935 of OY751544.1, read as the reverse complement.
AAGAGCTATCAACGGCTTGACCGAATTTTTAAATTAGGCTTCTAAAACTGAAATAATATCGATCTAATGCGATCCACTCCCTAATTTTGATGGTTCTTCGCATGTGACCGGCCACTTCTATACCGAAAGTTGATGGAATTTGATAAACTTTTGTTTTTTTAGTATCTACAACACAAGATCCTATCAACGGCTTGACCGAAATTTTAAGTTGGTCCTTTAAAATTAAAATATTTTTGATTTTGTCTGCCACACCCCTTATTTTTGATGGTTTTTGACATATGACTGACCGTAACTATGGTAAAAATTGATGGAATTTTGAAATTTCTTTTGTTATCATATTTAGAATAACAAAATCTAGTGTTCTGTATGTTACAAATTGAGATTTCGGATGTAAAAATTGAGATAACCTTGATTTTGAGTGGCTCGCTCATCACTGCGCTTGCTTAAAGTCCCCTTTAGAAAAGTTGTGATTGCAAACTTATTTTGAGTTTTCATGAAAAGTTGTCAACTACAAAGTTATAGCCCTTATGTTTTTACGTATTTCTGTGAAATTTCACATAAAATTCATCAACTTGAGCAGAATTACATAATGCCGTTTTTCGCTTAAATCAACCATTCATCGTTTCCAAAAAAATTACGACCGTCATGTGAAACTCCACAGAAATACGTAAAAACATAAGGGCTATAACTTTGTAGTTGACAACTTTTCATGAAAACGTAAACTAAGCTCGAAACCAGCACTTTTCTACTAGGGACTTTATGAAGGCGCGCAAATGAGTGTAGCTCACAAAAACAAGGTTGTCTCGAGTTTATGAAACTAAATCAAAAAAAGAAACAAGCCGTACACAGCATTTTGAGTTGTAGATTATAAATACGGAAAAGTTTTTGATATTCTCTCAAGTTTAACTACAGTTATGGCCTGTCACATGTCAAAAACCACTAAAAATGTGGGGTTCGGCACCTAGAATCAACATTATCTCAATTTTAAGGACCTGAATTGAAAAAAAAAACAAGCCATACACAGCATTTTAAGTCGTAGATTACAAAACTGAAAGAGTTTTTAAGATTTCATCATGTTTAACTATAGTTACGGTCGGTCACATGTCAAAAACCACCAAAAATAGGGGGTTAGGCACATAAAATGGACATTATCTCGATTTTGAGGACCTAAATCAAAAAAAGAAACAAGCCATACACAGCTTTTTGTGTCGTAGATTACGAAAATAAAAGAGTTTTTGAAATTCCATCAAGTTTAACTACAGTTATGGCCAGTCACATGCCAAAACCACTCAAAATGGGGCGTTTTTCATCTAAAATCAACATTATCTCAATTTCAAGGACCTAAATCAAAAAAAGAAACAAGCCATACACAGCATTTTCAATCGTAAATTACGAAAATAAAAAAGTTTTTGAGATTCCATAAAGTTGAACTACAGTTATGGCCAGTCACATGTCAAAAATTCATGTTTTTAAGAGTGATAATTTTAGAAAATGATATAAATCTTTGAAATTCGACTTCCCTCGGTATTCAAACTGTCTGTGTCATGTGGAGACATCTTGTACGCATCGAATAAGCACAAAAATGAGTGTTCTCACAGTCCCCCAGCACGCAGGGACTCGTATTTTGGATGCGTTTATGTGCCAAAAACCAACATTTTGGATTATAACTCGAGTGGGTTTCATTTCCCCCGGGGTTTTGATATGTTTCTATAGTGAATCGACTGTGATAAATTCAATGGTGATAACGAGAAAAAAAGTTAACTTGGAAATTTTGAGAAACGCAAAAATTTTTCGGTTTTTCAAAAAAATCAATAATTCAATCGATATCTAAAATTTTTTCAAAAATTTTTTCTTAAAGCTAATTAAGTTATCCATACAATGTTTTTTGTTTCATCAAAAACGGACAACAAATATTGAAGTTATGAATTTTTGAAAATATAGCGTTTTTAGGTCATTGTTCGGTACGTTTTGGGTCATAACTGCCCAAAAAAAATTTTCATCAACTAATGCTCCGGGATTCTTGGATAACTTTTTACGCTCTATCCAACCATACTAGTCTCAATTTTTTTCAAGGGTAACACTTGGGAGGCATTCCATGTCAGATAGTTCACGAATTCCATGTCAGATCTTTACTATTACTAACGGACAAATTCTGTGTATTTGTCCGTGTGTCTGTGTGGCGCTAACCCTAGCGCCGTCCCCAGCCATCGGAATGAGCCCAATTTTCGGTTACGGCCCTTATTTGGTGCCGCGGTGATGCCCGTCCAAACTAGAAGTTTATAGCTTTAATTTGAAGGGTACTTCACCTGGAAATTTCTGAAATGGGCCCTGCGAGGGGGTCCCAAAACCGCGTGCACATGTACGCACCTGCGCTGCCCCATTCAAGGGTGTCGGGGTAGTCCCGGCGGTTACGCGGGCGGACGGTGTGCAGAGGGTCAGGGGTTCGATCCTTTTCGGGTCCCCTTTTTTTTCTTTTTTGGGAAAGTGTATTGGGACATTTAGGCGAGTTCCCACCCCATAAGAAGCCAGCCGAAGAGCTGCGCAGCAGCTCGACCGGCTGGTAGTTCACGAATGCCAAGAAAAGGAGAGAGGATTTTATCTACAGCCAGGAAAAGGAGAGAGGGTTTCATCTACAGCCAGGAAAAGGAGAGAGGATTTTATCTACAGCCAGGAAAAGGAGAGAGGATTTTATCTACAGCCAGGAAAAGGAGAGAGGATTTTATCTACAGCCAGGAAAAGGAGAGAGGGTTCCATCTACAGCCAGGAAAAGGAGAGAGGGTTCCATCTACAGCCAGGAAAAGGAGAGAGGGTTCCATCTACAACCAGGAAAAGGAGAGAGGGTTCCATCTACAACCATGAAAAGGAGAGAGGGTTCCATCTACAACCAGGAAAAGGAGAGAGGATTTTATCTACAGCCAGGAAAAGGAGAGAGGATTTTATCTACAGCCAGGAAAAGGAGAGAGGATTTTATCTACAGCCAGGAAAAGGAGAGAGGGTTCCATCTACAGCCAGGAAAAGGAGAGAGGGTTCCATCTACAGCCAGGAAAAGGAGAGAGGGTTCCATCTACAGCCAGGAAAAGGAGAGAGGGTTCCATCTACAACCAGGAAAAGGAGAGAGGGTTCCATCTACAGCCAGGAAAAGGAGAGAGGGTTCCATCTACAGCCAGGAAAAGGAGAGAGGGTTCCATCTACAGCCAGGAAAAGGAGAGAGGGTTCCATCTACAGCCAGGAAAAGGAGAGAGGGTTCCATCTACAACCAGGAAAAGGAGAGAGGGTTCCATCTACAACCATGAAAAGGAGAGAGGGTTCCATCTACAACCAGGAAAAGGAGAGAGGATTTTATCTACAGCCAGGAAAAGGAGAGAGGATTTTATCTACAGCCAGGAAAAGGAGAGAGGATTTTATCTACAGCCAGGAAAAGGAGAGAGGATTTTATCTACAGCCAGGAAAAGGAGAGAGGATTTTATCTACAGCCAGGAAAAGGAGAGAGGGTTCCATCTACAGCCAGGAAAAGGAGAGAGGGTTCCATCTACAGCCAGGAAAAGGAGAGAGGGTTACATCTACAGCCAGGAAAAGGAGAGAGGGTTACATCTACAGCCAGGAAAAGGAGAGAGGGTTCCATCTACAGCCAGGAAAAGGAGAGAGGGTTCCATCTACAGCCAGGAAAAGGAGAGAGGGTTCCATCTACAGCCAGGAAAAGGAGAGAGGGTTCTATCTACAGCCAGGAAAAGGAGAGAGGGTTCTATCTACAGCCAGGAAAAGGAGAGAGGGTTCCATCTACAGCCAGGAAAAGGAGAGAGGGTTCCATCTACAGCCAGGAAAAGGAGAGAGGGTTCCATCTACAGCCAGGAAAAGGAGAGAGGGTTCTATCTACAGCCAGGAAAAGGAGAGAGGGTTCCATCTACAGCCAGGAAAAGGAGAGAGGGTTCCATCTACAGCCAGGAAAAGGAGAGAGGGTTCCATCTACAGCCAGGAAAAGGAGAGAGGGTTCTATCTACAGCCAGGAAAAGGAGAGAGGGTTCTATCTACAGCCAGGAAAAGGAGAGAGGGTTCCATCTACAGCCAGGAAAAGGAGAGAGGGTTCCATCTACAGCCAGGAAAAGGAGAGAGGGTTCTATCTACAGCCAGGAAAAGGAGAGAGGGTTCCATCTACAGCCAGGAAAAGGAGAGAGGGTTCCATCTACAGCCAGGAAAAGGAGAGAGGGTTCTATCTACAGCCAGGAAAAGGAGAGAGGGTTCCATCTACAGCCAGGAAAAGGAGAGAGGGTTCTATCTACAGCCAGGAAAAGGAGAGAGGGTTCCATCTACAGCCAGGAAAAGGAGAGAGGGTTCCATCTACAGCCAGGAAAAGGAGAGAGGGTTCTATCTACAGCCAGGAAAAGGAGAGAGGGTTCCATCTACAGCCAGGAAAAGGAGAGAGGGTTCTATCTACAGCCAGGAAAAGGAGAGAGGGTTCCATCTACAGCCAGGAAAAGGAGAGAGGGTTCCATCTACAGCCAGGAAAAGGAGAGAGGGTTCCATCTACAGCCAGGAAAAGGAGAGAGGGTTCTATCTACAGCCAGGAAAAGGAGAGAGGGTTCCATCTACAGCCAGGAAAAGGAGAGAGGGTTCCATCTACAGCCAGGAAAAGGAGAGAGGGTTCTATCTACAGCCAGGAAAAGGAGAGAGGGTTCCATCTACAGCCAGGAAAAGGAGAGAGGGTTCCATCTACAGCCAGGAAAAGGAGAGAGGGTTCTATCTACTGCCAGGAAAAGGAGAGAGGGTTCTATCTACTGCCAGGAAAAGGAGAGAGGGTTCTATCTACTGCCAGGAAAGATAATTTGTGTCCATGTCGGTGATTTGTTCATCTTTGTAGGAAATATGAAAACTTATTTTACTCTAAAATTTGAAACAACAAGCTGCATTTTTTGAAATGGTAAGTACTTTAATGAGTTCGCATGAAATTGTGTTGTTGTGCTTTGTGTTTCTTCAATTTTCATTCCGTTCATGAGATATTTTATTAGGTTAATCCACATTTCCTTGATCCAACTCATAGGAACGGTTCCTTCTGATTCCATTTTTAGTTGTTTGAACCCTTGAACATCAGTTCCAAACAGCAAAGAACATCGGCTGTGTTGGAATTTAAATCGTGGGAAACGTCTGTGGAAAACAGAATAAAAGGGGCTCCTCTTGATACAGAAAGTCACAGCTTCTCATCTTTCCTCTTCCGTCTAATCTAACATTTTTCAGACTCTTGCACTATGCCCTTCTCCTCCTCCTTCATCCTCCGTGGCACCGCGCCAAAACCGAAGCCGGATACTCCACGGCCAGCCCCACGTCCGAAGTAATTGGGATGGGACTCGATCGGCTTGGGGGATTCGAGAGCACGACGACAACAACTGAGCAATTCTTCTCTCTCGCCGTTTTTCTTCCCATTCTTCTTGAATAAAACTGTTAACTTGCAACTGTTTTTCTAACATTGAACAACTGTAAAACACGAATTTACTATTCCCTGATATCATATTCCTGTGATATCAAAACACCTTCAAATAGGAAATTCAAATGGTCACAATACCATTGATCTTTTGGTTTTTGGCGCGTGAACCTGTGACGGGCACAAGTCGTACTTTGTATGTCTCGCCCATACTATTGCATCGTTCACTCTCGCCGTCTCGATGCCTATTCAACCGAGGTGTCACCCACTTTTCTCTCATTTCAAATCTTTTTTGGCTTGATGTTCGGGCCTTCCCCTTTATTATTCTGTAGCATTTCTTCACTATTATTCTGAATCAATTTGAAAAAAAGTAAGTTCAAGAAAAAACACAATAATTAGTTAACATTGATTTTTGTAGAAAGAAACGACGACCTGTTCTCGGTGGAGCCGTATAAATACGATTTCAAAGCGAAAGCGAAGTGAGCATTTCAACCACCCTAACACATCCGACATTTTCAGCAACTACCAGAACAGTTCCACAGCTGTCAAAAGTTGGAGGAGCAGACCGAGAAAAAAAGGAAATAGAGATGGAGAAGTAGTGAGAATGTCTTCTAACCTTTTAAGCTCAATTTCATGCTCAACTGACGATTGATAATTACGAGCATCTTCAGAAAATTCCGAGTAGAAAGAGCAAAATTGGGCGGAATTATGAGGGTTTTTATTTTCCCATTTTCAGAATGCAGAAAGAGCACGGATGAAGCTCATCTTTTTCGGAAGAATAAATTGAAGGTAACAAATTCTTTTCAAAAACCGTTGAGTGGATAATTTCAGTAGCCACCGGAGCCAATCAAAAAGGAACTTCACGATGTTAAACAATTTTGTTCCCATTTCAGCTGAAATGAATTGTTGTTACTGTTAAAAACTTTTTTCTAATCTATTCTCGGACGAGAGATGCCCGAATGTGGCCCCTATGTGGCGGCAATGTTTGGCATCAATGCCACTACCACGCGGCATCAACGCCAAAACAGCGTTCGCCCGAATGTGGCCCTTTTGTGGCACCAATGCTGCGTTCGGGCCTTCCCACTCATCCACCCCTGCATTTCGCCCCTATTTGGCATTAATGCCGATTCAATTCAACAGAAGATAGTTAATTAAAAATACATTTTATTCAAATTTTAAAAAATATATAAAAACAACATAAGTTTGAGAGGGGAGAATGGTCACAATTAAAAAAAGGGGATTGGGGAGGTGAAAATTCAAAAGAAACTTATTTCACATGAATCAACGAAGAAGTCGAGGCTCAAATTTAGCCAAGCTCGACTCGTGAATTTTTCAATTTTCTCGATTTTTTCGAATTTTTTTCGATTTTCAAGATATTTCTCGAGTTTTTGTTTAAAAAACCTCAGTAAGTTATAAAAAATAGTTTACAATATTATAAGTTATGAAGATTACCGAGAAAAAACACGAAAAAATTAGGAAATTGGTGACTAAAGCTGGCCTAACTTCTGCATTTCAACTTTTTCTCTACACTAGGCCCAATCTCACACAAAAATGAGCAAAAAAAACTGATGGGACAATTGTTTTGCGCTACATGTCGTAAAATAGAAAAATATAAGGTTAGGTAGGGTACTGAATTTCTAGAAATAAAGGGAGTGGGCCAGGTTTCACCGTGTTGTAGTCGTAGTGATGTGCGTCAGGGTCCAACATCCTCGGCAGATCGTTTTCATGTGCATCTTGTCCGATGCCATTTCGTTAGTATTTCATCGGAGATCTGGAGCAGATATATTTATTTGTGAACCTTTATATTGCCATGTTCTCACCTCCAACTCCAACTCGATCCACAGAAGGCTTTGAATTGAACGTGCTTCTCCGCTGAACATGAGTTTCGACCCTGTAATGCACTTTTATTAATAAAATGTTTCTAAAAATACCGACAGTTCCTGATTCCTTTGCGAGGAGCACGTCATCTCGAAGCGAACCGTTAATTCCGTTCGCCATCATTTTGCATTAGGCTGAAAATAAGACAGCTATCATTCGATCATATGAAAAGTAAAGAAAAACATAGGAAAGCAGCATAAAATCCAAAATTCGAACGAAAAAAATAAAAATTGTTCAAGAAAAAAATGCCGGTACGACCATCCGAGATTACGCTGCACGCTCTTTAACCTTATCCGGCCACATTCAGACCTTATCTGGCCACATTCAGGCCGCATTCTGGCACATCCAGCGCGTCTCTCTGCCGACTCCCCACCTCGGCCCCACTCCTGGATGCCCTTATGTGGCATTAATGCCAGCCGCCCACGGGCTGTTTCGCGGTTTGCAGCTTATCATGCCACGTTCGGGCCATTCGGGCACATTTCTCCGGACTCCCACTTCTCGCAAAAAAGGGCACTCATTGCCGCCGCATTGCCGCCACATTAATGCCAAACCCGCTTTATGCGGCCGCATATGGGCCACATTCGGGCATCTCCCGTCCGAGTTATTTTAGCCCCTATCAGTTTGAAACAATAAAAATTTCTAAAAATGCAAACGTAAATTAATTTGTTAGGTGATTTGAGACATGCGCTTTTGTATACAATATTCTCGCAGCGAAAATTGGGGTCTTTTGTCTGATTTTTTCAAAATTTTATTCTCTCTTTTTTGAATTTTCCAGATGTTCAGATTTTTAGATGTTGGCAGTCACGAGGTCGGGGTCAGAATCGATTTGAATTGTTCTGGAAACAAAAAGACAATATTTGGGCGAGAATTGAGAGAGAGAGACGCTGAGAAAGAGGGGAAGGGAACAGGAACAGATTATGTGCAACGTTTAGAAATTCAGACAATTTATTCAAAAAATTTTAGAAGAAAAGGAAAAATAACTGGCATAGAGAAACAAACGTATGAAAAAAGTATTGATGCACCACAAATACTTATCAACACGGTAGCTTTCAGATCATGATCTGCATTTTTTGTTCCTCATCCGTACTTGAAATTGTGGCTCCTCTTGACGCGGGACATGACGACGTGATTTGAAAGTGCAAAAAATTGGAGTGTGGAGCTGGCCCTGCAAATTGATAAAGGCCAATTGACTCGGAGACGATTATTTGGCTACCTTTCCAGTTGGTGAGAAGAGGGTGCGATGGATGAGTCCTTGCCAACCTTCTCGATGGCGATCCGTTGCAAAATCCTTGCTCGACGGACAGTTTGAGGAGCAGCATGACTTGGGGTTCCTTCTTGAGCCGGAGCAGATGTTGTGGCATTCCGGCGTCTGGCTAGCGTAAATGTCTGAAAAATCAAGCCGATTTGTTGTCTATGGCTATGGAAAGGATGGCTCTTCGGTTCCGCGTCAACTTGAACACTCACTCCACCAATGCAATCGCTTCAGTGTGAAGTTTACGTTTCTGCGTCTTGAATAGCCTTCGCCAATTGGTAATCGCCTCAAAAGACCATCATTGCTCCTCCTTCATGACAGATCGGGCTCCTTTTTCACGACTTGGAAAAGAGTGCTTACACAGTTGTAGATCCTTGAGTCCCTCATGCACGCCTCATCCTAGATGACGATGTCGGCGTTGCGGATGGTGAGTGCTTTGGCCGAGTCCGGAGTCAAATGAAGATCGTTAATGCTCTGTTCTTCCAGGAGGTCATTTTGATTGTGTGTTCCGCAGATGCTCCGGAGTCACTTCCTCTTGTGACGGTCGCTGATCAAATACTTCTTCGCCATCTCTCACATCTCCAGCAGGTTTGCAGGCGCCAAGTTGATAAGGACACTACTGAAAAATCGGTTCAATTTAACTAGACTGACAGCTCGGTGAACCTCCATAATCAGATCAATCCACTCGCTGGTTCCGTTCATCAATCGACAGGTTCTCGCAGCTTCCAGACACGCCGCCTGGTTTTCGGAACCAGGCGGCCATTATTCATTGCTCGTCGCCGTCCAGAACCTTGTCAACTTGCTCTGGATTCAGTTCTCGAAGGATTACGACCGGCTCATTGTTCTTCTTGTGGATGTAGGCTCGGTGGACAATGTGGGAGCTGCCGTGCATCGGGTAGGCTTTCAAGTACCAGATTGCTTCGATCACGTCCAAGAAGTACTCGTATTCGTATTCGCCGAGCGTCCCTTTATGTTGCGGGCGCTGTCCGGTTCAACATCGATGATGCGATCCATGTCGTACTAGCGTGTCGGCGAGAAAGACTTGCGTTTTTCTGTAAATGAGATAAGATCATATCTGTTTTGCTGTGGGTGGTTTGATAGCGTTTAATGAATTCAGCACAAAATTTGGAGTTGAAGGACAGGTGGAATGACAATTTGTGAGAATTTCTGAAATTTGGCTCCCGAATACTGGTTCTTGATTTCAAAAATTAACAAATTTTCTTGATTTCAAAATCTCACTTCTTTATCCGGTATGTCGGATGATCTTTTGCCCTCTTCAATTGTCGGTACTGATCGTCGATCAATTTCTTTGGGAATCCTTTTGCGCACTGCTTCCAATGATCTTTTTCCCCCTTAATTGCAGTAGGCGGCTCGCCTTCGCAAGGAGTGTGAGTTGTCATACCTTCCAATCCTTGTCGGCAGAAAAGATCCTCATCATTGTTTGGTGCATCCGGATCGGTCGGAAGGTGTGACCATGGCGTCGATTTCACTTTTCGTGTTCTTCATCTCCAGATATACCGGCATGTGGCAGAGTGGCATACAGCGCAATTGGAATTCGACTGGAGTAGTCATACCACTTGGCCAAAAAATCCTGGCTTCCTCTTAATGCGGCCGGCCGTGGTCCTTTCCATTACCCTTCTTCCGCTTGCACTCTTCCTGGATCTCTGGCCAGTTTAAGTTTCCAGTGGAGGTGATAACGAGCTCCCTTTGGTAGTTGGTGGTTCCTAGCCAAGTCGCGGGCATCGTGCAGAGCGTTCCAAGGTTCTTCTTGCCGCTGAACTGCTGCTAGGCTTGCTTCTCGCGCAGTGCAGCCAAATGGACTTCTTGGCTGACTGTGGGAACTTGGCGTGGTGCTCGAGAAGCGCTTGGAGCTTCATTTTCTTGTCTCTCTCCTGTTAATCACACGGTCATGGTCCGTTGAATCGCGAAGTGCCCTCTTGTTTGCGAACTATAATCCGAAACGTGTCGAACTCTAGGACACTTGTCCATTCACGTTTTCGAATCTTAAATTATGAATTTGGTGAGTTTTCAAGTTTTGATTCAAAAAATAATAAATTAAAACTCACATTCGCGAACTTGCTACCTCCACCGAGAGCAGTGGGCTGTGCATTGTGCTCATAACCGGGATGGGTGAGTTGGCTGGGCTCCTAACTCCTGGCTTTGGAATGGGTGAGCCTATCTCTTGGCGTCGGTATGAGTCAGTTGGCAAGGCTCCTGGCTCCTAGCTCCCGGCGTCAGAAGGAGTGAATTGGCGATGCTCCTGGCTCTTGGCTCATGCCGTCCGAAAATGTGAGTTGCTTGGGCTCCCGGCTCCTAGCACAAGTGCTCACTGAGATCTTTGAAGTATGGAAATGGATCTCTGGGTGCACATTCAATGCTTTTAGAAGCACTGACAAATCGTTGTTGTCCAATTTGTCACCGACGACCATCTATCCTTAACAGTGGCTGGATTGATTTGTGTCCCAACTTCTTCCATTCGTTTGTGGGCACCACAATGTCGTGGAACATTTTCCATTCCGCCCAAGATCAGAGAAGCTCTGTAGAAGTGATTATCCTTCATCACTGGGGGCGTGCGGGATGAGGGTGGAGGGCAGACGGCGTTGACTCCACCCCGTCCAACTTCGGCGCTCCTGTGAACGATGGAGGCCACAGAGAAAGTTGAGTTAAGCTGAAAAAGTAAGTTTTGTCAATCAATAATGAACTATCAATCTATTATCAATGAAAACTCACCCTCAAAATAAGACTCTCATATCGCGAGCGGCAATCCGGTGGCAACCGCTTCATCGGTGGGACATACATATTTTCTTTGCAACATCTCCTTTTTCTGCAGTTTAGTGCTTACTCCACTTCTTATCGCAAACTATGAAACGGTGAATCCGTTATTTTACCCGGAATTTGAGTAATCTGGCTGAAAACAGAATTTATTGAATTGATTGATGGAATGTTTGTTGAAAACTCACTTTTGCTTCAATTTCCTTGCTCTTCATTCCTGTACGTGTTGCATCCATGATCTCCTCCACGCCATCTCCGTTTCCGGCATCGCGGTATAGTGGCGTGCAATGGTGAGTTTCCCGAGCACAATTTTTTTTGAAGTCCGAATACTCCGATTTCTTAAATGTGATCGGATCGCCAAGCTCCTCATGGTCCGACACATTGTCCACGAGACCTATTTGGTGTGAACAGTGTGTACACATAGATTGTTTAAAGGGCAAAAGCCAAACATCTGTCCTGGGAGTACCCGTCCCCAATTAGCGGGAAGGATACACTGGATGAGCCTCTTATTTCGGATTGAAAAACTGGGTATCGTACTCCTCAAAATGCTCTTTCCACTCTCCCGATGAAAATTTGCTATCGTATTCGTCGTTCTCACTTGCTTTCTTTTAACTTTTGATGAAGACTTTCTTTCCATTTGTTAACTCCATAGTGTGGGGCTACTTGGATGGTCCACCGACGACACGTTGTCTTTTTCTTCTATTTTCACTGTTCTTGACAAGTTTGTATTGAGAGACATCAGTTTTGGTCAATTTCTTCATAGTTCTCTTGGGAGTGGAACATACAGAAGTTTACCATATTAGGAGAGCTTCTTTTTTTCGGTTTGATTTGTTTCTCCTCCTATTTTCTTTTTTTCTCCTCCAATTTTGCCTCGTTAGCTGCTTCGAGATTTGCTCTCCTTTTTCTTGGACTTGTCGTTGTCCTTATCGAGGGCCATAGCTGTAACTGTAAGTTGTATGAATAAAAAGATGTCGTAAGGAGCCAAAAGTAATTGGAAGAATGAAAAATATAGTCGTAGATTGGACGATAAAAAGGCGTGTAGAAAATGTTTTTTCAGGAGAGATTTCATCGGATAAACTGTTCTTGTTAGCGTAGTTGATTCAAGAGAAGAGTCATGTGGATACATTGTTTCTCCACTGTCTTCCACACACGTCTTCTGTTGACCCGCAATGACAGGTGGTGGTGGCAAGAGGGAATGAGCGAGACAGGAAGGGGTCACATCCAGAAGGTTCTGTACAATAGGGACGCCGTGCTGAGAATCGATGACGGGTCAGTGCTAACCGTTCGACAGTCTTCGTGCCTCATTCGTTTCATCTAATTTGTTGTACCCACAATTATTTGTTTCTGGTGCCGTAAGTTATAATTTTGGGGTTCCAAGATTTTTTAGTAACGCAAAATATTTAATTAGTTATCTTGAAAAATCAAACTAGAATAAAAAGGAGTCGTAAAGTATTAATAGCATAAACAACGTTTCTTTTCCGTTTTTTTTACTATAAAACCTTTGAAAATAAACACCTACTTCACTCACACATGTAAGGCGCCAAAGATATTGTTCGATTTTTGAAATGGCCTAAAACCCATTTCAAAATACAAAAAATATTTAGCTACCATCTATCAAACCACTAATTTCAAACCATTAGAAATTTTGAATATGGGGAACTTGAATAAGTTGTAAGGATACCTGAAAGCGTTTAGCGTTTCTGTTAGAAACGTCTCAAAATGACGCTCTTTACGCTTGCACCAGAAATGCTGCACGAACGCTCTGCTAGCGACATATTTGATCGTTTTAAGACGGTTTTTAAATTCGGTCTATCTTGGAGTTGTTTTTTTTTTCAATTTTTTTGACGTTTTTCAATCATTATCTATTACTTTTTTCTTCCGAGAATACACGTGGAGTTCATCTACTCAACAATCTATCGGGAGAAAAAAGTAAAATAGTCCGTTTTGTTTTTCAGGTATAGTTCTTTCATTGCCGAGAAGCTCGATCGAGAACGAAGTAATGTTGGAGAAGAGAGGCACAGAAAAAAGAATCAAGATTGTCAAATAAAAAGAAAGGATCCCAGTATTTGGAGGAAGTAGGAAAACAAACCGCCAAACGAGGAAAAGTTCAAGAATATTCCAACATCCCATTATGGCTTTACAAGATATAAAGCCAGCTAAAAAAACAGTGAACAGATCGTGCATGGCCATATGTGCCCAGAATTGTGCAAACGCATTATTACGCGACAAGAAAGAAATCGAAAACTTATTCCCTGAAAGCATTTCAGTTGTTCAATGTTAGAAAAGCACTTGCAAGTTAACAGTTTTATTCAAGAAGAGTGGGAATAGAAACGGCGAGAGAGAAGAAATGCTCAGTTGTTGTCGTGCTCTCGAATCCCCCAAGCCGTTCGAGTCCCACCACAATTACTTCGGACGAGGGGCTGGGCGTGGAGTATCCGGCTTCGGTTTTGGCGCGGTGCCACGGAGGATGAAGGAGGAGGAGGAGAGCATAGTGCAAGAGTCTGCAAAATGTTAGATTAGATGGAAGAGGAAAGACGAAAAGCTGTGACTGTTCGTGTCAAAAGGAGTCCTTTTATTCTGTTTTCCACAGACGTTTCCCACGATTAAAATTCCAACACAGCCGATGTGCTTTGCTGTTTGGAACTGATGTTCAAGGGTTCAAACAACCAATACAGCCATGAAAAAGAGAGAGGGTTCCATCTACAGCCAGGAAAGATAATGTGTGTCCATATCGGTGATTTGTTAATCTTTGTAGGAAATGTGAAAACTTGAGTTTTACTCTGAAATTCGGAACAACAACGGGTTGTTGTGTTTCTTCAATTTTCGTTCCACTCGTAAGATAGTTTATTAGTATTATCCACATTTCCTTGATCCAACTTTTAGGAATGGTTCCTTCTGATTCCATTTTAGTTGTTTGAACACTTGAACATCAGTTCCAAACAGCAAAGAACATCGGCTGTGTTGGAATTTAAATTGTGGGAAACGTCTGCGGAAAACAGAATAAAAGGGCTCCTCTCAACACAGAAAGTCACAGCTTCTCGCCTTTCCTCTTCCATCTAATCTAACATTTTTCAGACTCTTGCACTATGCTCTCCTCCTCCTTCTCCTTCATCCTCCGTGGCACTGCGCCGAAACCGAAGCCGGATACACCACGCCCAACCCCTCGTCCGAAGTAATTGGGATGGGACTCGATCGGCTTGGGGGATTCGAGAGCACGACAACAACTGAGCAATTTTTCTCTTTCGCCGTTTTTTTCCCACTCTTCTTGAATGAAACTGTTAACTTGCAACTGTTTTTCTAACAACTTGAAAACTGTAAGACACTAATTCACTGTTCACTGATATCATTTCATTTTGATATCAAAACGGCTTCAAATAGGAAATTCAAATTGTCACAATACCATTGATCTTTTGGTTTTCGGCGCGTGAACCTGTGACGGGCGCGAGTCGTACTTTGTATGTCTAGCCCATACTATTGCATCGTTCACTCTCGCCGTCTCGATGCCTATTCAACCGAGGTGTCATCCACTTTCCTCTCATTTCGAATCTATTTGGCTTGATGTTCGGGCCTTCCCCTCTATTATTCTGTAGCATTTCTTCACTATTATTCTGAATCAATTTGAAAAAAAGTAAGTTCGAGAAAAAACACAATAATTAGTTAATATTGATTTTTGTAGAAAGAAACGACGACCTCTTCTCGGTGGAGCCGTATAAATACGATTTCAAAGCGAAAGCGAAGTAAGCATTTCAAGCACCCTAACACATCCCACATTTTCAGCAACTACCAGAACAGCTCCACAGCTGTCAAAAGTTGGAGGAGCAGACCAAGAAAAAGGAAATAGAGATGGAAAAGTAATGAGTATGTCTTTTAACTTTATAAGCTCAATTTCATGCTCAACTGACAACTGATAATTATGAGCATCTCCAGAAAATTTCGAGTAGAAAGAGCAAAATTGGGCGGAATTATGAGGGCTTTAATTTTCCCATTTTCAGAATGCAGAAAGAGCACGAATGGAGTTCATCTTTTTTAGAAGAATGAATTAAAGGTAACAAATTCTTTTCAAAAACCGTTGAGTTGATAATTTCAGTAGCCACCGGAGCCAATCAAAAAGGAATTTCTCGACGTTAAACAATTTTGTTCCCATTTCTGTTGAAATGAATTGTTGTTACTGTTAAAAACTTTTTTCTAATCTATTATTTTAGCCCCTTTCAGTTTGAAACCATGAACATTTCTAAAAATGCAAACGTAAATTAATTTGTTCGGTGATTTGAGACATGCGCTTTTGAATACAATATTCTCGTAGTGGAAATTGGGGTCTTTTGTCTGATTTTTTCAAAATTTGTTCATATTTTCAAATGTCGGCGGTCATGAAGTCGGAGTCATCATGGATGTGAAATGTTCTGGAAACAAAAAGAAATAATTGCGGTGAGAGATGAGAGAGAGAGATGGACGGTGAGAAAGAGAGGAACGAGAACAGGAACAGATTATGTGCAAAGTTTAGAAATTCAGACAATTTATTCAAAAAATTTCAGATAAAAAGAAAAAATAACTGGCATAGAGAAACAAAAATCTGAAAAAAGTATTGATACACCACAAATACTTATCAACACGGTAGTTTGTAGACCGTGATCTGCATTTATTTTGATCCACATCCGTACTTGAAATTGTGGCCCTTCTTGACGCGGGACATGACGACGTGAAGTTGACAGTGCAAAAAATCGGAGTGTGGAGCTGGCCCTGCAAATTGATAAAGGTCAATTGACTCGGAGACGATTATTTGACTACCTTTCCAGTTGGTGAAAAGAGGGTGCAATGGATGAGTCCTTGCCAACCTTCTCGATGGCGATCCGTTGCACAATCCTTGCTCGACGGACAGTTTGAGGAGCAGCATGACTTGGGCTCCTTTCTTGAGCCGGAGTAGATGTTCTGGCATCCCGGCGTCTGGCTGACGAAAATCTCTGAAAAATCAATGTTTAGTCCATCACTCGTGACGGCGGATACGATTAATTTGAATTCGTAAATCTCACCATCCAGTTTGTTGAGCACTGCTCGTTGATCCGGAGAGCCGATTTGTTGTTTATAGTGAGGATGGTTCTTCGGTTCCGCGTCAACTTGAACACTCACTCTACAATTGCGATCGTTTCAGTGTGAAGTTTACGGTTCTGCGTCCTGAATTGCCTTCGTCAATTGGTAATCGCCTCCAAAGACCGTAATTGCTCCTCCAAATGGCAGATCGGGCTTCTTTTTGATGGCTTGTAACAGCCGGCTGACACAGTGGTAGATTCTCGAGTCCATCATGCGCGCCTCATCCCAGATGACGATGTCAGCGTGGCGGATGGTGAGTGGTGAGTGTATAAACATCATTCGTGCTCTATTCTTCTAGAAGGTCATCTTAATTGTGTGTTCCGCAGCTTTCCGTTGCGCTTCGTTCATCTGGTCGAAAATTCGGTCTGCGTTTTGCAATCCTTCTCTTCTGGGATGTCCAGGTTGTCCTCTCCGCAGAGATTGACAGGCACATCGTCCTCTACAAACTCCTTATCATTCTAGCTTGGTGGCGAGAAAGACTTGCGTTTTTCTGTAAATGAGATGAGATCATATCTGTTTAGCTGTGGGTGGTTTGATAGCGTTTAATGAATTCAATTTGGAGTTGAATGACAGGTGGAATGACAATTTGTGAGCATTTCTGAAATCTCGCAACCAAATACTGGCTCATGTGATTATGTTTACCACCATTCAACTCTAAAAAGTGTGTCGTGTTCAAATTTAATAGCCATTTTTCAGATTGATTGCAAATTCTCACCTCTATGTATATCCGGTATTTCGGATGATCGCTTGCCCTCTTCAGTTGTCGGTACTGATCGTCGATCAATTTCTTTTGGGAATCCTTTTGCGCACTGCTTCCAATGATCCTTTTCCCCCTTGATTGCAGTAGGCGGATTGCTTTTGCACGTGGTGTGAGCCATCCTTCCACTCTTTGTCGGTACAAAAGCTCCTCATCATTGTTTGGTGCATCCGGATCGGTCGGAAGGTGTGACCATGGCGTCGATTTCACTTTTCGTGTTCTTCATCTCCAGATAGACCGGCATTTGGCAGAGTGGCATACAGCGCAATTGGAATTCGACTGGAGTAGTCATACCACTTGGCCAAAAAAACCAGGCTTCCTCTTAATGCGGCCGGCCGTGGTCCTTTCCATTACCCTTCTTCCGCTTGCACTCTTCCTGGATCTCTGGCCAGTTTAAGTTTCCAGTGGAGGTGATGACGAGCTCCCTTTGGTAGTTGGTCGTTTCTTGCAAGGTCGTGGGCATCTTGCAGAGCATTCCGAGGTTCTTTTTGCCATCGAACTGCTGCTTGACTTGCTTCTCGCGGAGTGCAGCCAAAATGGACTTCTTGGCTCACTGTGGGAACTTGGCGGGGTGTTTGTGAAGCGCTTGGAGCTTCATTTTTATGTCTCTCTCCTGTTAATCACACGCCCATGGTCCGTTAAATCGCGAAGTGCTCTTCTTGTTTGTGATCTTTGATCCAAACGTGACGTACTGCCTATATACTTGCTCATTCGCGTTTTCCAACCTGAAATTATAAATTGAGGTGAGTTTTCAAGTTTTGATTCGAAAGATAATAAATTAAAACTTACATTCGCGAACTTGCTCGGTGTCGACCTGGAAGTCCTGAGCATCAACCTTGTCTAATTCACCATCGTCAACCGGATTGGTGACCAATTGCTCGGATTCAGACTCGACTTGATTCCTTAACCCGTCTTCCATCTCTTTATGGGACTCCGAGCACCTGGTGTCAGGATGGGTGAGTTGGCTGGGCTCCTAACTCCTGTCTTCGGAATGGGTGAGTCAAAGCGGCTCCTGGCTCCTGACGTCTGGATGGTTCAGTTGACAAGACTCTTAGCTCCTGGCATCTGGATTGGAGAATTTGCTTTGCTCCTGGCTCCTGGCTCCTGGCTCCTGGCTCCT
Organism: Caenorhabditis imperialis; assembly: GCA_963572205.1. Taxonomy (NCBI): domain Eukaryota; kingdom Metazoa; phylum Nematoda; class Chromadorea; order Rhabditida; family Rhabditidae; genus Caenorhabditis; species Caenorhabditis imperialis. The sequence continues at coordinate 12,367,658 of OY751544.1, read as the reverse complement.
GGCGTCAGAATGGGTGAGTTGGCAACGCTCCTGGCTCCTAGCACAAGTGCTCACAGAGATCTTTGAAGTATGGCAATGGATGTTGAGCGCTCGTGACCACTGGATCTCTGGGTGCACATTCAATGCTTTTTGGAGCACTGACAAACATTTTTTGTCCAATTCGTCATCGAACCATCTATCCTTAACAGTGGCTGGATTGATTTGTGTCCCAATTTCTCCCACTCGTTTGTGGAGACCACTATATCGTGGAACATTTTTCCATTCCGCCCAAGATCAGAGAAGCTCTGTAGAAATGATTCTCCTTCATCACTGGGGGCAATCGGAATGAGGGTGGCGTTGACTCCACCTCGTCCAACTTCGGCGCGGCTGTGAACGACGGATGCCAGATAGAAAGTTGAGTTCAGCTGAAAACAATGTTTTGGTCAGTGAATGATAAACAATCAGTAAAAACTCACCCTCAAAATAAGACTATTGTATCGTGAGCGGCAATCTGGTGGCAACAGCTTCATCGGCGGGACATACATATTTCCCTTCTTGCAACATCTCCTTTTTTTGCAGTTTAATGCTTTCTCCACTTCTCATCGCAAATGGGAAAACGGCGAATCCGTTTTTTTGCACAGAATTAGATTGATCCGACTGAAACACAAATCATATAATTGATTGAAGGAATGTTTGTTGAATACTCACTTTTGGTCCAACTTCCTTGTTCTTCATTCCTCTACGTGTTGCTTTCATGATCTCCTCCACGCCATCTCCGTTCCCGATATCGCGGTATAGTGGCGTGCAATGGTGAGTTTCCCGAGCACAATTTTTTTGAAGTCCAAATACTCCGATCTCTTGAATGTCATCGGATTGCCAAGCTCCTCATGGTCCGACACATTGTCCACGAGACCTATTTGGTGTGAACGGTGTGTACACATAAATTGTTTAAAGGGCTAAAGCCAAACATCTGTCCTGGTCCCGATGAACAGAAAGGAGGCAATGGATGAGCCTTTCATTTCGGATTGGAGAATTGGGCATCGTACTCCTCAAAATGCTCTTTCCACTGATCCGATGAAAATTTGCTATCGTATTCGTCGTTCTCACTTGCTTTCATTCAACTATTGATGAAGACTTTCTTTCCATGTGTTAATTCCATAGTGTGGGGCTACTTGCATCAGTGTTTCGGAGTTGCTGCTGGCTACTTGCATGGTCCACAGACGACACATTGTCTTTTTCTTATATTTTCACCGTTCTTGACAAGTTTGTATTGAGAGACATCAGTTTTGGTCAACTTCTTCATAGTTCTCTCGGGAGTGGAACATACAGAAGTTTACCATATTAGAAGAGCTTCTTTTTACTTCCGTTTCATTTGTTTCTCCTCCTATTTTTTCTTCTTCTCCTCCATCTTTGCCTCTTCAGCCGCTTCGAGATTGGTTCTCCTTTTTCTTGGACTTGTCGTTGTCCTTATCGGGGGCCTTAGCTGTAAGAGATGTCGTAAAGAGCCAAGAGTAATTGGAAGAATTGATGGAGACAAATTAATATTTAATGAAGATATCAAAGATAAAACATAGTCGTGGACCAAACTATATAACAGGCAAGAGAAAAATGCTTTCATGAGAAATCCCATTGGATAAACTGTCCTTGTCGGCGTAGTTAATTCAAGAGAACAGTCATGTGGTTACATTGTTTCTGCCTTTCCTCCCACACACGTCTTCTTTTGACTCGCTGGGCCGAGCAGGTGGTGGAGGCAAGAGGGAATGTGCGAGACAGGAAGGGGTCACATCCAGAAGGTTCTTTACAATAGGGACGCCGTGCTGAGAATCGATGACAGGTGAGTGCTAACCGTTCGACAGTCTTTGTGCCTCATTCGTTTCATTGAATTTGTTGTATTGCGTCCACAATTTTTTGTTTCTGGTGCCGTTAGCTATAAATTCGGGGTTCCGAGATTTTTTAGTAACGCCAAATATTGAATCAGTTATCTTGAAAAATCAAACTAGAATGAAAAGGAGTCGTAAAGTATTAATAGCATAAACAACGTTTCATTACGGTTTTTTTACTGTAAAACCTTTGAAAATAAACACCTACTTCACTCACACATGTAATGCGCCAAAGAGCGCAAGCGATATGTAATTGCTATGTAAAGCGTTTTTTTTTCATTTTTCATATTTTTCGCTTTTTGAAATGGCCTAAAAACCATTTCAAAACAAAAAATAACAGCTACCATCTATCAAACCATTAATTTCAAACTATTAAAAATTTTGAATATGGAGAATTTGAATAAGTTGTAAAATTACCTGAAAGCGTTTAGCGTTTTTAATACATAGAACCATTTAAAACTAAAATGACGCTTCTCACGCTTGCACCAGAAATGCTGCAATGAAGGCTTTTCTAGCGACTTATCCAATCGCTATTTAAAGCGTTTTTTTAAATTTGGTCTACCTTGGAGTTGTTTTTTTTTCAATTTTTTAACGTTTTTTACAATCACGATACATTACTTCTTCCCGAAGTGAATACAAGTTGAGTTCATTAGCTCAACTAAACTATCGGGAGAAAGAAGAAGCGCAGTTTATTTTGTTTTTCAGGTACAGTACCTTCATTGCCAAGCAAATCGATCAAGGAAACAGTATAAGAGGAACAAGGCACGGAGAAAAGAATCAAAGGAACCAATTTTCGGAGGAAGTAGAAAAACAAACCGCCAAACGAGGAAAAGCTCAAGAATATTTGAACAGCCCATTATGGCTTTACAAGATAAAAAGCCAGATAAAAAACAGTGAACAGATGGTCATATGTGCCCAGAATTGTGCATCTGAAGTGATTGCTGCGATCTGCAAAGGATCCACTCGGACCAGTTGCAAGAAGCAATCACCGCCATTGTAACTGTCAGTTCAGTGGAATAGCCTGGAAAAAGTCAACCGGCTTTTTATTAAAGCGAAACACAAGATGCAAAGCCTGAAGAGCTTTTATGAGATGGTACCGTTCTCCGAACACAAAAGTTTGAACTTCCATTGTGGATGACTGCACAATGGAAATGCCTTACATTGTTGAAAAAAGGAAGTATTTTTCACAATGCTCGGGAGGCGATGGGATAATAAATCAAGACATGATCTGAAGCTTTAATGAAAAGGAGACGGACATGGTGGTCTGTCCATTTGCTAAGCAAATGATGCAGAACCCTAGAAAAAAGTTTGCTACTCCGGAAGGAACATCTGCAATGAAACATGTTGAAAAAAATGAAGTTGTTCAGTTCGTGATAACACAGAACAACTGGAAGTTAGGAAGTTCAACGAGGATTATGCTCAGAAGGAACATCAACGATAAAAAATGAAGTTGTTCAGTTCGTGACGACACAGAACAACTGGAAGTCAAGAAGTTCAAAGATTATGATTTTACTCCGAAAAGAACATCTGAAAAGTGATCAAGAAACTTCAAGTTACAATGCAAAAGGAAAATTAGGATGTTATGATGAGAAAAAACGCATTCAAATAAGGAATGACAGAGGTACAGAACCGTTAACTTTCTACTGCTATGTCTACAAATAAAAATCTAACATTTCAGTTTTCACCAGTCATACCGACTCCTCGTCAACGCCTTCTATCAAAAATATAGATTCTTTGTAATGTGAGTTGCTCAATTTCGATAATAAATCTATTTTTTATGTAAATTTTTTATTTTCAGATTTCTGAACCCCAGTTTTCACACCACTCTATTGCACATCGACTTTCATGCAAAGATCTTTAAAAAACTATTTGTGAGTTATCATTTCTCTCATTCAAAAGTTTATTACAAAGGGTTTTTCAATGACAAAATTTCAACTAAGTACCAAAAATTGAACTTTTTGGGTGAAAAAACTGTCAAAACTTCAACAAACTTGAATTTTTCTAGTTAACTACACCCACCAATATGGCACAACTATTCTAAAGATGTTCCTAAAATGACATCTAACATGGCAAGGATTAATACATCAAAGTTAAATTGTAAGTTTTGTATTATCAAAAACATTAAGATAAAGGTTTTTTCTTTAGTGGCTACAGATAAATAATTTTTATTTTTGTCTCCTCCAGTCTTCACTTCCACCAATTTTCAAATCAACTTCCACTAACGGTAAGTTATTTTTTATTCAAATTTCGTAATGGCGACATTTAACTTTCACAATTTTCAGCAGCAGTCCTAGCACCACCCCACCTCGACTTTTTGGCAACCAACTTCAACCATCAGCTGCACTTGGCCAAAATATGCTGAAAACATTTGTGAGTGATTATTTATCTTTATTGCAACTTCCGATTTGAGCTTTCGCTATGACATTATTGAACAATTTTGCAATCAACCAAAAAAAAAATTGAGAAAGTTAAAAAAGAGCTTTTAAACGTCAAAACAACACATTTTTAGATAGCCGAAACAACCACGACTACCATCCACAACTGGATCATTTTGAATGAAAGGACACAACGACAGCACTCGTCGACAACGAGCAGGATGGAGCATAGGAACGTTAAAAATGTGAGTAATGTTTCAGCAAATAATTCACAAATTCTGAGAAGAAACTGGTGAAATTTAGAAGAACTGCTTCTGCCTATGTGCGTATGCGTAAGAACTGCGTATGTGAAAATTCATTAGATCAACTAAATTTGTAATTTCAAAAAAAACAAGACTGTATTTTTACAGCATCATCGAACATTTGCAATGTTTCATCATCAATCGCCTCATCAAGGAGTCAAACGAGATTTTCCTTTGGATCAACACTATTATGTAGAAAATTTATTTTAATTGCGGCATTAAGCGACAAGACATTACCAAATTACTTGTTTCGTTGCGGTAACTAGCAGGCAAAGGCAATTAGTGACGACCATTTAATTTCATCCTAATTATGAACATAACAAAGACCAACTTGACACTTAAAAACATTTATTCCAAAACGGAATTATAATTTTCAAAATGAACAAAAAAATCACAAATGTTCAGTCGCCTAATGTCGCAATTCAATTACTTGAACTGTATTCAACAATTTCTTACCGTTTAGCTTGTTTTTTATCTCTCACTATTAAACTAGTCAGTACTTCAAATTGTAGATTGTATTCATTCTTCTAATTTTATTGTATAGTGTTTTCAATTGTATTATTTTTTGATCTCAATTTCTAACTTCTAACAATCCCTGATAGTTTTAAATCTTATTTGTTCAACTTTCCTTCACTAGTTCTGATACCATATTTTAAAACAATTAAACTTGAGTTGAATAAATTGTTTTTTTTTCAAGCAACAGTTTTGAATTTGAAGAACAAGGTCATGGAAGTTTCATCACAAAACTCAAAACTTTCATTGAATAGCCTCTAACTCATCAAAAACGCATTATTACGCGACAAGAAAGAAATCGAAAACGTATTCCCTCGAAGCATTTCAGTTGTTCAATGTTAAAAAAACAGTTGCAAGTTAACAGGTTTATTCAAGAAGAGCGGGAAGAAAAACGGCGAGAGAGAAGAATTGCTCAGTTGTTGTCGTGCTCTCGAATCCCCCAAGCCGTTCGAGTCCCATCCCAATTACTTCGGACGAGGAGCTGGACGTGGAGTATCCGGCTTTGGTTTCGGCGCAGTGCCACGGAGGATGAAGGAGGAGAAGGAGGGCATAGTGGAAGAGTCTGCAAAATGTTAGATTAGATGGAAGAAGAAAGGCGAGAAGCTGTGACTGTTTGTGCCGAGAGGAGCCCTTTTATTCTGTTTTCCACAGACGTTTCCCACAATTTAAATTCTAACACAGCCGATGTGCTTTGCTTTTTGGAACTGATGTTCAAGGGTTCAAACAGCTAAAATGGAATCAGAAGGAACAGTTCCTATGAGTTGGATCAAGGAAATGTGGATAAAGCTAATAAAGTATCTCACGAGCGGAACGAAAATTGAAGAAACACAAAGCAAGGGCTCCATCTACAGCCAGGAAAAAGAGAGAGGGTTCCATCTACAGCCAGGAAAAGGAGAGAGGGTTCCATCTACAGCCAGGAAAGATAATGTGTGTCCATATCGGTGATTTGTTAATCTTTGTAGGAAATGTGAAAACTTGAGTTTTACTCTGAAATTCGGAACAACAACGGGTTGTTGTGTTTCTTCAATTTTCGTTCCACTCGTAAGATAGTTTATTAGTATTATCCACATTTCCTTGATCCAACTTTTAGGAATGGTTCCTTCTGATTCCATTTTAGTTGTTTGAACACTTGAACATCAGTTCCAAACAGCAAAGAACATCGGCTGTGTTGGAATTTAAATTGTGGGAAACGTCTGCGGAAAACAGAATAAAAGGGCTCCTCTCAACACAGAAAGTCACAGCTTCTCGCCTTTCCTCTTCCATCTAATCTAACATTTTTCAGACTCTTGCACTATGCTCTCCTCCTCCTTCTCCTTCATCCTCCGTGGCACTGCGCCGAAACCGAAGCCGGATACACCACGCCCAACCCCTCGTCCGAAGTAATTGGGATGGGACTCGATCGGCTTGGGGGATTCGAGAGCACGACAACAACTGAGCAATTTTTCTCTTTCGCCGTTTTTTTCCCACTCTTCTTGAATGAAACTGTTAACTTGCAACTGTTTTTCTAACAACTTGAAAACTGTAAGACACTAATTCACTGTTCTCTGATATCGTTTCCCTGTAATATCAAAACGGCTTCAAATAGGAAATTCAAATGGTCACAATACCATTGATCTTTTGGTTTTCGGCGCGTGAACCTGTGTCGGGCACGAGTCGTACTTTGTATGTCTCGCCCATACTATTGCATCGTTCACTCTCGCCGTCTCGATGCCTATTCAACCGAGGTGTCACCCACTTTCCTCTCATTTCGAATCTATTTGGCTTGATGTTCGGGCCTTCCCCTCTATTATTCTGTAGCATTTCTTCACTATTATTCTGAATCAATTTGAAAAAAAGTAAGTTCGAGAAAAAACACAATAATTAGTTAATATTGATTTTTGTAGAAAGAAACGACGACCTCTTCTCGGTGGAGCCGTATAAATACGATTTCAAAGCGAAAGCGAAGTAAGCATTTCAAGCACCCTAACACATCCCACATTTTCAGCAACTACCAGAACAGCTCCACAGCTGTCAAAAGTTGGAGGAACAGACCAAGAAAAAGGAAATAGAGATGGAAAAGTAATGAGTATGTCTTTTAACTTTATAAGCTCAATTTCATGCTCAACTGACAACTGATAATTATGAGCATCTCCAGAAAATTTCGAGTAGAAAGAGCAAAATTGGGCGGAATTATGAGGGCTTTAATTTTCCCATTTTCAGAATGCAGAAAGAGCACGAATGGAGTTCATCTTTTTTAGAAGAATGAATTAAAGGTAACAAATTCTTTTCAAAAACCGTTGAGTTGATAATTTCAGTAGCCACCGGAGCCAATCAAAAAGGAATTTCTCGATGTTAAACAATTTTGTTCCCATTTCTGTTGAAATGAATTGTTGTTACTGTTAAAAACTTTTTTCTAATCTATTATTTTAGCCCCTTTCAGTTTGAAACCATGAACATTTCTAAAAATGCAAACGTAAATTAATTTGTTCGGTGATTTGAGACATGCGCTTTTGAATACAATATTCTCGTAGTGGAAATTGGGGTCTTTTGTCTGATTTTTTCAAAATTTGTTCATATTTTCAAATGTCGGCGGTCATGAAGTCGGAGTCATCATGGATGTGAAATGTTCTGGAAACAAAAAGAAATAATTGCGGTGAGAGATGAGAGAGAGAGATGGACGGTGAGAAAGAGAGGAACGAGAACAGGAACAGATTATGTGCAAAGTTTAGAAATTCAGACAATTTATTCAAAAAATTTCAGATAAAAAGAAAAAATAACTGGCATAGAGAAACAAAAATCTGAAAAAAGTATTGATACACCACAAATACTTATCAACACGGTAGTTTGTAGACCGTGATCTGCATTTATTTTGATCCACATCCGTACTTGAAATTGTGGCCCTTCTTGACGCGGGACATGACGACGTGAAGTTGACAGTGCAAAAAATCGGAGTGTGGAGCTGGCCCTGCAAATTGATAAAGGTCAATTGACTCGGAGACGATTATTTGACTACCTTTCCAGTTGGTGAAAAGAGGGTGCAATGGATGAGTCCTTGCCAACCTTCTCGATGGCGATCCGTTGCACAATCCTTGCTCGACGGACAGTTTGAGGAGCAGCATGACTTGGGCTCCTTTCTTGAGCCGGAGTAGATGTTCTGGCATCCCGGCGTCTGGCTGACGAAAATCTCTGAAAAATCAATGTTTAGTCCATCACTCGTGACGGCGGATACGATTAATTTGAATTCGTAAATCTCACCATCCAGTTTGTTGAGCACTGCTCGTTGATCCGGAGAGCCGATTTGTTGTTTATAGTGAGGATGGTTCTTCGGTTCCGCGTCAACTTGAACACTCACTCTACAATTGCGATCGTTTCAGTGTGAAGTTTACGGTTCTGCGTCCTGAATTGCCTTCGTCAATTGGTAATCGCCTCCAAAGACCGTAATTGCTCCTCCAAATGGCAGATCGGGCTTCTTTTTGATGGCTTGTAACAGCCGGCTGACACAGTGGTAGATTCTCGAGTCCATCATGCGCGCCTCATCCCAGATGACGATGTCAGCGTGGCGGATGGTGAGTGGTGAGTGTATAAACATCATTCGTGCTCTATTCTTCTAGAAGGTCATCTTAATTGTGTGTTCCGCAGCTTTCCGTTGCGCTTCGTTCATCTGGTCGAAAATTCGGTCTGCGTTTTGCAATCCTTCTCTTCTGGGATGTCCAGGTTGTCCTCTCCGCAGAGATTGACAGGCACATCGTCCTCTACAAACTCCTTATCATTCTAGCTTGGTGGCGAGAAAGACTTGCGTTTTTCTGTAAATGAGATGAGATCATATCTGTTTAGCTGTGGGTGGTTTGATAGCGTTTAATGAATTCAATTTGGAGTTGAATGACAGGTGGAATGACAATTTGTGAGCATTTCTGAAATCTCGCAACCAAATACTGGCTCATGTGATTATGTTTACCACCATTCAACTCTAAAAAGTGTGTCGTGTTCAAATTTAATAGCCATTTTTCAGATTGATTGCAAATTCTCACCTCTATGTATATCCGGTATTTCGGATGATCGCTTGCCCTCTTCAGTTGTCGGTACTGATCGTCGATCAATTTCTTTTGGGAATCCTTTTGCGCACTGCTTCCAATGATCCTTTTCCCCCTTGATTGCAGTAGGCGGATTGCTTTTGCACGTGGTGTGAGTCATCCTTCCACTCTTTGTCGGTACAAAAGCTCCTCATCATTGTTTGGTGCATCCTGATCGGTCGGAAGGTGTGACCATGGCGTCGATTTCACTTTTCGTGTTCTTCATCTCCAGATAGACCGGCATTTGGCAGAGTGGCATACAGCGCAATTGGAATTCGACTGGAGTAGTCTTACCACTTGGCCAAAAAAACCAGGCTTCCTCTTAATGCGGCCGGCCGTGGTCCTTTCCATTACCCTTCTTCCGCTTGCACTCTTCCTGGATCTCTGGCCAGTTTAAGTTTCCAGTGGAGGTGATGACGAGCTCCCTTTGGTAGTTGGTCGTTTCTTGCAAGGTCGTGGGCATCTTGCAGAGCATTCCGAGGTTCTTTTTGCCATCGAACTGCTGCTTGACTTGCTTCTCGCGGAGTGCAGCCAAAATGGACTTCTTGGCTCACTGTGGGAACTTGGCGGGGTGTTTGTGAAGCGCTTGGAGCTTCATTTTTATGTCTCTCTCCTGTTAATCACACGCCCATGGTCCGTTAAATCGCGAAGTGCTCTTCTTGTTTGTGATCTTTGATCCAAACGTGACGTACTGCCTATATACTTGCTCATTCGCGTTTTCCAACCTGAAATTATAAATTGAGGTGAGTTTTCAAGTTTTGATTCGAAAGATAATAAATTAAAACTAACATTCGCGAACTTGCTCGGTGTCGACCTGGAAGTCCTGAGCATCAACCTTGTCTAATTCACCATCGTCAACCGGATTGGTGACCAATTGCTCGGATTCAGACTCGACTTGATTCCTTAACCCGTCTTCCATCTCTTTATGGGACTCCGAGCACCTGGTGTCAGGATGGGTGAGTTGGCTGGGCTCCTAACTCCTGTCTTCGGAATGGGTGAGTCAAAGCGGCTCCTGGCTCCTGACGTCTGGATGGTTCAGTTGACAAGACTCTTAGCTCCTGGCATCTGGATTGGAGAATTTGCTTTGCTCCTGGCTCCTGGCTCCTGGCTCCTGGCTCCTGGCGTCAGAATGGGTGAGTTGGCAAGGCTCCTGGCTCCTAGCACAAGTGCTCAAAGAGATCTTTGAAGTATGGCAATGGATGTTGAGCGCTCGTGACCACTGGATCTCTGGGTGCACATTCAATGCTTTTTGGAGCACTGACAAATATTTTTTGTCCAATTCGTCACCGATGATCATCTATCCTTAACAGCGGCTGAATTGACATGAACTCTTTGGTGTCCCAACTTCTCCCACTCGTGGAGCTGATTCTCCTTCATTACTTGGGGTAATCAAGATGAAGGTGGAGGGCAGACGGCGTTGACTCCACCACGTCCAATTTCGGCGCGCCTGTGAACGATGGAGGCCACAGAGAAGGTTGAGTTAAGCTGAAAACAATGTTTTGTCAATGAATGATAAACAATCAGTAAAAACTCACCCTCAAAATAAGACTCTTGTATCGTGAGCGGCAATCCGGTATCAACCGCTTCATCGGTGGGACATACATATTTCCCTTCTTGCAACATCTCCTTTTTTGCAGTTTAATGCTTTCTCCACTTTTCATCGCAATTGGTAAAACGGCGAATCCGTTTTTTTTGCCCAGAATTCGATTGATCCGACTGAAAACAGAATTTATTGAATTGATAGATGGAATGTTTGTTGAAAACTTACTTTAACTTCAATTTTATTGCTTTTCATTCCTCTAGTACCGTGCCATAGCGAGTTTCCCGAGCACAATTTTTTTGAAGTCGAAATAGTCCGATCTCTTGAATGTGATGAGCTTGAATTCGAAGATGTAGCTCGTCAGATCTTCAAGCTCCGCATGGTCCGACTCAGCAACCTGTTCGATGTGAATTGTGTGTACGCCTAGATTCTTTGAAAGGCGAAAGCTAAGCATCTGTCCTGGAAGTACCCGTTCCCAATGAACAGAAAGGAGGCAATAGATCATTTTGGAGTGAAAATTTGGGGATCCTATTCCTCAAAATGCTCTTTCCACTCTTCCGATGAAAACTTGGTCTCGAATTCGTCTTTCTCAGTTGCTCTCATTCGGCGCTTGAATTTTTGATGAAGACTTTCTCTCCATGTGTTGCCTCCAGAGAGCGGGACTATTTGCATCTGTGTAGACCATTTGTCGGTGGATATCCGAAGCGAATGCAGAAACTGATCGACCTCTTCTCTGCATCCTCTCGGTGATCACATTTCGAGCAGCATGCACTTTAAGAGGTTGCTGCTGGCTACTTGGATGGTCCACCGAAGACACGTTTGTCTTCTCCTGTTTTCTCTTCTTCTCCTCCAACTTTGCCTCTTTAGCTGCTTCACGCTCAATTCTCAATAAGAGATTTGCTTTGTGTTTATTGGACTTGTCGTTGTCCTTATTGGGAGCCATGGCTGTAAGAGATCTCGTAAAGAACCAAAAGTAATTGGAAGAATTAATGGGGAAAAAATATGTAAGGAATATATCAAAGATAAAAAAACAGTCGTAAACTGGCCTATAAAAAACGAGAACAAAATGCTTTCAGGAAAGATTTCATCGGATAAAATGGTCTTGTCAGCGTAGTTCATTCAAAAGAACAGTCATGTGGTTACATTGTTTTTCCCTTCTTCCGCACACGTCTTCTTTTGACCCGCTGGGCCTGACAGGTGGTGGTGGCAAGGGAGAATGTGCGAGATAGAAAGGGGTCATATCCAGAAGGTTCTGTACAATAGGGACGCCGTGCTGAGAATCGATGACGGGTGAGTGCTAACCGTTAGACAGTCTCTGTGCCTCATTCGTTTCATTGAATTTGTTATGTTGCGCCCACAATCTTTTGTTTCTGGTGCCGTAAGTTATAAATTTGGGGTTCCAAGATTTTTTAGTAACGCCAAATATTGAATTAGTTATCTTGAAAAATCAAATCTTTTTTGAGCTTTAAAGTTAGTCAATCTTCTTATGACTCCTGCACATGGTTTGAATGAGCACAAAATGATCTCGAAGCGTTATGCAACAATTATTTCAAAACAAGAATGAAAAGGAATCGTAAAGTTCTAATAGCGTAAACAACTATTTTTTTACGTTTTTTTACTGTAAAACCTTTGAAAATAAACACCTACTTTACTCACACATGTAATGCGCCAAAAAGCGCAAGCGATTGCCATATGTAATCGCTATGTAAAGCGTTTTTTTTTTCATTTTTCATATTTTTTGCTTTTTTGAAATGGCCTAAAAACCATTTCAAAACACAAAAAATAACAACTACCATCTATCAAACCACTATTTTCAAATCATGAGAAGTTTTGAATAAGGGCATTTGAATAAGTTGTAAGGATACCTGAAAGCGTTAAACGTTTCTGTTAGAAACATTTAAAATTAGAATGACGCTCCTTATGCTTGCACCAGAAATGCTGCAATGAGCGCTCTTCACTCGACTTATCCAATCGCTATTTAAAGCGTTTTTTTAAATTTGGTCTACCTTGGAGTTGTTTTTTTTTTCAATTTTTTAACGTTTTTCACAATCACGATACATTACTTCTTCCCGAAGTGAATACAAGTTGAGTTCATTAGCTCAACTAAACTATCGGGAGAAAGAAGAAGCGCAGTTTATTTTGTTTTTCAGGTACAGTACCTTCATTGCCAAGCAAATCGATCAAGGAAACAGTATAAGAGGAACAAGGCACGGAGAAAAGAATCAAAGGAACCAATTTTCGGAGGAAGTAGAAAAACAAACCGCCAAACGAGGAAAAGCTCAAGAATATTTGAACAGCCCATTATGGCTTTACAAGATAAAAAGCCAGATAAAAAACAGTGAACAGATGGTCATATGTGCCCAGAATTGTGCATCTGAAGTGATTGCTGCGATCTGCAAAGGATCCACTCGGACCAGTTGCAAGAAGCAATCACCGCCATTGTAACTGTCAGTTCAGTGGAATAGCCTGGAAAAAGTCAACCGGCTTTTTATTAAAGCGAAACACAAGATGCAAAGCCTGAAGAGCTTTTATGAGATGGTACCGTTCTCCGAACACAAAAGTTTGAACTTCCATTGTGGATGACTGCACAATGGAAATGCCTTACATTGTTGAAAAAAGGAAGTATTTTTCACAATGCTCGGGAGGCGATGGGATAATAAATCAAGACATGATCTGAAGCTTTAATGAAAAGGAGACGGACATGGTGGTCTGTCCATTTGCTAAGCAAATGATGCAGAACCCTAGAAAAAAGTTTGCTACTCCGGAAGGAACATCTGCAATGAAACATGTTGAAAAAAATGAAGTTGTTCAGTTCGTGATAACACAGAACAACTGGAAGTTAGGAAGTTCAACGAGGATTATGCTCAGAAGGAACATCAACGATAAAAAATGAAGTTGTTCAGTTCGTGACGACACAGAACAACTGGAAGTCAAGAAGTTCAAAGATTATGATTTTACTCCGAAAAGAACATCTGAAAAGTGATCAAGAAACTTCAAGTTACAATGCGAAAGGAAAATTTGGATGTTATGATGAGAAAAAACGCATTCAAATAAGGAATGACAGAGGTACAGAACCGTTAACTTTCTACTGCTATGTCTACAAATAAAAATCTAACATTTCAGTTTTCACCAGTCATACCGACTCCTCGTCAACGCCTTCTGTCAAATCAATAGATTCTTTGTAATGTGAGTTGCTCAATTTCGATAATAAATCTATTTTTTATGTAAATTTTTTATTTTCAGATTTCTGAACCCCAGTTTTCACACCACTCACTGCACATCGACTTCCATGCAAAGATCTCCGAAAAACTGATTGTGAGTTATCATTTCTCTCATTAAAAATTTCACCACAAAGGATTTTGCAATAACAAAATTTCCATTTTTCAATTTACCAAAAATGAGCTTTTTTGGTGAAAAAGTTGTCAAAACATCATCAAACTTAAACTTTTCCAGTTAACTACATCCACCAATCTGGCACAACTATTCTAAAGATGTTCATAAAATGACATCTAACATGGCTAGGATTGAATACATGAAAGTTAACTTGTAAGTTTTGTATTATCAAAAACATTAAGATAAAGGTTTTTTCTTTAGTGGCTACAGATAAATAATTTTTATTTTTGTCTCCTCCAGTCTTCACTTCCACCAATTTTCAAATCAACTTCCACTAACGGTAAGTTATTTTTTATTCAAATTTCGTAATGGCGACATTTAACTTTCACAATTTTCAGCAGCAGTCCTAGCACCACCCCACCTCGACTTTTTGGCAACCAACTTCAACCATCAGCTGCACTTGGCCAAAATATGCTGAAAACATTTGTGAGTGATTATTTATCTTTATTGCAACTTCCGATTTGAGCTTTCGCTATGACATTATTGAACAATTTTGCAATCAACCAAAAAAAAAATTGAGAAAGTTAAAAAAGAGCTTTTAAACGTCAAAACAACACATTTTTAGATAGCCGAAACAACCACGACTACCATCCACAACTGGATCATTTTGAATGAAAGGACACAACGACAGCACTCGTCGACAACGAGCAGGATGGAGCATAGGAACGTTAAAAATGTGAGTAATGTTTCAGCAAATAATTCACAAATTCTGAGAAGAAACTGGTGAAATTTAGAAGAACTGCTTCTGCCTATGTGCGTATGCGTAAGAACTGCGTATGTGAAAATTCATTAGATCAACTAAATTTGTAATTTCAAAAAAAACAAGACTGTATTTTTACAGCATCATCGAACATTTGCAATGTTTCATCATCAATCGCCTCATCAAGGAGTCAAACGAGATTTTCCTTTGGATCAACACTATTATGTAGAAAATTTATTTTAATTGCGGCATTAAGCGACAAGACATTACCAAATTACTTGTTTCGTTGCGGTAACTAGCAGGCAAAGGCAATTAGTGACGACCATTTAATTTCATCCTAATTATGAACATAACAAAGACCAACTTGACACTTAAAAACATTTATTCCAAAACGGAATTATAATTTTCAAAATGAACAAAAAAATCACAAATGTTCAGTCGCCTAATGTCGCAATTCAATTACTTGAACTGTATTCAACAATTTCTTACCGTTTAGCTTGTTTTTTATCTCTCACTATTAAACTAGTCAGTACTTCAAATTGTAGATTGTATTCATTCTTCTAATTTTATTGTATAGTGTTTTCAATTGTATTATTTTTTGATCTCAATTTCTAACTTCTAACAATCCCTGATAGTTTTAAATCTTATTTGTTCAACTTTCCTTCACTAGTTCTGATACCATATTTTAAAACAATTAAACTTGAGTTGAATAAATTGTTTTTTTTTCAAGCAACAGTTTTGAATTTGAAGAACAAGGTCATGGAAGTTTCATCACAAAACTCAAAACTTTCATTGAATAGCCTCTAACTCATCAAAAACGCATTATTACGCGACAAGAAAGAAATCGAAAACGTATTCCCTCGAAGCATTTCAGTTGTTCAATGTTAAAAAAACAGTTGCAAGTTAACAGGTTTATTCAAGAAGAGCGGGAAGAAAAACGGCGAGAGAGAAGAATTGCTCAGTTGTTGTCGTGCTCTCGAATCCCCCAAGCCGTTCGAGTCCCATCCCAATTACTTCGGACGAGGAGCTGGACGTGGAGTATCCGGCTTTGGTTTCGGCGCAGTGCCACGGAGGATGAAGGAGGAGAAGGAGGGCATAGTGGAAGAGTCTGCAAAATGTTAGATTAGATGGAAGAAGAAAGGCGAGAAGCTGTGACTGTTTGTGCCGAGAGGAGCCCTTTTATTCTGTTTTCCACAGACGTTTCCCACAATTTAAATTCTAACACAGCCGATGTGCTTTGCTTTTTGGAACTGATGTTCAAGGGTTCAAACAGCTAAAATGGAATCAGAAGGAACAGTTCCTATGAGTTGGATCAAGGAAATGTGGATAAAGCTAATAAAGTATCTCACGAGCGGAACGAAAATTGAAGAAACACAAAGCAAGGGCTCCATCTACAGCCAGGAAAAAGAGAGAGGGTTCCATCTACAGCCAGGAAAGATAATGTGTGTCCATATCGGTGATTTGTTAATCTTTGTAGGAAATGTGAAAACTTGAGTTTTACTCTGAAATTCGGAACAACAACGGGTTGTTGTGTTTCTTCAATTTTCGTTCCACTCGTAAGATAGTTTATTAGTATTATCCACATTTCCTTGATCCAACTTTTAGGAATGGTTCCTTCTGATTCCATTTTAGTTGTTTGAACACTTGAACATCAGTTCCAAACAGCAAAGAACATCGGCTGTGTTGGAATTTAAATTGTGGGAAACGTCTGCGGAAAACAGAATAAAAGGGCTCCTCTCAACACAGAAAGTCACAGCTTCTCGCCTTTCCTCTTCCATCTAATCTAACATTTTTCAGACTCTTGCACTATGCTCTCCTCCTCCTTCTCCTTCATCCTCCGTGGCACTGCGCCGAAACCAAAGCCGGATACACCACGCCCAGCCCCTCGTCCGAAGTAATTGGGATGGGACTCGATCGGCTTGGGGGATTCGAGAGCACGACAACAACTGAGCAATTTTTCTCTTTCGCCGTTTTTTTCCCACTCTTCTTGAATGAAACTGTTAACTTGCAACTGTTTTTCTAACAACTTGAAAACTGTAAGACACTAATTCACTGTTCTCTGATATCGTTTCCCTGTAATATCAAAACGGCTTCAAATAGGAAATTCAAATGGTCACAATACCATTGATCTTTTGGTTTTCGGCGCGTGAACCTGTGTCGGGCACGAGTCGTACTTTGTATGTCTCGCCCATACTATTGCATCGTTCACTCTCGCCGTCTCGATGCCTATTCAACCGAGGTGTCACCCACTTTCCTCTCATTTCGAATCTATTTGGCTTGATGTTCGGGCCTTCCCCTCTATTATTCTGTAGCATTTCTTCACTATTATTCTGAATCAATTTGAAAAAAAGTAAGTTCGAGAAAAAACACAATAATTAGTTAATATTGATTTTTGTAGAAAGAAACGACGACCTCTTCTCGGTGGAGCCGTATAAATACGATTTCAAAGCGAAAGCGAAGTAAGCATTTCAAGCACCCTAACACATCCCACATTTTCAGCAACTACCAGAACAGCTCCACAGCTGTCAAAAGTTGGAGGAACAGACCAAGAAAAAGGAAATAGAGATGGAAAAGTAATGAGTATGTCTTTTAACTTTATAAGCTCAATTTCATGCTCAACTGACAACTGATAATTATGAGCATCTCCAGAAAATTTCGAGTAGAAAGAGCAAAATTGGGCGGAATTATGAGGGCTTTAATTTTCCCATTTTCAGAATGCAGAAAGAGCACGAATGGAGTTCATCTTTTTTAGAAGAATGAATTAAAGGTAACAAATTCTTTTCAAAAACCGTTGAGTTGATAATTTCAGTAGCCACCGGAGCCAATCAAAAAGGAATTTCTCGACGTTAAACAATTTTGTTCCCATTTCTGTTGAAATGAATTGTTGTTACTGTTAAAAACTTTTTTCTAATCTATTATTTTAGCCCCTTTCAGTTTGAAACCATGAACATTTCTAAAAATGCAAACGTAAATTAATTTGTTCGGTGATTTGAGACATGCGCTTTTGAATACAATATTCTCGTAGTGGAAATTGGGGTCTTTTGTCTGATTTTTTCAAAATTTGTTCATATTTTCAAATGTCGGCGGTCATGAAGTCGGAGTCATCATGGATGTGAAATGTTCTGGAAACAAAAAGAAATAATTGCGGTGAGAGATGAGAGAGAGAGATGGACGGTGAGAAAGAGAGGAACGAGAACAGGAACAGATTATGTGCAAAGTTTAGAAATTCAGACAATTTATTCAAAAAATTTCAGATAAAAAGAAAAAATAACTGGCATAGAGAAACAAAAATCTGAAAAAAGTATTGATACACCACAAATACTTATCAACACGGTAGTTTGTAGACCGTGATCTGCATTTATTTTGATCCACATCCGTACTTGAAATTGTGGCCCTTCTTGACGCGGGACATGACGACGTGAAGTTGACAGTGCAAAAAATCGGAGTGTGGAGCTGGCCCTGCAAATTGATAAAGGTCAATTGACTCGGAGACGATTATTTGACTACCTTTCCAGTTGGTGAAAAGAGGGTGCAATGGATGAGTCCTTGCCAACCTTCTCGATGGCGATCCGTTGCACAATCCTTGCTCGACGGACAGTTTGAGGAGCAGCATGACTTGGGCTCCTTTCTTGAGCCGGAGTAGATGTTCTGGCATCCCGGCGTCTGGCTGACGAAAATCTCTGAAAAATCAATGTTTAGTCCATCACTCGTGACGGCGGATACGATTAATTTGAATTCGTAAATCTCACCATCCAGTTTGTTGAGCACTGCTCGTTGATCCGGAGAGCCGATTTGTTGTTTATAGTGAGGATGGTTCTTCGGTTCCGCGTCAACTTGAACACTCACTCTACAATTGCGATCGTTTCAGTGTGAAGTTTACGGTTCTGCGTCCTGAATTGCCTTCGTCAATTGGTAATCGCCTCCAAAGACCGTAATTGCTCCTCCAAATGGCAGATCGGGCTTCTTTTTGATGGCTTGTAACAGCCGGCTGACACAGTGGTAGATTCTCGAGTCCATCATGCGCGCCTCATCCCAGATGACGATGTCAGCGTGGCGGATGGTGAGTGGTGAGTGTATAAACATCATTCGTGCTCTATTCTTCTAGAAGGTCATCTTAATTGTGTGTTCCGCAGCTTTCCGTTGCGCTTCGTTCATCTGGTCGAAAATTCGGTCTGCGTTTTGCAATCCTTCTCTTCTGGGATGTCCAGGTTGTCCTCTCCGCAGAGATTGACAGGCACATCGTCCTCTACAAACTCCTTATCATTCTAGCTTGGTGGCGAGAAAGACTTGCGTTTTTCTGTAAATGAGATGAGATCATATCTGTTTAGCTGTGGGTGGTTTGATAGCGTTTAATGAATTCAATTTGGAGTTGAATGACAGGTGGAATGACAATTTGTGAGCATTTCTGAAATCTCGCAACCAAATACTGGCTCATGTGATTATGTTTACCACCATTCAACTCTAAAAAGTGTGTCGTGTTCAAATTTAATAGCCATTTTTCAGATTGATTGCAAATTCTCACCTCTATGTATATCCGGTATTTCGGATGATCGCTTGCCCTCTTCAGTTGTCGGTACTGATCGTCGATCAATTTCTTTTGGGAATCCTTTTGCGCACTGCTTCCAATGATCCTTTTCCCCCTTGATTGCAGTAGGCGGATTGCTTTTGCACGTGGTGTGAGCCATCCTTCCACTCTTTGTCGGTACAAAAGCTCCTCATCATTGTTTGGTGCATCCGGATCGGTCGGAAGGTGTGACCATGGCGTCGATTTCACTTTTCGTGTTCTTCATCTCCAGATAGACCGGCATTTGGCAGAGTGGCATACAGCGCAATTGGAATTCGACTGGAGTAGTCATACCACTTGGCCAAAAAAACCAGGCTTCCTCTTAATGCGGCCGGCCGTGGTCCTTTCCATTACCCTTCTTCCGCTTGCACTCTTCCTGGATCTCTGGCCAGTTTAAGTTTCCAGTGGAGGTGATGACGAGCTCCCTTTGGTAGTTGGTCGTTTCTTGCAAGGTCGTGGGCATCTTGCAGAGCATTCCGAGGTTCTTTTTGCCATCGAACTGCTGCTTGACTTGCTTCTCGCGGAGTGCAGCCAAAATGGACTTCTTGGCTCACTGTGGGAACTTGGCGGGGTGTTTGTGAAGCGCTTGGAGCTTCATTTTTATGTCTCTCTCCTGTTAATCACACGCCCATGGTCCGTTAAATCGCGAAGTGCTCTTCTTGTTTGTGATCTTTGATCCAAACGTGACGTACTGCCTATATACTTGCTCATTCGCGTTTTCCAACCTGAAATTATAAATTGAGGTGAGTTTTCAAGTTTTGATTCGAAAGATAATAAATTAAAACTTACATTCGCGAACTTGCTCGGTGTCGACCTGGAAGTCCTGAGCATCAACCTTGTCTAATTCACCATCGTCAACCGGATTGGTGACCAATTGCTCGGATTCAGACTCGACTTGATTCCTTAACCCGTCTTCCATCTCTTTATGGGACTCCGAGCACCTGGTGTCAGGATGGGTGAGTTGGCTGGGCTCCTAACTCCTGTCTTCGGAATGGGTGAGTCAAAGCGGCTCCTGGCTCCTGACGTCTGGATGGTTCAGTTGACAAGACTCTTAGCTCCTGGCATCTGGATTGGAGAATTTGCTTTGCTCCTGGCTCCTGGCTCCTGGCTCCTGGCTCCTGGCGTCAGAATGGGTGAGTTGGCAACGCTCCTGGCTCCTAGCACAAGTGCTCACAGAGATCTTTGAAGTATGGCAATGGATGTTGAGCGCTCGTGACCACTGGATCTCTGGGTGCACATTCAATGCTTTTTGGAGCACTGACAAACATTTTTTGTCCAATTCGTCATCGAACCATCTATCCTTAACAGTGGCTGGATTGATTTGTGTCCCAATTTCTCCCACTCGTTTGTGGAGACCACTATATCGTGGAACATTTTTCCATTCCGCCCAAGATCAGAGAAGCTCTGTAGAAATGATTCTCCTTCATCACTGGGGGCAATCGGAATGAGGGTGGCGTTGACTCCACCTCGTCCAACTTCGGCGCGGCTGTGAACGACGGATGCCAGATAGAAAGTTGAGTTCAGCTGAAAACAATGTTTTGGTCAGTGAATGATAAACAATCAGTAAAAACTCACCCTCAAAATAAGACTATTGTATCGTGAGCGGCAATCTGGTGGCAACAGCTTCATCGGCGGGACATACATATTTCCCTTCTTGCAACATCTCCTTTTTTTGCAGTTTAATGCTTTCTCCACTTCTCATCGCAAATGGGAAAACGGCGAATCCGTTTTTTTGCACAGAATTAGATTGATCCGACTGAAACACAAATCATATAATTGATTGAAGGAATGTTTGTTGAATACTCACTTTTGGTCCAACTTCCTTGTTCTTCATTCCTCTACGTGTTGCTTTCATGATCTCCTCCACGCCATCTCCGTTCCCGATATCGCGGTATAGTGGCGTGCAATGGTGAGTTTCCCGAGCACAATTTTTTTGAAGTCCAAATACTCCGATCTCTTGAATGTCATCGGATTGCCAAGCTCCTCATGGTCCGACACATTGTCCACGAGACCTATTTGGTGTGAACGGTGTGTACACATAAATTGTTTAAAGGGCTAAAGCCAAACATCTGTCCTGGTCCCGATGAACAGAAAGGAGGCAATGGATGAGCCTTTCATTTCGGATTGGAGAATTGGGCATCGTACTCCTCAAAATGCTCTTTCCACTGATCCGATGAAAATTTGCTATCGTATTCGTCGTTCTCACTTGCTTTCATTCAACTATTGATGAAGACTTTCTTTCCATGTGTTAATTCCATAGTGTGGGGCTACTTGCATCAGTGTTTCGGAGTTGCTGCTGGCTACTTGCATGGTCCACAGACGACACATTGTCTTTTTCTTATATTTTCACCGTTCTTGACAAGTTTGTATTGAGAGACATCAGTTTTGGTCAACTTCTTCATAGTTCTCTCGGGAGTGGAACATACAGAAGTTTACCATATTAGAAGAGCTTCTTTTTACTTCCGTTTCATTTGTTTCTCCTCCTATTTTTTCTTCTTCTCCTCCATCTTTGCCTCTTCAGCCGCTTCGAGATTGGTTCTCCTTTTTCTTGGACTTGTCGTTGTCCTTATCGGGGGCCTTAGCTGTAAGAGATGTCGTAAAGAGCCAAGAGTAATTGGAAGAATTGATGGAGACAAATTAATATTTAATGAAGATATCAAAGATAAAACATAGTCGTGGACCAAACTATATAACAGGCAAGAGAAAAATGCTTTCATGAGAAATCCCATTGGATAAACTGTCCTTGTCGGCGTAGTTAATTCAAGAGAACAGTCATGTGGTTACATTGTTTCTGCCTTTCCTCCCACACACGTCTTCTTTTGACTCGCTGGGCCGAGCAGGTGGTGGAGGCAAGAGGGAATGTGCGAGACAGGAAGGGGTCACATCCAGAAGGTTCTTTACAATAGGGACGCCGTGCTGAGAATCGATGACAGGTGAGTGCTAACCGTTCGACAGTCTTTGTGCCTCATTCGTTTCATTGAATTTGTTGTATTGCGTCCACAATTTTTTGTTTCTGGTGCCGTTAGCTATAAATTCGGGGTTCCGAGATTTTTTAGTAACGCCAAATATTGAATCAGTTATCTTGAAAAATCAAACTAGAATGAAAAGGAGTCGTAAAGTATTAATAGCATAAACAACGTTTCATTACGGTTTTTTTACTGTAAAACCTTTGAAAATAAACACCTACTTCACTCACACATGTAATGCGCCAAAGAGCGCAAGCGATATGTAATTGCTATGTAAAGCGTTTTTTTTTCATTTTTCATATTTTTCGCTTTTTGAAATGGCCTAAAAACCATTTCAAAACAAAAAATAACAGCTACCATCTATCAAACCATTAATTTCAAACTATTAAAAATTTTGAATATGGAGAATTTGAATAAGTTGTAAAATTACCTGAAAGCGTTTAGCGTTTTTAATACATAGAACCATTTAAAACTAAAATGACGCTTCTCACGCTTGCACCAGAAATGCTGCAATGAAGGCTTTTCTAGCGACTTATCCAATCGCTATTTAAAGCGTTTTTTTAAATTTGGTCTACCTTGGAGTTGTTTTTTTTTCAATTTTTTAACGTTTTTTACAATCACGATACATTACTTCTTCCCGAAGTGAATACAAGTTGAGTTCATTAGCTCAACTAAACTATCGGGAGAAAGAAGAAGCGCAGTTTATTTTGTTTTTCAGGTACAGTACCTTCATTGCCAAGCAAATCGATCAAGGAAACAGTATAAGAGGAACAAGGCACGGAGAAAAGAATCAAAGGAACCAATTTTCGGAGGAAGTAGAAAAACAAACCGCCAAACGAGGAAAAGCTCAAGAATATTTGAACAGCCCATTATGGCTTTACAAGATAAAAAGCCAGATAAAAAACAGTGAACAGATGGTCATATGTGCCCAGAATTGTGCATCTGAAGTGATTGCTGCGATCTGCAAAGGATCCACTCGGACCAGTTGCAAGAAGCAATCACCGCCATTGTAACTGTCAGTTCAGTGGAATAGCCTGGAAAAAGTCAACCGGCTTTTTATTAAAGCGAAACACAAGATGCAAAGCCTGAAGAGCTTTTATGAGATGGTACCGTTCTCCGAACACAAAAGTTTGAACTTCCATTGTGGATGACTGCACAATGGAAATGCCTTACATTGTTGAAAAAAGGAAGTATTTTTCACAATGCTCGGGAGGCGATGGGATAATAAATCAAGACATGATCTGAAGCTTTAATGAAAAGGAGACGGACATGGTGGTCTGTCCATTTGCTAAGCAAATGATGCAGAACCCTAGAAAAAAGTTTGCTACTCCGGAAGGAACATCTGCAATGAAACATGTTGAAAAAAATGAAGTTGTTCAGTTCGTGATAACACAGAACAACTGGAAGTTAGGAAGTTCAACGAGGATTATGCTCAGAAGGAACATCAACGATAAAAAATGAAGTTGTTCAGTTCGTGACGACACAGAACAACTGGAAGTCAAGAAGTTCAAAGATTATGATTTTACTCCGAAAAGAACATCTGAAAAGTGATCAAGAAACTTCAAGTTACAATGCAAAAGGAAAATTAGGATGTTATGATGAGAAAAAACGCATTCAAATAAGGAATGACAGAGGTACAGAACCGTTAACTTTCTACTGCTATGTCTACAAATAAAAATCTAACATTTCAGTTTTCACCAGTCATACCGACTCCTCGTCAACGCCTTCTATCAAAAATATAGATTCTTTGTAATGTGAGTTGCTCAATTTCGATAATAAATCTATTTTTTATGTAAATTTTTTATTTTCAGATTTCTGAACCCCAGTTTTCACACCACTCTATTGCACATCGACTTTCATGCAAAGATCTTTAAAAAACTATTTGTGAGTTATCATTTCTCTCATTCAAAAGTTTATTACAAAGGGTTTTTCAATGACAAAATTTCAACTAAGTACCAAAAATTGAACTTTTTGGGTGAAAAAACTGTCAAAACTTCAACAAACTTGAATTTTTCTAGTTAACTACACCCACCAATATGGCACAACTATTCTAAAGATGTTCATAAAATGACATCTAACATGGCAAGGATTAATACATCAAAGTTAAATTGTAAGTTTTGTATTATCAAAAACATTAAGATAAAGGTTTTTTCTTTAGTGGCTACAGATAAATAATTTTTATTTTTGTCTCCTCCAGTCTTCACTTCCACCAATTTTCAAATCAACTTCCACTAACGGTAAGTTATTTTTTATTCAAATTTCGTAATGGCGACATTTAACTTTCACAATTTTCAGCAGCAGTCCTAGCACCACCCCACCTCGACTTTTTGGCAACCAACTTCAACCATCAGCTGCACTTGGCCAAAATATGCTGAAAACATTTGTGAGTGATTATTTATCTTTATTGCAACTTCCGATTTGAGCTTTCGCTATGACATTATTGAACAATTTTGCAATCAACCAAAAAAAAAATTGAGAAAGTTAAAAAAGAGCTTTTAAACGTCAAAACAACACATTTTTAGATAGCCGAAACAACCACGACTACCATCCACAACTGGATCATTTTGAATGAAAGGACACAACGACAGCACTCGTCGACAACGAGCAGGATGGAGCATAGGAACGTTAAAAATGTGAGTAATGTTTCAGCAAATAATTCACAAATTCTGAGAAGAAACTGGTGAAATTTAGAAGAACTGCTTCTGCCTATGTGCGTATGCGTAAGAACTGCGTATGTGAAAATTCATTAGATCAACTAAATTTGTAATTTCAAAAAAAACAAGACTGTATTTTTACAGCATCATCGAACATTTGCAATGTTTCATCATCAATCGCCTCATCAAGGAGTCAAACGAGATTTTCCTTTGGATCAACACTATTATGTAGAAAATTTATTTTAATTGCGGCATTAAGCGACAAGACATTACCAAATTACTTGTTTCGTTGCGGTAACTAGCAGGCAAAGGCAATTAGTGACGACCATTTAATTTCATCCTAATTATGAACATAACAAAGACCAACTTGACACTTAAAAACATTTATTCCAAAACGGAATTATAATTTTCAAAATGAACAAAAAAATCACAAATGTTCAGTCGCCTAATGTCGCAATTCAATTACTTGAACTGTATTCAACAATTTCTTACCGTTTAGCTTGTTTTTT
This sequence comes from Caenorhabditis imperialis, assembly GCA_963572205.1. Lineage (NCBI taxonomy): Eukaryota > Metazoa > Nematoda > Chromadorea > Rhabditida > Rhabditidae > Caenorhabditis > Caenorhabditis imperialis. Next base: position 12,342,234 of record OY751544.1, on the reverse strand, counting down.
ATCTCTCACTATTAAACTAGTCAGTACTTCAAATTGTAGATTGTATTCATTCTTCTAATTTTATTGTATAGTGTTTTCAATTGTATTATTTTTTGATCTCAATTTCTAACTTCTAACAATCCCTGATAGTTTTAAATCTTATTTGTTCAACTTTCCTTCACTAGTTCTGATACCATATTTTAAAACAATTAAACTTGAGTTGAATAAATTGTTTTTTTTTCAAGCAACAGTTTTGAATTTGAAGAACAAGGTCATGGAAGTTTCATCACAAAACTCAAAACTTTCATTGAATAGCCTCTAACTCATCAAAAACGCATTATTACGCGACAAGAAAGAAATCGAAAACGTATTCCCTCGAAGCATTTCAGTTGTTCAATGTTAAAAAAACAGTTGCAAGTTAACAGGTTTATTCAAGAAGAGCGGGAAGAAAAACGGCGAGAGAGAAGAATTGCTCAGTTGTTGTCGTGCTCTCGAATCCCCCAAGCCGTTCGAGTCCCATCCCAATTACTTCGGACGAGGAGCTGGACGTGGAGTATCCGGCTTTGGTTTCGGCGCAGTGCCACGGAGGATGAAGGAGGAGAAGGAGGGCATAGTGGAAGAGTCTGCAAAATGTTAGATTAGATGGAAGAAGAAAGGCGAGAAGCTGTGACTGTTTGTGCCGAGAGGAGCCCTTTTATTCTGTTTTCCACAGACGTTTCCCACAATTTAAATTCTAACACAGCCGATGTGCTTTGCTTTTTGGAACTGATGTTCAAGGGTTCAAACAGCTAAAATGGAATCAGAAGGAACAGTTCCTATGAGTTGGATCAAGGAAATGTGGATAAAGCTAATAAAGTATCTCACGAGCGGAACGAAAATTGAAGAAACACAAAGCAAGGGCTCCATCTACAGCCAGGAAAAAGAGAGAGGGTTCCATCTACAGCCAGGAAAAGGAGAGAGGGTTCCATCTACAGCCAGGAAAGATAATGTGTGTCCATATCGGTGATTTGTTAATCTTTGTAGGAAATGTGAAAACTTGAGTTTTACTCTGAAATTCGGAACAACAACGGGTTGTTGTGTTTCTTCAATTTTCGTTCCACTCGTAAGATAGTTTATTAGTATTATCCACATTTCCTTGATCCAACTTTTAGGAATGGTTCCTTCTGATTCCATTTTAGTTGTTTGAACACTTGAACATCAGTTCCAAACAGCAAAGAACATCGGCTGTGTTGGAATTTAAATTGTGGGAAACGTCTGCGGAAAACAGAATAAAAGGGCTCCTCTCAACACAGAAAGTCACAGCTTCTCGCCTTTCCTCTTCCATCTAATCTAACATTTTTCAGACTCTTGCACTATGCTCTCCTCCTCCTTCTCCTTCATCCTCCGTGGCACTGCGCCGAAACCGAAGCCGGATACACCACGCCCAACCCCTCGTCCGAAGTAATTGGGATGGGACTCGATCGGCTTGGGGGATTCGAGAGCACGACAACAACTGAGCAATTTTTCTCTTTCGCCGTTTTTTTCCCACTCTTCTTGAATGAAACTGTTAACTTGCAACTGTTTTTCTAACAACTTGAAAACTGTAAGACACTAATTCACTGTTCTCTGATATCGTTTCCCTGTAATATCAAAACGGCTTCAAATAGGAAATTCAAATGGTCACAATACCATTGATCTTTTGGTTTTCGGCGCGTGAACCTGTGTCGGGCACGAGTCGTACTTTGTATGTCTCGCCCATACTATTGCATCGTTCACTCTCGCCGTCTCGATGCCTATTCAACCGAGGTGTCACCCACTTTCCTCTCATTTCGAATCTATTTGGCTTGATGTTCGGGCCTTCCCCTCTATTATTCTGTAGCATTTCTTCACTATTATTCTGAATCAATTTGAAAAAAAGTAAGTTCGAGAAAAAACACAATAATTAGTTAATATTGATTTTTGTAGAAAGAAACGACGACCTCTTCTCGGTGGAGCCGTATAAATACGATTTCAAAGCGAAAGCGAAGTAAGCATTTCAAGCACCCTAACACATCCCACATTTTCAGCAACTACCAGAACAGCTCCACAGCTGTCAAAAGTTGGAGGAACAGACCAAGAAAAAGGAAATAGAGATGGAAAAGTAATGAGTATGTCTTTTAACTTTATAAGCTCAATTTCATGCTCAACTGACAACTGATAATTATGAGCATCTCCAGAAAATTTCGAGTAGAAAGAGCAAAATTGGGCGGAATTATGAGGGCTTTAATTTTCCCATTTTCAGAATGCAGAAAGAGCACGAATGGAGTTCATCTTTTTTAGAAGAATGAATTAAAGGTAACAAATTCTTTTCAAAAACCGTTGAGTTGATAATTTCAGTAGCCACCGGAGCCAATCAAAAAGGAATTTCTCGATGTTAAACAATTTTGTTCCCATTTCTGTTGAAATGAATTGTTGTTACTGTTAAAAACTTTTTTCTAATCTATTATTTTAGCCCCTTTCAGTTTGAAACCATGAACATTTCTAAAAATGCAAACGTAAATTAATTTGTTCGGTGATTTGAGACATGCGCTTTTGAATACAATATTCTCGTAGTGGAAATTGGGGTCTTTTGTCTGATTTTTTCAAAATTTGTTCATATTTTCAAATGTCGGCGGTCATGAAGTCGGAGTCATCATGGATGTGAAATGTTCTGGAAACAAAAAGAAATAATTGCGGTGAGAGATGAGAGAGAGAGATGGACGGTGAGAAAGAGAGGAACGAGAACAGGAACAGATTATGTGCAAAGTTTAGAAATTCAGACAATTTATTCAAAAAATTTCAGATAAAAAGAAAAAATAACTGGCATAGAGAAACAAAAATCTGAAAAAAGTATTGATACACCACAAATACTTATCAACACGGTAGTTTGTAGACCGTGATCTGCATTTATTTTGATCCACATCCGTACTTGAAATTGTGGCCCTTCTTGACGCGGGACATGACGACGTGAAGTTGACAGTGCAAAAAATCGGAGTGTGGAGCTGGCCCTGCAAATTGATAAAGGTCAATTGACTCGGAGACGATTATTTGACTACCTTTCCAGTTGGTGAAAAGAGGGTGCAATGGATGAGTCCTTGCCAACCTTCTCGATGGCGATCCGTTGCACAATCCTTGCTCGACGGACAGTTTGAGGAGCAGCATGACTTGGGCTCCTTTCTTGAGCCGGAGTAGATGTTCTGGCATCCCGGCGTCTGGCTGACGAAAATCTCTGAAAAATCAATGTTTAGTCCATCACTCGTGACGGCGGATACGATTAATTTGAATTCGTAAATCTCACCATCCAGTTTGTTGAGCACTGCTCGTTGATCCGGAGAGCCGATTTGTTGTTTATAGTGAGGATGGTTCTTCGGTTCCGCGTCAACTTGAACACTCACTCTACAATTGCGATCGTTTCAGTGTGAAGTTTACGGTTCTGCGTCCTGAATTGCCTTCGTCAATTGGTAATCGCCTCCAAAGACCGTAATTGCTCCTCCAAATGGCAGATCGGGCTTCTTTTTGATGGCTTGTAACAGCCGGCTGACACAGTGGTAGATTCTCGAGTCCATCATGCGCGCCTCATCCCAGATGACGATGTCAGCGTGGCGGATGGTGAGTGGTGAGTGTATAAACATCATTCGTGCTCTATTCTTCTAGAAGGTCATCTTAATTGTGTGTTCCGCAGCTTTCCGTTGCGCTTCGTTCATCTGGTCGAAAATTCGGTCTGCGTTTTGCAATCCTTCTCTTCTGGGATGTCCAGGTTGTCCTCTCCGCAGAGATTGACAGGCACATCGTCCTCTACAAACTCCTTATCATTCTAGCTTGGTGGCGAGAAAGACTTGCGTTTTTCTGTAAATGAGATGAGATCATATCTGTTTAGCTGTGGGTGGTTTGATAGCGTTTAATGAATTCAATTTGGAGTTGAATGACAGGTGGAATGACAATTTGTGAGCATTTCTGAAATCTCGCAACCAAATACTGGCTCATGTGATTATGTTTACCACCATTCAACTCTAAAAAGTGTGTCGTGTTCAAATTTAATAGCCATTTTTCAGATTGATTGCAAATTCTCACCTCTATGTATATCCGGTATTTCGGATGATCGCTTGCCCTCTTCAGTTGTCGGTACTGATCGTCGATCAATTTCTTTTGGGAATCCTTTTGCGCACTGCTTCCAATGATCCTTTTCCCCCTTGATTGCAGTAGGCGGATTGCTTTTGCACGTGGTGTGAGTCATCCTTCCACTCTTTGTCGGTACAAAAGCTCCTCATCATTGTTTGGTGCATCCTGATCGGTCGGAAGGTGTGACCATGGCGTCGATTTCACTTTTCGTGTTCTTCATCTCCAGATAGACCGGCATTTGGCAGAGTGGCATACAGCGCAATTGGAATTCGACTGGAGTAGTCTTACCACTTGGCCAAAAAAACCAGGCTTCCTCTTAATGCGGCCGGCCGTGGTCCTTTCCATTACCCTTCTTCCGCTTGCACTCTTCCTGGATCTCTGGCCAGTTTAAGTTTCCAGTGGAGGTGATGACGAGCTCCCTTTGGTAGTTGGTCGTTTCTTGCAAGGTCGTGGGCATCTTGCAGAGCATTCCGAGGTTCTTTTTGCCATCGAACTGCTGCTTGACTTGCTTCTCGCGGAGTGCAGCCAAAATGGACTTCTTGGCTCACTGTGGGAACTTGGCGGGGTGTTTGTGAAGCGCTTGGAGCTTCATTTTTATGTCTCTCTCCTGTTAATCACACGCCCATGGTCCGTTAAATCGCGAAGTGCTCTTCTTGTTTGTGATCTTTGATCCAAACGTGACGTACTGCCTATATACTTGCTCATTCGCGTTTTCCAACCTGAAATTATAAATTGAGGTGAGTTTTCAAGTTTTGATTCGAAAGATAATAAATTAAAACTAACATTCGCGAACTTGCTCGGTGTCGACCTGGAAGTCCTGAGCATCAACCTTGTCTAATTCACCATCGTCAACCGGATTGGTGACCAATTGCTCGGATTCAGACTCGACTTGATTCCTTAACCCGTCTTCCATCTCTTTATGGGACTCCGAGCACCTGGTGTCAGGATGGGTGAGTTGGCTGGGCTCCTAACTCCTGTCTTCGGAATGGGTGAGTCAAAGCGGCTCCTGGCTCCTGACGTCTGGATGGTTCAGTTGACAAGACTCTTAGCTCCTGGCATCTGGATTGGAGAATTTGCTTTGCTCCTGGCTCCTGGCTCCTGGCTCCTGGCTCCTGGCGTCAGAATGGGTGAGTTGGCAAGGCTCCTGGCTCCTAGCACAAGTGCTCAAAGAGATCTTTGAAGTATGGCAATGGATGTTGAGCGCTCGTGACCACTGGATCTCTGGGTGCACATTCAATGCTTTTTGGAGCACTGACAAATATTTTTTGTCCAATTCGTCACCGATGATCATCTATCCTTAACAGCGGCTGAATTGACATGAACTCTTTGGTGTCCCAACTTCTCCCACTCGTGGAGCTGATTCTCCTTCATTACTTGGGGTAATCAAGATGAAGGTGGAGGGCAGACGGCGTTGACTCCACCACGTCCAATTTCGGCGCGCCTGTGAACGATGGAGGCCACAGAGAAGGTTGAGTTAAGCTGAAAACAATGTTTTGTCAATGAATGATAAACAATCAGTAAAAACTCACCCTCAAAATAAGACTCTTGTATCGTGAGCGGCAATCCGGTATCAACCGCTTCATCGGTGGGACATACATATTTCCCTTCTTGCAACATCTCCTTTTTTGCAGTTTAATGCTTTCTCCACTTTTCATCGCAATTGGTAAAACGGCGAATCCGTTTTTTTTGCCCAGAATTCGATTGATCCGACTGAAAACAGAATTTATTGAATTGATAGATGGAATGTTTGTTGAAAACTTACTTTAACTTCAATTTTATTGCTTTTCATTCCTCTAGTACCGTGCCATAGCGAGTTTCCCGAGCACAATTTTTTTGAAGTCGAAATAGTCCGATCTCTTGAATGTGATGAGCTTGAATTCGAAGATGTAGCTCGTCAGATCTTCAAGCTCCGCATGGTCCGACTCAGCAACCTGTTCGATGTGAATTGTGTGTACGCCTAGATTCTTTGAAAGGCGAAAGCTAAGCATCTGTCCTGGAAGTACCCGTTCCCAATGAACAGAAAGGAGGCAATAGATCATTTTGGAGTGAAAATTTGGGGATCCTATTCCTCAAAATGCTCTTTCCACTCTTCCGATGAAAACTTGGTCTCGAATTCGTCTTTCTCAGTTGCTCTCATTCGGCGCTTGAATTTTTGATGAAGACTTTCTCTCCATGTGTTGCCTCCAGAGAGCGGGACTATTTGCATCTGTGTAGACCATTTGTCGGTGGATATCCGAAGCGAATGCAGAAACTGATCGACCTCTTCTCTGCATCCTCTCGGTGATCACATTTCGAGCAGCATGCACTTTAAGAGGTTGCTGCTGGCTACTTGGATGGTCCACCGAAGACACGTTTGTCTTCTCCTGTTTTCTCTTCTTCTCCTCCAACTTTGCCTCTTTAGCTGCTTCACGCTCAATTCTCAATAAGAGATTTGCTTTGTGTTTATTGGACTTGTCGTTGTCCTTATTGGGAGCCATGGCTGTAAGAGATCTCGTAAAGAACCAAAAGTAATTGGAAGAATTAATGGGGAAAAAATATGTAAGGAATATATCAAAGATAAAAAAACAGTCGTAAACTGGCCTATAAAAAACGAGAACAAAATGCTTTCAGGAAAGATTTCATCGGATAAAATGGTCTTGTCAGCGTAGTTCATTCAAAAGAACAGTCATGTGGTTACATTGTTTTTCCCTTCTTCCGCACACGTCTTCTTTTGACCCGCTGGGCCTGACAGGTGGTGGTGGCAAGGGAGAATGTGCGAGATAGAAAGGGGTCATATCCAGAAGGTTCTGTACAATAGGGACGCCGTGCTGAGAATCGATGACGGGTGAGTGCTAACCGTTAGACAGTCTCTGTGCCTCATTCGTTTCATTGAATTTGTTATGTTGCGCCCACAATCTTTTGTTTCTGGTGCCGTAAGTTATAAATTTGGGGTTCCAAGATTTTTTAGTAACGCCAAATATTGAATTAGTTATCTTGAAAAATCAAATCTTTTTTGAGCTTTAAAGTTAGTCAATCTTCTTATGACTCCTGCACATGGTTTGAATGAGCACAAAATGATCTCGAAGCGTTATGCAACAATTATTTCAAAACAAGAATGAAAAGGAATCGTAAAGTTCTAATAGCGTAAACAACTATTTTTTTACGTTTTTTTACTGTAAAACCTTTGAAAATAAACACCTACTTTACTCACACATGTAATGCGCCAAAAAGCGCAAGCGATTGCCATATGTAATCGCTATGTAAAGCGTTTTTTTTTTCATTTTTCATATTTTTTGCTTTTTTGAAATGGCCTAAAAACCATTTCAAAACACAAAAAATAACAACTACCATCTATCAAACCACTATTTTCAAATCATGAGAAGTTTTGAATAAGGGCATTTGAATAAGTTGTAAGGATACCTGAAAGCGTTAAACGTTTCTGTTAGAAACATTTAAAATTAGAATGACGCTCCTTATGCTTGCACCAGAAATGCTGCAATGAGCGCTCTTCACTCGACTTATCCAATCGCTATTTAAAGCGTTTTTTTAAATTTGGTCTACCTTGGAGTTGTTTTTTTTTTCAATTTTTTAACGTTTTTCACAATCACGATACATTACTTCTTCCCGAAGTGAATACAAGTTGAGTTCATTAGCTCAACTAAACTATCGGGAGAAAGAAGAAGCGCAGTTTATTTTGTTTTTCAGGTACAGTACCTTCATTGCCAAGCAAATCGATCAAGGAAACAGTATAAGAGGAACAAGGCACGGAGAAAAGAATCAAAGGAACCAATTTTCGGAGGAAGTAGAAAAACAAACCGCCAAACGAGGAAAAGCTCAAGAATATTTGAACAGCCCATTATGGCTTTACAAGATAAAAAGCCAGATAAAAAACAGTGAACAGATGGTCATATGTGCCCAGAATTGTGCATCTGAAGTGATTGCTGCGATCTGCAAAGGATCCACTCGGACCAGTTGCAAGAAGCAATCACCGCCATTGTAACTGTCAGTTCAGTGGAATAGCCTGGAAAAAGTCAACCGGCTTTTTATTAAAGCGAAACACAAGATGCAAAGCCTGAAGAGCTTTTATGAGATGGTACCGTTCTCCGAACACAAAAGTTTGAACTTCCATTGTGGATGACTGCACAATGGAAATGCCTTACATTGTTGAAAAAAGGAAGTATTTTTCACAATGCTCGGGAGGCGATGGGATAATAAATCAAGACATGATCTGAAGCTTTAATGAAAAGGAGACGGACATGGTGGTCTGTCCATTTGCTAAGCAAATGATGCAGAACCCTAGAAAAAAGTTTGCTACTCCGGAAGGAACATCTGCAATGAAACATGTTGAAAAAAATGAAGTTGTTCAGTTCGTGATAACACAGAACAACTGGAAGTTAGGAAGTTCAACGAGGATTATGCTCAGAAGGAACATCAACGATAAAAAATGAAGTTGTTCAGTTCGTGACGACACAGAACAACTGGAAGTCAAGAAGTTCAAAGATTATGATTTTACTCCGAAAAGAACATCTGAAAAGTGATCAAGAAACTTCAAGTTACAATGCGAAAGGAAAATTTGGATGTTATGATGAGAAAAAACGCATTCAAATAAGGAATGACAGAGGTACAGAACCGTTAACTTTCTACTGCTATGTCTACAAATAAAAATCTAACATTTCAGTTTTCACCAGTCATACCGACTCCTCGTCAACGCCTTCTGTCAAATCAATAGATTCTTTGTAATGTGAGTTGCTCAATTTCGATAATAAATCTATTTTTTATGTAAATTTTTTATTTTCAGATTTCTGAACCCCAGTTTTCACACCACTCACTGCACATCGACTTCCATGCAAAGATCTCCGAAAAACTGATTGTGAGTTATCATTTCTCTCATTAAAAATTTCACCACAAAGGATTTTGCAATAACAAAATTTCCATTTTTCAATTTACCAAAAATGAGCTTTTTTGGTGAAAAAGTTGTCAAAACATCATCAAACTTAAACTTTTCCAGTTAACTACATCCACCAATCTGGCACAACTATTCTAAAGATGTTCATAAAATGACATCTAACATGGCTAGGATTGAATACATGAAAGTTAACTTGTAAGTTTTGTATTATCAAAAACATTAAGATAAAGGTTTTTTCTTTAGTGGCTACAGATAAATAATTTTTATTTTTGTCTCCTCCAGTCTTCACTTCCACCAATTTTCAAATCAACTTCCACTAACGGTAAGTTATTTTTTATTCAAATTTCGTAATGGCGACATTTAACTTTCACAATTTTCAGCAGCAGTCCTAGCACCACCCCACCTCGACTTTTTGGCAACCAACTTCAACCATCAGCTGCACTTGGCCAAAATATGCTGAAAACATTTGTGAGTGATTATTTATCTTTATTGCAACTTCCGATTTGAGCTTTCGCTATGACATTATTGAACAATTTTGCAATCAACCAAAAAAAAAATTGAGAAAGTTAAAAAAGAGCTTTTAAACGTCAAAACAACACATTTTTAGATAGCCGAAACAACCACGACTACCATCCACAACTGGATCATTTTGAATGAAAGGACACAACGACAGCACTCGTCGACAACGAGCAGGATGGAGCATAGGAACGTTAAAAATGTGAGTAATGTTTCAGCAAATAATTCACAAATTCTGAGAAGAAACTGGTGAAATTTAGAAGAACTGCTTCTGCCTATGTGCGTATGCGTAAGAACTGCGTATGTGAAAATTCATTAGATCAACTAAATTTGTAATTTCAAAAAAAACAAGACTGTATTTTTACAGCATCATCGAACATTTGCAATGTTTCATCATCAATCGCCTCATCAAGGAGTCAAACGAGATTTTCCTTTGGATCAACACTATTATGTAGAAAATTTATTTTAATTGCGGCATTAAGCGACAAGACATTACCAAATTACTTGTTTCGTTGCGGTAACTAGCAGGCAAAGGCAATTAGTGACGACCATTTAATTTCATCCTAATTATGAACATAACAAAGACCAACTTGACACTTAAAAACATTTATTCCAAAACGGAATTATAATTTTCAAAATGAACAAAAAAATCACAAATGTTCAGTCGCCTAATGTCGCAATTCAATTACTTGAACTGTATTCAACAATTTCTTACCGTTTAGCTTGTTTTTTATCTCTCACTATTAAACTAGTCAGTACTTCAAATTGTAGATTGTATTCATTCTTCTAATTTTATTGTATAGTGTTTTCAATTGTATTATTTTTTGATCTCAATTTCTAACTTCTAACAATCCCTGATAGTTTTAAATCTTATTTGTTCAACTTTCCTTCACTAGTTCTGATACCATATTTTAAAACAATTAAACTTGAGTTGAATAAATTGTTTTTTTTTCAAGCAACAGTTTTGAATTTGAAGAACAAGGTCATGGAAGTTTCATCACAAAACTCAAAACTTTCATTGAATAGCCTCTAACTCATCAAAAACGCATTATTACGCGACAAGAAAGAAATCGAAAACGTATTCCCTCGAAGCATTTCAGTTGTTCAATGTTAAAAAAACAGTTGCAAGTTAACAGGTTTATTCAAGAAGAGCGGGAAGAAAAACGGCGAGAGAGAAGAATTGCTCAGTTGTTGTCGTGCTCTCGAATCCCCCAAGCCGTTCGAGTCCCATCCCAATTACTTCGGACGAGGAGCTGGACGTGGAGTATCCGGCTTTGGTTTCGGCGCAGTGCCACGGAGGATGAAGGAGGAGAAGGAGGGCATAGTGGAAGAGTCTGCAAAATGTTAGATTAGATGGAAGAAGAAAGGCGAGAAGCTGTGACTGTTTGTGCCGAGAGGAGCCCTTTTATTCTGTTTTCCACAGACGTTTCCCACAATTTAAATTCTAACACAGCCGATGTGCTTTGCTTTTTGGAACTGATGTTCAAGGGTTCAAACAGCTAAAATGGAATCAGAAGGAACAGTTCCTATGAGTTGGATCAAGGAAATGTGGATAAAGCTAATAAAGTATCTCACGAGCGGAACGAAAATTGAAGAAACACAAAGCAAGGGCTCCATCTACAGCCAGGAAAAAGAGAGAGGGTTCCATCTACAGCCAGGAAAGATAATGTGTGTCCATATCGGTGATTTGTTAATCTTTGTAGGAAATGTGAAAACTTGAGTTTTACTCTGAAATTCGGAACAACAACGGGTTGTTGTGTTTCTTCAATTTTCGTTCCACTCGTAAGATAGTTTATTAGTATTATCCACATTTCCTTGATCCAACTTTTAGGAATGGTTCCTTCTGATTCCATTTTAGTTGTTTGAACACTTGAACATCAGTTCCAAACAGCAAAGAACATCGGCTGTGTTGGAATTTAAATTGTGGGAAACGTCTGCGGAAAACAGAATAAAAGGGCTCCTCTCAACACAGAAAGTCACAGCTTCTCGCCTTTCCTCTTCCATCTAATCTAACATTTTTCAGACTCTTGCACTATGCTCTCCTCCTCCTTCTCCTTCATCCTCCGTGGCACTGCGCCGAAACCAAAGCCGGATACACCACGCCCAGCCCCTCGTCCGAAGTAATTGGGATGGGACTCGATCGGCTTGGGGGATTCGAGAGCACGACAACAACTGAGCAATTTTTCTCTTTCGCCGTTTTTTTCCCACTCTTCTTGAATGAAACTGTTAACTTGCAACTGTTTTTCTAACAACTTGAAAACTGTAAGACACTAATTCACTGTTCTCTGATATCGTTTCCCTGTAATATCAAAACGGCTTCAAATAGGAAATTCAAATGGTCACAATACCATTGATCTTTTGGTTTTCGGCGCGTGAACCTGTGTCGGGCACGAGTCGTACTTTGTATGTCTCGCCCATACTATTGCATCGTTCACTCTCGCCGTCTCGATGCCTATTCAACCGAGGTGTCACCCACTTTCCTCTCATTTCGAATCTATTTGGCTTGATGTTCGGGCCTTCCCCTCTATTATTCTGTAGCATTTCTTCACTATTATTCTGAATCAATTTGAAAAAAAGTAAGTTCGAGAAAAAACACAATAATTAGTTAATATTGATTTTTGTAGAAAGAAACGACGACCTCTTCTCGGTGGAGCCGTATAAATACGATTTCAAAGCGAAAGCGAAGTAAGCATTTCAAGCACCCTAACACATCCCACATTTTCAGCAACTACCAGAACAGCTCCACAGCTGTCAAAAGTTGGAGGAACAGACCAAGAAAAAGGAAATAGAGATGGAAAAGTAATGAGTATGTCTTTTAACTTTATAAGCTCAATTTCATGCTCAACTGACAACTGATAATTATGAGCATCTCCAGAAAATTTCGAGTAGAAAGAGCAAAATTGGGCGGAATTATGAGGGCTTTAATTTTCCCATTTTCAGAATGCAGAAAGAGCACGAATGGAGTTCATCTTTTTTAGAAGAATGAATTAAAGGTAACAAATTCTTTTCAAAAACCGTTGAGTTGATAATTTCAGTAGCCACCGGAGCCAATCAAAAAGGAATTTCTCGATGTTAAACAATTTTGTTCCCATTTCTGTTGAAATGAATTGTTGTTACTGTTAAAAACTTTTTTCTAATCTATTATTTTAGCCCCTTTCAGTTTGAAACCATGAACATTTCTAAAAATGCAAACGTAAATTAATTTGTTCGGTGATTTGAGACATGCGCTTTTGAATACAATATTCTCGTAGTGGAAATTGGGGTCTTTTGTCTGATTTTTTCAAAATTTGTTCATATTTTCAAATGTCGGCGGTCATGAAGTCGGAGTCATCATGGATGTGAAATGTTCTGGAAACAAAAAGAAATAATTGCGGTGAGAGATGAGAGAGAGAGATGGACGGTGAGAAAGAGAGGAACGAGAACAGGAACAGATTATGTGCAAAGTTTAGAAATTCAGACAATTTATTCAAAAAATTTCAGATAAAAAGAAAAAATAACTGGCATAGAGAAACAAAAATCTGAAAAAAGTATTGATACACCACAAATACTTATCAACACGGTAGTTTGTAGACCGTGATCTGCATTTATTTTGATCCACATCCGTACTTGAAATTGTGGCCCTTCTTGACGCGGGACATGACGACGTGAAGTTGACAGTGCAAAAAATCGGAGTGTGGAGCTGGCCCTGCAAATTGATAAAGGTCAATTGACTCGGAGACGATTATTTGACTACCTTTCCAGTTGGTGAAAAGAGGGTGCAATGGATGAGTCCTTGCCAACCTTCTCGATGGCGATCCGTTGCACAATCCTTGCTCGACGGACAGTTTGAGGAGCAGCATGACTTGGGCTCCTTTCTTGAGCCGGAGTAGATGTTCTGGCATCCCGGCGTCTGGCTGACGAAAATCTCTGAAAAATCAATGTTTAGTCCATCACTCGTGACGGCGGATACGATTAATTTGAATTCGTAAATCTCACCATCCAGTTTGTTGAGCACTGCTCGTTGATCCGGAGAGCCGATTTGTTGTTTATAGTGAGGATGGTTCTTCGGTTCCGCGTCAACTTGAACACTCACTCTACAATTGCGATCGTTTCAGTGTGAAGTTTACGGTTCTGCGTCCTGAATTGCCTTCGTCAATTGGTAATCGCCTCCAAAGACCGTAATTGCTCCTCCAAATGGCAGATCGGGCTTCTTTTTGATGGCTTGTAACAGCCGGCTGACACAGTGGTAGATTCTCGAGTCCATCATGCGCGCCTCATCCCAGATGACGATGTCAGCGTGGCGGATGGTGAGTGGTGAGTGTATAAACATCATTCGTGCTCTATTCTTCTAGAAGGTCATCTTAATTGTGTGTTCCGCAGCTTTCCGTTGCGCTTCGTTCATCTGGTCGAAAATTCGGTCTGCGTTTTGCAATCCTTCTCTTCTGGGATGTCCAGGTTGTCCTCTCCGCAGAGATTGACAGGCACATCGTCCTCTACAAACTCCTTATCATTCTAGCTTGGTGGCGAGAAAGACTTGCGTTTTTCTGTAAATGAGATGAGATCATATCTGTTTAGCTGTGGGTGGTTTGATAGCGTTTAATGAATTCAATTTGGAGTTGAATGACAGGTGGAATGACAATTTGTGAGCATTTCTGAAATCTCGCAACCAAATACTGGCTCATGTGATTATGTTTACCACCATTCAACTCTAAAAAGTGTGTCGTGTTCAAATTTAATAGCCATTTTTCAGATTGATTGCAAATTCTCACCTCTATGTATATCCGGTATTTCGGATGATCGCTTGCCCTCTTCAGTTGTCGGTACTGATCGTCGATCAATTTCTTTTGGGAATCCTTTTGCGCACTGCTTCCAATGATCCTTTTCCCCCTTGATTGCAGTAGGCGGATTGCTTTTGCACGTGGTGTGAGCCATCCTTCCACTCTTTGTCGGTACAAAAGCTCCTCATCATTGTTTGGTGCATCCGGATCGGTCGGAAGGTGTGACCATGGCGTCGATTTCACTTTTCGTGTTCTTCATCTCCAGATAGACCGGCATTTGGCAGAGTGGCATACAGCGCAATTGGAATTCGACTGGAGTAGTCTTACCACTTGGCCAAAAAAACCAGGCTTCCTCTTAATGCGGCCGGCCGTGGTCCTTTCCATTACCCTTCTTCCGCTTGCACTCTTCCTGGATCTCTGGCCAGTTTAAGTTTCCAGTGGAGGTGATGACGAGCTCCCTTTGGTAGTTGGTCGTTTCTTGCAAGGTCGTGGGCATCTTGCAGAGCATTCCGAGGTTCTTTTTGCCATCGAACTGCTGCTTGACTTGCTTCTCGCGGAGTGCAGCCAAAATGGACTTCTTGGCTCACTGTGGGAACTTGGCGGGGTGTTTGTGAAGCGCTTGGAGCTTCATTTTTATGTCTCTCTCCTGTTAATCACACGCCCATGGTCCGTTAAATCGCGAAGTGCTCTTCTTGTTTGTGATCTTTGATCCAAACGTGACGTACTGCCTATATACTTGCTCATTCGCGTTTTCCAACCTGAAATTATAAATTGAGGTGAGTTTTCAAGTTTTGATTCGAAAGATAATAAATTAAAACTTACATTCGCGAACTTGCTCGGTGTCGACCTGGAAGTCCTGAGCATCAACCTTGTCTAATTCACCATCGTCAACCGGATTGGTGACCAATTGCTCGGATTCAGACTCGACTTGATTCCTTAACCCGTCTTCCATCTCTTTATGGGACTCCGAGCACCTGGTGTCAGGATGGGTGAGTTGGCTGGGCTCCTAACTCCTGTCTTCGGAATGGGTGAGTCAAAGCGGCTCCTGGCTCCTGACGTCTGGATGATTCAGTTGACAAGACTCTTAGCTCCTGGCATCTGGATTGGAGAATTTGCTTTGCTCCTGGCTCCTGGCGTCAGAATGGGTGAGTTGGCAACGCTCCTGGCTCCTAGCACAAGTGCTCACAGAGATCTTTGAAGTATGGCAATGGATGTTGAGCGCTCGTGACCACTGGATCTCTGGGTGCACATTCAATGCTTTTTGGAGCACTGACAAACATTTTTTGTCCAATTCGTCATCGAACCATCTATCCTTAACAGTGGCTGGATTGATTTGTGTCCCAATTTCTCCCACTCGTTTGTGGAGACCACTATATCGTGGAACATTTTTCCATTCCGCCCAAGATCAGAGAAGCTCTGTAGAAATGATTCTCCTTCATCACTGGGGGCAATCGGAATGAGGGTGGCGTTGACTCCACCTCGTCCAACTTCGGCGCGGCTGTGAACGACGGATGCCAGATAGAAAGTTGAGTTCAGCTGAAAACAATGTTTTGGTCAGTGAATGATAAACAATCAGTAAAAACTCACCCTCAAAATAAGACTATTGTATCGTGAGCGGCAATCTGGTGGCAACAGCTTCATCGGCGGGACATACATATTTCCCTTCTTGCAACATCTCCTTTTTTTGCAGTTTAATGCTTTCTCCACTTCTCATCGCAAATGGGAAAACGGTGAATCCGTTTTTTTTCACAGAATTAGATTGATCCGACTGAAACACACAAATCATATAATTGATTGAAAAAACGTTTGTTGAATACTCACTGTTGGTCCAACTTACTTTCTGTTCATTCCTCTACGTAGTTCCTTCATGATCTCCTCCACGTCATCTCCGTTTCCGACATCGCGGTATAGTGGCGTGCAATGGTGCGTTTCCCGAGCACAATTTTTTTTGAAGTCCGAATAGTCCGATCTCTTGAATGTGATCGGATCGCCAAGTTCCTCATGATCCGACTCATTGTCCACAAGACCTGTTTAATGCGAACTGTGTGTACGCATCGATTGTTGAATGAGCACCCGTTCCTGAAGAGCGGGAAGGACGCACTGGATGAGCCTCTCATTTTGAAGTGAAGATTTGGGGATCACTCCTTCTCCTCTAAATGCTCTTTCCACTGATCCGATGAAAATTTGCTATTGAATTCTTTGTTTTTTCGCATTCATTCGGCGCTTATATGTTTGATGAAAACTTTCATTCCATTTGTTGTCTCCATAGTGCCGGGTTATTTTCATCTGTGTAGTCCATTAATTGGTAGATATCTAAAGCAAATCCGGCAACTGATCGGCTTCTCCTTTGCATTCTCTCGGCGAAACGATGCATTTTCTTCTATTTTCACTATTCTTGACGAGTTTGTATTAGGTGACATCCGCTTCAGACCACTTCTTCATGGAGTGGAACGTACGGGGTCGTGATCATATCAGAAGAGCTTCTTTTTCCTTCCGTTTGTTCTTTTTCTCCTCCAACTTTGCCTTTTTAGCTGCTGTGAGATTTGCTCTCCTTTTTTGGACTTGTCGTTGTCCTTATCGGTGACCATAGCTGTAAGAAATATCGTAAAGAGCCAAGAGTAACTGGAAGAATTAATGGAAAAAAATCTGTAAGGAAGATATAAAAGATAAAACATAGTCGTGGACCGAACTATAAAAAAACTATAGAAAAATGCTTTCAGGAGAGTATCCATCGGTTAAACTGTCCTTGTCAGTTGATTCAAGAGAAGAGTCATGTGGTTACATTGTTTCTGCCTTTCCTCCTACACACGTCTTCTTTTGACCCGCTGGGCCTGACAGGTGTTGGTGGCAAGAGGGAATGTGCGAGATAGAAAGGGGTCACATCCAGAAGGTTCTGTACAATAGAGACACCGTGCTGAGAATCGATGACGGGTCAGTGCTAACCTTTCGACAGTCTTTTTGTCTCACTTGTTTCATTAAAGTTGTTGTATTGCGCCCACAATATTTTGTTTCTGGTGCCGTAAGTTATAAATTTGGGGTTCCG
Source organism: Caenorhabditis imperialis (assembly GCA_963572205.1). Lineage (NCBI taxonomy): Eukaryota > Metazoa > Nematoda > Chromadorea > Rhabditida > Rhabditidae > Caenorhabditis > Caenorhabditis imperialis. The sequence goes on along the minus strand of OY751544.1, from coordinate 12,324,938 downwards.
AGATTTTAGTAACGCCAAATATTGAATTAGTTATCTTGAACAATCAAACCTTCTCTGAGCTTTAAAGTTAGTCAATCTTCTTATGACTCCTGGGCAACTGTTAGAAAGAACACAAAATGATCTCGAAGCGTTATGCAACGATTATCTCAAAACTAGAATGAAAAGAAGTCGTGAAGCACTAACAGAATAAACAACTCTTCTTTTACGTTTTTTTAATTGTAAAACTTTTGAAAATGAACACCCACTTTGCTCAAACAAATTATGCGCCAAAAAGCGCAAGCGATTGTCATATGTTATCGCTATGTTACGCGTTTTATTTTTATTTTTCATATTTTTCGATTTTTGAAATGGCCTAAAAACCATCTCAAAACACAAATTTATTTCAGTTTTCATGATTTTTTTTTTCGTTGTTACTATTAATTACTTTTTTCCGTGAATACACATTGAGCTAACCTGCTCAATTAAACAATCAGAAAAAATTAAAACCATTCATTTTTATTTTTCAGAGTGAACAACTTCTCACTCAAGCAAGGCAATGGAAATGAATAGGAAGGGAATTATAGTCCGTAGAAGGATTGGAATGTTGAGCGAGGGAAAACAATCAAGATTACCAGTCAAGAAGAAGAGGAGCAATGTTGGAAATGACAAGAAATTGCTGAAAGCGGAATTAGCTTATCAGCCTTAATATAAGGACTGCCGCTAAGACGGAGCTTGCTCACCAGCTGTTGAAGAAGATCTTAGATGTAAGAACTCTGGGAGCAAAAGATGTTCGCATTCCAAAGAGTAATGCAAAGCGGAACAGCTGGTGCATCGATATGGAGGAGAGTCAGTGAGAGCACCGACGATGCAATACTCACCAATGCTCTGAAGAGTTCATATTTTGAGACGGAGCTTGCTCACCAGCTGTTGAAGAAGATCCTGGATGTGAGAATACTGGGAATGTTCGCATTCCAAAGAGTAATGCAAAGAGAAACAGCTGGTGCATCGATATGGAGGAGAGTCAGTGAGAGCACCGACGATGCAATACTCACCAATGCTCTGAAGAGTTCATATTTTGAGACGGAGCTTGCTCACCAGCTGTTGAAGAAGATCCTGGATGTGAGAATACTGGGAATGTTCGCATTCCAAAGAGTAATGCAAAGAGAAACAGCTGGTGCATCGATATGGAGGAGAGTCAGTGAGAGCACCGACGATGCAATACTCACCAATGCTCTGAAGAGTTCATATTTTGAGACGGAGCTTGCTAACCAGCTCTTGAAGAAGATCTTGGATATTAGAACATTGGGAATGTTCGCATTCAAGAGAGTAATGCAAAGCGAAACAGCTGGGTGCATCGATATGGAGGAGAATCAGTGAGAGCTCCTACCATGCAATACTCACCAATGCTCTGAAGAGTTTATATTTTGAGACGGAGCTTGCTCAACAGCTCCTGAAGAAGATCCGTTTGACTGTGAACAACAGATGTTGCATTTAAAAGAATAATTCTCGAAGAGATTTTATATTCGAAGCGCAACAGCTGGGGAATGGATATGGAAGAGAGTCAGTGAGAGCGCCAACGATGCAAAACGCACAAGCTCAACTCACACTCATTCAAAAGCCGTCCGTCAAGAAATTGATAAAACGCGAAACAAACTCAGCATCTGCGAACGGAGTAGAAGTTCGAAGTTGGCTACAAGTTGTAGACACTAGTAAACGCGATGACAACATCTTAGCGAATTGGATCTAACTTTGTATTATTGAAGTAGGTTTCCTCAACTAAAAATGTGAAAGTAAGCCTAACTTTCAGACTTCTTGACATGACTCCACTTCGACTTCCTTGCAAAAAGCTCCAACCGTCCGTTTCACATTGCTAAAATGTGCGCTACTAATTGTAAGAATCCCTTAAAATTATCGGTGAGTGTTAATTTCTTTATTTGGAAAAATTGCATTTTTCTTCCAGATAAACCATCAAATTATCTCCCAAGGACAATCGTTCAAATGAAGTAGTCAACTGACAATCAAGGCATCCACTCAAACTAATATTGTGAGTTTAGTTTTATTAAAATTTTCTAATCTATTTCCAAAATTATTATAAACTCAATTTTCTTCATTTTTTCGGTATAGAAAAAAACAATATCAGATAAAATTTTGAAGTATTTTTGAATCAAAATAAACTAAATACTGATTGTAAGTTATGTGATAAAAATAATTTTAATTTCAGTCTCCAGCATTCTTCACTTCAAACTTCCATCAAAAAATTGACAATTATTCCTCAAAATCTTGCACTTCCACAAGTACACTCCCATTGAAGGTTAGCCATTCAACCTTCACATCACATTTGTCTATCATATTGCATATTGTTAACATTCTACTTTCAGAGTGGTAAACGCAAGCCTTCACACCACCGTATCTCGACTCCTTGACAACGGACTCCGACAATCAGCCTCACTAGGTCAAAATTTGTTAACTACTATTTGTGAGTGATTAGTTCTCTTGAATCCAATCCAAATTTTTGGGCTATTACTTATCCTAACTCTTTTGCAACCCACTAAAAATAGAAACTTTTAAAATCAAATGCGTTTGCAATCTCGAGCAATCCAATTCTTTATTCAGATCATCGCCTTCACAACAACTTTCAACCACATCAAAACGAAAGCAATCAGAACAAAGAATCCACAGTTTCTCATTGTTTCTCATTGGTTTCTCAGTGTTCACCAGTTGCGAAGAGGAAAATGCAAAAAATTTCAAATATTGTGAGTCATGTTTGAAGAAAATTAAAAAGAATTATCAAAGATATACTTACTAAATTCACTCGAATAACTGTTGAAACTACAAAAGTTCCAGATCAAACAAGTTAAAACTAATAGTTTTACAGAGTCTTCGTCAATTCAAAAGGAACCACAAGAGAACCCTCTTCAAGGAGAGTCACAATGTTTTCTTCTTCTTCTTCTTTTTGGAATAACAATATCCTGATAAATTGATTGAATTGTGATATTAAGCGACAGAACAACATTTCAAACTTTTATGAAATCAAGTAAAATTTAAAGTCCTCCGCAAAACTGTCTTCACGTTTTGTCGTATAATGTCACAATTCAATCAGTTTTATCTGTATACTATCATATTTTAACCTTTTTATGCTTACGTTTTTTCTTGTTTTTTATAGTGTATTTTTAATTGTATTTTGGATATTATTATATAAGTTCTGTTGTTTATCTTCTCACAATTGCATTTTTAGTTGTTGCTATTCTTACATTGGTTTCTCAATCATTACTGCTTTTGTTTAATTTTCTTCGTTTTCCTCCTGGTTTTCTCTCCATCCTTCCATCCTCTGATACTTCACTTTAACTAACTTTTTATTTGAGTTGAATAAATTGTATTTTACAGAAGACTTCATCAAAATTCGAAACAATAAAGTAAAAGTTCCATCGAAAATATGAAGATTGAAATTATGGAGTAGTCCTTATCACATTTCCAAAACATATTCGTTCAATTTCTCTCCGTTTTTCTCTTTTTCGTATCAAATGTTAAGCGGCGACAAGGTTGCAAACAAGAAATGGAGAGGCACTTGACAAAAAGCGCCGGCGGAACACAAAGGGAGTGGACCTTGAGAACAAGTGGGGACCTTGGCAATATGCAAACTTAAAGGGGTAGTGCACTATTTCTGGATTTTGGATTTTTTGACATGGATAGGTGCGCCCTGCGGATGTGATCAGAAAGTTTCACTGGAGGGGGTGACGAAAATCGCTCTGAAGCGAGATATTGGCTCCCAAAGTGTCGAAAAGGGGCGGGATTTCGTGCTTTTTTGCAACGTGGCAGCTTATGCCCCGCCCACTTCGTGCACGCGGATAATAGGGAAAACTGAATAAATCCCGTGACCTTGACCTATCCAGCTTGGAAAATGGGAAAATTTGTGAAAATGGAATAAATCGTGTCACGTTTTGTAGATAATGTAGTTAATTTTCAGTATTCCAACTTGGATAGTTCAGGTCACGTGTTCAAGTGTGAATAATCTTCCATCATTTTCAAAAAAGTGTGACAAAATTCATTTTATTTTTACAAATTTTTGACGTGACCTGAACTATCCAAGTTGGAATACTGAAAATTGACTACATTATCTACAAAACGTGACACGATTTATTCCATTTTCACAAATTTTCCCATTTTCCAAGCTGGATAGGTCAAGGTCACGGGATTTATTCAGTTTTCCCTATTATCCGCGTGCACGAAGTGGGCGGGGCATAAGCTGCCACGTTGCAAAAAAGCACAAAATCCCGCCCCTTTTCGACACTTTGGGAGCCAATATCTCGCTTCAGAGCGATTTTCGTCACCCCCTCCAGTGAAATTTTCTAATCACCTCCGCAAGGCGCACCTATCCAGAAATAGCGTACCACCCCTTCAGACCGTTGCCATAACATATTCTGACCACCCCTCCAAACGGGGTGCCGTAATTGGAGTACTCTTGCGCAATCCGAGGAAACCTGTGTCTCTTCTCACCCCCTACTCTTTCTCGAGGTGTAGGTGACACCCCCTTGGGAGTGGTGGTCAGAATGTTATATGCTCATTGATTATGATACCCCTACAGAATTTTTGCCTAATGGGTGGGACAGCGTCTTCCAGAGCGATTCTTGTAACTTTCTGCAGTGAAAACAACTGATCAGCTCTCTTTTTCCAAATCATGTGGACAAATCATCATCACGCAATAGAAATGAGGACCAATATATGTTTTGAAGATGACCTATTCTCAAAAAAATTGTCAAAAAATCCAAAATCCAGAAATAGTGCACTACCCCTTTAAATCAAATATTGTCTGGACGCCGTTTCGGTTTTCAAAACCGGTTTCCTGAAAATTCACTTCCCTAATGACACATTAATGATATGTGATATTTCCAAATTGAACTTTAGTGTAAGCCTACGAAATCAGCAAAACGTAATCATCCAATTATGCTCCACTTTTTCTCATGTGCTCTTTAATTAGGGGTTCAGGTCTCCAAAGGATTTCGTAAAGGTTGAAATGGAATGGTGAATATATTTTAGATTCAAAATACGTTTATTTTGTCTCCCTTTTTCTGCATGTAGAAAATTGTAGTGCTAAAATTGGTGCGATTTTTCTTTTTTTTTTCTTTTTAGTAGCAAAATTTTTTCAGAATTAGAACTCACTGGAATATTATTTGGAGAACGTTTTTAAACGCAAAATAAAATGCGTTTTCCATCACTTTTATTTTTGATTTTGTTGAAGAAAAAACATTTCGCACAGTTTTCGTTGTGAAATAAAACATTCTGCAGAGAAAACTTCTTTTTCTGATATTATTGTCAACAATTTCACAATTTTTATTTCATATTTCCTTTTCTTCATTTTTTTAACATTTCATTTTTCCAATTTTTACATGTTATTTTCTATTCAAATTTTACACCGATTTTTTATTTTTCCGGCCTATCGATTGCCCAACGTAACGTTTCGAAACTCTTCCTCTATTTATCGTTAGCTGCAGGATCTGTTTCTCTTCCACCCTCTCTCATTTGCATTGTCTTCAAAACCATCTGGCGGCAAGGAGGGGTGTCACATTGCAACCTGTATGGTGTTTGGCAGTCATTTGTTCTAACGCGTTGTGGTTTTTTCCTATTCTTCTCAAAATCTCTTATGACTTGCTGGTTATTGATGAATTTTTAAGAATTTGTCATCCATAATTTGATCATTTTTCATTTTTACTTGAGATTTGACCATTTAAATTGAAATATCGATTTTTCTCCGATCTTCACTTTTTCGTTTGTTTTTTTGTTCCAAACTCGCTAATTTCTTGGCAATTTACTCAATTTATCGAAAAACCTTCATAACAAATTAATAATATTTGTATTTTTTCAGAAAATGCCAAACTTAATGGAGCGAAAGAAGAAAAAAAGACGTTCTCGTTACCCGCGAGGCCAGTGCGGGCTCGCAAATCTCACAAACACTTGCTATATGTCGTCGGCCGTGCAGTGTCTCTCCAACATTCCTCCTCTCCGCGAATTCTTTCTGTCCGGAAAGTATTTGGAGGATGTCAATGAAGTGAACCCAATCGGATACAAAGGAATACTCGCTACGGTTAGTGATAATGAAAAGAAGTTTAAAAGTATATCAACATCTTCAGACGTTCGGCGAGATGCTGAAAGAGATGTGGTCGGGAAATCAACAGTCGGTTACTCCTCTTCGATTCAAACTGGTGGTGGGAAAAGTTGACCCACGCTTTGCTGGCAATGGTCAGCAGGACGCCCACGAGCTGATGACCAGTGTGCTCGATGGAATCCACGAGGATCTCAACAGGGTCAAGAAGAAGCCGTACTTTGAGCACAACGACGAGGTAATTTTTTGTCAAAATCGTTATGAAAAAAGCTATTGGCAGTTGGAATTCCAAAAAGAGGCGGATTTTGGTGCTTTTTTCACCATCGTCTCTGGAAAAAATCATAAAAAAAGAAAAAAAGCATGAAATTTTTTAGAATAAAGTGTGCGCGTAAAAATTTCCCCCATTTTTGAACTTGGAGTTGTAAAATTCACACGTTTCATCCATATCAGATCCCTTCAAATCTCATTATGGCTTGAAAATGACTGCCACGTTGCAAAAAACCACAAAATCACGCCTTTTTCGACTTTTTGAAAGCCAATACCTTACTTCACAACGATTATCTAGAAAAATTCAAACAATTCCTAAACTTCACAATTCCTAATTTCAGATCGCGAAACTCCCTGACTCCCTGCATGCTCAGAAGGCCTGGGAGTTGCACAAACAACGAGATGACTCGATAATTGTTGACCAGTTCCACGGGCAGTTGAAATCCTCTCTCAACTGCCCTGACTGTGGACACATTTCTATTAAATTTGATCCGTTCCTGTGCCTCTCCCTCCCTTTGCCCCCGAAAAAACAAACGAGCAACAAAACTGTTGTGCTCCTTTTCAAAGAGCAGCCTTGGCGAAAGATCTTGCTGGAGGTTTTCGAAACCACCACGATGGCTGACGCCAAGCACGCCATGATGAAGGAGATCGACGCAGAAAAGAAAAGACATGTAAGTTGTTTCTATTGTCAAAAAGTTTATCAAATTATGGTTTCCAGTTTGTTTTCTACACACAAGCCAATGAATTCAAAACCGCAATTCAAATTATGATGCCAGAGGATCTGATTTCTCAAGAGCAAACAACTATTTTTGGTGTGGAAGTGGATGATGACTTGAGAGCGAAAGGAACAAAACTCCTTGCGGTGTTGTAAGTTCTCAAAACATATTAGAAAAAGTCAATTCTTCTTTTTTCAGCAATCGTACAAACGAGGTATCGTGTTGCACGTTGCCAATGTTCTTCACTCTTCCGTCAAACGCTCCTGTCACTCAAACGTTCCTTCTCACACACGTCCTCGACCAAATTAAAAAATTCTTTTTGACTCCAAAAGCGATCGAGAAATTGAAATTGGCAGAAAACGACCTCCGCCAGCTTTTCGATATTGAAAAGCGAATTGAAGGGAGATCAGTTTCAATTGATTACACAAGAGACGTCATGGAGTTTCCAGAAGGATCTGAAGGGTAATTTCCGTCAACATTTCAGAAATATAAATAGGAAAATTTACTAGAAAGTTATCAAATATTTTGTAAATAATTAGTGAAAATTGAAAAATTTTTGCTTTTCACTAGAAAAAGTCACCTTCTTTTAGCGCGGACATCTACGACAACTGCCTCGCTGTGGCGTTCCGCTGGAACAAATTGAAACGTTTGGTCAACAATCGTGGGGAAGACTTGCGAACGATCAATATGTCCACCGAGTGTCCCGAGAGTGTCGACCTCCTCCACACTGTCGACTTGTTCACCCAAAAAGAACAACTTGGAGCAACGGACTCATGGAGGTGCCAGAACTGCAAGAAACACGTGAGAGCCTTCAAGCGATTGGAGCTCTGGAAACTGCCGGATATCCTGATCTTGCACTTGAAGAGGTGGGATTAAACAATGAAAATTAAAAACTGATTGAATTTTTTCAGATTCCAATACACTGAATGGAGCAGAGAGAAGCTGAAGTCGAATGTGACGATTCCAGTCCGCGGACTCGACCTCACCGACAAGGTCGCCAATCCGAGCGGCGAGAAGCAAGTGTACGACCTGATCGCCTACACGTCGCACTTTGGAACCCTGGTCACTGGACACTACATGGCGACTGCCTACAACGACAAGACCAGAAAATGGTAATTTTTCCCTTTATCATAGTCGAAACCCAAAGAAATGCTCCTTTTCTCCTAGAAATCAGTTAGACAACATCCCACTTTGCTTTATTTAGGTTGGAGTTCAACGATTCCTACTGTAAAGAGATTCCGGATCTCTCGGAGACAGTGATCTCATCGAAACCATACTGCCTTGTATACAAACGATCTCGTGAGTTTTATGAAAAAATTGCAAAATAGACAAAATAACGAAAATCACAGAAAAACTAGTAAAATTTTGAATATTCAGAGTGGATCTATTGAAATACTTTTACGTCAGAAAATATCAATTAGAGTTGTCAATCAAATCAATTAAAATATCATATAACTAGAAGCGAAGTGTTTTAATCCTATTTCTACAATTTCAGCCCAGCCAAATTCGGAAACTCCGTCCACCAGCTCCAATCAGGCCGGCAACTAAGGAAAAACACGAGAACCAAAAAAAAAATTAAAGATCTGAAGTAAACTTGATCTCCTAATCAAACAATCCTAATTTTTTCCATTTGAATCAAATCCAGCATTAACAATTTCCCTCTTATGCACTGTTTTAACAATATCAATATTTTTCCCATTGTGTTTTCAAAATTGACTTTCTTTCTCCCCTCTCCCCCCACTCCCTACCTCTCCCCTCTCCTCGTTTTTTACCCCCTTGTTTTTTTAACCTGTTCCTAATCCAAATTTCTGCGGTTTTTTACTGCCTCGTCATTCATTATCTATCAAATAAAACCGTTTTATCCAAAAATGCTTTATTACGGGCTATTCGAAAAATTACATCCAAAGGCTTCCAGGTTGACGTTGACTTTTTTTCCCTTTCTGAAATATAGACTCCATTAGAATTGCGAACTAATCGGAAAAACGGAAAGAAACTTACTCAATCCCATTATAATCTTGGTTTTCCTCCTTCATACATCCAATCGATTCCTAGCTTTGCTCTCGTAAGATTCGGTCAAATGTTCACCGTCATCTCTTTTGAGTCGATTTTGAAAAATTCATCGGGGGTCAGTTTAAAGACGATCGGAGTTGAGAGAAATATTTCAGAATAATAGAGAATAGATCACCACTGGCGGTCCAAAACTTTTGATTTCGAGAAATTAGATTCAGAATAATAGGAGACAAAAATTCTGGTCACCACAGGCAACCCAGTGAGAAGAGAGGAATGAAGAGGCTCGTAGAGCTCTCGTCGAGAAGCTTAATTAGAGGTTTGATCCGCTTCTGCGTCTCTCAAAGGTGCACATTGTCTGTTGTTTTTGTATAGCGGCTTTTCAAGGCCACCTGCTCTAATCCTGCGAGCCCGGCACCTGAGCCGTTGCTATAGGGATGGAGAGTCATTTGAGATATGGAAAGCTATATACAGAAGATACTGATGTGAACGTGTGGGAAGACAATTTATTATTCACAATTTATAATTTGAAAGAAATATAATATAAAAAATACAATGGAACATGCAAGATTTACAAAAAAGAAGCAAAAGTACAACACAGTAGTTAAAAATAAAGATAAGCATTTCAGATATAATGAATGATCGAAACATAAGAAATAGTTTAAAAATAATTGAATCGCGATGTGAAGCTACAAAAAAAGAGTAAGCGCATAGATTTGTTGGAAAGTTGCCTAGCTTTTGAATTTTGAATTCTTAAGCAAATTTCTAAACACCAATAGGTTGCTTGGACTGGTCGTTGATTAAAAAAAATGCGCTAATTGAATCGGTATTCTTTGTCGCTTAACGTCGCAATTCAATTATTTCTGCAGAAACATGTTGATCTAAATCTATGAAGAAGACGTCGTGAAGGTTGTAGAGAAGTTGTCGTTGTAGCTTGTTGGTAAGTTGTAGTTGTAGCTGAAAAGATATGCCATTTTCTTTGAAAAATTTTAAGTTTTTTGAAGTGAAAGAGATTTTTTTTAATTTGAATTAAGGTAAATTTGAAAGTCTTTAGAATTTTTCACCAGTTTTTTGTAGTTTTCATGGAATAGAACTCACAATGCTTAATACTTTTTGCAGTTTGTTGTTGTCGTTCTCTCGCAGAATGTGGTCCGTGGTGTCCCTTTTTATGGATTAAAAATGATGTGGCTGGTTGTCAAGGATATCTGAAAAAGAAACAATACATTTAAAAAAATTTTTAAAGTTTTTTCTGGCTTTCGAAATCTTTTTCAAGTTAATGGTTAAAAATTTGTTAAATTTCATTTAAAAAATCACTCACAAATCGATTTTCACACGTTTTGGTTCCAATAAACCAACTTGACTGTGTTATCGAGCCATCGGAATGTATTGGAGCGCTGTAAAATCAAAACTAGCACAAGAAAATGAGAACAATTTCAATGTGAAATTAAAGATCAACCTACTTATTGTTTCGGTACAATTTCTCTGAACTGAGCCGTTGTTGTTGTAACGAGACGTTGACATGTAGTCCATGAGACTGTTTGATTGGTCGACTGAAGTTAAAACCATTTTTTAAAAGATATTTTTGGACCCAAAGCAAAAAAAAACTCACTGTCTTACATGTTTTCGATTGCTCAATAAAATCCAAGATTCTGAGCATTTGATGCTCTTCCTTCTGATCATCAAGTGATTAGCAGCATTGGTTTGACAAGCTTTGAATTCGTCAGTTCCCGTTTTTCATATTGGAAACTGTTTCTTCTGGATGACCTCGAAAACACTGCATATTCTCCCGTGCAAGTCTTTCTGAAGGACATAATAATTGAACCGTGGTCCAGACCATGTCACCTACTCAGTTAATCTGTCATTTGCTTATTTGACAATTAGCTGTTCCTCCAATATGTTCCATCTTTTATATTGCCTCGTTTATGAATTCGTCTTCTTTTCTCTCAAAATCTCTTCATAGTTGAAAACAAAGTTCCAAACATTTTCAACTGTGGATCGCTTTGTCAGAGCTATTTGAATATTTGTCTAAATAGACCGCCCTTATCCGAAACAGTGAGGAGATTGCTGAGGTACCCAATTTCTTGATCTGGAACTTGGTCTTCGGCTCCCACTCGAAGCGGGAGAGAAGCTGCTTACTTGCTCCAGCTCATCACCCCATCACCCGTCGGTGATGGGGGATCTCTGAGCAGAGGAATCTATTGGGGTTTTTTTCTCAGGCAGCTTCATTGCCTATGCAGCTAGGGCACGTGTTTCAAAAAAGAAATCGCTTTTCTTATTTTCTTCAGGTTCCTCGGAATTCCGATGGCATGCCATAGGTGGAAAAACTTCGGCTTTCATTGCTATTGCTGTCTTTTTTTGGAACTTCTCTATCTTTTCCTTGAGTTCGGATTCCCCATCACCCGTCGGAGATGGGGAATTCCGAATGGAGTCTCGAGACGTTATCCACTTGTACTCCTATTCTTTTCATCCATTTCTTGATCTGGATCTTTCCCATCACCCGTCGATGATGGGAAAGTCCGAGTGGAGTCTCGAACCGTAGTCTATGTGAACTCCTTTTCTTTTCATCCATTTCTTGATCTGGATCTTTCCCATCACCCGTCGGTGATGGGAAATTCCGAATGGAGTCTCTTTGCATTCGAAGAAAATTTCGACAGACCTCTTCAAAACGCGGTCCAGTGTTTCGGGATCCTTTATTAAGAAGACTCCTGAAGAAACTGAAGTGAGTGCATCAAACAGCTTATAATGAGAAAAATAGAAGGTGAAATTAAAAAAATGATTCAAAATAATAATGAAAAGGTCTCATTCGATCGCATAGAATGCGAGCATATCCGCGTGAATTGATTGCAGCAAGTGAGAATGCTTATGCGTGAAATAATAATTGCTATGCGAACTTTCTTCTTATCTTCTTTTCTTATTTTGACAAGCTGTGGCAAGTTTGACTCATTCTAATAAGAGTTAAAATAAAGAAAAAACTATTGAAAAATCAAGTTTACTGTGTGAAACCTTTGAAAAAATGTTATAAAAACCACCAAAATTATTGTCTTGTTGAATTGAAAATTTCAGACCCCAATGAGACTAAAAAATAGGAATTGTTTACCAAAAAAAAATTTCTATCTGCTTGAAACCATGGAAAATTGTCAATTCACAGATCTAATCGCGCATTTCTTACTGATTCACGTTGTTTGCTTCTTTCTTACGATTTATGAGGTTTGGGGTTCAAAATCAGTAGAAAACTGCTCATAAATCATGAAAAAGTATCAAAAAACGGGCCAAAACATTCAAAACAAGAAAAGAAATCGGAAAAATGGAAGAGAAACCCTTTGGACACACGCGGAGAGAGGGTTGTCGAAAACAACGTTCGATTTTTGGACAGGCCCTGTGCACCTGTTGGATGACCACACAACACAGTGCGAATGACCCTAGATCGCATTCAGCAAATGTGCTCCGCTGGACATCGACCTATTTTTAAAAGTTTTTTTCAGGTTGTGGTATTAAATTGAATGACGGGAATTGGTTAAAAATCAGCAAATATAGTCTATAGACTATGTTTTTGTGGAAAATCGCGCAAAACATTGAAATGAAAGATTGATTGTCTTTTGTGCAAGTTGGCGTCAGTTTCTGCGCAGACAATGTGACTTTTTTCATTTTGAAAATTATTTTTGACAGAACTAACAAAAATATTCATGGAGTACTCTCGATTAGATCGGCCACTATCTTAAAATACCGTAATCCACAGTGTATCCGCAATTGAATAGCGGATCGGTTTCGTAATCTTTGTTGTTTGCTGAAACACACTTCAGAAAAGAAAATACAAAACTTTTATCACCTTCTCAAAAAACACATTAAAACACTGTCATCGCCCCATTATTCAAATTTTTGGTGATTCAACCATCTTTCCTCTCTTCTGACTGCTATATAAATCGCCCATTCCGTTTCCTTTCCGTCTTATTTTTCCGTCATAGCTCCTTTCTTTCAAAACAAAACTAGTGAAGGAGTTTTTCAAAACTCACAAAGTCTTCTCGGCTCGCCGCAAAAAATCTGTTTTACTATTTAGAATTAGTCAATACTATTGATGTGTTTCTTGTTGGTATCATTTATATGTGTCATTCTCAAATTTACTCTCATTGCATAAAAATTTGTTTTTATTTTTATTTTTTCAGAAAACGAACGATATCCTCTTTAACTGAAAAATGTCGCAAGTACAGCCAGCAAAAGGGAACAAAAGTGAGAGCTCAATTAAAATTGTTTTTTAATTCGTTATTTTCAGGCATTGCACGCCGTCTTGCGTTGATAATGCAACAAACCAGAACCAAGAACACTCGTCCCGTCAACTTGCAGAGTGAAAGTAAGAGTAATTTCATTAAAACTAGTGCATAATCGTAATTTCAGATGACTCCTGCAACGTTCTCCATACTTCTTGTCATTATCTACGACATCCAATCAAGTTGAGTAAAAAAAAGGAAGAGCAAACTGGAACAACGGCTCCAGTGTCGGTGAAAGAAAGAATCGCTCAGTTTGAGAACGCTGGGAACATTAAGGAAACTGAACTCATCAGTCGCTTCAAGACTGTTGAGCAACGTGGAATCTTATCATCGATTCCGTCTCCAAAGTACATTTGTTCATTCAAAGGTCTGCAGTCATTGGACTCATCGAAATCTGATGAGTTGTCTCTGCCAGCTTCTCCAAGAACACCGACATTACTGACCCAATCTTTGGGCAGCCTGGAGCCGTCAGACACGTCGGTTTCTACCGATTCGACTGCGCCAGCACCTTCATCGGAAGTGACGAGATCATCAGGAACAACGGCTTCTTCTGTAGCGTCATTGCTCTCATCTTCACCGGAATACGTGAAGCCTACAATGATTTCTACAGAGTCGTCCCTGTCAGGTTTGTCTTTGAGAGTAATATCATCACCAGAAACACTGCAATTTTCAGCGCCACAATTGGACAATTCGTTCTCTTCTAAATCTTCGTTTACAAAACTTGGCATGGGGCCCATTCCCCCGCCTTCCCCACCTCCGTCTTTTGCTCTGGTCAATAGCAGCCCCGTCAAATGGCCAAAGTATCATGTGCAACGCACCAGTGGCACCATCCACCAGGCCCACAACTTGGTGTACTTTGAGCGGGATGCTGCGGAGATGGCTGACTTCTTCAGGAACACTTCAAGCCACGGAAAATTGAAAAGAAGTCGAGCGTTCAGGAGAAAACCGGCAGTTGCGAGAAAGGAGATTGATAGATTGGACCTTATGATTCATTCAATCAGGAATGACAATGAATTGTTTCCTCCAGGATCCGACAAGTCTACGGACGCGGTGTTCCAGAAGATCAGAGATGTTCTCGCCAGAAACGAGCCAGTCCATTTAGTCATCAGCTTTGTGAGTTTGTTCAACTGCAAGAAACTCTGCCCAGTATACAAGGAGAAGTTGGAGAAAGGAGTTTTCAATCCGAAGACTGATGCAGATTTCTTTGCGGATCGGATTTCCAGGAAAAAGAGTTTCAAGCATCTGGCCAGCTTGTACGAGCTGTCGGCGAATGTCGGAAACATGGTTAGTTTATTTGTTTTAATTTTTTACATCGATTTTCAACATCTCATTATTTTTTTGAAATTGAAAAACTTTAAAACACTAAATTTGGAGCAAAAACTGAAATTTTTCAGCTGACAAATGTCGAGGAACGCATTCACCAAATTTTCGGTGTGATGGAAAAACTTCAGGAGGAGATTGTTGGCAAACTCCTGAATGCCGGGAAAAAGAATCAAGTTGCCTCCTTCCCGCTCTCATACTTGGAGCAGCTCCTCTCCATCCGATTCAAAAAAGATCGCTCAGTGAAAATAAGTCACTTCGTGGCAAAAGACTTTATGGATAAGAAGAGCCAACTCCAATCTCTGTTAGAAGCTATGGAGACGCTGGAAAAGGGGATGAACATAAAAGAACTCAAGGACGCCATCGCCGAGCAGGCCGTGAATGTTGATGTGATGAAGACGGAACTTGAAAACTTGCAACGAGAACTTAAAAAGGAAGGAAGAAAAGAAGGCTCGAAATTGTACAGAATCCTGCTGGAGACAAAAGCCAAACAGTTGCGGAAGATGAAACTTTGGATGACCAAGTTGATTGAGGTGGAGAAGCGCGCCGCCATTCATCTTTCCGCGGAGGGAATGAATATTTTCGAAATCTTCGACAAGCTGAAGAACGCTTCAAAACTGATTCTCGAGAAGATGGTGGGTTGTTTAGAACAATTTCATGAAAATCAAATTATAATTGCAGTAATCATCTTCGACTCTACAAATGGACAAGACGTCATCATCCTTGTTCCTTGATTACCTAATCTAATATGTACTGATCCATAATTTTCTTTTTTACCTATAATACATTTTCAAAACTGTTTTTTGGAACTCATTTCAATTATTTTTTCTCGTATCATTTTTACCTTTTGATTTTCTCGGTACACTTACCTAATATCCCAGTTTTGTTTAATAGAGTAATAGTCCGTTTGAGCTCCTCTCTGGTACACAATTTCTTAATTTGTTTTCTTTTGCAACCTCTATCAACCTGTGAACTGTTCCTCTGTTAACATTTGTCTATTTCCTTTATTTTTGTTAACGTTTTTCAATTTCTAATTGTTTTACAACGTTGTAATTTTTCAATTGGTAATAAACTGGTACTGAAAAACTGTTGTTTGGATTTTTAGGTTTGTCAACGTTTTTCCTCCACCGTTAGTAATCAATATCTACACCAGACATTCCTACCCAATGAAGAGTGAAGAGGCTCGCAGAGCTCTCGTCGAGAAGCTTAATTAGAGGTTTGATCCGCTTCAGCGTCTCTCAAAGGTGCACTCTGTCTGTTGTTTTCGTATAGCGGCTTGTGAAGGCCACCTGCTCTAATCTTGCGAGCCCGGCACCTGAGCCGTTGCTATAGGGATGGAGAGTTATTTGAGATTTGGAAAGCTATATAAACAAGATACTACTGATGTAAACGTGTGGAAAACCAATTTATTATTTCCAGTTTATAATTTGAAAAAATATAATATAAAAAAATACAATGGCACATGCAAGTTTTACAACAAAAAGGAAGCAAAAGTACAACACAGTTGTTAAAAATAAAGATAAACATTTATAATGAATAATCAAAACATAAAAAATAATTTAAAAATAATTTAATTGCGACGTGAAGTGACAAAAAAATAGAAAAGTGAATTTGTTGGAAAGTTGCCTAGCTTTTGAATTTTGAATTTTGACTAATAGGTTGATTGAACTGGTCGGCAATGATTGAAAAATGCGCTAGTTGAATTGGCATTCTTTGTCGCTTAACGTCGCAATTCAATTATCTTTGCAGCAATTTTTTGATCCAAATCGATGAAGAGGACGTCGTGAAGGTTGTCAAGAAGTTGTCGTTGTAGCTTGTTGGTAAGTTGTAGTTGTAGCTGAAAAGATATGCCATTTTCTTCGAAAAATGTTGTGTTTTTTGAAGTGAACGTGTTTTTTTTAATTTGAATTAAGGTAAATTTGAAAGTCTTTAGAATTTTTCACCAGTTTTTTGTAGTTTTCATGGAATAGAACTCACAATGCTTAATACTTTTTGCAGTTTGTTGTTGTCGTTCTCTCGCAGAATGTGGTCCGTGGTGTCCCTTTTTATGGATTAAAAATGATGTGGCTGGTTGTCAAGGATATCTGAAAAAGAAACAATACATTTAAAAAAATTTTTAAAGTTTTTTCTGGCTTTCGAAATCTTTTTCAAGTTAATGGTTCAAAATTTGTCAAATTTGATTTCCAAAATCACTCACAAATAGTTTTTCACACGTTTTGGTTCCAATAAACCAATTTGACTGTCTTATCGAGCCGTCGGAATGCATTGGAGCGCTGTAAAGTCAAAATTAGCACAAGAAAATAAGAACGATTTCAATTTGAAATTGAAGATCAACCTACTTATTGTTTCAGTACAATTTCTTTGAATTGAGCCGTTGTTGTTGAAAGAAGGCGTCGAACTGTAGTCCATGAAACTGGCTGATTAGTTAACTGAATATAAAACCATTTTTTTCAAAGATATCTTTGTAGCCATTTGAAAAAATGTTTTTGAGACGTTTTCAATATTTCTAACGTGTTGTTAAATTAGGTTTTATCGGGGAAAAGTTTTTGCAAAACAAAAAAACTCACTGTCTTACACGTTATCCATTTCTTGACAAAATCCGAGATTCTCATCGATTCCTTTCCTTCTGATCATCAAATGATTGGCATCATTGATTTGACAAGCGTTTCTGTTTTCCTAATTGAAAACTGGTTGTTCTGATGACCTCTATGTAAAACACTGCATATTTTGCTGTTGACTTGATTTTCTTGCAAGTATTTCTGAAGGACATGATAATTGAACCGTGGTACAGACTATGTCACCTACTCAGTGAGCTTGGCATTTGCTTATTTGACAATTAGCTGTTCCTCCAATATGTTCCATCTTTTATATTGCCTCGTTTATGAATTCGTCTTCTTTTCTCTCAAAATCTCTTCATAGTTGAAAACAAAGTTCCAAACATTTTCAACTGTGGATCGCTTTGTCAGAGCTATTTGAATATTTGTCTAAATAGACCGTCCTCATTCAAAGAAGTGAGGAGATTGCTGAGGTACCCAATCAGTTTCTTGATCTGGAACTTTGTCTTCGGCTCCCACTCGAAGCGGGAGAGAAGCTGCTTACTTGCTCCAGCTCCTCACCCCATCACCCGTCGGTGATGGGGGATCCCTGAGCAGAGGAATTTATTGCGGTTTTTTGCTGGCAGCTTCATTGCCTATGCAGCTAGGGCACGTGTTTCGAAAAAGAAATGGTTTTTCTTATTTTCTTCTGGTTCCTCGGAGTTCCGATGGCATGCCATAAGTGGAAAAACTCCGGCTTTCATTGCCATTGCTGTCTTCTTATGGAACTTCTCTATCTCATTCTTGAGTTTGGATTCCCCATCACCCGTCGGTGATGGGGAATTCCGAATGGAGTCTCGAGACGTTATTCACTTGTACTCCTTTTCTTTTCATCCATTTCTTGATCTGGATCTTTCCCATCACCCGTCGGTGATGGGGAATTCCGAATGGAGTCTCGAGACGTTATCCACTTGTACTCCTTTTCTTTTCATCCATTTCTTGATCTGGATATTTCCCATCACCCGTCGGTGATGGGAAATTCCGAATGGAGTCTCGATTCGTAGTCCACTTTCTTTCCATCCATTTCTTGATCTGGATATTTCCCATCACCCGTCGGTGATGGGAAATTCCGAATGGAGTCTCTTTGCATTCGAAGAAATTTTCGACAGACCTCTTCAAAACGACGTCCATTGTTTCGGGATCCTTTATTAGAACGACTCCTGAAGAAATTGATGTCAGTGCATCAAACAGTTTATAATGAGGAAAAGAGAAGGTAAAATTGAAAAAATCATTCAAAATATCAATCAAAATGTCCCTTCGATCGCACAGAATGCGAGATAATCCGCGCAAATTTGCAGCAAGTGAGAGTGCTGATGCATAAATATAAGCTTTCTTCTTATCTTTTTTTCTTATTTTGACAAGCTGTGGCAAATTTTGACTCATCCTAATAAGAGTTAAAATGAAGAAAAAACTACCGAAAACTCAAGTTTACTGTGTCAAATTGGTCTACCAAAAAACTCTTCTTATCTGCTTGAAATCATGGAAATTTGTCAGGTCTAATCGCGCATATTTCATAAATTCACGATGTTTGCTTCTTTCTTACGATTTCTATGAGGATTGGGGGTTCGAAATCAGCAGAAAACTGCTTATAAATCATGAGAAAGTATTAAAAACGGACAAAAAATATTCCAAACAAGAAAAGAAATCGGAAAAATGAAAGAGAAACCCTTTGGGCACACGGATAGACAAGAAGAGAGGGTTGTCGAGAACAACGTTCGATTTTTGGACAGGCCCTCTGCACCCGTTGGATGACTACACAGCACAATGCCACATGACCCACGATCGCATTCAGCAAATGCGCTCCGCTGGACTCCGACGCTGTTTTTTGAGTTTTTTCAGCATGTGGTTTAGAATACAAGACGGGAGTTGGTTAAAAATCAGCAAATACAGTCTGTAGACTATGTTTTTGTAGTAAATAAAGCAAAACATTGAAATGAAAAATAGATTGTCTTGTCATGGGCAAGATGGCGTTAGTTTCTGCGCAGACACCGTTTTTTTGCGCCGACAATGTGCATCAGAAAACGCAAGTTCATAAGTTTTTTTTAGACAGAACGGCACATCACCTTGAATTAAATTATTGTAATTCAAAGCGTATCCGTAATTGAAAATCGTATTGGTTTAGTAATTTTTGTTGTTTGTTAAAACACACTCTAAAAAATATGCAAAACTTCTATCACCTTCTTGAAAAACACATTAAAACACTATCATTGCCCCATTATTCAAATTTTCGATGATTCAACCATCTTTCCTCTCTTCTGACTGCTATATAAATCGACCATTCCGTTTCCTTTCCGTCTTATTTTTTCGTCATAGCTCCTTTCTTTCAAAACAAAACTAGTGAAAGAATTCTTCAAAACTCACAAAGTCTTTTCGGTTCGCCGCTAAAAATCTGTTTTACTATTGTCATTCGTTCTCACTTTTGCTCACTTCGAATAAAAATATGTTACTATTTTTTATTTCAGAAAACGAACGATATCTTCTTGAATTGCAAAATGACGCAAGAACAACCTGCTAGACGGAACAAAAGTGAGAACTCAATCAAAATCGTGTTTTTTCTTATCCAATGTTTTCAGGCATTGCACGTCGTCTTGCGCTAATAATGCAACAAACAAGAACCAAGAACACTTCTTCTGTCAACTTTCGCAATGAAAGTGGGTGTCAAACTTTATTTTAAAAAAGTAAATAATCATAATTTCAGATGACTCCTTCAACGTTCTCCATACTTCTTGTCATTATCTGCGACATCCAATCAAGTTGAGTAAAAAAAAGGAAGAGCAAACTGGAACAACGGCTCCAGTGTCGGTGAAAGAAAGAATCGCTCAGTTTGAGAACGCTGGGAACATTAAGGAAACTGAACTCATCAGTCGCTTCAAGACTGTTGAGCAACGTGGAATCTTATCATCGATTCCGTCTCCAAAGTACATTTGTTCATTCAAAGGTCTGCAGTCATTGGACTCATCGAAATCTGATGAGTTGTCTCTGCCAGCTTCTCCAAGAACACCGACATTACTGACCCAATCTTTGGGCAGCCTGGAGCCGTCAGACACGTCGGTTTCTACCGATTCGACTGCGCCAGCACCTTCATCGGAAGTGACGAGATCATCAGGAATAACGGCTTCTTCTGTAGCGTCATTGCTCTCATCTTCACCGGAATACGTGAAGCCTACAATGATTTCTACAGAGTCGTCCCTGTCAGGTTTGTCTTTGAGAGTCAAACCATCACCAGAAACATAGTCATTTTCAGCGCCATCATTGGACAATACGTTCTCCTCTAAATCTTCGGTTACGAAACTTGGCATGGGGCCCATTCCCCCGCGTCCCCCACCTCCGTCTTTTGCTCTGGTCAATAGCAGCCCCGTCAAATGGCCAAAGTATCATGTGCAACGCACCAGTGGTACCATCCACCAGGCCCACAACTTGGTGTACTTTGAGCGGGATGCTGCGGAGATGGCTGACTTCTTCAGGAACACTTCAAGCCACGGAAAATTGAAAAGAAGTCGAGCGTTCAGGAGAAAACCGGCAGTTGCGAGAAAGGAGATTGATGGACTGGACCTTATGATTCATTCCATCAGGAATGACAGTGAATTGTTTCCTCCAGGATCCGACAAGTCGACGGACGCGGTGTTCCAGAAGATCAGAGATGTTCTCGCCAGAAACGAGCCAGTCCATTTAGTCATCAGCTTTGTGAGTTTGTTCAACTGCAAGCAACTCTGCCCAGTATACAAGGAGAAGTTGGAGAAAGGAGTTTTCAATCCGAAGACTGATGCAGATTTCTTTGCGGATCGGATTTCCAGGAAAAAGAGTTTCAAGCATCTGGCCCGCTTGTACGAGCTGTCGGCGAATGTCGGAAACATGGTTAGTTTATTTGTTTTAATTTTTTACATCGATTTTCAACATCTCATTATTTTTTTGAAATTGAAAAACTTTAAAACACTAAATTTGGAGCAAAAACTGAAATTTTTCAGCTGGCAAATGTCGAGGAACGCATTCACCAAATTTTCGGTGTGATGGAAAAACTTCAGGAGGAGATTGTTGGCAAACTCTTAAACGCCGGGAAAAAGAATCAAATTGCCTCTTTCTCACTCTCAAACTTGGAGCAACTCTTCTCCATCCGATCCAGAAAGGACCGCTCAGTGAAAATAAGTAACTTCGTGGCAAAAGACTTTATGGATAAGAAGATCCAACTCCAATCTCTGTTAGAAGCTATGGAGCTGCTGGGAATGGGGATGAGCATGAATGAACTCAAGGACGCCATTGCCGAGCAAACCGTGAATGTTGATGTGATGAAGATGGAACTTGAAAACCTGCAACAAGAACTTAAAAAGGAAGGAAGAAAAGAAGGCTCGGAATTGTACAGAATCCTGCTGGAGACAGAAGCCAAACAGTTGCGGAAGATCAAACTTCGGATGACCAAGTTGATTGAGGCGGAGAAACACGTAGCCATTCATCTTTGCACGGATGGGATGAATATTTTCGAAATCTTCGACAAGCTGAAGAACGCTTCGAAACTGATTCTGGAGCAGATGGTGGGTTGTTTAGAACAATTTCATGAAAATAAAAATGTAATTGCAGTAATCTTCTTCGACTCTACAAATGGACAACACGTCATCATCCTGATCCTTGATTACAAAATCTAATATGAACTAATCCATACTTTTCCTTACTAACTAGGTTTTCAATACTCTTTTTTTGGAACTCATTTCAATTATATTTTTTTTCCTATCACTTTTACCTTCTAATTCTCTCGGTACATTTTCCTACTCTCTCATTCTTGTTCATTAGATTGATAGTCTGCATGAGCTCCTCTTCGTTACACGATTTCTTTTCTTCAACCTCTACCAACCAAATGTTTTCTTTATTAACACTTGTCTATTATATTTGCTTTATTTTTCTCAATGTCCTTCAACTTCTAATTGTTTGACAACGTTGTAATTTTTCAATTGGTAATAAACTGGTACTGAAAAACTGTTGTTTGGATTTTTAGGTTTGTCGACGGTTTTCTTCTACCGTTAGTAACTAATATCGTCTAATATCGACAGTTCTATCTAACGGTCAATGTAACAGCGAAAGATACTCTGTTTCCTCTGCTCTCTATGTTGCACTGACCCCCTCACTTAATTGAGTGCATCGATTGGTAAAACGGAACATTGCGGTGACCATTCGTTCGACATCTGCCCTCTTTCCCTTCAGTCTGAACGTTCTTGTTGCCATAACGCTCTGATCCCTTTTCATATTAGAATTTATTTGATTACTTTTCCTCCCCGATCTTTCAGCTTGCTTATCTCAATCGTTAACTGAATTCAATTTGCAGAAATTCAGTCGCACAACACTTGAACTGATGGCCTTCCACCTCGCTCATTTGGTACGCTCATTTCTCCGTTTATAGCAATATGATATTGTTTCAGAGCTCAATTACGATCGGAAAGCAAGAAAAGCGACCTGTGGAAGCATACAAATCGGCTTGCGATGCACCTTCTCAAGCCGCCTGGGAGACAAATTGAGACTGGAGAGGTGTTCATCCTAATCCCCCTTCAGACGTGAGGGGGATCACAAAGACACACATTGTTTTGCCAAATGAGAAGACTCCAATTGCTGACATTACGGAAAAATTGGAACTGGATGGGGGGGGGGGGGGGGGGGTGGGGACTGGAGAGCGATCCTGATCCCCCTTCAGATCAGTGAAAATGACCCCTTGCTACTATCTACAACTTGAAAAGTAAGGATCTGTCGGAACCATGCATGAAGAAACACCAGGATTACAGAGAACCTGGAACTGGATGGGAATAAGGAGCCAAAGTGGAAAAGGGAACAGGAGAGCCATCCTGATCCCGGTTCAGGTCATTGAAAATGACCCCTTGCTAATATCTGGAACTAGAAAAGTAAGGATCTGTCGGAACTCTACATGAAGAAACACCAGGATTACAGAGAACGTGGAACTGGATGGGAATAAGGAGCCAAAGTGGAAAAGGGGGCAGGAGAGCCATCCTGATCCCGGTTCAGGTCATTGAAAATGACCCCTTGCTAATATCTGCAACTAGAAAAGTAAGGATCTGTCGGAACTCTACATGAAGAAACACCAGGATTACAGAGAACGTGGAACTGGATGGGAATAAGGAGCCAAAGTGGAAAAGGGGGCAGGAGAGCCATCCTGATCCCGGTTCAGGTCATTGAAAATGACCCCTTGCTAATATCTGCAACTAGAAAAGTAAGGATCTGTCGGAACTCTACATGAAGAAACACCAGGATTACAGAGAACGTGGAACTGGATGGGAATAAGGAGCCAAAGTGGAAAAGGGGGCAGGAGAGCCATCCTGATCCCGGTTCAGGTCATTGAAAATGACCCCTTGCTAATATCTGCAACTAGAAAAGTAAGGATCTGTCGGAACTCTACATGAAGAAACACCAGGATTACAGAGAACGTGGAACTGGATGGGAATAAGGAGCCAAAGTGGAAAAGGGGGCAGGAGAGCCATCCTGATCCCGGTTCAGGTCATTGAAAATGACCCCTTGCTAATATCTGGAACTAGAAAAGTAAGGATCTGTCGGAACTCTACATGAAAAAACACCAGGATTACAGAGAACGTGGAACTGGATGGGAATAAGGAGCCAAAGTGGAAAAGGGGGCAGGAGAGCCATCCTGATCCCGGTTCAGGTCATTGAAAATGACCCCTTGCTAATATCTGGAACTAGAAAAGTAAGGATCTGTCGGAACTCTACATGAAAAAACACCAGGATTACAGAGAACGTGGAACTGGATGGGAATAAGGAGCCAAAGTGGAAAAGGGGGCAGGAGAGCCATCCTGATCCCGGTTCAGGTCATTGAAAATGACCCCTTGCTAATATCTGGAACTAGAAAAGTAAGGATCTGTCGGAACTCTACATGAAGAAACACCAGGATTACAGAGAACGTGGAACTGGATGGGAATAAGGAGCCAAAGTGGAAAAGGGGGCAGGAGAGCCATCCTGATCCCGGTTCAGGTCATTGAAAATGACCCCTTGCTAATATCTGGAACTAGAAAAGTAAGGATCTGTCGGAACTCTACATGAAGAAACACCAGGATTACAGAGAACGTGGAACTGGATGGGAATAAGGAGCCAAAGTGGAAAAGGGGGCAGGAGAGCCATCCTGATCCCGGTTCAGGTCATTGAAAATGACCCCTTGCTAATATCTGGAACTAGAAAAGTAAGGATCTGTCGGAACTCTACATGAAGAAACACCAGGATTACAGAGAACGTGGAACTGGATGGGAATAAGGAGCCAAAGTGGAAAAGGGGGCAGGAGAGCCATCCTGATCCCGGTTCAGGTCATTGAAAATGACCCCTTGCTAATATCTGGAACTAGAAAAGTAAGGATCTGTCGGAACTCTACATGAAAAAACACCAGGATTACAGAGAACGTGGAACTGGATGGGAATAAGGAGCCAAAGTGGAAAAGGGGGCAGGAGAGCCATCCTGATCCCGGTTCAGGTCATTGAAAATGACCCCTTGCTAATATCTGCAACTAGAAAAGTAAGGATCTGTCGGAACTCTACATGAAGAAACACCAGGATTACAGAGAACGTGGAACTGGATGGGAATAAGGAGCCAAAGTGGAAAAGGGGGCAGGAGAGCCATCCTGATCCCGGTTCAGGTCATTGAAAATGACCCCTTGCTAATATCTGCAACTAGAAAAGTAAGGATCTGTCGGAACTCTACATGAAGAAACACCAGGATTACAGAGAACGTGGAACTGGATGGGAATAAGGAGCCAAAGTGGAAAAGGGGGCAGGAGAGCCATCCTGATCCCGGTTCAGGTCATTGAAAATGACCCCTTGCTAATATCTGCAACTAGAAAAGTAAGGATCTGTCGGAACTCTACATGAAGAAACACCAGGATTACAGAGAACCTGGAACTGGATGGGAATAATGAGCCAAAGTGGAAAAGGGAACAGGAGAGCCATCCTGATCCCGGTTCAGGTCATTGAAAATGACCCCTTGCTAATATCTGGAACTAGAAAAGTAAGGATCTGTCGGAACTCTACATGAAGAAACACCAGGATTACAGAGAACGTGGAACTGGATGGGAATAAGGAGCCAAAGTGGAAAAGGGGGCAGGAGAGCCATCCTGATCCCGGTTCAGGTCATTGAAAATGACCCCTTGCTAATATCTGCAACTAGAAAAGTAAGGATCTGTCGGAACTCTACATGAAGAAACACCAGGATTACAGAGAACGTGGAACTGGATGGGAATAAGGAGCCAAAGTGGAAAAGGGGGCAGGAGAGCCATCCTGATCCCGGTTCAGGTCATTGAAAATGACCCCTTGCTAATATCTGCAACTTGAAAAGTAAGGATCTGTCGGAACTCTACATGAAGAAACACCAGGATTACAGAGAACCTGGAACTGGATGGGAATAATGAGCCAAAGTGGAAAAGGGAACAGGAGAGCCATCCTGATCCCGGTTCAGGTCATTGAAAATGACCCCTTGCTTATATCTACAACTTGAAAAGTAAAGCAGAGGTCGAGGAACGCATTCACCAAATCTTCGGCAGGATGAAGAAAATCTGGCAAATGGGAAAAAAATCAAGTTGCCCTTTGGGAGAAGCGCCACTCTCAACAATCATAAACACTAAAGAAGCAAGATTTCAACAGTGCCGTCCGCGGAAATAAGCCATACAATAGACCGGTAAGTTGTGCTCAGCAGAAGTAAACGATTCTGCAGAAAATGATAAATTTAATAGTGTGTTATTTTCAGATCAAATATCAACAAATTGATGAATTCAACGTGTTTATGAACTAGAGGCCGGAGTGGAATCAAGGATAAAGGTTCTTAACCAAAGTTCACTACCACGTATCGACGACCAGGACAAAGAGTTAGTGAAAAATACAAACAATATCAATAGACAAAGTTGTTTCAGCGGATCGTTCAGTTCTGATAGTGACGTCCGCCCAGAAAAGACATCTACGATCAGTTCAGCGACTTGTCCAGAAGCCAACGACATCCACTCTGACATTACCGTTACTGGAATCGATATTACGAACATCAAAATGCTATCTTCAACTGGAAAGATATGCCGCTCAATTATTTTGATCAATCTGCCGGTAAGCGTAACTTGAAAACCGAACTGGATCAATGTTTTCCAGCTCACTACCACCTTGAACAGCTGATTGTCCACAACTCGTTGAGCTTCCCTGACAGACCGGGCAGCGTCGATTATCAGAAGAAAGATGTATTCTGCCAGCAAATGCTCATCCCGATCATTCGATTCTTTGATTTCTGAAAAGTCTGAAAAAAGTTATTTCTAACCTGTTAACATTGTATTTTGTAATATGCACTCACAGCAAATTTTAGACCACTCTCTCTCTTTAACATGTTTTTTTTTTGCAGTTCAAGCAATCACCATTGTAAATTTTGAATTCCTCACACTTATTTTGAAGTATTTTTAAAATTTGAACAATAAAACTGTTTTAAATCATTGTTTTTTATTAATTGCGGTTTTCATAATGTCACAATGAGAGAGTGAAGCAAGCTTCAAGAATGAACAAGGATGAAATTATGTTGATCAGTAAGTAAGCAGTGAATCAATCTTTACAGAGTATTCAAATAGGACATGAGAATCGTGTATTTGGATTTGACAATATCATTTGTTTATATGGTGAAATAGCAAGTTACCACTTTCATCCTCCGTCTCTAACAAAATGGTATTCAGTGCTGCCCTTTCCAGACCGAGCCACCTGTATTGTACATCGTTTCCTGGATGGACAGTAGGAGGAACTGTGTTGAGGTCAGCCTGCAGACCTAGTATCGACTCGTTCCGATGACCTTTCCTTTGCCATTGCCCTTTGTTTAGTCGCGTCTCTTATTCAGTTGTCTTGCGTTTGCGCTGTTGGTCTGTAATTTTAGTCAAACGCAACACATGTTATTAGCTTTCCTTACTGATCTTTCACTGTAGCTGCGTTTATAATCACTTCTTTCCAGTCTCTCCAATCCTATCCGTAGTTTTCGAATCGAATTTGCACATGGATTCTCGAACTCGGCTTAGCAGATCAATGAACACAATCTCATCTCGAACGGTACCTCCACTTGCACCTTTCAAAAGGATAAAAATTATTTTTCAGCCCTTCGCTCCTTATAACACGTTGCGAGGCGAACGTTCATTGTGCGAATACCCGATGTACACGGGACATTCGAGTGCATTGCCAACAAAAAGGATTATGTTGGATAAGCCGAAAAGTGGTGCGGAAAGTACTAGAAATTCTGAAGCTGATGATAAGAATTATGCTGCAAACCATGCAAATCCAGTTCACATGCAGCCGTCATCAATAATCCACCCGCACGGCCTGTATGCTCTCCCACAAGGCCACTTCGTTCGCGGGCCGCTTATTCCTGTTCAACGCCTTCCTGTTCATCAGATTGGAAACCACGATGGAGGTCAACATCAGTACTCACTAATGCACGTCCCTCAAGCTTGCCTACCACTTGCGCAGCCACACACGCTGTATCATCCCATTCAGCAGCACCAGATGCAACCGCAACAAGGACACCTGCTGAAATCGTACATTCCGAATCCCGAAAATCATCCAAATCTGCACTTGCCACAAATGCAACAGCCGCTGCAACCACAGGGCGTGTTCTACCCTGTCCAGCCATACCGTCCACAAGGGTTTTTTGTTCAAGTTCCGCACATGCAACATGTGGCGCAGTGTGTACCAGCTATGAAGCAAATGGAAGTGACAGCGGAACGCAAGAAAAGTGCAGCATCACCATCTCCAAATTCCTCAGATCTGCTCCAGGCTCAAGCGTCTTTACCTGCCAACCGGCAGTGGCAGGAGCTGACGATTGAGGAGCAAAATGAGCTCCGTCAAATGCTGAGCCGAAGCCTTCCAGTACAATCCGCAGCTCCAGTAGTCGCTCTCCCGGATAAAATGAAGCTTGGATACATTCAGAGCAGGAAAGAGCTTCTCAAAGTGCTCAACAATGCCGAGCAAGGGTGCTCGGAACTCTCCTTCAAGGATACATCAGCATTTCCCAAGAGTTCCGCTGAGAACAAGCCCATGACCCATGAACACGATGATGTGGAGAACGAATTGTTCTGGTGCGAGACACAATAAAGAATCAAAACGTTTCGTTTTTCAGGGACCGCTCATTTCCCATCCATGAACAGCATATTGCTAACACTGGAGATGTTACTAAAGCCACCAAGAATGAGTACGAAATCATAACCTGTCGCTCTATTTTAAATTTGATTTTTCAGAGTGCAGGGCAAGGAGAAGTGTGAGATTCGCGATGCGAACATTGGTGCAAAACAAGAGAGCAACGAGATTCATGTGTTGATAACAAACTATATGACGGGATTGCAATTAACGTTTGTTTCGAAACTTTAGTGCGATGTTAATTGTGAACATTTTAGCATGGGCTCAAAACATATTAAGACCACGGCTGATAAAAACGTCCGCAACGACGATCGTCTGCTTGAAATCACGCTGATTTCTATGCCACTGCGAATCAAGCGGTACTATGCGTACCGTCGAAGACTCCAAAAGGGTATTGGCTTCCCTGAAAGGCCATATAATTGTAAGCATATTATAAGTTTTTGGTGACTTTTGAATTTTTTCAGCAATGGGGAAGCTGCTTATTCATCATGGCCAATTGCACTCCGTCACATCTACTAAAGAAGAAAAAAATGAGTTCATAAAATTAGCACTTTGTCACCTGGACACTTTCAATGATTTTCACGAGCACAGCTCATTTCTTAAACAGTTTATTATGTCCCTCAGAAGTCACGAAGACACTATATTTTTGAAGGACGTGACGATCCTGAATAAACTGATTGCGGACTACGCGCCGCGCACTCCTGCATTCATCTGGGACTATTGTGTGATCTGTTTATTGAAAAATAATTGATTCCAATGTTATAATGTATTGATATATTTTATTTTCTATTTATTTTCCATGTACAATAAAATAAATCTGTGAAATCTGTGAATTTTTCAAATGTGTCTTTCAGTTATGCTTCAAAAGAAGTTACCTTGTGGACAATACGAGAAAAAAGTATTCTCTGTAAAATTTGTAATATGCTCTCTGCAAATATAAATCGCATAAGTCGTATTTGGAGTTATTTTGGACCAGTGACAGCTGATGTACTGGTAAAAAATTTTATTTTTGCTTATAGTTTTCAGAGCTTTTATACATATTGTCTTTTATATGTATGTAGATGTTTCTACGGATGAAAGAAACCAACATAATAACTGTTTCTAGAAAAAAAACACATTTACTTCGATAGCACGTGTCTGCTAATTATATAACCAAAGATAAGGTGTCATTCAATATTGGATGACATTCAGATACAGAAGATCACTAATGAAATTGAATTTTCTCGAAGAGTAATGATCTCTGACAACTTGTGATACCATTTTTTTCATTTTTACCATTACGCATCGTTTTTTGATAACCACGACTGTGATTTTATAAAATTGTTCGATCGTATTTTAACGTTGCCCTTCGAAGGATTTGCTGACCCCTCCCTTCGAATAATCCAACCCCTCCCCCTCCCACCACCTGGCCTACCCGTCATCGATTGAACCGAACGTCCCTCCGTTGCCATTGCCCCTTGTTTAGCTGTGACCTCCTTACCCCTCTCTTGTTCCACGTCATCCCTTTCAGTTCGATTTGTTCTCCACTCTCATTTGCCCGATCTCTTTGATGGTGGGTAGCTGCCATTGATAGTTCCTTCTTTTCAACGTATCTGTGTTTTCCGCGTGTCTCTTCCGCTGAAACTCATCACGTTTCACTCGCAAAATTTCAAATTTGCAGTAATGTTTGATCCAACTCAACAAACTGGCGCGGGGAGCAATGTCCAGTCGAATGCTTTGTTTTATTACCCGGTATATTAATTCAAAAAGTTTAAAATTGTATTCCAAACTATTTCAGACGCCGTATTCATACACCGCAAGGCGTCAGTGGCAGGAACGCGCTGCGAATTCCACCGAATTTCAACCGGGACGTCGCGAGCATCACTTGAGAGGGCCGACCCCCGCCGAATGCCTTCCGGAAATCACTGGATATGCTGCGGTTACAATTCGCATCCCGGTTCTGAGATGCGAGCCTTCAGCTGCTGCTTTGGAATTCTACCAGAATAGTCAACACGCCCGGGACTGTTTTCCTTATGGATTCTATGCGCAAAACGAGGAGAGCGAAGTGGCGCACAGGCAGTTCCCGACCAATCTGCCCATTGTTGAAATCCAGCCTCTTCGCCCAATGGCTACCCAGCCCATGCTGTCTCAAGACGTCCGAGTGTGGGAGAAACAAGCTCGGGAGATGCAAGCTCAGGAGATGCAAGCTCAGGAGATCCGTGCTCAGGAGATCCGTGCTCAGGAGATCCGTGCTCAGGAGATCCGTGCTCAGGAGATCCGTGCTCAGGAGATCCGTGCTCAGGAGATCCGTGCTCAAGAAATCCGTGCTCAAGAAATCCGTGCTCAAGAAATCCGTGCTCAAGAAATCCGTGTTCAAAATTTGCGTGCTCAAGAGGCGCAGATTCGAGAGATGCATTCTCGAGAGATGCATGCACAAAAGGTCCGTGCGCAAGAGATTCGTGCACAGGAGATGCGTGCTCAGAAGATGCGTGCTCAGGAGATCCATGCTCAGGAGATGCGTGCTCAGGAGGTTCGTGCTCAGGAGGTTCGTGCTCAGGAGAACGATGAGCAGGATTACGATGAGCAGGATTACGATGATCAAGAGTATGATGAGCAGGAGTACGATGAGCAGGATTACGATGGGCAGGAGGACCATGCTCAGGAAAACCACGCTCAGGAGGCCCGTGCTCAGGAGAACCATGACCAGAAGAACCATGACCAGGAGAACCATGATCAAGAGAACGATGATCCGGAAAACGATGATAAGGAGAACCAAAATAAGAAGATCCAAAATAAGAAGATCCATGGTCAGAAGATCCATGGTCAGAAGATCCATGGTCAGAAGGTTTTCCGGGAAAAGGTTTTCCATGCCGCCTTGAGCCAGAATGCACCCTCCAAAGCTACGTCTTCTCCGGTGGATCAGCGTCACAACCGTCCCGATGATGAACTCTCTGTCGCTCTGTCAGAACATGTTGATGAAACTCCTGTGGACACTTCTGCCGCTGTCATCATAAAAGACGCTGACGCCAGAAAGAACGCCGAGTTCCAGTCGGTTCCCAAACACTTGTCGTTCGACCAGGCAAACCTTTCGGAAAAAGCCAAGGAGGCAATGCAATGCGCCATCAACGAGCTCAAGAGATCCAGGGATCTTGCCAAGGAGAAGCTGAAAGTGCTCGACAAGGCCGCGCCAAGCGCCATCGGAGAAACTGAGTCTGTCAGCGTGAAAGTGCAGCCACAAAGGTAAGAAAGGTCTGTAAACAAAAATTGAGATGTCTTTTCAGTGCTCATGACGATTCCGAGCAGGTCCAAAGCGGCACTGATGAGCCATGCTCCAGCAGTTCTATCCGTCCGGTGCCTCAAAGTGGAGAAACCACTCAAAAAACTGAACACAGGTATGAAATTTGAAGTTGTCCCTCAATTCAAACAGTGTCATTTGCAGTTCAAAGAGAAAGGCTAACAAGAAGAAGAAGAATAAGAAGAAGAAGAATGCGAAGGTCGAAAAGGAGGACGATGAACAGGTGTTCGAGGATGCCTTCATTTACAACATGAAATTGCAAATGGACCTCTACTTTAAAGTTCGTCTAGAAGTGCGCCAAAATCAACTTGTTCCGTTCGAGCACACAGAAGGTGAGCTAAAGCCGAGTCCAACAAAAACGATATTTTTACAGAAACTCAACTCTACACTTTGGAGAAGACGCTCATCAACCATGCCAGGGTACTGGAAGGGGAACCGGATGTGAAACTGAAGGAAGAGTTCTGCCGTCAAGTTCTCTCCGATCTTCCCACGATGGAGATCGACAAGCCGGAAGACCGACAGAAACTCACCCGAATGTTCAAGATCTTCACCGAGCGCAATGATGAGATCCTCATCATTGATAGCGCATTCCTCAGCGCAGTCATGGCCAATTCCGATGAAAGGCCTGCGGAACTCCTTCTACTGTACTGCTTGTCGTCTTGTGAGCACACATGTGATCAGAAAGATCTCACTGCCTGCAGGAACAATGCAGCTGCCAGGATGCGTAAAATGTTAGTTTCTGTAATGCATTTTCAAGTTTTATCGTGTTTATTTCAGCACTGCGTATAAACCTACCAACCCCATGGATCCTCGGGTGGACAGATATTATGACTTGCGTCGAGTCGCTGCCATTGCAAAGTTTTTACCGACTAAAAGTGAGAATGGTAATCTAAACTTGTAATCAGTTACCAATATTTACACCTACTTTTTTCAGAAGCAAACTTTAGTGTGTTCGAGAGAGCCCTCTACCAAAATTTCCTCGATGCATCTGAACCACTTACGGAAAGAGACATCCAGTTCAAGAACACGGTGTGCAGAGTTTTGATCCATCAGTTGAAAGAATGGGAGCTCCCGGAAGATATACAAACCGTTCTCGCCGACTTCTACACCTACCTCATCACCCGCAGCGATGACATCCTGCTGAGAGACGTTGTTGTGCTCAACTCCATGTTCTCCCACGAGAACCCCCCAGAGTTCTTCTACTACTATTACCAGTTGTGTGTCCGGACCCTCCCCTGTTGATTTGATCTGTATTTTAACTGTCAACTTATTGTAAATTTTCATGTATTGCGGCTACCACTTTGAATCATATGAATAAATATTTAGTCTGCAAACTTGTTGTTTTTATCAGGTTTCTTGAGAGTGAAATCAGGTGATGAAGGAGCTTTAGCTCTAACACTAGTGATATAATCCGTTAAGCCACATGATCTTGAGCCGGCTTATAAGGAGATTACATTTTCGAGTCTCTCAAAACAACACATTCTCTCATGGATTCGTATAGTGGAAACCAAAGAGCAGTCAGGTGCTCTGCGAGCACGTCATGCATCTGATTATGCACCTGACGGCGTTATGTTATGAAATCACATAGTATACATTGATGATTAGCCCCGTAGAGAACAACGCGAGAATGTTGCCCACTTTAGTGCGCAAGAACACAGCAGGTCAAGGGTATATCTCTTTTTTGGAGTGGAAAATATTTCTTTGTGTAATTAACAAAGTAAGAATAACTTCAATCTTATTTATTTCAAATTTTTAATAATAACAATTAAAAATTGAGCATTGATCCTTGGAGATGACCTGAAAATGACTCAATAAATGAAAGTATCAGATTTAGTGTAACTTACTCTTACAATTATTTGCCATGCCGCAGAGCTCCACCGTTCCCATGTCGACCTTTAAATGGCATCTAAGGCCTAATTGATCTGAAAATGCCTCAATAAATGAAAGTATCAGGTTTAGTGTAACTTACTTTTACAATTATTTGCCATGCCGCATATTTCCACGGTTCCCATGTCGACCGTCAAGTGACATCTCAATCCTAAATTATTTGAAAATGCCTCAATAAATGAAAGTATCAGATTTAGTGTAACTTACTTTTACTATTATTTTGCATCCCGCACAGTTCTACCGTTCCCATGTCGACCTTAAGGTGACATCTCAATCTGAAATCTATTTTTAGAAAAATTTCCAGTAATTCAAAACAAACCTTTTTCTTTCAATTTATTAATTTCAAATTTAAAAACGAATTCATCTCGATTCACATTATCAGATTCAAACTTTTATTCATCAATTCATTATGAATATTTCCATGATAAAATAGATTCAGAAGAATAAGGAGAGCGGACACCACAGGCGCCCAACAGAAGGGAAATAAATGAAATGGGGGACTTGTGAGAGATACGAAAACCTTTTCTCTAACCGCACACTATTTCTCCTCTAGCTTGAGTACATACTTTGTCCCCCGCCCATTCCTAATGACGCACGAGGGCTGACATTGACGTAAAGGAAATTATTCACGGGAATGTGCCTTTGTTCAATGTGAACCAGGAAAGGAGGGAGGTGGTGTGTGAAATCTAAAATTTTGGAGTGCAACAAAAAGAAGGAATGGTTAGTTTTAGAACATTGAAAAATTCCACTGCGAAATGCCGGTAGTAACTTTTTTGTTCATTTTCGTGTTGGAAAAGTAGGGTTTTAGGCCTCAGAGCTAGAAAAAAAAAGAGTTTCGTTGATTTTTGAAAATTTAGTTAGTGCAACTTTTGTGTCAAGTCAAATCTTTATCACTTGTCCAGTAACCTACACTCAACATGTTTCCCAAATAGCTAGGTGAAAAGCTGATAGTTATCAGATTGCAAAGGTACAATTGGGGGACCTTTTAATTAAAATTTTACACTGAACGGCTCTGGCGACTGACAACGTCTGTGAATATTGATAAGCTACTTAATACTCGAAAAGCTACTTGACAAATAATGGACTTGCGCGCTTTTTTCTCTTTCCAAGTCCAAATTGCTATGTATGTGCAAAATTACCTAAACCCCTATACCCAAATATACCACCATTTTTAACCCAGGATCTTCTAGAATCTGTAAAAAACGAGAAATGAATAAAACAGGTGCTCTCCACCAACTTCTGGCTTTTATGCAGACTGTCGGCATCATTGAGCGGTTTCTTGTCGTTTTCTGTGAAATTTGCTCTCAAACTCGGGTCGATTTGGTGGTTTCCCACTTTCGTCAACTTCCGAGATAAGAGAAAATTCACAGAAGCGACAAGGCAATGTCAGCGACGACGAAGATGATAGACATGTAGTTCAGTTGATCGGAGTGAAGGTGTTGAGTTGGTGGACGTCTTCAGCGGCGGTGGAACGCAGAACGTCATCGGAATAAGTGACCACGCAAACCAGGAGTTTTGTCGTCGTCATTGTCATTTTATTGATCGTCTTCGAGCAATCACTGATATTTGGAGTACTGTCTGACGTAGCTAAAATGAACATTCTTCAAAAACAGATTGAACGTAGTTAATGCTTACTCGATATAAAGTGTCGGGTGTTACTGGGATGCAAAAATGGGATGCGGAAGGTGTTCTCGTGGACGATGCCGTCGTCAATCACATTGGCGTCAGGAACTGAAAATTTTGATTTCGTTTCCTTTTTTTAAATTTTAATTTTTTGAGTATTACCTCACATCATCTCAATGTTGATCCATCTCTGTCTTTTGCCAGTCTTATTTTGATCAGCAGTTTGCTCAACGATCTGTCTTCATTCGTCTGGAAGAGCATTGCAGTTACAAACGAGGATTTTTGAGCAGCTAGACAGATCTGGGAAACAAAATAATTAAAATCATACAATAATAGACAGTACTCACTCATAGAGACGATGTGGAGCATCTGGCTGTCGGAGTACCCGTGCCTACTGTTGAGTTGAGAGTGTCGACGATCTGATTGTTCAAAGCGTTTCACCGTGCACAAGATCGGTCAACCGTAGTCTCTGAAATTGAAAAATGAAGGATAAAATTAAATGACTAATAAGTAAAACAGTGTGATGAAAGCACAAAAAAACGGGAAGTGATCCAGATGAGTAGACGACCATCTTCGGAGTGACGTCCGTCGTGGGTGGTCGCCATGACGACCATGTCATCCCGTTCCTTGCATTTCGTTAAATTGTAGTCGGCTCAGGTTCACTGATCAAGCAAAGCGAAGAATTGAACGGACGCCGAGTGATTGAACGGCGTCGCTGAAAAATATATATGGCTGACGACGACATCTTCTGGCTGACGACGACATCTTCTGGCTGACGACAACATCTTCTGACGGACGACGACATCTTCTGGCGGACGACGACATTTTCTGGCTGACGACACAATCAGTACTCTTTGAACGTTCTGGCGGAGCGGATAATAAAGTCCTGAGAGGCAGACGACAACGTTGTTGAGCCTAACGACAACGTCTTCTAGCCGGAGATCCACGTCTTCTAGGCGGATGACCACGTTTTCTATCCGGAGTTGCTAAAAAAATATGATTTAGAAAGATGGAGAACAAATCAAAGTGTTGGCGATAAACATACCCTTTGGTATAAACACTTTCTGGAATGACTGGCAGCTCGGTCAACAACGTCTTCGCTCCGGATGACGACTTCCATTGAGCCGGACGAGACGACCTTTTCCAGCCATGCGAGAACTTTTTTGCTCCTGATGCTAAATTTATCATTTTTCTTTGAATTTTTCGCGTTGGTTTTTTCCGATTTTTGAAATAATATATTGAAAACTTACAGCATTGAAGCAATTCCTTCTTAAAAATTATTTCCACTCCGATTGAAAGACAAAATTGCCAAGAATCCACGTAAAAAATGGGAATTCCACCGAATTTAGGAAAATGATGACAAATGCTTCCACAGGTCTCGAAGCGAACAGTTCAGTTCAGTGGAGCGCACTTGCACAACTTTTCTCTCGGCCGCCACGCCGTTGCGCGCGCTACCCATCGATTTATTCCCATTTTTTTGACTGGATGTTCCGGTCTTTTTCCCTATTATTCTGAATCTAATAAACTATTATTCTGAATTTAATAATCATGGAAAATTGTAAGTGAGTTTGATTGTGAAAAAAAATTAATTTTTTAATTGGAAATTTCAGAATCTTTTCCAAGTCGTCCGCTACTGGAATCAATCAAAGTTGGTAAGTAAAGGGGGCTTTTTTTCCTTCTTTTATTTACATTTTTCAGGTAGAAATAAAGAAAAACCATCAAAGGTGAACCCAAAAGGAAGAGAGAGAAAAGAGCGACCGTGAGCAGTAAGCTTTTACTTTCCAAAACCTGTTTTCTCACCAAAAATTTCAGAAAACTCCTTTCTCTACGAGTTGGTCTGTGACGAAGAGATCCACCGCAGTGTTCGCGCACAGATCGAACTCCTCCGACAGCAAGAGCAGCAGGAGTAGCAGGAGCCATAGTTTCATTTTTATAGTTATAATTATTTTTTAATTTACAATAAAGTTGATAGTGACGGATTTGTTTCCTTTTTTCCTACAAGATTTATCAGTTTATATATTTTAACTGGTCATTTTCCAGTTGTTTCTTCAAGTCAATTTCTGGTGAAAAAGGCGGTCAGCACCGAATTTTGATAAAATTGAAAGAAAACTATGAGAATATCAAAAATTGATCGGATTTTCCAAAAACTTGCACAATGTGAAAATCTAAATCACATTTGAAGCAGAAAACAGCAAAATTCATATTTTTTGACATAAAAAAGCAAAAAATACCTATATCAAAAGAGCAAAAATGAGTATAATACAATAAAATTATCAACGAATTGATTCTTCGAGCTTATACGCGTTTCTCCAGATTTACTTTCAGAAAAAGGTAAATTATCTGACACCATCTATACGGGAGCTCATTGGTGCAGAAAAGTAGCTGTTCCAATCTGATATCCGGTTTCACGATTTGACTCTCATTCGGGGAGATTCTGATTTGATCCACTCCACAGTTTTTGTCCATCGCAGATTTTAAAAAAATCCATAAAAATATCTTAAATGTACAGTGGAATTGACAAAAAGCGTTTGCAATGTTTCTTTGTTTCAAAAAACATGTTTGAATGCTTGACAACTTTATTTGGCAAAAGGAGAAAATTAAACGGCGAACACAGCGGAAGAGAAGGAACTCTCAGTTGACGATCGATGTTGCATTGCCATCTTCATTGCCCTAAGCCCAACTTGCACTTCCAAATTACTTTGGACGGGGAGCCGGTCGTGGTGTGTCCGGTTTGGGCTTGGGAGCAGTGCCGAAGTTGAACATGGTGATGAGGATGAGGGCTGAAAACACACGTTTCTGTTGAAACTTCTGGTTGGATACTTACTTTTCGGAAGAGGAAGATGGCTTGACTTTCTGTGTCGAGTGGAGCCCTTTTATTCTGTTTTTCACAGACAGTTCCCACGATTAAAATGCCAACACATTTTTATTGTTTGGTCTCCTGGGACTGATGTTCAAGTGTTCAAACAACAGCTAACACAACTGTCAATTGGAAAAGTAAAATTTCCGATAAGAATAAATTTAGGGAAATATGAACTGAAATGAAAAAAAAAACATCATGAGCTAAACAAGAATTGAAAGATGAAACCCTCTCTCCTGTTCTTGGCTGGAGATGAAACTTGGACTGAAAAACTGGAACCGAATACTCCTTGTCCGTAGTTGGAGAAAACGTTCTTTATCTTCACCGACTAACTTGATTCATAAACATTTTATTGCAGTGAAAACAGAAATAGAAAAATAATGAATCGCATCATAACATCTCATCATTATTCGTTTTTCGCTTTCGAAAGCATCATCATGAGTGTGGTCCTTATTTCTTTACTCCCCAGACGGTTGGTCTAGTTCCAGTAGGATCAGTAGTTGGCGACATATTCCTTTAAGAATTCATTTTTACTGAAAAATGTTTTGAAAACTTACAGTTGGATGACGAGTTTTGATTATCGTAGAGAATCAGTATCTGCTTGATTTTCAGAACAGAAGACATTTCTTTTATAGTGAAATTTCAGCGTTCGTTGTGGATTTTATGATTCATAAAACAGAAACTCGTAAACAAAAAAGGAACATAGATTTTATTGCGGGTTTATCGTTTTATTGAGGTAAACGTTTTCTGAAACCTTTGTGGCTTTAAAGTTTACGGTAACGAAGACTACATAACTTGATGAAATCAACTTTATCAAACAATTCTGAACGACCCAAGATATTTGCAATCTAAAAAAAGTTGGAATTTTATTAAAAAATAACTTAACATTATATTGAAAAGAACTATTAGAAATAAAAAAGAAGGTTCCATCTACAGCCAGGAAAAGGAGAGTGGGTTTTGAAAATTTAAGAAAGTTGTCTGTTCTTTCAATGCTTGTTTAGCTCATAATGTTTTTGGTTCAATTCAGTTCATATCTTCCTCAATTCATTTCTGAAATTACACTTTTCTTCGGGGAGACCAAACAATAAAGTGTGTTTGGCGTCCGAAGTAATTTGGAAGTGCAAGTTGGGCTTGGGGCAATGAAGATGGCAATGCAACATCGATCGTCAACTGGGGATTCCTTCTCTTCCGCTGTATTCGCCGTCTAATTTTCTCCTTTTTCCAAATAAAGTTGTCAAGCATTCAAACATGTGTTTTGAAACAAAGAAGCATTGCATACGTGTCATCAAGTTATTTCGTCTTTGTTACCGTTAAGTTTTCAGAAAACTTTAACCTCAATAAAACCATAAAACCGCAATAAAATGCATGTTCTTTTATTGATTCACGAGTTCTGTTCGTTTTTTCTGTTTTATGAATCATAAAATCCACAACGAACGCTAAAATTTTACTATAAAAGAAATGTCTTCTGTTCTGAAAATCAAGCAGTTACTGGTTCTCATCGATAATCGAAACTCGTCAACAAACTGTAAGTTTTTAAATGATTTTTCAGTCAAAAAATGAATTCTTGAAGGAATATGTCGCCAACTACTGATCCAACTGGAACTAGACCAACCGTGTGGGGAGTAAAGAAATAAGGACCACACTCATGATGATGCTTTCGAAAGCGAAACACGAATACTGATGAGATGTTATGATGCGATTCATTATGTTTTTATTTTTGTTTTCACTGCAATAAAATGTTGATAAATCAAGTTAATCGATAAAAAGATAGAAAGTTTTCTCCAATCACTTTGGACAAGGAGTATTCGGTTCCAGTTTTCCAATCTAAGTGTCATGGTTTGCAGAAAGGTGTGCTGAGGAAAACGTTGGAAGGCAATGATTACTGGCTGACATAAAAAGGCACTTGATAATATTTAGATAGAATTTTAGCAGGAAGTACATTGTTGTCTTGAAAGTAAAAAAGTATAGAACATCTACAGCCAGGAAAAGGAGAGAGGGTTTCATCTACAGCCATGAAAAGGACGGAGGGTTCCATATATCTTCAGATAAGAATTAAGAAAGTTGTCTGTTCTTTCAATTCTTGTTTAGCTCATGATGTTTCTGTTCCAATTCAGTTCATATTTCCCTAGATTTATTCCTATCTGAAAGTATACTTTGTTTTTTGAAACAAAGAAACATTGCAAACGTGTTTTGTCAATTCCACTGTACATTTATAATACTTTTATGGAATTTCTTGCAATCTTATAGATTCGAAGAGTCAATTTGTTGATAATTTCAATGTACTTCTTGATCAAAACGCATAAAAAAATTATAGCAGGAAGTACATTTTGTTCATTGTTTAGGAAGTGAAGAAGTGAAGCAGATTCTCAACTTTTTTGTAGTGTAAATCTTGTTCCCATTGTGTTATGTAACAAGAGACAAGAGAACAAAAGCGGGCTCTAGCTATAGCAGGAAGAAGAGTCCCATGAGATTGCATTGTTCCCATCAAAATGATAAGGGTCCCAATCACAACAGAGTGTGTCTTTGTGGTTTTTCATGAAACTTCACAGAACAATAGCATTGCTTTCAAAACATGAAGCCCTGAACCTGAACTTAGAAAAAAAGTGCAGACAGATGAGTCACTTCTCACCCTTCCAATTTCAAAGAACATTTGTAAATATCATCAAACGCATGATTGTCCCTCTATTTTGTTGACAGCTCCAAAGAGCACATGTTATTAGCGCACCTGCCATTTTCAAAAACATTAGACACTACAGAGAAATTACGGACGCAGAGAGATGATTTTACGCCTTGCTTCACCTAGTCCTCATTTCGGCTAGATTTTTTCGAAAGCGCATTCATCTTCTTTCAGCCAACCGTGTTAGCTCATAGTTTTTTGCGTTTATGTTTTTCTGCCATGCGTAAAGCGAGGCAAAGCCGAGCTTGATTAAGTGCGTTTTGGTGCTTAATACAAAAGAACCATGTCCAATCTCAATTCCTCTCATTTCTCAGGCTGTTCCGCGCCACAAACACTCGGCAAAAACTCCAAACATTTTTAAGTCGGTTTATAGTACTTCGTTCCCGTTGCTTCATAGTTCAATCAAAAACTCTCCCCTGGTTCAACCTGAGCGGAGCGAAGAAGACAGAATGCACCTGTAAGTTTCTTATAGCAATGAGCGGCTCTTGTGAAGAATTTTGGATTCTAAACAAAATTTTGGATTTTGAAAAAATTTTTGGATTTTGAAAAAAAATTGGATTTTGAATGAAAATTTTGGATTTTAAGAAAAGATTTGGATTTTGAAAAAAAAAAGATTTTGAAACTGTTTGTGGTTATTCTATTGGGAGAACAGAATTCTCTATTACGGGTCCATACTCAGAGGGGGCAACAAATCATGGGGCATCTAGGGGGCAGAATGTTCTTGTTACATGTTAGGGCTCTTTACCACTTTCACGGTCCCAACTAAACTTCACGGTCCCAAAAAAGTTTTAGGGTCCGAAAACAATTTCACGGTACGAAAGAAATTTCACGGTCCGAAAAAAAACTTTGCGGTCCCAAAAGGTCCCATCTAATTATTTCAGTAGGCAGGGGTCCCAAAAGGTCTTGTCAAAATGTATCAATGTTTTGTGTTCTGTATGATCAAATGGATTCTCAAGTTGCAACAACCTGCAACACCTCTACTAATTAGGCTTTGTTGGAAGAAAGGTATTGTTGGAAGAAAAAGAATGACATGCGCGCACAACCCCCAAGAACCTTCTGCCCCCCCCCCCCCCCCCCCCGATTTTAAATGAAAATTTTGGATATTAAGAAAAGATTTGGATTTTGAAAAAAAAGGATTTTGAAACTGTTTGTGGTTATTGTTTTGAGAGAACAGAATTCTCTATTACGGGTCCATACTCAGAGGGAGCAACAAATTATGGGGCATCTACGGGGCACAAGGTTCTTGGTGGTTGTACAAGGTGGCAAAGAATTTCAGGCTGTTTTATTAATCAAGTTGATCTTACTATTAGTAAGCATCTCGTGATGATCTTGGGGGGCATTTTCTAAATGAACCAAGGGGCATTCAAATTATTTTCGAAAGGGTCATTCATTGATTAGTTTCCGAAATTGAAATTTCGAGCTCTTTTTAACTTTTTCGGTACTATCAGACAGGGTACGGACTCACTAATCTGCGCGCATGTCATTTTTTATTTCCAACAATACCTTTCTTTCAACAAAGCTTAGTTAGAATAGGTGTTGCAGGTTGTTGCAACTTGAGAATCCTTTCTTTCGGATCGTGAAATTGTTTTCGGACCCTAAAACTTTTTTGCGACCGTGAAGTTTAGTTGGGACCGTGAAAGTGGTAAAGAGCCCTAAAAGTAACAAGAACCTTCTGTCCCCTAGATGCCCCATAATTTGTTGCCCCCTCTGAGTATGGACCCGTAATAGAGAATTCTGTTCTCCCAAAACAATAACCACAAACAGTTTCAAAATCCTTTTTTTTT
Source organism: Caenorhabditis imperialis (assembly GCA_963572205.1). Classification (NCBI taxonomy): domain Eukaryota; kingdom Metazoa; phylum Nematoda; class Chromadorea; order Rhabditida; family Rhabditidae; genus Caenorhabditis; species Caenorhabditis imperialis. The sequence continues at coordinate 12,282,462 of OY751544.1, read as the reverse complement.
TTCAAAATCCCAATCTTTTCTTAAAATCCAAAATTTTCATTCAAAATCGGTGGGCAGAAGGTTCTGGGGGTTGTGCGCGCATGTCATTTTTTTTTCTTCCAACAATACCTTTCTCCCAACAAAGCCTAGTTAGTAGAGGTGTTGCAGGTTGTTGCAACTTGAGAATCCATTTGACCATACAGAACACAAAACATTGATATATTTTGACAAGACCTTTTGGGACCCATGCCTACTGAAATGAATAGATGGGAACTTTTGGGACCGCAAAGTATTTTTTCGGACCGTCAAATTTCTTTTGGACCGTGAAATTGTTTTTGGACCCTAAAACTTTTTTGAGACCGTGAAGTTTAGTTGGGACCGTGGAAGTGGTAAAGAGCCCTAACATGTAACAAAAACCTTCTGCCCCCTAGCTGCCCCATAATTTGTTGCCCCCTCTGAGTATGGACCCGTAATGGAGAATTCTGTAACCCCAAAACAATAACCACAAACAGTTTTAGAATCCTTTTTTTCAAAATCCCAGTCTTTTCTTAATATCCAATTTTTTTCAAAATCCAACTTTTTTTTAATTTCAAAATTTTTTTCAAAATCCAAAATTTTGTTTAGAATCCAAAATTCTATACAAGAGCCCAATGAGCAAGTTTTTCATAGTTGTAATAAGATATAGTTTTCTTTTAGATTCGCGAGGGGTTTGGAAACCATACTAGGGAGAATCGCACGGAATGCAGGTGAGAAAAATTGAAAATAAAATAAGTAGTTTACAAAATTTCATTGTTTTCAATATAGTATAGCAAACTCAAGTATCATTGAAAACCTATAAGATGAATATTCAGATGAAGAAATCAATCAACGACAACAGACACTGAGAGAGCAACAGCAACTTCAAGATGGTCAGCAGGTGCAACAAGTTGCGAATGAAAATCAGAATCGAGTGCAGGATAACCAGCGAATCGGGGGAAACGATGGAGACGGTAGAAAATTAAGATTTTTTTTGCTCTATCTTTTCGTGTTCCTCCCTTTGATCGCAGCCTGGACCGGAGTCGTTTTCAAGTTCCTGTTTCCCAATCGTCATCAAGATTGAGTTAATTTGAACTCATTTCCTCTATTTTTCATTATATTGATAAACTCTCTCCCAGTAATATAGCGCTCTATTGCTCTACAAGTGAGATAGTTCACGATTCAACGAGACACAGACTGTCTGGCAATCTGCGTCTTGCTGAATTGTGTACTCTCTGAACTGGGGTGCAATGGAGCGCGCTAATTGGCGATTTTATTGTGATACTCCATGCTTCTTTATCCTCTTTAATGTATATCAGTTTAAGTTCAGATGCTTGGTTATTCAGATGTTTTGTCTTTTGTGAGTTGTTGGGAACATACAACTGATTAATAATGATAATAAACGCTTTATTGATATACTTTAATTAGATTATAATAAAAATAAGAATAAATTCACATTTTCTCCTTGTTTCTTACAGTAAAAGCCAATAAAAAATCACTTTTTTAGCTTTTTACATTTAGACGTAAATTTTTATAGAAAAAAGATGGAAACAAATGGTTTTTTGCTAATATATTGTAAATTTGTTTAACATTTTATTTTTTTAAGTTTTGGGAATAATAAATGTTGAACTGTTGCGGTTTTCCGCAGAATCAGGTGGAGTATTAGGATTTTAAACTGAATGAAAGTAAATTTTGAAAGTAAAATGGGATCAAAAACACTAGAAACCAAGAAAAGACCGCTTGAAAAGCAATAAGAAGACTATGATCAAAAAATTCAAAAAAACAAAAAAAAGTTGCTACATTTCAGCAAAATACCATTAGTTTCTATATCTTTTCTCAAAAAAAAAATTATAATCAAAAAACCAAACGTAGATTTTTTCACTAGCCTCTACTGTACACCATTAGTCTCTCGACTCCGGGATATTTGCTATAGTTCTTCTCATAAACTCCATCCAACCTGGATCCCCGTAGACTATCATTCCTGCTCTCTTCTGTATCATATGCTCCGTCCAGAGATCCCGGAACAACTGATCGAAATGCTCCTGCTCGACCCTCCGGTTGGGATATTTCCGGCGGAAGTCGTTATACAACGAGGCGCCATTCGAGGGGAGCCGATTGATGACCTGCGGGTACGGAGCGTCCTTGTTGTCGGGATCATAGATAGCATACGACTTGACTGAAAATTGAACTTTTTATGTGATAATAATTATTAAAACATACTCAGATAGGGGCTCTTATAAACAGCCGCTTTCCGGCAGTGCTTCACGGCATCTGCTTTCAGCTTCTTCAATCGGTTGGCTTCGCGACGACTCAGTGCTGAATTATCATGGTTTATCTTCTAATTTTCATAGAATTTTTGAGAAAATCTTACGAGGAGCTGGTGCCACTGGAGCTGCACTCGAAGTGCTAGGCCCTTGAGAAGCTTGTGGAGCAGCACTCGAAGTGCTGGGCCCTTCGGAAGATTGTTGAGCCGGCTTCGTTTTTCGGGTAGATTTTTTCACGACCTTCTTATTTCCACGCATCTGAATTGTAGATATTATCAATTTGAATGGGTTTGATTTAATTTTACCTTCAAGTTGTCTTTGGGTGCTTTCGAACTGATTGAGATCAGAGAGAAAGAGAGAGAGAGAGATGGAGTTTAGCCAAAAACAATCAAGGAGATTCAAGTCGATGAAAAGTTTACTGAGTTTTTGAGAGAAACTCAGCAATCAAACAGAAGGAGATGTAGAGCTCAGGGAAGATGTAGTAAAGAAGAGGAAGTCTGCAAAAAGTGTTCAAACTTGATTCGATTACACTGTTTGTGAATATCAACTCACTCCTTTTCAACTGATCAAGAAGCAAACAATGGGATTACTTCTCTTGAAAACTGTTGTTTCACACAGCAATTGAACAAGGAAACTAAAGTCTTAAAAAAGTTTTCAAACTCGATTCGAATAAACTTTTTAATAGCAACTCACTCACCTTCAATTGATCAGGAAGAAAACAATGGGATTGTTTTACTTGAAACGAGTTGTTTCACTAAGCAGTCGGAGAAGCGTGAGATGTAGAAATTAAGGAAGAAGAACTCTGCAAAAATTGTTCAGATTTAATTTCATTAGACTATTTTTAAATGGCGGCTTACTTACCTTCAACTGATCAAAAAGAGAGTAGTGGGATTGATACACTTGAAACTTGTTGTTTCACACAGCAATTAAAGTAGAGGGAGATGTAGAGCTCAGGGAAGATGACAAGGAAACAAAAGTCTGAAAAAATTGTTCAAACTTGATTTGATTAAATTGTTTTTGAATAGCAGCTTACTTACCTTTAACTGATCAAGAAGAAAACAATTGGATTTCTTCACTGAAAAAGTGTTGTTTCACACACCAATCGGAGAAGAACGGAGTGTAAGATTCAGGAAAGATGTAGTCTGCAAAAAAGTGTTCAGATTGGGTTTTCTTGACTTTTTTTGAGTAACAACTCACATGCCTTCAACTGATCTGGAAGAGAACAATAGAATTACTTCGCTTGATGTGTTGTTGTTTCAGTCAGCAATCGATAGAAATAGCAAAGAAGAAATCAAGAAAGATGAAGTCTGAAATAAAGTTATCAAACTCCATTTGATAAAATTACCAGCCGGTCAAGCTGCTGCCGCAGCTATTTGGCTGGCTTCTTATGGGTCTGAAAATTCCTCTAAATATCCCAATACATTTCCTCAAAGAAAGCAAAAATGTTTTCACTCGAAAAGAATCGAACCCCTGACCCTCTGCACACCGTCCACCAGCCGGGATCACCTCGACACACTTGAAAAGGGCAGCGCAGGTGCGTACATGTGCACGCGGTTTCGGGACCCCGCGTAGAGTCATTTTCAGAGATGTTCAGGTAAAGTACCCTTTAAATTAAAGCTATCAACTTCTAGTTTGGACGGGCATCACCGCGACACAAAATAAGGGCCGTAACCAAAAAATAGAGTTCATTTCTATTTCTAGGGACTTCTCCAGGGTCCGCTACATTCAGAGATCCCGACAGGTACACAGAGTTTATTCGTTAGTGATAGTGAAGATTTTTGAATGGAAACTCACTCACCTTCAACTGATCGAGAAGAGAACAATAGGATTACTATCCTTGAAACTCCTTGTTTCAATCAGCAATTGAAAAAGAAGGAAGTGTAGACTTCAGGGAAGATGGCAAGGGAAAAGTCTGCAAAGGTTTTTTCAACTTGATTTGATTAAACTGTTTTTGAAATTTAACTTACTCACCTTCAACTGATCAAAAAGAAAACAATGAGTTTGTTTCACTTGATGAAGGGTTGTGCAATTGTTTTCCAATTGAAGCGACAAGTTTGTCAGTAGTTCAGGACGATTTTGCAATCGAAACGCGTTTGGTGTCAACAATAAGTACCTGAAATATAGAAATTACAACGTTAAAACTATCAGAGTAAGGAGGAGAAACGTGCAAGATGAGGTAAATGGGAAGGAGAATAATAAGATGGCCACCTCCGGCAGGTGGGACCACCTACCAATGTTTTGCACGACGTGCATTTCCTAATTAGGGTATTACTCCGCCCCTATTAATCCTTTACGCTTGGCACGATTTGATCCGTTGGTAACATTATGGACTTAAGATTTAAGCAGGATTCTGATGACCTAGAGTTTATCATTGTGATATTTGATAAAAGTGGGAATGAAATAAAAAGTGATTACTGAAACGTTCTGTCTGAACTTTTTTAATTTCAGTGTTTCACGTTCTAAAAGCGAGGCTATTATTAAATATCTGGGATCCTTCTTTCTAGTTACAGCTCTATTACATTGTTACAAATTGATACGACATGTAAACTAAATACGAAAAATTTAAAAATGTGCTATACTTTTTTACTTCCAAGACAACAATGTACTTCCTGCTAAAATGTTATCTAAATCAAGTTAATGTTATCAAGTGCCCTTTTAGGTCAGCAAGTAATCGTTGCCTTTCGATGTTTTCCTCAGCACACCTTTCTGCCAACCCCTTAATTACGCGTTTAATCCCACGCCTGACCATCTGCCACTATTTTGTCTTAATGTTAATAAACCTTGTGGGATTCTTGGTTGTTTACCAGTGTTGCAAAGTGCTTTGAGATTAGACTAAACGCTTCGTGCTCAAGCTAACTCTAGCTTGTGCCAATCTGAACAAAAACATGACACTTGGAATGAAAAACTGGAACCGAATACTCCTTGTCCAAAGTGATTGGAGAAAACTTTTTATCTTTTTATCGACTAACTTGATTAATAAACATTTCATTGCAGTGAAAACAGAAATAGAAAAATAATGAATCGCATCATAACATCTCATCATTATTCGTTTTTTGCTTTCGAAAGCATCATCATGAGTGTGGTCCTTATTTCTTTACTCCCCAGACGGTTGGTCTAGTTCCAGTTGGATCAGTAGTTGGCGACATATTCCTTTAATAATTCATTTTTACTGAAAAATCATTTAAAAACTTACAGTTTGATGACGAGTTCTGACGATTGTAGAGAATCGGTAACTGCTTGATTTTCAGAACAGAAGACATTTCTTTTATAGTAAAATTTTAGCGTTCGTTGTGGATTTTATGATTCATAAAACAGAAAAAACGAACAGAACTCGTAAATCAATAAAAGAACATGCATTTTTTCGCGGGTTTATGGTTTTATTGAAGTAAAGTTTTCTGAAAATTTAGTGGTTTCAAAGTTTACGGTAACAAAGACTTAGTAACTTGATGAAACGTATGCAATGTTTCTTTCTTTTAAAAAACATGTTTGAATGCTTGACAACTTTATTTGGAGAAAGGAGAAAATTAGACGGCGAATACAGCGGAAGAGATGGAATCCCGAGTTGACGATCGATGCTGCATTGTCGTCTTCATTGCCCCAAGCCCAATTTGCACTTCCAAATTACTTCGGACGGGGAGCCGGTCGTGGGGTATCGGGTTTGGGCTTGGGAGCAGTGCCGAAGTTGAACATGTTGATGAGGATGAGCAGCGGGGCTGAAAACACACGTTTCTGTTGAAGCTTTTGGTTGGAAACTTACATTTCGGAAGAGGAAGATGGCTTGACTTTCTGTGTCGACTGGAGCCCTTTTATTCTGTTTTCCACAGACAGTTCCCACGATTAAAATGCCAACACATTTTTATTGTTTGGTCTCCTTGAAGTGATGTTCAAATGCTCAAACATCATCTAACACAGCTTTCAATTGGAAAAGTATAATTTCAGATAGGAATGAGTCTAGGGAAATATGAACTGAATTAAAACAAAAACATCATGAGCTAAACAAAAATTAAAAGAACATACAACTTTCTTAAATTCTCAAACCCTTTCTCCATCTACAGCCAGGAAAAGGAGAGAGGGTTTTATCTACAGCCAGGAAAAGGAGAGAGGGTTTCATCTACAACCAGGAAAAGGAGAGAGGGTTTAAGAATTTAAGAAAGTTGTATGTTCTTTTAATTTTTGTTTAGCTCATCATGTTTTTGTTTTAATTCAGTTCATATTTCCCTAGATTCATTCCTATCTGAAATTATTCTTTTCCAATTGTGTTAGCTGATGTTTGAACACTTGAACATCAGTTCGAGGAGACCAAACAATAAAAATGTGTTGGCATTTTAATCGTGGGAACTGTCTGTGGAAAACAGAATAAAAGGGCTCCAGGCGACACAGAAAGGCAAGCCATCTTCCTCTTGTGAAAAGTAAGTTTTCAACCAGAAGTTTCAACAGAAACGTGTGTTTTCAGCCCCGCTTCTGATCCTCAACATGTTCAACTTCGGCACTGCTCCCAAGCCCAAACCCGATACCCCACGACCGGCTCCCCGTCCGAAGTAATTTGGAAATGCAAATTGGGCTTGGGGCAATGAAGACGACAATACAACATCGATCGTCAACTGGGGATTCCATCTCTTCCGCTGTGTTCGCCGTCTAATTTTCTCCTTTCTCCAAATAAAGTTGTCAAGCATTCAAACATGTTTTTTGAAACAAATAAACATTGCATACGTGTTATCAAGTTATTTAGTCTTTATTACCGTAAACTTTGAAACCACAAACTTCTCAGAAAACTTTTACCTCAATAAAACCATAAAACCGCAATAAAATGCATGTTCTTTTATTGATTTACAAGTTCTGTTTGTTTTTTCTGTTTTATGAATCATAAAATCCACAACGAACGCTAAAATTTTACTATAAAAGAAATGTCTTCTGTTCTGAAAATCAAGCAGATACTGATTCTCTACAATCGTCAGAACTCGTCATCCAACTGTAAGTTTTTAAATGATTTTTCAGTAAAAATGAATTATTAAAGGAATATGTCGCCAACTACTGATCCTACTGGAACTAGACCAACCGTCTGGGGAGTAAAGAAATAAGGACCACACTCATGATGATGCTTTCGAAAGCGAAAAACGAATAATGATGAGATGTTATGATGCGATTCATTATTTTTCTATTTCTGTTTTCACTGCAATAAAATGTTTATGAATCAAGTTAGTCGATAAAGAGATAGAAAGTTTGCTCCAATCACTTCGGACAAGGAGTATTCGGTTCCAGTTCTTCAGTCCAAGTGTCATGTTTTTGTTCAGATTGACACTAGCTAGAGCTAGCTTGAGCACGAAGCGTTTAGTCTAATCTTAAAGCACTTTGCAACATTGGTTTACGAAGAGCCATTTTGGTGTAGATTTACGGTAGATCACTATGACTCAAGGTGAATTCACAGGGAGCTGTTTTGGTGTGGATTTACGGGAAGTTGGCATAAGATAATGTATATTTACGAAGAGCCGTTTTAGTGTGGATTCACGATAAACTGGTTTAGGTGTCGATTTACTAGGAGCTTTTCTGTGTGGATTTACGGAGACACACGGTGAACAAATTTTTCAGATGCTAGAGACAATGCTACTACTAGAAATACAAAAATTCAGGAAAACAACCCACCATTCTAAAAACAAAAAAGATCTTTTATTTATTTAAGTTTTTACTAACTGACCTGCTAGTACCTCTCCATTTTGTGTTGAAAGAATTTCAGGTGAACCTTAACCTTTTCTGATCATTCATTGTTTTAATGAGGTGGGGAAACGTGAAAAAAAATGTTTGTGAGCAAATATAATGATGAAAGAAGCTTTTACACTTGAGTTAGTTTCAAAAATTTGTCAAGAATCAAAGAATCAGGGATTTTCAGCTCAAAAATCATCTGAAAAAGCTGAAAAGTAGTCTCGGTGGTTTTTTTGTTTGTTTTTTGTTTTTCAGGATTTTCAAGGTTCGCAGGCAGTGAGAACTTTCTAGAAAAAAAACATATTTATTATATTATAATAAGATTATTATAGTAAGTGACATGTAAAGAAGTGGATGAGTAACTGTAGGCAAAACTGTTAAAATTATGTATCAGTGAATGATACCACCAAAAAAAACATGAAAAACTGCAAAAAATTAGTTCAATTCGATCCATGTGTTCTCTATTTGTTTTTTCTGCGCATCCCGCAACATCCTTGTGTTCTTCTCCCAGAGCTTCTGAGTGTCCACAGGAAGCTTGTGGTTATCTGGAACATTACTAACATTATGTGCTCAATGAGCAATGTGTTCACCTTGTCCGGTCTCCTGCTTTACCAATGTCAACTTGGCAACCTTCTGCACCACTTGAGGGCACTCTCCTTTTTTTGGGTCGAAGAGGTAGGTGGTGGCTGGAATAGGTAGTGGTAGGTTAGGTAGTAGTAGAAAGGTAGGTAGTGGTACTTTAGGTAGTGGTATTTTAGGTAGTAGAAAATTAGGTAGTGATACTTTAGGTAGTAGAAAACTAGGTAGTTATACTTTAGGTAGTAGAAAACAAGGTAGTGATACTTTAGGTAGTAGAAAGTCAGGTAGTAGTAAGCTAGCTAGGTAGTAGAAAATTAGGTTGTGGTAGGTTAGGTAGTAGTATATCGATAGATTTCTGAAAATTTTCATATTTTTTGACTTTTTTATGTTCCTGGCTATTTAAGTTGGAATTTTATTAAAATATAACTTGACATTATATTGAAAAGAACTATTAGCAATAAAAAAACTTACTTGATGAATAGCAGCCAGATGCTCCATTCTTCATCTCTGAAAATGTAATATGTTGACTTATCAGAAAGTTTTCAAAAATCTTGCTGCTCTTTTTCGTTTTCAAAATATTCAAACTCGAAAATGCTTATTTCAAGCTACATTTCACATTTTTACATCTCTCAGCCACTATTTCTTCTCGATACAGTTTTAATTACTCACGGTATTGCGATGAAGTTTCCATCCAGTCTCGGCACACGAAAAATTCTTTTCGTTCTGCTCCCTCCGAATGTTGTCTTCTTCCAATTCTGATTAAAAAAATCGGTTTTTCCAAAAGAATTCAGTGTTACCTCTCAAAAATTTCATGCCGAAGACCAGTGGAAGGGAAGTCTGGACTTGAAACCGGAAAAGTCAAATTTTTCTGCAAAATAAATATGAGAATATTCTCTAATATCTATACTACCCTCCGTGAATACACACTAAAACCCCGTAAATCCACACTGAAACCTTGTAAATTCTCACTAACCCCCGTAAATCCACACTACTCCCCGTAAATTCACTTTGAACCCCACTGTATTTTTAGTGTGGATTTTCGAAATAAATTTGTCAGTTAAATTCACTCACTTTTTCATTGTTTGACGGAGAACATCATTTTTCAATTTTCCATCATTGTTAGGTTCAGAATAATAAGTGAATACATTCAGGGTAGTTTGGGGGGTTAAAGCCAAACCATAGGGAAAAAGACCGGAACATCCAGTCAAAAAAATGGGAATGAAAATGAATCGATGGGCTGGGAAGGGGACTGCGCGGCGCAATGGATAGAAATAGTGTGTGAGAGACGGTTGAAGGAAGAAATAGTGCAGCAGGACAGAGGTGGGAGGGAGAGTGGGGAGAAGGGAAGGGCGCGCCAATTTGAATGCAGGCTTCCACACACTGTCTCATGTTACACAACACATCAGCTAACGTATCATTTATTGAAAAAGAATGGAAAAAAAATCGATGGGAAAAGAACAAAAGGGTAGATAATGAAAGATAAAGGAAAATCAGAAACATTACACAATCTTCAAAATCTGAAATCTGAATCAAAATTTTCGAAAAATCGCTTCAAAAGTACAAAAATTGCTTTTTCTTATTTTTGAGCCTTTATATCTTGGCTCAAAAGCAAAACCCACAGTTTTAAAATCAGATTTGAAATCAGCATTGTCGATTCTTTCAATGATTTTTTCTAAAGTTTCCCATTCAAACACAATATGACTTACTAGTTTTACAGTTTTCACACTCAGAAACTATTTTCCTTTAATTTTTCTATAAATGCACCCTGATCATATCTTGCCTAAGCAGGTGCTCATTAATCCTTTAGTTTTGCACAACACACCTTTTCCGGAGGTTTCTAATTGAAGGATTAGTTCCACAACCGGAACATCTGTGCAGATCTTTATCGGATACCTTTTATGTTACCGGATGCTTTCCATCTGTTAGCAGACAATTATAATTGTCATCATTTTTGTATTTGAGAGAGATAAAAACAAATCACGAATCTCCAAATGTTGCCTTCTTTTATGCACCTATTCAGTCTCCTACTCGTATTTTTTCCAACGATCCCAAAATTCCAACTTCCCAAGACAACGAATTGATTTTTGTAGGTCGATTGCGAAATAGCGCAATAGAAGTTGTGCAAGTGCGCCCCACTGGACTTTTCGCGGCGAGACCTGTTGGAATATTTGTCATCATGTTCCTAAATTCGTTGGAATTCACATTTTTCACTTGGATTCTTGGCGAATTTATCTTTGAATCGGAATGGAATTGATTTCGAAGAGTAATTGCTTCAATTTGGTGAGTTTTCAATGAATTATTTCAGAAATCGGAAAATCAAACGCGTTTTCATAAAATCAAAAAATTTAGAGAAAATTGAAGAATTCTACGTACGATCAAATTTGAAAATGTTTCCTTGAAATCAAAAAAATTATATGAAAACTTTTGCCGAAAAATTATGAATTTGTTTTGTTTTTCCAGCTCCTTCACCATTCTGCACAAATCAAAAGCGTCGTGAGCAACAAGACGCATCAAAGAAGGAGACGTTTGGAAACACTCCACTCATTCTACGAAGATCACCAACGCTCATCTGGCTTGACGGAAGGATGTTGTTCTCCTGCTCGAAGAAGTCATCGTTTGGCCCAAAGAAAGTCGTCGTCCGGAGTGAAGACGTTATTGACAGAGCCGCCAATCATTCCAGAAAGTGTTGATACCAAAAGGATATGTTTATCGCCAATTTTTCGATTTGTTTTCCGTCTTCCAAGATTATATTTTTCGCTTTGTTTCCAGGAGTCCAGCCAATGAAGCTTCCTGGAAACCAAAGGAAGTCGTCATCCGGAGCAAACGTGTTGTCGACCGAGCCGCCAGCAGAGCGAAGGCGTTGTTGATACCACAGGGTATGTTTATCGCCAATACTTTGATTTTTTCAGAAGTCGTCGTCCGGCAGGAAGGCGTCGTCGTCCGGCAGGAACACGTCGTCGTCCGGCAGGAACACGTCGTCGCCCGGCAGGATGGCGTCGTCGTCCGGCAGGAACACGTCGTCGTCCGGCAGGAACACGTCGTCGCCCGGCAGGCAGACGGTGTCGTCCGGCAGGAAGGCGTCGTCGTCCGGCAGGAACACGTCGTCGTCCGGCAGGAACACGTCGTCGCCCGGCAGGCAGACGGTGTCGTTCGGCAGGAAGGCGTCGTCGTCCGGCAAGGTGGCGTCGTCGTCCGGCAGGCAGACGGTGTCGTCCGGCAAGGTGGCGTCTAGGTAGACGTCGAAACAACAGACTTCTACTATTTTACAACAAAACTCTACAGCTTTGTTTCCAGGAGTCCAGCCAATGCAGCTTCCTGAAAACCAAAGGAAGTCGTCATCCGGAGCAAACGTGTTGTCGACCGAGCCGCCAGCAGAGCGAAGGCGTTGTTGATACCACAGGGTATGTTTATCGCCAATACTTTGATTTTTTTTAGAAGTCGTCGTCCGGCAGGATGGCGTCGTCGTCCGGCAGGAAGGCGTCGTCGTCCGGCAGGCAGACGGTGTCGTTTGGCAGGAAGGCGTCGTCGTTCGGCAGGAACACGTCGTCGTCCGGCAGGCAGACAGTGTCGTTCGGCAGGAAGGCGTCGTCGTCCGGTAGGAAGGCGTCGTCGTCCGGCAGGCAGACGGTGTCGTCCGGCAGGAACACGTCGTCGTCCGGCAGGGTGGCGTCGTCCTTCGGCAGAAAGGCGTCGTCGTTCGGCAGGAAGGCGTCGTCGTCCGGCAGGAAGGCGTCGTCGTCCGGCAGGAAGGCGTCGTCGTCCGGCAGGAACACGTCGTCGCCCGGCAGGCAGACGGTGTCGTTCGGCAGGAAGGCGTCGTCGTCCGGCAAGGTGGCGTCGTCGTCCGGCAGGCAGACGGTGTCGTCCGGCAAGGTGGCGTCTAGGTAGACGTCGAAACAACAGACTTCTACTATTTTACAACAAAACTCTACAGCTTTGTTTCCAGGAGTCCAGCCAATGCAGCTTCCTGAAAACCAAAGGAAGTCGTCATCCGGAGCAAACGTGTTGTCGACCGAGCCGCCAGCAGAGCGAAGGCGTTGTTGATACCACAGGGTATGTTTATCGCCAATACTTTGATTTTTTTTAGAAGTCGTCGTCCGGCAGGATGGCGTCGTCGTCCGGCAGGAAGGCGTCGTCGTCCGGCAGGCAGACGGTGTCGTTTGGCAGGAAGGCGTCGTCGTTCGGCAGGAACACGTCGTCGTCCGGCAGGCAGACAGTGTCGTTCGGCAGGAAGGCGTCGTCGTCCGGTAGGAAGGCGTCGTCGTCCGGCAGGCAGACGGTGTCGTCCGGCAGGAACACGTCGTCGTCCGGCAGGGTGGCGTCGTCCTTCGGCAGAAAGGCGTCGTCGTTCGGCAGGAAGGCGTCGTCGTCCGGCAGGAAGGCGTCGTCGTCCGGCAGGAAGGCGTCGTCGTCCGGCAGGAACACGTCGTCGCCCGGCAGGCAGACGGTGTCGTTCGGCAGGAAGGCGTCGTCGTCCGGCAGGAAGGCGTCGTCGTCCGGCAGGGTGGCGTCGTCCTTCGGCAGAAAGGCGTCGTCGTCCGGCAGGAAGGCGTCGTCGTCCGGCAGGAACACGTCGTCGCCCGGCAGGAAGGCGTCGTCGTCCGGCAGAAACACGTCGTCGTCCGGCAGGAACACGTCGTCGTCCGGCAGGCAGACGGTGTCGTCCGGCAGGGTGGCGTCTAGGTAGACGTCGAAACAACAGACTTCTACTATTTTACAACAAAACTCTACAGCTTTGTTTCCAGGAGTCCAGCCAATGCAGCTTCCTGAAAACCAAAGGAAGTCGTCATCCGGAGCAAACGTGTTGTCGACCGAGCCGCCAGCAGAGCGAAGGCGTTGTTGATACCACAGGGTATGTTTATCGCCAATACTTTGATTTTTTTTAGAAGTCGTCGTCCGGCAGGATGGCGTCGTTGTTCGGCAGAAAGGCGTCGTCGTCCGGCAGGAAGGCGTCGTCGTCCGGCAGGAAGACGTCGTCGTTCGGCAGGAAGGCGTCGTCGTCCGGCAGGAAGACGTCGTCGTCCGGCAGGAAGACGTCGTCGTTCGGCAGGAAGACGTCGTCGCTCGGCAGGAAGACGTCGGAACAACAGACTTCTACTATTTTACAACAAAACTCAACAGCTTCATTTCCAGGTGATCAACCAATGCAGCTTCCTGGATAATCGAGTCAAGCACTTGCGCGATCACCATGAGAAGTGTACCTTCATCTTGATACATATCGTAGTTATATGTGAGTAATGTCTATTATTGATCAATTTTTAAAGAACTGCAATTTCAGCTACGACAGTTAAAATCGATTGATTTGCAAGAGAACTCAATCCGGCGACGATCCGACGACGTTGGTTCCTGGAAAAACGTCTAAAATCGAAACGTTCCGCGTGTCACCGAAGACGTCCACCAGTTCGACGCATTCATTGTCACTTCTACGATCGTCATTGTCACTCTTATTATTTTGTTATTTTTTTCTTGAAAAAATTGGGACACCGCTCGATGAAACCGACACTCTGCATAAAAGCCAGAAGTTGGTGGAGAGCATTTTTTCTAATTTCCACAGGTTTCCGATTTGAAACGGGCTTTGAAAAACTGGAAAACAGAGCGGCGCTAGTCAGGGTTTTACTAGAATTTCGATTGGGAGTAAAAAATTTAAATCTAATTGACATATCACTAGCGAAAAAAATCAGCTGGCAAAGGAAATTGTGGATTTACATTATGTTAGGCATTTTCAACAAAATTGGTAATATTTTCTTCAAATTTTCAGCATATTTGCACGGAAGATAGTAGTATTTTAGGTTTTCAAGTATTTTGTTGCGTTCTGCTTGTTTTAAAAGTGTTTTCAGTGTGTGTCTGTGTTGAAACAAAGTGATAATGCGCGTAGAAACCACGAGTAGGCGTTGCCAAAACAGTGCAACAAAGAAATGTTTTTATTTTTCAAATTTTTAGCCAATTTCCGATCATTGTTCATAGTTTTTAGCTGGTTTTTAAATTTGTAACGAGATACGCAAAAAAGGGGCTAATTTACAAAATTACTGTATTTTTCGTGGCAAAACTCTTGATCAGTTCATAATTATTTGTCTTTAAGGGCGTCATTGTATGTATTAGGCTGTCGAACAAGTTTTGTCCGACTTTTTATAGATTTTTCTTTTTGCAAAAATCTTTGTTTTGAGTCACGGTCAATTTGAAATACTATCAGCTTTGTTAGTTGCCCTTCCCATCTACATGATGTGATGATTGCTGATTCTTCATTTCTAGAAGACGTGAGTGCACGGGCCAATGAAGTCAAAACCCATCGTTTTGAGGACTGCTTTCTCTGCGAATTATTTCTTTTTGGGGAACAGTCCAGGCAACTGGGGGAGGTGATTAAAAAATAGTCCTTTATCTGGAGAATACGGTGTATATAAAAACGTTCTTTGTATCAGCTTCTACTATCAACCCCAGGTGCCATTAGATGAATTTGGGCACATTTTTTCATGAAAAATTGAGTAAAGATTCGTCTCGAGCTCTTCTTTTGAAAGGCAAGGGAGTTGGAGGCAAGTTATTAAGAATCAGTAGTTGCTACAACGTTTCTCTTTCACAAAAACTACTCGTCGCGTGACGATTACGCGCCAAAGCTAACCAACTCTTGATAAAACCGTTTTTGTCTTGATTGCGCGTGCCGCTTGATTCAGAAGACTATGATCAACGACACCCAGCAAAATCGGTGACTGTGTCTCCTAGAAATAAGATGCAAACATTTGTGGACCTCTCCCCAACTGGAGTCACAAATGCCGAATCGTAGAAGATGAACAGCAATAAGAGTGGTTGAGAGAGATCTTTCATATCTTCTCGATTAATGAGAGCTGGCACCGTATTCATGCCAGATGTGGTAGCTTTCAGATAGTTCTACATTACTGTAATACATACAAGTTCTAGAAATTTTAGACTTTACCAGAGTCAAGCCGTGAAAAAAGTCGGACAAAACTTGTTCGACTACCTAATATATTGACGTTATTTGCAATTTTGCGTTTATTTGACAGGACAGATGGAAAAGGAAATTTATTGTTTAAAGAAATGAGAACAAAAAAATGAGGAATTGAATTCAAAACAAAGAAACGAGAAAAATTGATAAATAAATCAAAACGCCTAGAGAAGAGTGGATGAATTGTAATAATGATATAATAAACCTAGGGAAATTCGCTGAAAACAGAAATAATGCCTTCGCTTTGAAAATCGAATAATGAAATGAAAATAATGAAAACAATTTGAGATTTTCAAAGAAAGGACTTCGGGAAAAATGTATAATCGAAAGTTAATGAGATGTCGAAACTGACTACTCTCCGTACACGAAGGTTGCCAATGCGCTCCACCGAGCGCGATGCGGTCGAGGCGTACCGCGAAAAAAATTTTGAATTTTCGAAATTTTTGTTTGATCTTTAGCTGATTTTCTTGTATTCTCATGATGACAATTGCCGAAAAACAAGAGAAAAACGGCTATAGATCAAAAATTTTTTTTTGAAAATTCACAAATTTTTTCGCGGTACGCCTCGACCGCATCGCGTTCGGTGGAGCGCATTGGCAACCTTCGTGTACGGAGAGTATCTTAGGCGACGATTGTAGCTTCGTCGAGTGGTTGAGGTGGAAAATGGATGAAGAAAGTATTGCGATCTGGATCGGCGATTTGAATATAGGCGACCTGCAAATAATATTTGTTTCTAAGAATACTATTAAGAGAATTTGCTTACTTCATGGTAATAACCGTGGCCTTGCTTCACGGTGAATCGTGGATCAACGATTTTAATTTCTTGAAGCTCCTCCAACGTTATGCCGTGTTGTTTGAACTTCTTCATTGCGGACTTGTATGTTTCCAATTTTTTAACCTCCTTCAACGCCCGAGTGTGCAAAGCAGTTTTCATCGGGGCCCAATGGACCTGGCGTCTTGTGGTTTTTGCAATCGCCCACACGTCGTCGCGGGACGCATATCGGATCACAACTTCGGACGACATTGTCTTGCAGGCTAATAAGTATCAGAACACAGTATGTAGACTGGTTGAGAAATAGAAGACAGGGAGTGTGATTAACTGGAAGATTTCACGAATGAATGATGATCAGGACCCGATGGTCCTTCTAGATTTTGTGGGCGTGGCTGGCTCCGCCCACATTTTAATGGGCGGAGCCAGATGATTGTCACCCTGTGCTGACAAGTTGTATACGGTAGGCCATAAACATTGTGAATTGTCATCGTACAGTATACTTACATGATTTTATAAAGGGGTCCCATTCAATTAGGATGACAATTGGTGTACTGTAGGCTGTATAAAAGTATACTTTTTACATTCAATTGTCATCTAACTCGTAAGAATCATACGAGTGAATGTACAAAGTTTGTAAAAAAACGGATTGGATCTAATTCAACGTTCTCAATCAAAGCAGCCGGAATTAAAACATAATAAATCATATTGCTAAAAATTGAAGCACAATTTCATAACATGTCCTACAAACTTGGTTTAAACATACCCATATCATTTTTCAGAACCGCCAGAGATCGCAATCACCAACTTTTTTACAAGAGAATTGAAGCTACGAAGGAATAATTTTATTATTGGATGTATTTTAGAACAATAAATCAATTTATTTTTGAAATTAGTATACAGAATTGTTCTCTGCTGATCATATAGAAAAAAACAATCTTAAAAGTCAAAATGTTGGATTTCATGACTCTAGTTGATTTTGACATCAACGATACTTCACATTATAAACTGAAATATGCTTAACAATTTTGAGAACCGGGTTCTCAAACCACATCTTCTTCAATTATCATCTGAAAACTGAAAGAAACGAGTTATAATTTACAAAAACAGCAGATCAAGACACGCGGACGACACAATAGAAAAACGAGCTAGAATAGAGTTTTTCTTGCCTTCTCTCGCCTTGTCTCTCGCCTCGTCTTCGTCTCTGCGCGGCGCCAGCCACAACTTGTTCATCGCCGGCCTTGTTTTTGTCGGCACATTGCAAAAGACAAAATGCCTCCATTCTTCGCGATTCATTTTCCTTTACTGAAAATGTTCAAGTGAACAAATTTTTGGAACAACCTTACCGGGGACCATCCGGTGAGGTACTATGATTGAAAGTGATGAGACAGATAAAAAAGAACCAATTTGAGTCAAGTACAAGCTAATGTGTTTGTTTTTGGTTTTTCAAACTTTCAAGCGAGATATTGACCTTCGTGGCCTAATTTTGAAATGATGGTCATAGAGGCTTCTAAATAAAAATAAAAAACATAAAGTTGTGACCCCCAACAACTTCATTTTTCAAAGAAATGAAATTAATATATTTTTTGAAAAATGTAAACAAAAATTCAATCAAAGTATAGTCTCAACAGATTGCAGTACAATTGACTGCTTTATTCCATGCAAGCTTTAATTAACTTTCACAAAAGCTGTTCAAGCAAATATTAAATTGATTTAACATTCAATTACTTGAGCATATCCAGGTATAGTGATAGTCTCTAGGACCATCTATCAAGTCAGTTCCAATGGAACCAACTATAAGAGCCAATCCTTTGTCCAAAGGTTACTTATTGAGAGGCATTTGGTTAACTCGAAGGGTCATAGTTACTATAGCCGTTCACTGGCTTTAGTTTGTATTGAATGGATCCAACATTCAAACACTTGAGCATATCCAGGTATAGTGATAGTCTCTAGGACCATCTATCAAGTCAGTTCCAATGGAACCAACTATAAGAGCCAATCCTTTGTCCAAAGGTTACTTATTGAGAGGCATTTGGTTAACTCGAAGGGTCATAGTTACTATAGCCGTTCACTGGCTTTAGTTTGTATTGAATGGATCCAACATTCAAACACTTGAGCATATCCAGGTGTAGTGATAGTCTTCAGGACCATCTATCAAGTCAGTTCCAATGGAACCAACTATAAGAGCCAATCCTTTATCCAAAGGTTACTTATTGAGAGGCATTTGGTTAACTCGAAGGGTCATAGTTACTATAGCCGTTCACTGGCTTTAGTTTGTATTGAATGGATCCAACATTCAAACACTTGAGCATATCCAGGTGTAGTGATAGTCTTCAGGACCATCTATCAAGTCAGTTCCAATGGAACCAACTATAAGAGCCAATCCTTTGTCCAAAGGTTACTTATTGAGAGGCATTTGGTTAACTCGAAGGGTCATAGTTACTATAGCCGTTCACTGGCTTTAGTTTGTATTGAATGGATCCAACATTCAAACACTTGAGCATATCCAGGTGTAGTGATAGTCTTCAGGACCATCTATCAAGTCAGTTCCAATGGAACCAACTATAAGAGCCAATCCTTTATCCAAAGGTTACTTATTGAGAGGCATTTGGTTAACTCGAAGGGTCATAGTTACTATAGCCATTCACTGGCTTTAGTTTGTATTGAATGGATCCAACATTCAAACACTTGAGCATATCCAGGTGTAGTGATAGTCTTCAGGACCATCTATCAAGTCAGTTCCAATGGAACCAACTATAAGAGCCAATCCTTTGTCCAAAGGTTACTTATTGAGAGGCATTTGGTTAACTCGAAGGGTCATAGTTACTATAGCCGTTCACTGGCTTTAGTTTGTATTGAATGGATCCAACATTCAAACACTTGAGCATATCCAGGTGTAGTGATAGTCTTTAGGACCATCTATCAAGTCAGTTCCAATGGAACCAACTATAAGAGCCAATCCTTTATCCAAAGGTTACTTATTGAGAGGCATTTGGTTAACTCGAAGGGTCATAGTTACTATAGCCGTTCACTGGCTTTAGTTTGTATCGAATGGATCCAACATTCAAATACTTGAGCATATCCAGCAGTAGTGATAGTCTCTAGGACTATCTGAATAGTCAGTTCCAGAGGAACCAACTATAAGAGCCAATCCTTTATAGAAGGATAATACCAGAAAATACATTCAGTGCAGACATAGTCAAACACATTATTAGCAGACTAGCAGTCTACCTATTATTGATTTCAAGAAGGGGATACCATCTGTGACCTGGGTCACTGTGTCCTCTCGCATTGCTGCCAAGAACCACACATATCGCACACAGCGCACTCTCAGACGATGAGGCCCACCTAACCTCTTCGCCGTCTCTCTGTCCACTCTATCAATGCCCCCTCATACATATAGGTCACATCCATGTGCGCCTAGTCCTGTACGACTAGTCGAGAAAAAACAAAAACTCGTGATTTTTTTGGAGAAAAGGGGGGAAGGGTGGAAGGGTGGTAGAGGGCCTGCCTATCCTTTCTCTGGGTAGTGCAGACAGGGGTCTTCAGGGGCCCTATAGAGGGGTCTTCTCCTCTGTAGTCTAGGGGTCCTCCCGAGAAATGGTGGATGGTGGATGGACATGCATTTGACTGTTTAATAAAACATATTTTTTGCAACATGCTAGAGGGTGAAAAGATATAGACCGCTTTTGTGTTTTCTACTTCCATGTCGTATTTTGCGCCATCAATCTCACATGATATCAGCCCAAAATTGCGCACGTACTTCCAGGGATCCTACAGGACGAGGAAAATGAAACTTGATTTGTTTTCCCAGTTATATTGAATTGTTTAGTAAAAAAAAAAAAATGTTGTGACTTCGTAGTTTCCCAGTTTGATATTTTGTAATAAAATCTCTCTAAAGATTTATCGAGCAGCCAATCAAACACCTTTTCAAATCAACGGTTCAGGCGCACCCTCCATATTGGCCCGGTCCTGGGAAGATTTGGCTTGATAGAAGGAACAGAACCCGGCTCCAGTGCCTAGTGAGTGTGACAAAGAAAAGCTGATATCAATATGACTTCCACATAGATTTAACAAACATTTTTCTCTTTCATTTAATGAAATAACGAAGAAGGATCTCCTTAATTCCATTTCTTACTGGATGATCTTGTCGGCGACGTCCATTAGTTTTTTTTTTAAGTGGGAGTGAGAACAGAGAAGAGCTGCTGTTGAGCTTTGCTTGAGCTTCAAGTCAGTTATTTTTCATATATTTCCTTTGGATAATCATCGAAACAATTCATCAAATACACAATTTATTGAAAAATAATAATAAAAGGTAAGAACTAATTAGAAAAAAACAGTTGCGGTGATATTTGTTAGCGTACATCTTGTCGACGATGTCTTGTGACTTTTTTAGAAGTCTTCTGCAGCTGACGTCCTCGTTGTGCGCCTCGCAATCTTGCTTCAACTTAATGCGCAATTTCTCGCGAGCTATGTCATCATCTTCCAAATTGTCGAGGAGTCGTTTCATCATCTGCAAAACTTGAATGTTTCAAAGAAAAACTGTGAAATTTAAAATACAGCCCCACTACGGAGCATCTTATCCGAGAGTGTTTAATTCTACATTAGCCTCTATCTGCTTATCATTTATTCAACTCACATCATTCTATTCCAAATTGAGCTGCCACATATAAGAGTCTAAATCCCGTTTTGAACACTGTATGTATTCTGAAAAATCGAAATTCTTTAAATGTTTTTCTGAAAAGAAACTGACTTGGTTAAAATAATATTGATGGCTCGAAGATTGGGATATTCCAAATGGTCTGTCATGATGTGAGCGTTGTGAGTGGCGGGAACTGCAAAAAACTAAATTTTGTAAATTTGAGTAGGGGGGAATGATATGGGATTACCGTAGATTGGTCCTACCCCAAAGATAGAGTGAAAAGCTACAGTAATCTGATGATTTTCAAGTCTGTGAATTATGATTTGATTACTGTACATAGACGAACATTATGTGAAAAGCTACAGTAACCCACAGAAATTGTTGGTCTTGGAGTGAAACATAACATCGGATTACTGTAATTTTACAAAAACCATGATAACCTACAGTCATCGTTACTCTCAAAATGCTCACCGTCTTCTCCTTCTTCATCTCCTTTTCCTTCTCCTCTTTCTCCAGCCATTTCTTCTCTATTTGTTTCTTCGATTCTTCAACAGACGCATCTTTTCCAATTCATTGAATTGGAGTAGAAGTAAAATAAATAAGTTTCAGAATAATAAATAAGTTTCAAAATAATAGAGTCATGTGACAAAAACAGCGACCAGCACAGCCGGTCCAAAAAGAATGAAAAGGAAACGTTCGTTGCCCGCACATCGAGAGAGGAGAAGCGCAGAAAAACGGAGACAGTGTGTGATTTGAGAGACTTCCGATCGTTTTATATGCAATAAAAAAGCGACCAATATGGAAATGTGCGTTGCGCGCGGTGCATGGCTATTCAAACAGTGTATGGGTTTGGAAAGTAGAAGAGCAAACCCTTTTTTGCAAAATAGGAAATTGGAATATCGGTTGACAAAAATGTGGACAGCTTGAACAAAAAAACCAAAAGCCATTCAGGTACATCAAACAAAAAAATTCGGTATGCTCGTTGTAAGAAAAACAGTAATTTTTATTACCCGAATTTATCAATCTTTGCGATGCAAAAATGTCAAGCCACCTAGGGGACTCGAACCCCTGACCTTAAGATTAAAAGTCTCACGCTCTACCAACTGAGCTAAGGAGGCCCATGGTGATTGCGGCGGGGACAGTGTACACAACCTCGCGGAATACGGCCATCAAGGAAGATTGGACGACGCGAGTTTCTTTTTGAATTGTAGGCAGCAATCCTTTAGAATCACAGTTTAGGGAACAAGTATGGAAATAAATACTTTGTTTTCGATGTATATCTTCATTTATCAAAATGATTCGTCCAGTTCTTATTTAGGCTGCTCTGATTGAAAGCGTTGAATTGGATCCAAGCCGTTTTTCACTAACTTTGTACATTTACTCCCCTGATTCTTCCAAGTTGGATGACAATTGAATGTATAGAGTGTACTTTTTTACAGCCTACAGTATACCAATTGTCAACCTGAGTGAATGGGACCCCTTTATAAAATCATGTAAGTATACTGTACGATGACAATTCACAATGTTTATGGCCTACCGTATACAACTTGTCAGCACAGGGTGACAATCATCTGGCTCCGCCCATTAAAATGTGGGTGGAGCCAGCCACGCCCACAAAATCTGGAAAGACCACTGGGTCCCGATCATCATTCATTCGTGAAATCTTACAGTCAATCAGTCTCCCTGCCTTCAATTTCTCTTCAAGACAATGTCGTCCAAAGTAGCGCTCCATTACTCGACCAGCGAAGACGTTTGGCCAATTGCGAAAACCACTAGACGCCAAGTCCAATGGGCCCCGATGAAGACTGCGCTGCACACTCGGGCGCTGAAGGAGGTTAAAAAGATCGAAACATACAAGTCAGCAATGAAAATGTACAAAGAACACCAAATCACTCTTGAAGACCTTCAGAAAATAAAAATTGCTGATGAACGCTTCACAGTGAAGCAGGGTTACGGTTATCATCATGAAGTAAGCAAGTTCTCTAAATGGTATTCCAAGAAACAAATATTATTTCCAGGTGGCCTACATCACCATAGCCGATCCCACAAGAAATTCGTTTTTCATCCACTTCCCTCCTCAACCACTCGCCGAAGCAACTGTGGTCGCCTAAGGATACCATTTTGACATCTCATTAAATTTGAATTCATAAAACTCCTAAATGCCTTTTTTGTCTCCTGAAACATTCCCTAGATCATTTCGATCCTAATATTTCAATACAATTCATCTTAAATTTCTAGTCTTTTCTCTAGGCTCAATGAAATTATCATGATCGAACTTTCTCGTTTCAATGTTTTTTTTTCAATTTATTTCCTCTTTTTTTTTGTTCTCATTTCTTTAAACAATAAATTTCCTTTTCCATCTGTCCTGTCAAATAAAAGTAAAGTCGTGACCGAAGACTAAATTCATTTTTCAAAGCAATGATATTAAATATTTTTGAAAAATGTGAACAAAAAACTCAATAAGAGTATAGTCTCAACAGATTGCAGTACTATAATACTGCCTTTTTTTCATACAATGTCCAACATTCAAACACTTGAGCATATCCAGCTATAGTGATAGTCTCTAGGACCGTCTGAATAGTCAGTTCCAGTGGAACCAACTATAAGAGCCAATCCTTTATCCAAAGGTTACTTATTGAGAGGCATTTGATTGACTTGAAGGGTCATAGTTACTATAGCCGTTCACTGGCTTTAGTTCGTGTTGAATGGATCCAATATTCAAACACTTGAGCATATCCAGCTATAGTGATAGTCTCTAGGTCCATCTAATAAGTCAGTTCCAGTGGAACCAACAATAAGAGCCAATCCTTTATCCAAAAGTTACTTATTGAGAGGCATTTGGTTAACTCGAAAGGTCATAGTTACTATAGCCGTTCACTGGCTTTAGTTCGTGTTGAATGGTCCCAATATTCAAACACTTGAGCATATCCAGCAGTAGTGATAGTCTCTAAGACCATCTAATAAGTCAGTTCCAATGGAACCAACTATAAGAGCCAATCCTTTATCCAAAAGTTACTTATTGAGAGGCATTTGGTTAACTCGAAAGGTCATAGTTACTATAGCCGTTCACTGGCTTTAGTTCGTGTTGAATGGTCCCAATATTCAAACACTTGAGCATATCCAGCAGTAGTGATAGTCTCTAAGACCATCTAATAAGTCAGTTCCAGTGGAACCAACAATAAGAGCCAATCCTTTATCCAAAAGTTACTTATTGAGAGGCATTTGGTTAACTCGAAGGGTCATAGTTACTATAGCCGTTCACTGGCTTTAGTTTGTATTGAATGGATCTAACATTCAAACACTTGAGCATATCCAGCTATAGTGATAGTCTTTAGGACCATCTAATAAGTCAGTTTCACTGGAACCAACTATAAGAGCCAATCCTTTATCCAACGTTAATTTATTGAGAGGCATTTGGTTAACTCGAAGGGTCATAGTTACTATAGCCGTTCACTGGCTTTAGTTTGTATTGAATGGATCTAACATTCAAACACTTGAGCATATCCAGCTATAGTGATAGTCTTTAGGACCATCTAATAAGTCAGTTTCACTGGAACCAACTATAAGAGCCAATCCTTTATCCAACGTTAATTTATTGAGAGGCATTTGGTTAACTCGAAGGGTCATAGTTACTATAGCCGTTCACTGGCTTTAGTTTGTATTGAATGGATCTAACATTCAAACACTTGAGCATATCCAGCTATAGTGATAGTCTTTAGGACCATCTAATAAGTCAGTTCCACTGGAACCAACTATAAGAGCCAATCCTTTATCCCAAGGTTACTTATTGAGAGGCATTTGGTTAACTTGAAGGGTCATAGTTACTATAGCCGTTCACTGGCTTTAGTTTGTAATGAATGGATCCAACATTCAAACACTTGAGCATATCCAGCTATAGTGATAGTCTTTAGGACCATCTAATAAGTCAGTTCCACTGGAACCAACTATAAGAGCCAATCCTTTATCCAACGTTAACTTATTGAGAGGCATTTGGTTAACTCGAAGGGTCATAGTTACTATAGCCGTTCACTGGCTTTAGTTCGTGTTGAATGGATCCAATATTCAAACACTTGAGCATATCCAGCTATAGTGATAGTCTCTAGGTCCATCTAATAAGTCAGTTCCAGTGGAACCAACAATAAGAGCCAATCCTTTATCCAAAAGTTACTTATTGAGAGGCATTTGGTTAACTCGAAAGGTCATAGTTACTATAGCCGTTCACTGGCTTTAGTTCGTGTTGAATGGTCCCAATATTCAAACACTTGAGCATATCCAGCAGTAGTGATAGTCTCTAAGACCATCTAATAAGTCAGTTCCAATGGAACCAACTATAAGAGCCAATCCTTTATCCAAAAGTTACTTATTGAGAGGCATTTGGTTAACTCGAAAGGTCATAGTTACTATAGCCGTTCACTGGCTTTAGTTCGTGTTGAATGGTCCCAATATTCAAACACTTGAGCATATCCAGCAGTAGTGATAGTCTCTAAGACCATCTAATAAGTCAGTTCCAGTGGAACCAACAATAAGAGCCAATCCTTTATCCAAAAGTTACTTATTGAGAGGCATTTGGTTAACTCGAAGGGTCATAGTTACTATAGCCGTTCACTGGCTTTAGTTTGTATTGAATGGATCTAACATTCAAACACTTGAGCATATCCAGCTATAGTGATAGTCTTTAGGACCATCTAATAAGTCAGTTCCACTGGAACCAACTATAAGAGCCAATCCTTTATCCAACGTTAACTTATTGAGAGGCATTTGGTTAACTCGAAGGGTCATAGTTACTATAGCCGTTCACTGGCTTTAGTTCGTGTTGAATGGATCCAATATTCAAACACTTGAGCATATCCAGCTATAGTGATAGTCTCTAGGTCCATCTAATAAGTCAGTTCCAGTGGAACCAACAATAAGAGCCAATCCTTTATCCAAAAGTTACTTATTGAGAGGCATTTGGTTAACTCGAAAGGTCATAGTTACTATAGCCGTTCACTGGCTTTAGTTCGTGTTGAATGGTCCCAATATTCAAACACTTGAGCATATCCAGCAGTAGTGATAGTCTCTAAGACCATCTAATAAGTCAGTTCCAATGGAACCAACTATAAGAGCCAATCCTTTATCCAAAAGTTACTTATTGAGAGGCATTTGGTTAACTCGAAGGGTCATAGTTACTATAGCCGTTCACTGGCTTTAGTTTGTATTGAATGGATCTAACATTCAAACACTTGAGCATATCCAGCTATAGTGATAGTCTTTAGGACCATCTAATAAGTCAGTTTCACTGGAACCAACTATAAGAGCCAATCCTTTATCCAACGTTAATTTATTGAGAGGCATTTGGTTAACTCGAAGGGTCATAGTTACTATAGCCGTTCACTGGCTTTAGTTTGTATTGAATGGATCTAACATTCAAACACTTGAGCATATCCAGCTATAGTGATAGTCTTTAGGACCATCTAATAAGTCAGTTTCACTGGAACCAACTATAAGAGCCAATCCTTTATCCAACGTTAATTTATTGAGAGGCATTTGGTTAACTCGAAGGGTCATAGTTACTATAGCCGTTCACTGGCTTTAGTTTGTATTGAATGGATCTAACATTCAAACACTTGAGCATATCCAGCTATAGTGATAGTCTTTAGGACCATCTAATAAGTCAGTTCCACTGGAACCAACTATAAGAGCCAATCCTTTATCCCAAGGTTACTTATTGAGAGGCATTTGGTTAACTTGAAGGGTCATAGTTACTATAGCCGTTCACTGGCTTTAGTTTGTAATGAATGGATCCAACATTCAAACACTTGAGCATATCCAGCTATAGTGATAGTCTTTAGGACCATCTAATAAGTCAGTTCCACTGGAACCAACTATAAGAGCCAATCCTTTATCCAACGTTAACTTATTGAGAGGCATTTGGTTAACTCGAAGGGTCATAGTTACTTGAACTACCCATTATGATAGTCTCTTGGACCATCTATACTTATAAAAGAGGCATTTGGCTATCTCGACTTGGTCATAGTTACTTGAACTACCCATTATGATAGTCTCTTGGACCATCTATACTTATAAAAGAGGCATTTGGCTATCTCGACGTGGTCATAGTTACTTGAACCATCCATTATGATAGTCTCTTGGACCATCTATACTTATAAAAGAGGCATTTGGCTATCTCGACGTGGTCATAGTTACTTGAACCATCCATTATGATAGTCTCTTGGACCATCTATACTTATAAATAAGGCATTTGGCTATCTCGACTTGGTCATAGTTACTTGAACCATCCATTATGATAGTCTCTTGGACCATCTATACTTATAAATAAGGCATTTGGCTATCTCGACTTGGTCATAGTTACTTGAACCATCCATTATGATAGTCTCTTGGACCATCTATACTTATAAAAGAGGCATTTGGCTATCTCGACTTGGTCATAGTTACTTGAACCATCCATTATGATAGTCTCTTGGACCATCTATACTTATAAATAAGGCATTTGGCTATCTCGACTTGGTCATAGTTACTTGAACCATCCATTATGATAGTCTCTTGGACCATCTATACTTATAAAAGAGGCATTTGGCTATCTCGACTTGGTCATAGTTACTTGAACTACCAATTATGATAGTCTCTTGGACCATCTATACTTATAAAAGAGGCATTTGGCTATCTCGACTTGGTCATAGTTACTTGAACTACCAATTATGATAGTCTCTTGGACCATCTATACTTATAAAAGAGGCATTTGGCTATCTCGACTTGGTCATAGTTACTTGAACTACCAATTATGATAGTCTCTTGGACCATCTATACTTATAAAAGAGGCATTTGGCTATCTCGACTTGGTCATAGTTACTTGAACTACCAATTATGATAGTCTCTTGGACCATCTATACTTATAAAAGAGGCATTTGGCTATCTCGACTTGGTCATAGTTACTTGAACTACCAATTATGATAGTCTCTTGGACCATCTATACTTATAAAAGAGGCATTTGGCTATCTCGACTTGGTCATAGTTACTTGAACTACCAATTATGATAGTCTCTTGTACCATCTATACTTATAAAAGAGGCATTTGGCTATCTCGACTTGGTCATAGTTACTTGAACTACCAATTATGATAGTCTCTTGGACCATCTATACTTATAAAAGAGGCATTTGGCTATCTCGACTTGGTCATAGTTACTTGAACCATCCATTATGATAGTCTCTTGGACCATCTATACTTATAAAAGAGGCATTTGGCTATCTCGACTTGGTCATAGTTACTTGAACCATCCATTATGATAGTCTCTTGGACCATCTATACTTATAAAAGAGGCATTTGGCTATCTCGACTTGGTCATAGTTACTTGAACCATCCATTATGATAGTCTCTTGGACCATCTATACTTATAAAAGAGGCATTTGGCTATCTCGACTTGGTCATAGTTACTTGAACTACCAATTATGATAGTCTCTTGTACCATCTATACTTATAAAAGAGGCATTTGGCTATCTCGACTTGGTCATAGTTACTTGAACCATCCATTATGATAGTCTCTTGGACCATCTATACTTATAAAAGAGGCATTTGGCTATCTCGACTTGGTCATAGTTACTTGAACTACCCATTATGATAGTCTCTTGGACCATCTATACTTATAAAAGAGGCATTTGGCTATCTCGACTTGGTCATAGTTACTTGAACTACCCATTATGATAGTCTCTTGGACCATCTATACTTCTAAAAGAGGCATTTGGCTATCTCGACTTGGTCATAGTTACTTGAACTACCAATTATGATAGTCTCTTGGACCATCTATACTTATAAAAGAGGCATTTGGCTATCTCGACTTGGTCATAGTTACTTGAACCATCCATTATGATAGTCTCTTGGACCATCTATACTTATAAAAGAGGCATTTGGCTATCTCGACTTGGTCATAGTTACTTGAACCATCTATTATGATAGTCTCTTGGACCATCTATACTTATAAAAGAGGCATTTGGCTATCTCGACTTGGTCATAGTTACTTGAACCATCCATTATGATAGTCTCTTGGACCATCTATACTTATAAAAGAGGCATTTGGCTATCTCGACTTGGTCATAGTTACTTGAACCATCCATTATGATAGTCTCTTGGACCATCTATACTTCTAAAAGAGGCATTTGGCTATCTCGACTTGGTCATAGTTACTTGAACCATCCATTATGATAGTCTCTTGGACCATCTATACTTCTAAAAGAGGCATTTGGCTATCTCGACTTGGTCATAGTTACTTGAACCATCCATTATGATAGTCTCTTGGACCATCTATACTTATAAAAGAGGCATTTGGCTATCTCGACTTGGTCATAGTTACTTGAACCATCCATTATGATAGTCTCTTGGACCATCTATACTTATAAAAGAGGCATTTGGCTATCTCGACTTGGTCATAGTTACTTGAACCATCCATTATGATAGTCTCTTGGACCATCTATACTTCTAAAAGAGGCATTTGGCTATCTCGACTTGGTCATAGTTACTTGAACCATCCATTATGATAGTCTCTTGGACCATCTATACTTCTAAAAGAGGCATTTGGCTATCTCGACTTGGTCATAGTTACTTGAACTACCCATTATGATAGTCTCTTGGACCATCTATACTTATAAAAGAGGCATTTGGCTATCTAGACTTGGTCATAGTTACTTGAACTACCCATTATGATAGTCTCTTGGACCATCTATACTTATAAAAGAGGCATTTGGCTATCTAGACTTGGTCATAGTTACTTGAACTACCCATTATGATAGTCTCTTGGACCATCTATACTTATAAAAGAGGCATTTGGCTATCTCGACTTGGTCATAGTTACTTGAACTACCCATTATGATAGTCTCTTGGACCATCTATACTTATAAAAGAGGCATTTGGCTATCTCGACTTGGTCATAGTTACTTGAACTACCCATTATGATAGTCTCTTGGACCATCTATACTTCCAGAGGAACCAACTATAAGAGCCAATCCTTTATCCAACGTTAACTTATTGAGAGGCATTTGGTTAACTTGAAGGGTCATAGTTACTATAGCCGTTCACTGGCTTTAGTTTGTATTGAATGGATCCAACATTCAAACACTTGAGCATACCTAGCTATAGTGATAGCCTTTAAGACCATCTAATAAGTCAGTTCCAGTAGAACCAACTATGAGAGCCAATCCTTTATAGAAGGATAATACCAGCAAGTAAATATAGTGCAGACATAGTCAAACACTTTAATAGCAGACTAGCAGTCTAGCTATTATTGATTTCAAGAAGGGGTAACCATCTGTGACCTGGGTCACTGTGTCCTCTCGCATTGCTGCCAAGAACCACACATATCGCACACAGCGCACTCTCAGACGATGAGGCCCACCTAACCTCTCCGCCGTCTCTCTGTCCACTCCATCACTGCCCCCTCATACATATAGGTCACATCCATGTGCGCCTAGTCCTGTACGACTAGTCGAGAAAAAACAAAAACTCGTGATTTTTTTGGAGAAAAGGGGGGAAAGGTGGGAGGGTGGTAGAGGGTCTGCCTACCCTTCCTTTGGGTAGTGCAGACATGGTCAGGGGTTTGCAGGGGCCCTATAGAGGGGTCTTCCCCTCTGTAGCCTAGGAGTCCTCCCTGAGAATGGTGGATGGTGGAAGAATGCCTGCCTATCCGTATTCTTGTTTTTCTGCGTCGGCTACTGTTGTTCATAAGGGCCACCTACCAACCTATTCTCTCTCCCCCACCATGCTAGAAATTGTCTTTGGTTTTCAGTCAGTCTACGTGCTTTCGACTGTTTGAAAAAATTTAAATTGGTCTTTTTTGCAAATTGCTAGAGGATGAATAATGGGGTCCTTTTTTGTTTTGTGCATAAAAAATAGACTTTGCTAACTCATAGAGAGGAGATATGAAGAACCAATTGTCCTAATTCCAATTATTTCTTGTCGTCGATGGCCATCAGTATCTGGAAGTGGGAATGAAAACAAACATGAGTTGCCGGTGAGCTCTACATAAGCTTCAAGCCAAATATTTTTCATATTTTCATTTCGAATGATCATCTTAATAACCGGTTTAATCGGCTACTTCTGTTTAATAAATATTCCAAAATTATTAGCCAGCAAAGCGACAACGCAGGCAAATTTAATAAGAAAGTCCAGTCGGTGTATCGGGAAGGATCCAGTGTATTTGACGCGGAACTTGTGCAAATCATCAGTGTACAACAACACTAAAGAATAAGCTGATAGTGAGCTATATAATAATTTCAGATTAATTAACTTGTGTAAATTGTCCGTGTTATTTCCCATCTTTCAGAACCGCCTCCGAAAAAACAAGAGTAGTAAAAAAACACACAATTTATTTAAAAAATCACAAAAAATATTACAATAAAGTATTTAATTACGATGATATTTTTTAACGTACATATCATCCACTATATCCTGCGCAGCAGCTTGATCTCCTTGGAGAAATCTTTGGCCAAGGTCGTTCGGTTGCTGGAGAAGACGAAGTTCTGGAATTTAAAGTTGTTTTTTTATATTGCGGATAACCACTTACACCAGGAGCAAAGACTTGCGCGCGATGCCGTCGTCTTCTAGGAATTCATGACGACTTTGTCCGAGCTGCAAAACTTGAATGTTTCAAAGAAAAGCTGTGCAAACTACAGCCCCGCTACGGAGCATCTTATCCGAAAGTGTTTCATTCTATATTAGCCTCTATCTGCTTGTAATTTATTCCACTCACGTTCTCCGCTTCCAAATTTCTCTGCCACATATAGCAGTCGACATCGTCGCTGCCCTCCGTGAAGCTCATGTCCACATGTCCGCCTTCGTGTTGCCTTTGTAGCCTGCCACTGGGAGTCCACTTGCATTCTCATCAATGTTCCTTCCGATCGTTTTATATGCAATAAAAAGCGACCAATATGGAAATGTGCGTTGCGCGCGGTGCATGGCTATTCAAACAGAGTTTGGGGTTGGAAGGTAGAAGAACAAACCATTTTTTTGCAAAATAGGAAATTGTGATATCGGTTGACAAAAATGTGAAATAAACAGCTTGAACAAGAAAACTAAAAGCCATTCAGGTACCTGAAACAAAAAAATTCGGTATGCTCGTTGTAAGAAAAACAGTAATTTTTATTACCCGAATTGATCAATCTTTGCGATGCAAAAATGTCAAGCCACCTAGGGGACTCGAACCCCTTACCTTAAGATTAAAAGTCTCACGCTCTACCAACTGAGCTAAGGAGGCCCATGGTGATTGCGGAGGGGACAGTGTACACAACTTTGCAGAATACGGCCATCAATGGAGATTGCGCGACGCGAGTTCCTTTTTGAATTGAGGACATCAAACATTCAGAATCCTAGTTTGGGGAAAAAAATTTGAAATAAATGTTTATTTTTTTTTGAATTCACATCTTCATTTATCAATAGGACATATAAGCCATTTTGCAGCTCCATAAAAAGCCAACTGCTTTTCACAAAAACAAAATGTATTTATTCAAACAGTTAACCAAAAGAACAAAACTTAACTAAAGGAAAAAGATGAGACTTGTAAGAGTCAAACCCTAACAGTAGAATGAGGAAGAGGAAAAGCAAATCTTTTCAACTCCTCTTTTCAACACTCGGTTTAAAAAGGCGGCAGATCACAAAAGATAACCTTGTTTCAGATGGCCGAGAAGTAAAAGTTCAACGGCATGCGATAACAACTCTTTTATCCATGTCCAATATTGATTCCCTCACTTTATCTACATTAAAAATGTGATTCACAAGTTCATTGCCACGCGGCATTTACATTTCCATTTCAATTTTCAGAAGTTCATTAACAAGTACAGTTTCAGAATGTGGTGAAAAAATCTGCGCAGGACACGCCTACTTGTATAAAATTGAATAATCGGTGCTTTCTCTGGTGTTTTTCGCATTATTGCAGACCCACTCCCCCCTACTACGACACAGGGACACCATCTCATTGATTGGTGTGGTCATCCGGGACAGTCCTTTCCTGTCTAGTATTTCCTTCTTCTTCTGTTTCCTAATTGTCCATTTTTCGTTCGTCACCGACAATGTCCGATTTCTTCAAGGCTCAATTAGAGCTGCTGGATGAAGAGCCCCGGTTTGGAGGGTGAGTTTTGAAAGAATCTCACTGATAACTGATTTAATGTTTCTATTTTCAGTATATTCGTCGAGGGAGATCTGCAAGACTTTAACCAAGATCTTGCCATTCCGTTTGCTGAGGAAGAAGTGTACTCGCCATCGTATGTTTTTATCGAGATACATTTATATAACTTATTGATTTTTCAGCGACGATCAAGTTCCACAGCCAGAAGAAGTGCCAAATGGTGGAATAGCGGTGCAAAATGGCGCAAGAGGCACGGAAATTGTTGATGAGGAGTGGGGGTTAGTTTTTTTGAGGATGTTTTTCTTCAAACTGATTCAATCTTTCAGAACTAAAATGATAGTTGTTCAGCTCAAAGAGCGCTATGAAATTTTGTAAAAAAAAATTTTGAAAAATCTTCCTTATATTTGCAATTCGGATGGGGTTTGTGTCTGTCGCGAGCCCGGATGGGTGTCCGCCGCAGCAAAATCGTTTCTTCAGTTGACTAGCAGGTCAAAGTTTCTTACGGTAGATCAAAACAAAAAATACGCAGCAGGGCTGCGCCAGCAGGCTTGTGATCGTTTCAAATTTTAATTTCAATGCTGCTGGCTATGAAATAGGTCCAAGTTTGAAGAAATATGATCTCAAAAGACCAAAACATGATGTATTTGTCTCGGGAACTGTATCTAAATATTCCTATCTTACAGCTCCCTCATGATCATTCCGCCCGTCAACACAACACCCGCTCATAAAGTCCAAGTGGATCAGGTGCCAGAGGAGCGTCTCCCAAGCCCACAAGCTGCGATCGCAGGCGCTCCGCAACTCGTCCCAACTATGGGAAGTGTGCCTGTGCAACAGCCACCAATTTATGTCTACGGACCCTTTGAGCAGCGGTAAGTTCTTTTTTCTAAATATGCTCCTATGGACACCCTTCTTGTTCTAGTGAATCGACTCATGCCATCCGTCACGGCAGCCGCCCATCTCCTCCTTCTGAATTCGAAGAGTTCAACACACAGGAATTGGCAAGCGCAATCAAGACGATCCTCGGTGAACTCTCCATTAAACATTCCGTTTTTGGCAGTGTATTGCTGAAGCGAGCTCCCGGAACATTGAGCACATATTTGAATAAGCCAGTTCCGTACAAAGACCTTAGCCCAACCGGACGTGTTTCCTACAACAGAATGGCTCACTGGAGACGTCTTTCCCCCGAGATGCAAATTCGCATCATGGCGACGGGGATGGATCACTCGAACTACTCGAAACTCATTGGATTGCCGGTGGTGAACACAACGTGGAAAATTGAGAAGAAGGCGCCACGGAAGGTTTTCAATTCGGAGGAAAACCGCTATCTATATGAGAAGTTTGCTCAAACTCCAAATCCGTCGAGAGTGGAAATTCAACGCATGGCGATTCATCTTGGGCTGCATCACGACACGGTCCACAACTTCTTCATGAATAGAAGAAATCGCGAGTTTCGGTCATGTGCGCAATGATTTTGACAAGATTTACCCATTTTTTTATGTTCAGCCTAAACTTCCAGTGAAATTTCCTAAACTCTTTGTCAAATACAAGTTCAATCCTCGTTTATCTCATCCCCAGTTTCCGATCTCCTCCAATATTTCCATCATTTCTTTCAAATTTATATATTTCCGCATGTTTCAATTTAAATGCATCTTTTTCTTTCTTATGTAATTGTATTTTATTATTATCCCCAATGAAATTGATTATTCTATCAATGTTTTAAAACGTACTTTAAATTTACTGTTTATCCAACTTTGTGAGATCGCCTGATTATTAAAGGAGCAATGATAAATGAGCTCTTTTCCTTGATCAGTAGTTTTTCTAAATGAGCCAAAATTAAGAAAAATAGGCGGAGCACTATAATACCATGTTTTTGAAAACATCGTAGTACCTCAATGTATGAAAGTTCACATTTTCAAAATTATGATTATAAGTACAACCGATAAAATTATGATATTTCATAATTACAGATACCTTTTTCCATTTCCCCCCACCCCCATTCCTCCAACAATCCTTCATATCCATTGGAACGAGAGAGTGTGGTGAATCGAGAGAGGGAAAAGAAAAATACAATCGATGCAGTAGTCCCCTCCCCATTTACCCACTCTTCTCTCTTCTCGTTCCGTCCTCCGGGACATTCGCCTTTCCCTTTTTTTTCCTTCCCTTTTTTCAGTATTTCTGCTTCCTAATTGTCCATTTTTCGTCCGTCACCGACAATGTCCGATTTCTACAATGCACAATTAGAGCTGCTGGGTGAATCACCCCAATTTAGGCGGTGAGTTTTGATAGAATCTCACTGAAAACTGATTGAATGTTCCTATTTTCAGTAGATTCGTCTCGAATGACCAGCAAGAATTTAATCAAGATCTTGTCATTCCTTTTGATGAGGTGGAGGATGTGTACTTGCCAAAGTATGTTCTTATTGAGAAAAACTGAAATAACTTATTGATTTTTCAGCGACGAAAACGTCCCGCCGCCAGAAGAGGGAGCAAATGGTGGGAAGAAGGCGCAGGAAGGCGTAAAAGGTACGGAAAGTTTTTGATGAGGAGTTGGGGGGGGGGGGCGATATTTTCTTTTTAAATCACTGATTTGCAGGGAAAATGATCGATGTCTTCGGTTCCCATCAAGAAACGCTCGATGAAAGGTTGGTTTAGATGATGAAATCTCAATTTTCAAATGGTTTTCAGTGGATTCTACTCGAATGCTTCTCACTCAATGATCAACACTGATGGAAAGAACTTCTCGGATGCTCCTCAGCTCCACCAGCTCCACAGTTCCTCTTGGGGATCCGGAAGCCTTCTGAATATGGATGCTCCGGAATATCAAGTCCAGGAGCATATCCCGCACATTCCATGTGGACAATCATCGGATTTTGGAGCTGGAGAAGAGTATCAGTATGTTAGGTGAGCTAGGAGCAAATTTTGAGGATTCAGGAATGATTTTCAGTGAAGAGGTCGTCATTGAGCAAGCTGCTCCACAGCAAGCTGCTCCACAGCAAGCTGCTCCACAGCAAGCTGCTCCACAGCAAGCTGCTCCACAGCACGCTGCTCCAACTCTCATGGAAACACAGTTCATGTTCAAAGGAGCGCTTTATGATAAAGTGGCCTACATTGGAACCCCTTTTGAGAACCGGTATGAAATAAGCATTGTTCCATCACTCAAAATCATTCATTTCAGCCCCGCTCCCGCCACGTTCCGCCAGCGTCCAACCAGCCGCTTCGCCTCCTTCTTCGAGGCCAATCCTCATGCCATCAACACCCGCGAGCTCTGCGCCAAGGTGCTCGCCATCCTCTACTCGCTCGGTATCACCCAGACGCGCTTCGCCAAAGTGCTTCTGGCGCGCAACCAAGGAACAGTGAGCCAACTGCTGAAGCACCCAAAGCCGTGGCATGAGATTGGCGAGAACGGACGAGTGGTGTACAAACGCATGGAGCTCTGGTGTGATCTCAGCAACAATTTGAAGAAACGGGTGATGCACATGGAACACGCAGAGTACTCGGAACTCATTGGACTGCCAGTGTTGAAGGAAAAGGAGTACCGTCCACGTTTTCAGAAGGATCCCGTGCCCAGATTGGAAGATGTTCGCCGGCATGTTTCGAATCTCTATCCTGGACTGGAGATTAATTGAGAATGCTCGCAGGTGAAACAATTCCTTGATTATCAAATGCCTAATCATTTCATATTGTTAATTTTCTTTGTCAAATTTGCCCATTCTAATCTACTGAATTCTCTGTCATACAGAATATATCAGCTCTACCAGCTTGCCAAAAAGTTTGAGTACTTTTATTTAATCTAACCTTCCATTTGTAGTTTGTAGTTTAACTTAATGTGTCGGTGGCACATCCCCCATCCCAGTTACTAATCCACTTCCCAATGAACTCTCACCCCTTTCACTAATTGCTCTTTATTATTAGAGACTCAAAATTTGTATCATATTGCATTCTTAAAATACTAACTTGAATAAATTGCATCTCCCCATCATATATTCAATTTGTGGTCCCTATCTGTTTTTTGACAGTATGCGGGACTTTTGCACATTGTCGCAGAAAAAATATACTTTTTCTTTTTATAATACTAATTTGGTACATTTTTTTTTTGTTTCCTCTAACGTTAAATGCTCAATTACACAAGTTTGCAGTTTTCTCCATGTAATAGCATTCATGATTTGTAGATTTTATGGTAGTTTTTTTCATTGAATGCATTCCACATCTTAATTCAAAAGTTTTGAGGACATTTTATTCATCGAACAAAAAGTGATAACTGATAAGATGATTTAATTATTGTTCTATGGTGAAGTTGGGATACGCCAAACCCTAATTTTTGAAGCTGATTCCAGACGAGCCCTGGTCATACGTTTCACGGTTCGCAGTGGACCCAGGAACCGAGCAAAACGGCTCCGTCTGAGCACTGCTTGCGTACTGGGAGCGGATCATTGCGACGTGCTTCTTGTGCTTTTGATGGTGCGTCTCCAGCTTTTGTTCGAGCTTTTGGCGTTTGATCCCGTCTTTGTCCATAAAGTCAAATAAGCGGCTTCCACGCTGCAAAATTTGAATTTGGATGTTTGAAAAACGAAATGACATATCCCACTCACATTTGACCAGTCCAGATTCTTCTGCTGTTGCTCAAACTCTTTCCCGATCACCTTGACGACCGTCCACATGAAGCCGTCGACCTCCACTTTTCCCTCGTACTGGTCATCGAGCAGGTAGCGTGGCACCTTGGTGAGCGAGTACTGGGCGAAGACTGCCAACTTCTCGGCCTGCTTCTGGTTGCGGTACTTGTTCACGAGCTGATGAGGTCCAACTACTTCGCCAGTCGGAGTGACAACTCGATCGCCAATGAGCACAAACAGCCCATCACTTGAAATGAGAATTGGACGCCCTGTGAAGGCCACTTGTCTATTGATGGACTCATCGAGGTTGCAGAGGTTTACGTAGATGAGCACGGAGATGTGGTCCTTCTCGACGAGCATCTCTGGTTTTGTCGGCAAGATCTCGAGAATTCTCACCACTTCCCAGTGAATTCCTTCGGTTTCGCAATCACAGAATCTTGTTGTGAACAAGCAATCAAACATGGTGCCAATGTGGATGTTGGGATTGAGGAAGAGCTCGTCGCTGAAAAATTAGGAGCGTTTTTCTACAATCAACTTACCATATCAAGGCGGTCATTCTTGTTTCCCACAGATAAACGACGTAATAGTTGTTTCTTCTTTCGGTCACGATTCCTGGAGTTTGGCTGCACGTCTTCCCGAACTTATATTGCGTCATTGGGACAGGAAAGCCTCGAGGTGGTGGAGTGCGGTCTCGTTGTGAGTGCATAGTGTTTGACGTTTATAAAGTTTGGAATAACGTTAAGAAAGATCAAAAATAGAGAAGATGAAAAAGAAAAAGAAAAAGCAGACACGGATCAAAACTTTTAGTGTTTTTTTTTTTTGAATTTTTTTTTTGCAGTTTTCGAAAAAAAAATTCAAAATAGTGATTTTTTTAAACAAAAACTTTTTTAAAACACGTTTTTTTTAGTAAAATGTGATATTTTTGATGAAAAAAGTCACAAACAAGTCATAGAAATATATAAAAGTATATACATTCATTTCGAATCCACGGAACACGATTTAGTGACGTATCTCGCCACAACTTTGCAGTGGGGCGAGCTTGCACAGTTTATCACTATATTGATTTTTGCTTATTGTTCAAAACCGTTTTCACCGGAGAAAAATAAAATATGGATGGGATTTTATAGAAAATGGGAATGAAAAGAAAAAAGAAAATTTTAAAACAATTTCGAAATAAAAATTTGAGAAAAAAATAGAAAAAAATGAAACATTTTCACAAAAACAAACTTCAAAACTGACCGAAAAAAGGTAAAAGTTATGTTTTTGTCTATTTGAATCGAAGAATTAAAAAAAAATCAAGCGAAATCGCTTGGTATTTGATTTAGCCAATGCAACTACAAAAAAGCTATCACACACCGACAGTGCCTATTTGCGGGGCGTCACCAGACTCAGATATCAAACATTTTTTCTCTCTTTCCCCCTTTACCCACTAAACCACTTGGCATTTCTTCAGTTTGATTGTCGTTGCGTTTGTTGCGGTACATTTTGAGGTGTTGTGGATTCTCCTTTGGCAACTTGTATTCACAGTTTTATTTTAATTGAAGTAGAATTGAAAGCAGAACAATGATCTATTATAATTACTTTATTAAGTGAAAAATATATAATATTAAGAATAAAATTAGGTAAACCGTTAATGGAATTCGATTCATGCTCCGTCATCCAGCTGCTCTTCCAATGACACTGAAAAATTATTTTATTTTTCTAGAACTTTATTTTTTTCTCTGAACATAAACAGAACGAGATAAAAAACTTACCGAAATCTCTTACTGGTCAATCCAAAACACAATGTTTGGCCTTTCCTCAACCATTTGCTGATTGTTTCTCAGGATCATAAGCTCGGGAAAGTGATTTTTCTTCTCACTTGTTTCATCGGAAGCGTACTAGGATCACATCCCAACTATGGCGAGATTTGTTTTGCCACCACCAAAGCGAGATTTGTTTTGCCACCACCGAAGTTGGTGGCGAATAGTCGATCCATTTAGCAGATGGACGCAGGCCTTCAGGTTAGCAGCCGAAGCTGAAAAATGTCATACTCATTCGACAATCGTATGTTTTTTCTTGAAAAATTGGTAGGAAAAATACAGGAAAAACACTTACACTCATGTGTGGACTGGCTTCACGCGATTAGACAATTCCACCAAATGCATTGCGAAGTTGGTGACGAATAGTAATCAACTTCTTCTTGAGTTCCTCAAACCCGGACAGCAAAGTCAAAGCAAATCAGCCAGCTTTGAATTTGACACCTCACTAGCCCATTCCGATGATTGTTTCATCGGAAGCTGAATAAAGCTCGAAACTTTAACTACTAGGATTAGTTCCGAACTATGGCGAGATTTGTTTTGCCACCACCGAAGTGGTGGCAAATAGAAGACCGCGTTGTTGGTCATTATGTGAGAATTCGACTTCTTCTTGAGTTCCCGGAGTGTTGGTCACGGAGAACTCCGTAGAAGAATGAATGGGAGAACTGTAAGAGCCATCTGAGAGAGAAAAGAGACGTAGAGAAGATAATCAATTGCATTCGAAAACGTGGTGAAGTAGACAGGTGGCTTCAGATGGGGTCATCGTATGATGGGTATTCATGAGCTGACCTCTATCTATATGATGAAGATGTGCTGAACAGAGTTGATTGTGTCTCTCCGCGTGACCCATCCTACGATGACCCCATCTGAAGCCACCTGTCTACTTCACCACGTTTTCGAATGCAATTGATTATCTTCTCTACGTCTCTTTTCTCTCTCAGATGGCTCTTACAGTTCTCCCATTCATTCTTCTTCGGAGTTCTCCGTGACGAACACTCCGGGAACTCAAGAAGAAGTCGAATTCTCAAAAGAGCTGACCCCTCCAGCAAGGTCTACTATTCGCCACCACTTCGGTGGTGGCAAAACAAATCTCGCTTTGGTGGTGGCAAAACAAATCTCGCCAAAGTTCGGATGTAATCCTAGTAGTCACAATTCTCGGCGACAAGGGTATTAAGGATGCAAGTGAGAAGAAAAATCACTTTCGAGAGAGCTATTGAGGCTGCCAAGTATACAGAAAAGGTGAGAGCAGTTGTTAGTTTGAAGCACGTTTTATATTAAATTTTCAGATGAAACGACTTTTGAATGCAGTCATTCTGAATGGAAAAAACGCAAATAGTAAATCTTCAAGTCAAGGAGTTTTCGGAAAAAACAAAACCAGTCCAGACATGAGTGTAAGTGTTTTTTTTTAATTTTTTCTACAAATTTGTCAAGAAAAAACTTACGATTTTAGATTAAAAATGACCATTTTCAGCTCAATGTTGGCTGCTAACCTGAAGGCGTACGTCGATCGTCAAGACGGCCACGGGAAAACTGAGAACGTTACTAGATTCAGTTCACGTGGCGATTTCTCTCGAACGCAAGAAGAAGAAGTAGAATTCTCACTGATTCTGACGCCAGCGAGAAGAGAATTCCCCTTGCTGTGCTCATGATCGTGAAAAACAACGCCATGAAGATTAAGAAAAAAAACAGATGCGGAGGCAAGAGACAACATGGATGTTATAATAATCTCATCATTTGTAAACTTATTTCTTAAATAATAAAGTAACTATAATATCAAAAGTATTAATTTTTAATTCAAAATGTCACTTCCGTTGAGAGAGAAATGACGGAGTTCAAGAAAAGAAAACGCATTTTTCCGTCGATAAAAAAGATCATTCAAAAGAAATGAACGAAAAAGTGATGTCAAAGGGCAAAAGTGTATCAGTATTTGTTGAAAAACTTTGTGGGATTTAGAAGATCCGCGACGTCTTCTGAATACCCACCACGTCTTCGAAAACCCACCACGTCTTCTAAATGTCGACCACGTCTTCTAATTGTCCATCACGTCTTCTGAATACCCGCCACGTCTTCTGAATTCCCGCCACGTCTCCTGAATACCCACCACGTCTTCGAAAACCCACCACGTCTTCTGAATGTCCACCACATCTTCTGAATACCCGCCACGTTTTCGAAAACCCACCATGTCTTCTGAATGTCCACCACGTCTTCTGAATACCCGCCACGTCTTCTGAATACCAGCCACGTCTTCTGAATAAAACGTGGTGGGTATTTAGAAGACGTGGCGAGTATTCAGAAGACGTGGGGGGTATTCAGAAGACGTGAAGGGTATTCTGAAGACGTGGTGGGTATTCAGAAGACTCAAAATTTTCATAATTGGGGTCAGGTTTTCAAAAGAATTTTACATGTGGAGAGAGAATTCTATTCCAGGTGTCGGTGCAAGAATTTGAAATAAGTTTTAAGCATTTTTTTTTGTGAGTATAATGAAAATTTAAAAAATTCATACAAGAAATGAGCACACATTCTAATTAGTGACTGATTATCTTTATATCAGCCAACAATTTTTGCATGGTTTGGCACCCCATCTTCTGGAATTAAGGATGGCCTAGTTTCTAAAATGCAACCCGACACGGCGCTCGGTTTTCTCTTCCATGGCCGAAGTTTCCGTCCGTGTCAATTTTTCAGCCGATGGAAAGCGAAATTTTGAAAATTTTTGACAAGAAGTTCATAAATTTGCTTTCAAAAAAGTTCACCAAAGTTTTTTCGAAAATCTTGCTTCATCCCGTTGAAAAATCAAACTTAAGGCTTAAAAAACCGTGCGAGGGCCCGGCGACAAACCGCGCCACAGTTTGCAAAAGGCTCACCACGCCCACTTTTTCTTTGGCTTGACCGTCGAAAAAAAGTCAGAGTGTCCTCCCTCTCGATCCCTCTCGTTGTCTGCGTCTCCTCAACCACCACACTCTCTCTATCTCTTTCTCTGCGTCTCTCTCTTTCTCGCTTTGGTTTCCACCTGCTGCTCTCCTCATTATATCCTTTTTAGGCCGCCTGTGGTTGTCGTGCTCTTCGGAGCATTATTATTATTCGTATTATTCTGACACTTTTCGAATTTTCTCCTGTTATATTCTGTGATCCGAAATTGGATTGAAAAATTTCAACAAATAGGAAAAAGGTAAATCAATTTAAATTGCAAATTTGAAATGTATGTTCAGAAATTGCAGGTCGTCCAACCCGTCGGCACCGCTCAAGAAATTTATGAGCAGATGAGACCGACAGGGGCGTGGAACATGCTCGACAAGGAGGAGCAGAACAATTTTCATGACGCCATGTTTATGGTCACAGCAGAGCAGCAGTCCCAGATGCAACGTGGATGGGT
Source organism: Caenorhabditis imperialis (assembly GCA_963572205.1). Lineage (NCBI taxonomy): Eukaryota > Metazoa > Nematoda > Chromadorea > Rhabditida > Rhabditidae > Caenorhabditis > Caenorhabditis imperialis. The sequence continues at coordinate 12,239,678 of OY751544.1, read as the reverse complement.
GAGGATGGCGAGGCCTCTGGGTCGTCCACGTGGTGGTCGTGGAGCAAGAGTTCCAAAGGAGGGGATGAGAAAAAGTGTGAGTTTTTTGAAAGTTGGAGAAAAAGAGAGAGAGAGAGTGAGAGAGAGAGAGTGAGAGAGAGAGAGAGAGAGAGAGAGAGAGAGAGAGAGAGAGAGAGAGAGAGAGAGAGAGAGAGAGAGAGAGAGAGAGAGATTCTTTAGGTAAGAGACACAGAGAAGTGGGAAGAGAGAGCGTCTTTATATAAGAGACGTAAAGCGCGAAATTGTGGTAGAGCGTCATGCTGGGTTAGAGACTCAGACAGTGCAAGTAGAAAACACTATAAGATATGAGACCCAGAGAGAAAGGGAGAGAGAGAGATTTGTCCGAGTCTCTTCATTTCCTACACTCCTCACTTTCTAAATGTGCATTCATTGAAGAGAAGCAGACTGTGAGAGTGCACTAGAGAATCAAGTTGGAGAGTAAACGCAGACAACAAGAGAAGTAGAGAGAGAGACATAAAGGCTAGAGACGCAGGCATTGAGGCACTCTACAAGAAAAGTCTATTTTCAGGAAAGCACAAGAAAGTTACGTTTTCTTGTTAATTCCTCAGCCGATTGATACTCATTGACAAAGCAACTCCATTTTTACTCGATGTTTCCATGACAAAATGATAAGTAACTGTTCCCAACATTTTAAAACTCGTCTCTCTTTTTTCTCATTCCAAAACTCCGCCCTTCCACTCCGATGTTCATTTTCCTCTTCCTCTTCCCTTTTCCATTACAAACTACAAAATCGTGACCAGATACTTTCAAAAATTCCCCCTTTTTACTATTTCAATGTTATTGTGAACATTTCAATTCCACTCACTCACTGGATAGATTTACCTTGCTTTGAACACTCTCTCACTAATGAGACGCAGAGAAACTCACCTATTTTTAATTTTATTCATTGCTTTTTATGTTTCAACTGGTGGGCTATTCAAATATGAACTTTATGAACACTTGTCTACTATGATGATGACAAACATTTGAATAAAACGGATGTTTATGATAATTTTTATTTAAATTTGAATTCAACATAAGTGCTCCTTTTGCATCATTCTGTTCTCAAGATTCTGGCGCTGCTAGACTACAAACTACAAAGCTTTGGCGCTGCTAGACTACAAACTACATGATTCTAGCGCTGCTGGATTGTAAACTACAAAGTTGTGGCGCTGCCAGACTACAAACTACAATTTCTTAGCGCTGCTAGACTACAAACTACAAATTTTCAGCGCTGCTAGACTACAAACTACAAGATGTGGAGCTAGGAGAGATAGAAGCCAAGCTAGCTTTTCGTCGAACACATTATCATCACTTTTCAAACGAATATGCACTTTTCGAAACTGGAAATTTTTCTTTTATCTGATTGTGAATGTGCTATCTTTATACAATTTATTAAAAAAACAAATTTATTATTTATTATCATCATAAAAATGTAAATTCCGCCATAGAAGTTATCTACGCGATATCGGATAAGTATGGTAAATGAAGTTTGGATGGGAGTATGGATTAGAACGTTTTGGTAGACGTAAGAATTATGGAGAAGGGATAAAGAGAAGTTTGGTTGATGCACAAGTTAGGTCGATGCACCAAAAAATTTCTGTGATGGGAGAAATATAGGAAGAAATATGGGAACTGAAGATTCCCGGTCGATGCACCAAAAAATATCGGGTTCAGTGGTAGAATATAAAGAGATGGAGAATATATATTTTTGTAGTATTTATTGCCGGTAGATTAAACAGTAATTTAGGGAAGGAGGAAGGTAATTGAAGACTTGTGTAGAACTGGTGTGGGGGTAACGTGTGAAGAAACGACTTGACGAGAGGACTTGTGTGTAACTGGTGAGAAGACTGAAGAGAAGATAAGGAGAAAACTTTTGATAAGGAGAAGGGATAAGAAGAGGTTAGATTTGGTCGATGCACCAAAAAATATCGGGTTCAGTGGTAGAATTAAGAGACGGAGAATATATATTTTTATATTATTTATTGCCGGGAGATTAAACAGTAATTTATGTAAGGAAGAAAGTGGTGAGAAGACTGGTGAAGACTTGTGTGGGTAACGTGTGTAGACTTGAGACTGAAGACGACTGACTGGTGTGTGGAGAAGACTGAAGACTGGGAAGAAGACTGAAGACTGACTGAGGCTGGCGAGGGGCACGCCGGATAAGAGCAGGAGGCGGCAGACGAAGAAAGCTTATGACGTCGTGCGCGTCACGACAACTTGTGTGTGAGTGCTCGGGAGAAGACTTATGAGAAGACTGGCTGGAGCTGGCGAGGGGCACGCAGGATAAAAGCAAGAGGCGGCAGACGGTGAGAGGGATTATGACGTCGTGCGCGTCATGACAGCGATATCGAACACATCCTCATTTTTTCCTCTGCTCACAATCTTGTTTGCTGAAATAATTAATTGAAAAATGATAATAATTCATTATAAATTACCTGCTTCAAAGTTAATCAGAAAAAATTTCAAAATAATAATAGTAAAATGTTTCAACGACCACCACAGGCGGTCAAATAAGGGTGGAATGAGAAGGGAAGCTTATGGAAGTCAACGAGAGAAAGTGAAGGAGACGCAGAGAAGAAAAAAAAAGGAAGAGAGTGTGGTGGTTGGAGAGGCGCAGACGATGAAAGGGATTAAGGAGAAAGTGAGGGAGACGCAGAGAAGTGAAAGGGAGCTGAAATTTACATTAGTTAGTATTTTTTTCATCTTTTAACGAGCTAGTAAGAAAATTGTAAGTTTTAAGGATTAAAAAAAGAAGAGAAAAAAAATTTCGACCGAGTTATGCTCAAAATGCAAAAAATGGTCGATTTTTTCGAAAAATCGTAACTTTTTTAGTTTTCGACCGATTTCGGAGTTTGCAAAACCGTTTTGTAGCAAAAAATGTGTTCTTTACGGTAAAAATTGTTTAAAAAATGTCAAGCTGTCATAAAAAGGTAATATAAGGGGGCAACTATGACCAAATAGGGATATCTCAAAAACGCAAATTGAACCAGGTTTCAGACTATTTTTATTGAATTTCGTATGTCTGATATATTAGGTAAGGGAGAAATGATTTTCCAAAGTTTTTAAATTGTTCCCCACTAAAAGTTCTAGAGATTCTATAAGTTTCCTAGTGTATATTAGTGTAGCACGTTCTGAAAGCTTTTTTCCCGTACCAATTAAAGGTGCTCGCGCTTGCTGTTAGAGCTTCCATGAACGATTTCTCGAGAGGTCATTTTTGACTCCTCATCTTCCGCGAATTGTCTCTCGGCACCTTTCCGACGGAGACGGCTGAGAATATATGCTAAATGTTTGGAGAGGGAACCGCTACCGATCGCACCATCAGCCATCAATTCTATCCATTCGAGTAAGAAGAACGAGCTTTGGAGGCAAATCTCCCATTATCCGAAAGCATGCCGAGATTGCTGAGCAATTGCTTGCTGTAGTGAAAGACAAGCCTGATGAGACTAACGGTGAACTGAAGACAATGTTCCACTACACCCTCCACACCATCAAAGATAATCTCCACAAGCTTGGTTTCCGAAGAATAATGGCTCAATGAGTTCTTCATGATTTGCCTAAATTTCAAAAACTGACTCGAGTAATCAAATAATTGAAGTTGCTGTGAGAATCAATCGTGAGTGGATATTAAAGGAGGTGCCAACTATTTTTTCACTCGACGGAATTTGGTCATTTCGAGTACCGCATCCACGAATCTGAAAATGAAATTCTCTAAAAATTCCTCGTTTTCGAGATGTTTGCGTTTCAAAAAAGCTAAGGAGCAAAATCCGCGAGGACTAACTTTCGCATGGCCGAGTTTTTTGTCACCGTGGTCTCTGATTTTTATTGATTTTTTTGGATTTTTTCTGCGATTTTCTTTATTTTCCTGTGTTTTAGTGAAATATTTCTGAATAATGCAGTGAAAAATTCACAAATACAAAAAAATCGCAGAAAAAATCCAAAAAAATCAATAAAAATCAGAGACCACGGTGACAAAAAAACTCGGCCATGCAAAAGTTAGTCCTTGCGGATTTTGCTCCTTAGCTTTTTTGAAACGCAAATATCTCGAAAACGAGGAGTTTTTAGAGAATTTCATTTTCAAATTCGTGGATGCGGTACTCGAAATGACCAAATTCCGTCGAGTGAAAAAAATAGTTGGCACCTCCTTTAAAACAGAAAAAAAGGGGAATTTTTCGAAATTTTTATGTAGAAAAGTTTTTGTAGTTTGTAGTTGTGGAGAACGGAAAAAAGAAGAGGAAAAAGAACATCGAAATGAAAAAAATGAGAGGGCGAAGTTTCGGCGTGCTGATCGATCGGCTGAGACATTAACAAGAAGACGTCATTTTCTGTTTCTTTCCTGAAAATAGACTTTTCTTGTAGAGTGCCTCAATGCCTGCGTCTCTAGCCTTTATGTCTCTCTCTACTTCTCTTGTTGTCTGCGTCTACTCTCCAACTTGATTCTCTAGTGCACTCTCACAGTCTGCGTCTCTTCAATGAATGCACATTTAGAAAGCTCTCACTTTCTCTCTGGGTCTCATATCTTATAGTGTTTTCTACTCTCGCTCTCTCTTTTTTCTTTTTCTCTCTCTCCCTCTCTCTCTTTTTCTCCAACTTTCAAAAAACTTACGCTCTTCCTAGCCCCCTTTTTTGGAACTCTTGCTCCACGACCACCACGTGGACGACCCAGACGCCTCGCCATCCTCACCCATCCACGTTGCATCTGGGACTGCTGCTCTGCTGAGACCATAAACATGGCGTCATCAAAATTGTTCTGCTCCTCCTTGTCGAGCATATCGGTCTCATCTGCTCATAAATTGCTCGAGCGGTGCCGACGGGTTGGACGACCTGCAATTTCTGAACATACATTTCAAATTTGCAATTTATATTGATTTACCTTTTTCCTATTTGTTGAAATTTTGCAATCCAATTTCGGATCACAGAATATAACAGGAGAAAATTCGAAAAGTTTCGGAATAATACGAATAATAATAATGCTCCGAAGAGCACGACCACCACAGGCGGCCTAATGATGATAAAATGAGGAGAGCAACAGGTGGAAACCAAAGCGCGAGAGAAAGAGACGCAGAGAAAGAGATAGAGAGAGTGTGGTGGTTGAGGAGACGCAGACAACGAGAGGGATCGAGAGGGAGGACACTCTGACTTTTTTTCGACGGTCAAGCCAGAGAAAAAGTGGGCGTGGTGAGCCTTTTGCAAACTGCGGCGCGGTTTGTCGCAGAGCCCTCGCACGGTTTTTAAACCTTAAGTTTAATTTTTCAACGGGATGAAGCAAGATTTTCGAAAAAACTTTGGTGAACTTTCTTTGAAAGCAAATTTATAAACTTCTTGTCAAAATTTTTTTTGAAATTTCGTTTTCCATCGGCTGAAAAATTGACACGGACGGAAACTTCGGCCATGGAAGAGAAAACCGAGCGCCGTGTCGGGTTGCATTTTAGAAACTAGGTCATCCTTAATTCCAGAAGATGGGGGCGAAACCATGCAAAAATTTTTGGCTGATATGTAGATAAACAGTCACTAATTAGAATGTGTGGGCCGTTTTTTGATTAATGTCCTCATTCTAGAGAAAATCGCAAAAAACTAATATGGCTTATCATTAATTCCAGCACTTGAGGACATTTTGGTGGAATTCTGGTCTGAACAGATTATTAATCATCGATTGAAACTTTGGATGTGTGGGGCGATTTTTGAAAAACCTCTTCTTTGCCGAGAAAAGTTGCAACAAGTCCCCAAAAGCTGCCCTCGTTGTGAAAACTCACTGTGGAGGAAAAGGCCGTGGAAGAGAATTTTCTCGGCCTCGTCGTAAAAAAGTCACAGTGGAGGTGAAATGGAAACGTTTTGGGTCAAGAACATGTGAAATTCAGTTGGATTTTGAAAAATGTAAAAATTTAGGTTTTATCATGGTCATGAAAGAGAAAGATTTCTCACACTGAAGTCTGTATCAATCGACATCTGATTTCTGATGAAATTTTGAGTTTCATGGAACTCATTTCTTGTATGATATTTTTTAGTTTTTATTATACTCACAAAAGAAATTTAAAAAAAATGCTTATAACTGTTTTCAAATTCTTGCACCGACACCTGGAATAGAATGCTCTCTTCACATGTAAAGTTCTTTTGAAAACCTGACCCCATATATGAAAATTTTGAGCCACGTCTATACCCTTCACGTCTTCTGAATACCCCCCACGTCTTCTGAATACTCGCCACGTCTTCTAAATACCCACCACGCCTTCTGACAACCCGTCACGTCTTCTGAATGTCCACCACGTCTTCTGAATACCCGCCATGTCTTCTGAATACTCGCCACGTCTTCTGAATACCCGCCACGTCTTCAGAAGACGTGAAGAGTATTCAAATGACGTGGCGCCATGGCGGGTATAATGAAGACGTGGTGGGTTTTTTTGACATCACTTTTTCGTTCATTTCTTTTGAATGATCTTTTTTATCGACGGTAAAACGCGTTTTCTTCTCTTGAACTCCGTCATTTCATTCTCAACGGAAGTGTCATTTTGAAAATAAAATACTTTTTATATTGTAATTACTTTATTATTTAAGAAATAAGTTTACAAATAATGAGATTATTATTACATCCATGTTGTCTATTGCCTCCGCATCTGTTTTTCTTTCTTGATCTTCATGGCGTTGTTTTTCACGATCATGAGCACAGCAAGGGGAATTCTCTTCTCGCTGGCGTCAGAATCAGTGAGAATTCTACTTCTTCTTCTTGCGTTTGAGAGAAATCGCCACGTGAACTGAATCTAGAAACGTTCTCACTTTTGCCGTGTACTCGGCCGCCTTGACGATCGACGTACGCCTTCAGGTTAGCAGCCAACATTGAGCTGAAAATGGTCATTTTTAGTCTAAAATCGTATGTTTTTTTCATGACAAATTTGTAGAAAAAATTTAGAAAAAACACTTACACTCATGTCTGGACTGGTTTTGTTTTTTCCGAAAACTCCTTGACTTGAAGATTTACTATTTGCGTTTTTCCATTCAGAATGACTGCATTCAGAAGTCGTTTCATCTGAAAATTTAATATTAAACGTGCTTCGAACTAACAACTGCTCTCACCTTTTCTGTATACTTGGCAGCCTCAATAGCTCTCTCGAAAGTGATTTTTCTTCTCACTTGCATCCTTAATACCCTTGTCGCCGAGAATTGTGACTACTAGGATTACATCCGAACTTTGGCGAGATTTGTTTTGCCACCACCAAAGCGAGATTTGTTTTGCCACCACCAAAGTGGTGGCGAATAGAAGACCGCGTTGTTGGTCATTATGTGAGAATTCGACTTCTTCTTGAGTTCCCGGAGTGTTCGTCACGGAGAACTCCGAAGAAGAATGAATGGGAGAACTGTAAGAGCCATCTGAGAGAGAAAAGAGACGTAGAGAAGATAATCAATTGCATTCGAAAACGTGGTGAAGTAGACAGGTGGCTTCAGATGAGGTCATCGTAGGATGGGTCACGCGGAGAGACACAATCAACTCTGTTCAGCACATCTTCATCATATAGATAGAGGTCAGCTCATGAATACCCATCATACGATGACCCCATCTGAAGCCACCTGTCTACTTCACCACGTTTTCGATTGATTATCTTCTCTACGTCTCTTTTTTCTCACAGATGGCTCTTACAGTTCTCCCATTCATTCTTCTTTGGAGTTCTCCGTGACGAACACTCCGGGAACTCAAGAAGAAGTCGAATTCTCAAAAGAGCTGACCTCTCCAGCAAGGTCTACTATTCGCCACCAACTTCGCTGATGGCAAGACAAATCTCGCCAAAGTTCGGAACTAATCCTAGTAGTTAAAGTTTCGAGCTTTATTCAGCTTCCGATGAAACAAGCGAAATGAGCAAGTGAGAGGAACTAAAAAAGTCAGTTGATTACTATTCGTCACCAACTTCGCAAAGAATTTGGTGCCAGTGCCCAGTCCACACATGAGTGTAAGTGTTTTTCCTGTATTTTTCCTACCAATTTTTCAAGAAAAAACATACGATTGTCGAATGAATATGACATTTTTCAGCTTCGGTAACCTGAAGGCCTGCGTCCATCTGCTAAATGGATCGACTATTCGCCACCAACTTCGGTGGTGGCAAAACAAATCTCGCCATAGTTCGGATGTAATCCTAGTACGCTTCCGATGAATCAAGTGAGAAGAAAAATCAGTTTCCCGAGCTTATGATCCTGAGAAACAACGAGCAAATGGTTGAGGAGAGGCCAAACATTGTGTATTGGATTGACCCACCAGTAAGAGATTTCGGTAAGTTTTTATCTCGTTCTGTTTATGTTAAGAGAAAAACATAAAGTTCTAGAAAAATGAATTAATTTTCAGTGTCATTGGAGGATCAGCTGGATGGCGGAGAATGAATCAAATTAAATTTCCATTAATGGTTTTTTATAATGTTTTTCTTAATATATTTTTTACTTAATAAAGTAATTATAATAGATCATTGTTCTGCTTTCAATTTTAAATCAATTAAAATAAAACTGTAAATACAAGTTGCCAAAGGAGAATTTCCAACACTTCAGGATGTACCGCAACAAACGCAACGACAATTAAACTGAATGAATGCCAAGTGGTTTAGTGGGAAAAGAGGAAAGAGAGAAAAGTTGTCACTTTTCTGATATACTCTACTTCGGTCCGGTGCTCCTCTTTTTTGGTTATTGTCATTATTCAATAATTTCATCTGGTTTTATCATCGTCAAAGTTTTTCTTTACAATTCATGAACGTTGTCAAACGGCGCTCCAAAATAACATTCCGCGCACAGCTCAACAAGGCTCTGCAAATAACGCATTTTCTGTGTGTAGCAGCTTTTCAAGTCTAAATTGGCTGAATAAAATATACAAGAAAACAGAGGATGTGCTTGCAGAGCCCTAAGTTTCCAGAGAACACGATATTCAATATTGACCCTCAAATTTGTCTCAAACTCGGCTAATTAAACCTTTATTCAATCAGAGAGGAGAAAGCCAAAATATTAGGTTGGGGAAAAAGTCATGTCCTATGATTTTATGGTTCCACTGGTTCTCGTAGATGCGCTTTAGGAATTTAATATTTGTTGGAAATAATAAGTAAACTGTTGTGCTTCTAAAAAATAACTACCCATTCCCTCCTCTCTCATTAGGCTCCAGATAGACCACGATGAACCTTTTCAATGCTTTTTATTTCGGTCAGGTTTGGATTTCCTCTTCATATCTCTGTGATCTATGACAAAATTTAAAACTTTTCTAACGGGAATTCATGACAATAATGTTCTTATTATTATGCCATAGTAACATGGGTGAACGTTTTCGCAAATTTTATTTTTTCTTGAATTTTCAACATCGACACTTGAGCTAGACTATGACTTGCTTCGAGCCAGCCTGGAAGCTGATTCGGTTGAAATCACTTGTAGGATGACAAACACGTATTGGTCTCCTAAATACACTACAACTCACAAATTGAAAGTTATTCGTTCGCAAAATATTTATGTTAGATGCTTTGACACATTCCAACCATAAATAAAAAGTGGATGATGGTTACATATCCCTCCCTCTCCAAGTCGGTGATCGATATATGGATCTGTTGTTCATCAGAAGTAAAGATGGACACTTTCCGGTCACAATCATAAAAAAGTCTAATAGGTTCGAGAAAAATTAACCCCGTCAGCACGGACCCAATCTCATTTTCGCCTTGAAAAATCATGATATCTTTGTGGTGGTCCGTGTAGGGTCCAATCTAATGGGAACTGTTTCCGAAGGTAATTTCTAGAATCATTGATGACTACTCTAATTCTCCTGAACATTTCAAGAAATAAGCCCATCGCTCCGCCATAGAGCATAGACAAATGTACTACCGACATAACACTGGTTTGCACAAGATGAGAAACTCGTCGAATGTGAGCTGGGCCAGAAAGTTTAGGAAATACTTATTTAGCCACCAAATTCTCCTGATGATGCTCTATTTAACTATAAGTAGTTTTTCGATCAGACTCGCAGTCTTCGGGAGAAATTTTTCAAAACATTAGAAAGTCGTAATGCAAAGTACCATGTATACTTTGACTCGCCCCCAGCCGGATTCTAGAAGCAGGGTATCCACGAGTTAACTGAATGTTGTCAGCATATTAATGATAATAGTAAAGCACATAACTCATAGCCTGAGTGAACCTGCGCTGAGAAATACGCGTTCAAAGAGTAGGACATGACTTACTCCCCAACCTAATATATATGATGATTTTTTGCAAATTGAAGTTTTGACACCTATAAATAGGGTCCGCAACAAGTTTGAAAAAAGTGAGAACTACGTTTTGAATGCTATATCATTCGATGAAGAATTTCAATATTAGTCTTCCCTCCAAATTTCAGCCCACCACGTCTTCTGACTACCCGCCACGTCTTCTGAATACCCACCATGTCTTCTGAATACCCACCAGGTCTTCTGAATACCCACCACGTCTTCAGAATACCTACCACGTCTTCTGAAAACCCACCACATCTTCTGAATACCCGCCACATCTTCTGCATACCCACCATGTCTTCTGAATACCCACCACGTCTTCTGAATACCCACCACGTCTTCTGGATACCTGCTACGTCTTCTGAATACCTACCATGTCTTCTGAATACCCACCATGTCTTTTGAATACCCACCACGTCTTCTGAATACCCACCACGTCTTCTGAATACCCGCCACGTCTTCTGAATACCCACCATGTCTTCTAAATAGCCGTCACGTCTTTTGAATACCCACCACTTCTTCTGAATACCCACCACGTTTGTTGCCGCCCCCGGACCATCTGTCCCCGCTGCGAGAGAAATTAGAGAAAAAAAGACGTCTTGCAGGTAACGTAATGTCAATCAATACACCCCTGCGACGCGTACGCGTCGCGGCTAGGTCACCGTGTTCCGCTTACTCTCACTCGTCATTTGGTTCATTACTCATTCTTTTCTTCCGGATTCCTTCCCCGTTCAGTTCAGGAGATTAGTGTTGGCTGACTTTCTCCGCTTCCCATATCAATCGTTTTTGGCAATTAACACTAGAAAATTGTGTCAAATAGGAAGAGTTTAGCCGCCCAAAACCGTATTTTTGCTGTATTTCCAATAAATAATCGGGGTGCCCCTTCTCCTCGCTCCTGCAACGCGTATGCGACGCGGTAATCGATTGTCTTTTTTCCCTGTTTCCTTGAATTACCTTTTTCTCCCATTCCGCTTTATTCTGAATTCAACTTTTCTTCTGAATTTTGCTGATTCAAATGAATGTTTACAGAGATATTCAAACGAAGCGATGTCGCGTACCTCGAAGTCTTCCTTGGAGAAGGAGAACCGCGTCAAGACCGTGCGGGACTCTGGACGTTCTTCCAAGAGAAGACATTCGCCGACGACGGAGTCTGATAGATCTTCGAAGAAGGCAAAGGTGACCTCACTTTCCAAGGACAACAAGAGAGCCGACAAGAAGCACTCGAAGGAGAAGTCGCCGTCAAAGCACGACAAGTACGAGTCCTCTTCGAGACGTCGCCATGAGAAACACTCCGACCGCAAGGAGCGCAAGCATACGCCCTCTCCAACCAACTTGAAGACCGGTTCGACTCCCTCGAACTCCACGAAGTCCAGTGAGGTGAGTTGCAATTGCAAATGTGCTTAATGGTTTGAGAAACACTTGCTTCTTTCAGGCCCGTGGACACAGCAAAGAGCGCTCTTCCGGACGTCGTCATGAGAAACATTCCGACCGGAAGACTTCCAGACGCCGTGACACTTCTCCAGGAACTTCCCAGAGTGAGAAGGCGGTCAAGTACTCTCAAGAAGTCACAACTATGGTGGAGCTCATGCCAGCTGTTGTGACCCGTCAAGTCTTGGCTGACTTGCTTTACACGCCGTCCTTCAACTCGATCATCATTGGATGTTATGTTCGTCTTTTGGGACAAGCCGATGGCATCCAGGACAAATACTTCATTTGGCGTATCGTGGATGTGAAGGAGCTTGATGTGTCGTACGAAATCAACGAGAAGCCCACCAACAAGTACATCATGTGTCAGAAAGGCTCAGAAGAGAGATTGTTCCGTATGAAATTCGCTTCTTCTTCTAACATTCTGCCTCTCGAGTTTGTGGATTGGCTCCTCTGCACCCAGAGCAGCGGAAACCTCCCAACTCTGGGCATGATTGAGGAGAAGAAAGCCGCGATTCAGAAAGCGATGCATCACTCATACAATACGGCAGAGATCGAGATGATCGGCGAGACAAAGAAGAAGCTCCGAAATGGTCCACTCAACATTGCAATGAACAAAGCGGATCTTTTCAAACGGATGCAGCTGGCACATCAGACGGGCGATCTCGAGGACGCGTTGCGCATCCAGATGGAAATCAACGAGCTCGATGGTGCTGTCGGCAAACAGGACATGGAGAGATCGACGGCTTCGAACATGGCGACTATCATCAACCAGCGCAACCGGGCCCAGATGATGAACCGAGTCCTGGCGGAGCCTGTGACCCTGAAGGAAGACTCTGAGAATGATCCATTCTCCCGGAAGAGGGGCCACACGCGTCTGGTGACCGGAACCAAGTCGAAAGGTCAGGAGAACATTGCTCCATCGACTGAGAATGGTGAGTTTTTTTCTTTCCTTTGGACTAGTCACAATTTATCTAAAGCTTTCAAATGTTCAGTGACAAATTTAATATTGCAGTGTCTGAAATCGCAAAGCTGCCCGCTTCGGAGCCAATCATTCCACTGGTCAAGACTTCCAAGCCGCAGGAGGAGACGATGTCCAGCCTCCACGATGTCGAGCTTGATTTCGACATCGGCAAGCTCACAAAGTTCCATTCTACTACCGGGTGAGGCATATTCCTTCAGTATTAAGTAACAAAGGTATTGTTTTCAGAATTGACATCGATGACGAGGGAGTCAAGCACATTCCCCTCTGAGCTTGGACATCGGCGCACTTCTGAATCCGGACGCCACTTTTCCACAACCACAAAATGCAGTTTTATATTTATTGGTTTATAGATTTAAATTCATTTTTAAAACTACCCTATTGCGTTTATATATTCACCCTGAACTCCCCTACAACCCTTTGTTAAATGATCCCCGTTTCTCCACTGATTTTCCCCTGCCTTTCCCCTGACTTTCCTAATTGTGATAACTATTTCAATTATTTATACCTTGCGAACGTTCTGAAATTCACATAAAGCTGCAATGATCTCAAGTTTCGAATGATGAAAATTTTTGGATAGAAAGTATTCATAGATTGACAAAAACTGTAAAATTAAAACAATTGAATGGTGAAACGTTGAAAGTTAAGTTAAGAATTTTAAAGGATAGATGATGAAATTGTACGATGGTGAGATGTGGACTGTTGAACTTCTAGGCGATGACGGTGACTTCGTCGCGCGGAGTGGCAGGGAAATGCACTTTGATTTTCCTTTGCTCCAGGTCTCTGATAGTTATGTATTTCACCTAAAATCACAATTGTTTTCTGGGAATTGCTCCTGAAAAACTTACATCGTGGTGATATCCATATCCTTGTTTGATCAGGATCCTTGCATCATAAATTCTCACCCTTCTGAGCTCCTCGAGGCTGATCAGATTTCTTCGGTAGAGCCTGACGACTGTCTTGAAGGTCTCATTCTTCAAGAGCTGACGGTAAGCTCTCAGCGTCGTAGACTACGATTGGTGCTGGCATGACTAGAACTGCAAAAGATTTTGGTAGTGAGGAGTGAGAGATTTGGACTTTAGAAAGTGAAAGAAGGAAGGGAGACTGGATCCGGTGCAAGAATGCTCGAATGAATGATGATCGGGACCCACTAGTCCTTTCCAAATTTTGTGGGCGGGGCTGTCTCCGCCCACATTTTAATGGGCGGAGCCTGATGATTATCATCCTGATGCTGACAAGTTGTTTACGATGAGCCATAAACATTGTAAATTGTCATCATAAAGTATACTTGTGGCAAGGGGCCCATTCATTTAGGCTGACAATTGGTATACTGTAGACTAACCATTGGTATACTGTAGGCTGTAAAAGAGTATACTCTGTACGCTCAATTGTCATCTAACTTGTAAGAATCAGGTGACTGAATGTACAAAGTTGGTGAAAATCGGATCGGACGTTAAACTTGTGCAGATTGTCTTCTTATCTTAAATCATACCAGCCCGTCAAGCTGCTAGCGCAGCTCTTCGGCTTCAGATTGGGCTGGGAACTTGCCTGAATGTCCCAATACACTTTCCCAATAAAAGCAAAAAAATTTTGACTCGAAAAGAATTGAACCCCTGACCGTCTGCACACCGTCCGCCCGCGTAACCGCCGGGACCATCCCGACACACTTGAAAAGGGCAGCGCAGGTGCGTACATGTGCACGCGGTTTTGGGCCCCGCGCAGGGTCATTTTCAGAAATATTCAGGTAAAGTACCCTTCAAATTAAAGCTATCAACTTCTAGTTTGGACGGAGCATCATCGCGGCACCAAATAAGGGCCGTAACCGAAAATTGGGCTCATTCCTATTTCTAGGGACTTCTCCAGGGTCCGCTACTCACAGATACACGGACAGATACACAGAATTCATCCGTTAGTAATAGTAAAGATTGTAGTTGATTCTGAATACTCCAGCGCACCTGAACATGAAGAATTCTCACTCGGAACTTATCAATTGATGGAATATCTTTGACAGCAAAATGGTTACTACAAATGCTTCTTGTCTGACAATTTCCAGACGTATGTGCAATCAAAGACAAGAATTTAATAACTAATAACTGTTAAATGTGACTGTACTTTTTTCATTTATAGTGTAGATCAGATCACGCTGTCATCATGGGTTGGAAATAATGACCAATTTCCTTCTGAAAACAGAGGTCATAGGTCCACCGGAGCATGGAAACTGTTAAGCAGCAATTGTTCTGGTCTTTTCGAAGTGACAGTGTGATAATGTTCTATTTTATTGCTGTTCAAAGACGAGAATGTTTCGATACATTATACATCTGTTGGTATACAATTCAGAAAGGAACTTGCGTTGCCCATTCTCCGTTTGAGGCCACATTCCGCGAAGTTGTGTACACTGTCCCCTCCGCAATCACCATGGGCCTCCTTAGCTCAGTTGGTAGAGCGTGAGACTTTTAATCTTAAGGTCAGGGGTTCGAGTCCCCTAGGTGGCTTGACTTTTTGCATTGCAAAGATTGATAAGAAATAATTTTAAACTAGAAATTCATGCGTCGTTCATAATTTCTACCTCTGTGGGGCAAGGACGTCGTTTGAACTGTTTTATCCGAAGTGTTCATGAATCTTTCGACTTTAGGCATCCGTCCACTATTTTTAACAACCAATTTGGGTGTACTTGTTTCATCATCAATATATTAAATCCGTGTAGCTCTATTTGCTATTTTCTGGCTTCTACCATCATCAGCTAATTGACATTCAGCCGTGTCTCTCTCCTTTCATACTTCCTCCCAATTTGTATCACCCTTCTAACCCATATTGTTTCGTTTCGTTCTTTTTTCTCTCCGTCTCCCAACTTTTCAGGCTGTGCGCAGCCATTGATTCATTTTCATTTTGTTTTTTTTTGACTCGATGTTCGAGTCTCTTCTATTATTTTTCTGAATGTTTTAATTAAAAGTGAGTTTTATTTTTTTTAAGCATGATAAAGTGCATGAAAAAGTGGAAGATTAACAATTAACTTTAAATTTCCAGAAATGGACGGCGAAACCGGATGAAGCACAGCTGGAGAAGAAATCGAAGAAAAAGAAGAAGTGACGGTTATAAAGAAGACGATTGTGGAATTGTGGGAACATATCGATTGAAGTGGAAGGCAATAAATTCATGCAAGGTCGGAACAAAGATGAGGAATACAATGTCTACACTTTTGGAGTGAAACATTCGGATGGATGGACAGTGACAGTTGAAGGAGATCGGACTGATGGGAGTGGTACGTGGAAAATGGACAACTGAATTGGAATCGGAATGGTCAATTTAAATTGAAGTCGTTTAAAAAAATTAGAGACCCTTAATAACTGTATTTTTGTCGTTTTCTATCGATTTTACACTGTTTTTTCCTTCTAAAAAAGTTACCAATAAATTCTGAATAATCAATATTTGTATGATTTTCAATACAGCACAGTTCCATTTTCTTCCTATTTCACAGTGTTTCTATTTCCACAACGTCAGATGTCTTGCAAGAGAAAAACAGAAATAAAATAACAAGAATGAAAACATGAAAATCCATTTGATGGAATTCAACTTGCCACCGAGTTTACCAAAACTCAGCTTAGCGGTCTTGTCGATGTGCTTTGTGGAAATTGAGTGGTATCGCGCCAAGAAAGTGCGCTAATAATCAGTTAAAAGTACGATACTAACTAGTACAGTTGGCTCAGTGACTCTTGTACACATCCCAATTCGCCTTGCTTCGGAAAATATTTGAAATGTTGGGTAACTTAATGTGTGTCAGAACTCAGCAGAACCGAATCCAGATAAGTTAACCAGATTCGACATTCACAATCGTAAAATTAAATCAAATTAATTTGAACTGACTTGATTTTAAGTTTATACAGAGGTAGCTTGTCAAAAATGTTGGATCACTCATCTCAGAGACAGGCTACTCAGGTTGATATCACAATCTATTTACATGAGGCACGGGCCTGTTTCGTTTCGATGAACACGTACCAGATAATCTCATTTGTGTCCTCCGGCATCCTTCCACCAAGTCATTTCAACTAGGCAGAATACCATACGGAGGGGCGGACTCGAACTGACCTCCCTCAAGATCATCGCTCAGTCGCTTTAACCGACTGAGCTATCCGAGCCACCGAATGAGTGGGGACCCGGTGCCCTTATGTAGTCGGTGCGTGGGCGTGGGAGGGGGAGGGGCTGCAAGGTCCGCTCACTGTCTGATCTTTGCATTGTTTCTCGGATATAGATATTCTGATGACGTCAATTCAGATGAAGTGAATATTCAGATGTTGTGGATATTGAAGACGTCAATATTCAGATGACGTGGGTATTCAGAAGACGTCGATATTCAGAAGACGTCGATATTCAGATGACATGGATATTCAGAAGACGTCGATATTCAGAAGACGTGGATATTTAGAAGATGTCAGAGATTCAGATGACGTGGATATTCATATGACGTGGATTAAGAAGGCGTGGATATTCAGAAGACGTCATTATTCTGAGGACTTCGATATTCAAAAGACGTCGGTGTTCAATAGATATCCTTGCGATTGAATAGCGACGTCAACTGAATATCAAAGTCTATGAATATCGACATCTTCTGAATATCGAAGTCTTCTGAATATTGACGTCTTCTGAATATTGACTTCATCAGAATATCGTCGTCATCTGATGCTCGACGTCTCCTGAATATCCACGTCATCTAAATATCGACGTCTTCTGAATTCCCACGTTTTCAGAATATCGACGTCTTCTGAATATCCACGTCATCTAATAATCGACGTCTTCTGAATACCCACGTCTTCTGAATATTCACGTCTTCTAATTATTGACGCCACCTGAGTATTCACGTCTTCTGAATATTAACGTATTCTGAATATCCACGTCATCAGAATATCTGTATCCGATATAGATATTCTGATGACAGAAGACTTCGATATTCAGAAGATGTCGATATTCATAGACTTTGATATTCAGTTGACGTCGCTATTCAATCGCAAGGATATCTTTTGAACACCGACGTCTTTGGAATATCGACGTCTTCTGATTATCGACGTCTTCTGAATATCCACGTCATGTGAATCTCGACATCTTCTAAATATCCACGTCTTCTGAATATCCACGTCTTCTGAATATCCATGTCATCTGAATATCGACGTCTTCTGAATATCGACGTCTTCTGAATATCGACGTCTTCAGAATATCCACGTCTTCAGAATATCCACGTCTTCTGAATTTCCACGTCATCTCAATATTCACTTTATCTGAATCGACGTCATCAGAATATCTATATCCGAGAAACAATGCAAAGATCAGACAGTGAACGGACCTTGCAGCCCCTCCCCCTCCCACGCCCACGCACCGACTACATAAGGGCACCGGGTCCCCACTCATTCGGTGGCTCGGATAGCTCAGTCGGTTAAAGCGACTGAGCGATGATCTTGAGGGAGGTCAGTTCGAGTCCGCCCCTCCGTATGGTATTCTGCCTAGTTGAAATGACTTGGTGGAAGGGTGCCGGAGGACACATCATCTGGTATGTGTTCATCGAAACGAAACAGGCCCGTGCCTCATGTAAATAGATTGTGATATCAACCTGAGTAGCCTGTCTCTGAGATGAGTGATCCAACATTTTTGGTGACCTGCTTCTGTGGCAAGGCTCTGTGAGTCAAAATAACCTTGATTGGCTTTCAACAACGACTTTCTTGATCAAATTGTTTTTTGCTTTTGCCCACCAAACTTTTCATATGTTGAAATACCCAGCTCGACTTCCACTATCTCCATTCGGCGGTTAACAAACCAAACCTTGGAGAAACACATTCACATACAAAATTTTATAGATCTGGAAAGTTATTAAGATGAAAAGAAGAGGGAGACAGGTAAAATGACATGGATGAGTGTAAAGATTGAACACAGTACTCCTACGTGCGATGTTGCCTTGTACCCGGAATACTGTAATGCATTCAGTTTTGTGTGAAGAGTTGATAAATTCCAATTATTTCTAACATTCCTTACATCCAAATACGAGGGACACGTTTATTTTCAAGAAAATCACGTCTTCTAAATGTATACATCTTCTAAATACCCTCTTCTAAACACCCATGTCTTCTTATCTCCTACGTCTTCTGTATACCAGCGCCATCAGAATACTAACGTCTTCAGAATACCCGCCACGTTTTCAGAATACCCTCCACGTCTTCTGAATACCCTCCACCTCTTCTGAATACCCTCAACGTTCCCACTAATATCGTCTTTCTTGCCACAATGCCAGTCATGACGGTTCTCAGACCATCTGCCCCCCTGCGAGAGAGAGTAGAGAATAAAAGACGTCTTGCGCGCGCAGACTACGTTGGAGGGGGGACTGTGTTCGCAGAGTTTGCACAGAAACTGACGACATCGTACACCCCTGCGACGCGTACGCGTCGCGGTTTAGTCATTGTTTTCCGCTCACTCTTTCTCGTCATTCGTTCGATTTCTTTTTGTCCTGCTGGGTGCTAATCTTTCAGTTTACCACTGATTTTCTTCACTTCCCTCAGTGATTTCGAACTCAAACATTTTGTTATCTTTCAAAAAACTACAAGAAAACGTCAATCGAACGCCTCATTTCCCTGTCCCCTTTCTCATGCAACGCGTATGCGACGCGGTAATCGATTGTCTCTTTTCCCTGTCCCCTTCCTTTTTGAACAGTATCCGCACTATTCTAAATTCAATTTTACTTCTGAATTCTTCTGATTTAAATGAATGTTTACAGAGATATTCAAACGAAGCGATGTCGCGTACCTCGAAGTCTTCCTCGGAGAAGGAGAACCGCGTCAAGACCGTGCGGGACTCTGGCCGTTCTTCCAAGAGAAGACACTCGCCGACGACGGAGTCTGATAGATCTTCGAAGAAGGCAAAGGTGACCTCACCTTCCAAGGACAACAAGAGAGCCGACAAGAAGCACTCGAAGGAGAAGTCGTCGTCGAAGCACGACAAGCACGAGTCTTCTTCGAGACATCGCCATGAGAAAGATTCCCACCGGAAGAAGGAGCGCAAGCGTACGCCTTCTCCTGCCAACTCGGAGACCGGTTCGACTCCCTCGAACTCCACGAAGTCCAGTGAGGTGAGTTGCGATTTCAAATGAGTTTTTTGGTTTGAGAAACACTTTTTTCAGTCCTCTCGCAAGGACAAAGAGTCGAATGCGCTCAAGGACCTGAAGCAAGAGCGCAAGGAAAAAGAGTCCAAGAAGGAGCTTCTCTCGGGAACCGATAGTGGACACAGCAAGGAGCGCTCTTCTGGACGTCGTCACGAGAAAAACTCCGACCAGAAAAAGGATCGGAAGCGTGCGCCCTCTCCAGCCAACGCGGAGACTTGTTCGACTCCCCCGAACTCCAAGAAGACCAGTGAGGTGAGTTGCAATTTCAAATGTGCTTATTGGTTTGAGAAAAACTTGATTCTTTTAGGCCACCCACAAGAACAAAGAGCACAAAGACGTCGTCGAGGATCTGAAGCAGGAGCCCAAGGAGAAAGATTCCAAGAAAGAGCAAAAAGAGCGCTCCTTTGAGTATCTTCAAGAAATCACTTCTCTCACTGATCTCAAGCCAGCGGTTCTGACTCGTCAGATCTTGTCGGACTTGCTCTACACGCCCTTCTTCAACTCTACGATCATTGGATGCTTTGTCCGTCTTTCGGGACCAGCCGATGGCAAAGTGAACAATTACTTCATTTGGCGTATCGTGGATGTAGAGGAGCTCGATGTGTCGTACAAAATCAACGAGAAGCCCACAAACAAGTACATCATGTGTCAGAGAGGCTCCGAGGAGAGATTGTTCCGTATGAAGTTTGTCTCTTCTACGGAAATTCTGCCTCTCGAGTTTGTGGACTGGCTCATCTGCACCCAGTGCAGCGGAAACATGCCAACTCTGGACAGGATTGCGAAGAAAAAGGCCGACATTCAGAAAGCGCTCACTCACTCTTACAACAAGGAAGAGATCGATATGATGGTCGAGAAAAAGAAGAAGTTGCTGGAAGATGATGGTATTGTCCTGGACAAAGAGGTTCTTCTCAAACGGAAGAAGGTGGCACGCCAGGCGGGCGATCTCCAAGACGTGTTGCGAATCCAAAAGCAGATCTACGAGCTTGAGCGTGCTGCCCGCAAACTAGACAAGGAGAAAGCCTCTTCAAAAGCCTCTTCGAACTTGGCGACTGTTCTCGACCAGCGCGTTCAGACCGAAATCGAGACGGAACCTGTGACCGTGAAGGAAGACCCTAAGAACGATCCAATCTCCCAGAAAATTGGAGACACGCGTCTGGTGACCGGAACCAAGTCGAAACTCCAGGAGAGCACTGCTCCTTCGGCTGATGATGGTGAGTTCTTTTTTCTATAGCTTGACCTAGTGACATAATTGAAATTGCAGTTTCTGAAATTGCAAAGACGCCAGCCTCGGAGCCCATCATTCCACTTGTCGAGACTTCCAAGCCACAGGAGGAGACCATGTCGAGCGTCGACGATGTCGAGCATGATGTCGACATCAACGAAGTGGCAAACATCCAGTCGAACAGTGGTGCCGACGTCAACATGCAGGGCAATGACACGGATCCTTCCGAGGCTTCTGCAGGGTGAGTTACAGATACCTTCAGTGTTGAGCATCAAGTATTATTTTCAGAACTTCTGGAGGTGACTCGAGTTCCAGCGACTCGAACGCTGAGCCATCCACGTCGTCTGATTGATTCCGAACTACCCCAACACACCATTGATATGAGAATTTTGTATTGTTTTATTAGTTTTATATGTTCATCCAAAATCCTCACAAACCCAATAGCCTAAAATCATGGTTAGTTTATATTTATTCATATTCTTATTGTTTTGTCCTGCCCGCTGTGAGTACCAATTTCCCCTCGACCTCCCACCAGACTTCCCTATTCGGGTTTATTTCCTACTTATTTATTTAATTTGCTTAACATACTGAGATTGAAGACCCAAAATAAATGAAAAACTGTATGAACCATATTCTGAAAGTCAAAGCCAAGGAAGCAAAACTAATCCTAGTTATCAGTCGGTTGCTTACACCGACAATGAAAACATTCTCATCAGATAGAGAGTGTTGTTAAGGCCTTCCCTCACTCAACAACTTATCCGGCTGGCACCAAAGAAGACGTGGTGGGTATTCAGAAGACGTGGTGGGTATTCAGAAGACGTGGCGGGTATTCAGAAGACGTGGTCAGTATTCAGAAGACGTGGCGGGTATTCAGAAGACGTGGAGGGTATTCAGAAGACGTGGCGGGTATTCAGAAGACGTGGTCGGTATTCAGAAGACGTGGAGACTATTCAGAAGTCATGGCGTGTATTCAGAAGACGTGGCAAGTACTAAGAAGACGTTGATATTCAGACGACGCTGCTATTCATGGCAAATAGCAAAATATTCATTTGGCTATGACAAATTGGTATGATAACTTTCGAGTCTTCTTCATTTTCTATTTTTTTCAGTTTTCTCTTATTTTTTAAATTGGTATGAAAAATACCTTCAAAATCTTGAAATGAATTGAAAGTTTCAAAAACATTTTTTATTGAAACAAACAAAAATCAAATTGTCCAGATTCTTCAACAATTCATCACAGCACATGGAACAATCGTTGCGCAATAAGGTGGATAGACGAATATCTGGAACGTTTTTAGTAACTTTGTGATTTGAGTGCAATTTGAAGAACGTGAAAACTTACATTTTACATTACCATAACTGTTACTAGAAGTCGCGTCTTTCATCATCGTTCCAACGTTCCATAAACTGATTCCCTTCCATTTCAGCTGACATCTTCCCGAATTCCACGATCGTTTTCTTTCTATCACTATCTTTTTCCTTCTTTTTCTTCCATCTTGAGCTTCTCAATCTCTGCATTTGCCTTCTTCAGTTGTGCTTCATCCGGTTTGCGCCGTCCATTTCTGGAAACTTTACGATTACGAAAGTTACGAAAAGATTACGTAACTCATTACGAAAAGAAGCGAAAAGCTACAGTAATACTGTAATTTTTGGGTCTCAAAAGGAAAATTGACATGGGATTACTGTAGCTTAGGTCCCAAAACGAATATAGAGTGGAAAGCTATAGTAATCCTGCCAATTTTGGGTCCCACCACAAAATCCATCTAAAACTACAGTAATCCTTACCTTTCTGTACTGAATAACCATTATTCTGATTCTGATGACGTGCCAGACTCAGATTTCTCGATGGTCCTTGTCGATTCTGATTCTGATAGTGTTGATTCCAATTCTGATGAACATGTGGTGGAGCTTCTGAAAATTTGGGTCTTGAAGCGAAGATTTTGAATGAAAATCTACAGTAATCCATTCAATGTTGGGTTCTGCTACGAAAAAAGTGAAAATCAGCTTTGGATTACTGTAGCTTGAGTCTCACCACAGAAATCATGTTGAGCTACAGTAAAGTTTATCGTTAATCTTCCACTTTTTCATGCACTGTACCATGCAAACGGTAAAAAAAATTAAAACTCACTTTCAATTCACTTCTTCTTTTTTTTCAATTTCTTCTCCAGCTGTTCTTCATCCGGTTTCGCCGTCCATTTCTGGAAGTTTAAAGTTTATTGTTAATCTTCCATTTTGTCATGCTTTGTATCATGTTTAAAAAAATAAAACTCACTTTTAATTAAAACATTCAAAATAATAATAGGAGAGACTCGAACATCGAGTCAAAAAAGATAAAATGAATCAATGGCTGCGCACAGCCTGTGATGAAAAGTTGGGAGACGGAGAGAAAAAAAGAACGAAACGAAAGAGTATGGGTTAGAAGGGTGTTACGAATTGGGAGGAAGTATGAGAGAGACACGGCTGAGTGTCAGTTGGGTGATGGTAAAAGCGAGAAGCTAGCAAACAAAGCTGTTCAGATTGAAGAGGTGAATGATGAAACAAGTACATCCAAATTAGTTGTTAAAAATAGTGGACGGATGGTAAAAGTCAAAAGATTCATGAACACTTTTCGATCAAACATTTAGAAGAATTGCTCACTCATCTTTACGAAAATGTTCACTTGTTTCTGTTCCCCCGTTGGTGGTGAGAATCCAATTTTATTCTTGCTCACACCAAAACTTGCAAAATCACAACACAAAAAATTGATAGCAATGGGGCATTTGCGGGCGCCCTGTTCTGAGGAACAAAAACGGACATAGCCAA
Organism: Caenorhabditis imperialis; assembly: GCA_963572205.1. NCBI lineage: Eukaryota > Metazoa > Nematoda > Chromadorea > Rhabditida > Rhabditidae > Caenorhabditis > Caenorhabditis imperialis. The sequence goes on along the minus strand of OY751544.1, from coordinate 12,215,865 downwards.
AATTCCTTCTACAGTACTGGCCAAAAAGGTATTCGCAAACGGTTTTTTGAGAGTAACTTTGCTGAAACTTAAGGGATCGATCTGAAAATTTTACTGTGCATGTCGTACATGGTGACGACAAATTGCGTACAAGGAAATTGCATCATTTTCAGAAATTTTTTGTTTTTTTCAATTTTTTCGATTTTTTCGTTTTTTCACTTTTTTCATATTTTTATATTTTTGGATATTATGGTTTCTAAGAATGTTGGTTTTGGCTCCTATGTATTTAAAACTGTTTACAGACATGGCCAGACCCCTCGGAAAAAAAAATCTCTCAGGACATCCGTAAAGCCATCGTCATCGGCTTCAGAAGTGGATGTTCCAAGGACCTCTTGGCGCAGCAGTTCAATGTTACTAAACGTGCCATCGAGAAGATCTTGAAGCAGTTTCGGGATGAGGTAATATTCAAAAATAGTATAGTTATGGAAAAAAATGTTTAGGGAGCCTTGGTGGAGCGAAAATCGCCTGGAAGACCGCGTATCACGTCGAAGAACATGGATCGGAACATCGTCCGAGCTTCAAGAGAGGATCCCCAGAGGAGTTCTACGGACATTCAGATGGTCGTGAAGACTCCAAATGAAGTCACACCATCCCTGAGAACCGTCAGAAGACGTCTTCAAGATGCTGGACTCCATGGACGACGGCCAGCTAAGAAACCATCGATCAGCAAGAAGAACAGAATCGCCCGCGTAGCATGGGCCAGAGCTCATCTCCACTGGGGACGTCAGGATTGGGCTAATCACGTGTTCAGCGACGAATCCAAGTTCAATCTGTTCGGTACTGACGGTATCAAGTGGATTCGCCGTCCGGTTGGATGTCGGTTCGATCCCAGCTACCAGCTCCAAACCGTCAAGCATGGAGGTGGATCGGTGATGGTCTGGGGCTGCTTCTCTGGGACTTCAATCGGCCCGCTGAGAAGAATTACGGGCATCATGGATCGCTTTGTGTATGAAGACATCTTGGAGAACACAATGAGACCCTGGGCACGGTCTACTGTGGGCCGGGCGTTCGTTTTCCAACAGGATAACGACCCGAAGCACACCTCGAAGCACATCAAGGAGTGGTTCCGACGCCGCCACGTGGATCTTCTGGACTGGCCAAGTCAATCTCCGGACTTGAATCCGATCGAACACCTCTGGGAGCATGTCGAGAGACAGCTTAGAGGGGTCCGTGCCTCGAATGCCAACCAGAAGTTCGACCAACTCCAAGATGTCTGGCAGGCCATCCCGATGTCTGTCATCGACACCCTTCTCGACTCGATGCCAAGAAGATGTCAGGCGGTAATCGACGCCAAAGGCTTCCCAACGAAGTACTAAAGCTATTTTATTCATTTTCTATTGTTATTTTTCGTTTACCGGTCTATCCTAGATCTCAGAAGTCAAAGTTCCATTTACCGGTTTTTTGCAATTTTCATGAATTTTTCGATTTTTTTTCAATTTTTTGAAATTTTGACTATTCTTGTTGTTGAATCAGTTTCTTTTACCGTTTTAAACTTTGTCTTAAAATATCAGATTGATCCGGGAAGTTTCAGAAAAGTTATGCTCGAAAAACTATTTGCGAATACCTTTTTGGCCAGTACTGTACATGTGAGCCAGAGTTTAAGTCACGTCCTGGTTAGGGAGTGTGACCGAGGAATCTTCGTACATTTCTGCACTTCCCAATCCACCAATAAGAGACTGGGTGGACCCGGGGACTGAGGCATGAACTCGTGACCTCTCGCTGCTTAGCGGCCACAACTGCCGACTGAGCTACGACCACATGAATGTGAGTTGAATTTGAAAACCACTATGCGTGAAACGATTCATGGTTAATTTGACACTATGAATGAATTAGACCAAGTTGTTGTAGAGAAGATTGCATCCCGAGGTCTTGAACTCCTGGGTCTTGGTTGGAATGATCTTGAGACAGCATCTGAAGTTGGCGTTGTCAATGCAGGTTCCATCGTAGACAGCAGCACAGTTATGGACGCAGAGGTTGTAGCAGGTCTTGTTTTGCTGGGTGGCAAAGCTGATCCATGGGGAGCAGTTGTTGAAGGATGGTCCTCCGTTGACAGAAGTGCAGTAGATCTGGCAGGCAGCCAGGGACACCGACTCGACGACGGCGATGAGGCACAGGGCAATGAGGATTCTCATGAACTGGAAGAAATATTTTGAGATGAAATGGATTCGCAGAACTTGCCATGGCTGAGTTGGTCAGTTGAATCGACTGATGATTTCAACTGACTTGGGGTGAGCTTTTATACAATTCATGATCTCAGCGGGAGGCTTCATATGAAACATTGTTTGCTACAGAATAAGTGGGTGGATAGCTACATTCAACAACTTTTTTTGCAAAAACTTCATTGAAAACGTTTAGTATAATACACTTATGCAAAATTCGTTCAAAGGTTCATGGCCCACCGAGAGAGTTTCATATTGGTTTTCAAAGGAAATAATATTGAGTGGGATGCTTTCCATTGTTCAAACATTCACAGTGACAACTATAAAAATCGAGCAAAGTTAGTAAAAAATCATCAGTCGATCAACAACTGTCAACAATCATGGTAAGCTCTTCAGTTTCTAGAGTTCAACAACTATTAAATTCCAGTTCATGAGAATCCTCATTGCCCTGTGCCTCATCGCCGTCGTCGAGTCGGTGTCCCTGGCTGCCTGCCAGATCTACTGCACTTCTGTCAACGGAGGACCATCCTTCAACAACTGCTCCCCATGGATCAGCTTTGCCACCCAGCAAAACAAGACCTGCTACAACCTCTGCGTCCATAACTGTGCTGCTGTCTACGATGGAACCTGCATTGACAACGCCAACTTCAGATGCTGTCTCAAGATCATTCCAACCAAGACCCAGGAGTTCAAGACCTCGGGATGCAATCTTCTCTACAACAACTTGGTCTAATTCAGTTGTTGCAATGAATTCAAAATAAATACGTCGAAAATGATATTTTGAACATATAACGCCGGTTAAAATCAAAATTCTTGGTTTTGTAAGTGAGAAATAATGCTTTTACCTAATTCGAGAGTTTTTCCCCACAAAATGAGGAAATAACTAGAGAGTTTATGCTAGAACTAATTACTCCATTTAATTTCAAGTCGTTTATCACTCCAATTATCCATTATCTAGTCTATAATATTCTTAAGGACATAATAAACTTTCTTTCAATACTTTCACACTTGAAAAAAATTCGCCCTGCGCTTTTCTCTCTGCCACCTTCCTCTTTTTCTAGGTGGCTGCCCGTTGCATGTGTACACACTCATCTTTCCCTCTAGACATCAGCAGCGTGGCGCAGTGGAAGCGTGCTGGGCCCATAACCCAGAGGTCGGTGGATCGAAACCACTCGCTGCTAGACTTTTTGCGTTTTAAGTCACATAAAGTTTATCGAACAAATGTTGCTGAAAAATGATTTTCGTTTATTTGTTGGGATATTTCATTCAATAAAAATTTGAATTCTTCAATTTTTAACAAAGTGCAGTTATGCTCAAGATCATTCCAACCAAGACCCAGGAGTTCAAGACCTCGGGATGCAACTTTCTCTACAACAACTTGGTTTAATTCAGTTGTTGCAATGAATTTAATATAAATACTTCGAGAATGATATTGTCCACGTATCACTTCTTCTAAAATCAGAATGCTTGGTCACTATTTTGGGATAATCACAACTTTATAAGGCTAATTGTTATCACAGGACCAAACACAGACAACTTGAATAATCACTGGGGTTGATAACCACATATGTGGTATTGTCGTAATCACATAGAGGTAATGTGTGAGGTTGATTGTAGAACAGGCTGATGAAACTGGATGACGGAATCGTCTGTAGCGTTTGATTTCACGGATTCCGTATGCAACGAGCCCAATGAATTTGAGGAGCAACCAAATGGAGAGCACTGTAAGAACCGGATCTAAAAACGAATATCAATGTTTGAGTGTTGATTATTACAATACCTGAAGGTTTCGGAAGTCAGCCATGAGGAAGTCTCGACTTTGATATGGAGAATGCGGTTCTGAATCTTAACGGCGGCTGGTGGTCACGACTTTCACTGCATCTGGATCTTCACTCGAGTAGTCGCAGAGGAGAGTGACCCTTTTCTTGTCGTTCCGCAAGTCTTCCCAAACATCATCCTCGTCTTTAGTAGCATTCGGAGCATTTTGTGGATCCCATCGGGCATTGAAACTGATAATGGATAAAGACGAACGCAGACTTGTAAAAGAACGTCTGAGCCTCTCCTTTCCACTTCAACGGCATAGTGATTTTCCGATTTCCAATTTGGTCATGCTTGAGGGTAAGGGTTACCGTTTTCTCATCGATACGATTGGCGAGAATCAACTCAAAGTCCTCTCTACAGCCATGATGATTATACATACAATATTTCAAACATTGCTTTGAATAATTTTGAGCAAAAACAGTTAATTATTGTATGAAAATTCGGATATTGATTTTGAAATTATAATTTATTTTATTATGTAACATTATCTTGACAATTTGTTGAACATTGAACCAAAAAATCTTGTTTTTCAGTTTCAAAAATCCATTTCCAACTTCCTCCCCTTTCCAAAATTCAGCAGTGCGTCCCCCGTTTTCCTCTCGCTATCTTTTCCCTAGACTAGACTAGTTCTCTTTTTCTTCTTTTCTCTAGCAATCGGGAGCGAGTACGTAACCTCGCGACACACACGGGGTTTCAACAGCCGCCATAGCTCAGTCGGTTAGAGCGTGGGTCTAATAAGCCCAAGGTCGCAGGTTCGACCCCTGCTGGCGGCAAATATTTTTGCTTTTTCATTTTTACACTAGAAAAATTTGTTAATTAAACTGCTTTGCATAACTGCACTTTGTTAAAAATTAAAGAATTCAAATGTTTATTGAATGAAATATACTAACAAATAAACGGAAATCATTTTTCAGCAACATTTGTTCGATAAACTTTATGTGACTTAAAACGCAAAAAGTCTAGCAGCGAGTGGTTTCGATCCACCGACCTCTGGGTTATGGGCCCAGCACGCTTCCACTGCGCCACGCTGCTGATGTCTAGAGGGAAAGATGAGTGTGTACACATGCAACGGGCAGCCACCTAGAAAAAGAGGGAGGTGGCAGAAAGAAAAGCGCAGGGCGAATTTTTTCAAGTGTGAAAGTATTGAAAGAAAGTTTATTATGTCCTTAAGAATATTAAAGACTAGATAATGGATAGTTGGAGTGATAAACGACTTGAAATTAAATGGAGTAATTAGTTCTAGCATAAACTCTCTGGTTATTTCCTCATGTTGTGGTGAAAAACTCTCGAATTAGGTAAAAGCATTATTTCTCACATACAAAACCAAGAATTCTGATTTTAACCGGCGTTATATGTTCAAAATATCATTTTCGAAGTATTTATTTTGAATTCATTGCAACAACTGAATTAAACCAAGTTGTTGTAGAGAAGGTTGCATCCGGTTCTCTTGAACTCCTGGATCTTCGTTGGAATGATCTTGAGACAGCATCTGAAGTTGGCGTTGTCAATGCAGGTTCCATCGTAGACAGCAGCAAAAAGATTTAAAAAACGCAAAAGATTCTATGAGTTTCATGAGACCAAGCTACAACCAACGCGGCGGATAAGGTACCCGTGGGAGCTTTTTTGTCAAGTAGATGAGGCGAACCACCGACTGCGGGACTCAACCGCACCCCTCTAGACCACTGAGCTAGAGGGGCCCCGTTGGTCGGAGACTAGCAATGGGTATACAACATGAGAGGTGAGAGCAGAGGGGGGAAGGGGACCCTTTCTCACCAAAAAGGAGGTAAGACGGGCAACAGTATGTGACTCAAGAAGAAGAGAGGGAGGCAAAAAAAAAACAGTCATTTGAAGTGTCAGAAGTGAAATGATTGTCTAGTATTCCCTGTTTTGAAAAATTACAACAAACAAAGATTACGAAGTCGATCTGTTCTTCAAGTGCAGAAGCACTGCGGATTACGAAATTTCAAGATGGTGTACCGTTCTGACATGTGAGAAGGAAGAGAGTTCACATCTTAGAAGGAAGCGCGTCGCCTATTCTCCACTGCATGCCACATTCTGCGAAGTTGTGTATCCTGATGCTGACAAGTTGTATACGGTAGGCCATAAACATTGTGAATTGTCATCGTACAGTATACTTACATGATTTTTTAAAGGGGTCCCATTCAATCAGGCTGACAATTGGTATACTGTAGGCTGTATAAAAGTACACTCTGTACATTCAATTGTCATCCAACTTCTAAGAATCATACGAGTGAATGTAAAAAGTTAGTGATAAACAGTTTGGTTTTAATGCAATCGGTTGTATTAAAACAGCCAAAACTAGAACTGAACTAATCATCTTTACTATTACTAACGGACAAATTCTGTGTGTCTGTCGGTGTATCTGTGAGTAGCGGACCCTGGAGAAGTCCCCAGCCATAGGAATGAGCCCAATTTTTGGTTACGGCCCTTATTTGGTGCCGCGGTGATGCCCGTCCAAACTAGAAGTTGATACCATTAATTTGAAGGGTACTTTACCTGAAAATTTCTGAAAATGGCCCTGCGCGGAGGCCCAAAACCGCGTGCACATGTACGCACCTGCGCTGCCCCATTCAAGTGTGTCGGGGTGGTCCCGCCGGTTACGCGGGCGGATGGTGTGCAGAAGGTCAGGGGTTCGATTCTTTTCGAGTCAAAATTTTTTTGCTTTTATTGGGAAAGTGTATTGGGACATTTAGGCAAGTTCCCGGCCCCATAAAAAGCCAGCCGAAGAGCTGCGCAGCAGCTCGACCGGCTGGTTCTGAAATGATGATATAAATTAAAAACGAAGCATTTATTTTGATACTTGCTCCCCAAACAGATTTTGAATGTTTGATATCCACAATTCGGAAAGGAACTCGCGTCGCCCAATCTCTTCTGAATACCACATTCCGCAAAGTTGTGTACACTGTCCTCTCCGCAGTAACCATGGGCCTCCTTAGCTCAGTTGGTAGAGCGTGAGACTTTTAATCTTAAGGTCAGGGGTTCGAGTCCCCTAGGTGGCTTGACATTTTTGCATTGCAAAGATTGATCAATTTTTAGTGATGAGGTGTTCTTTTGTAGAAATCCATTAATGATAAGAATATAAACATGCCGAAAAACAAACTCGCAGGTAGAAATCCTGAAAGACGCATGAATTTCTAGTTTACAAACTGACATCTCTCACGATCATCGCTCAGTCGCTTTAACCGACTGAGCTATCCGAGCCACCGAATGAGTGGGGACCCGGTGCCCTTATGTAGTCGGTACGTGGGCGTGGGAGGGGGAGGGGCTGCAAGGTCCGCTCACTGTCTGAACTTTGCATTGTTTCTTGGATATCGATATTCTGATGACGTGGATATTCAGAATACGTTCATATTCAGAAGACGTGAATACTCAGATGGCGTCAAAAATTAGAAAACGTGAATATTCAGAAGACATGGATATTCAGAAGACGTCGATCTTCAGATGACATGGATATTCAGAAGACGTCGATTTTCAGAAGACATGGATATTCTGTAGACGTGGATATTTAGAAGACGTCGATATCCTGAAGACGTGGGTATTCAGAAGACGTCGATACTCAGAAGACGTCGATATTCTGAAAACGTCAATATTCTGAAGGGGTCAATATTCTGTAGACGTGGATATTCAGAAGACGTCGATATCCTGAAGACGTGGGTATTCAGAAGACGTCGATATTCTGAACACGTCGATATTCAGAAGACGTCGATATTCAGAAGACGTGAATATCCAGAAGACGTGAGGATTCAGATGACGTCAATATTCAGAAGACGTCAATATTCAGAAGACGTGGATATTCAGAAGACGTGGATATTCAGAAGACGTGGATATTCAAAAGATGTGGATATTCAGAAGATGTCAATATTCAGAAGACTTGGATATTCTGTAAACATCTCAATATTGACTTCATCTAAATCGACGTCATCAGAATATCTATATCCGAGAAACAATGCAAAGATCAGACAGTGAGCGGACCTTGCAGCCCCTCCCCCTCCCACGCCCACGCACCGACTACATAAGGGCACCGGGTCCCCACTCATTCGGTGGCTCGGATAGCTCAGTCGGTTAAAGCGACTGAGCGATGATCTTGAGGGAGGTCAGTTCGAGTCCGCCCCTCCGTATGGTATTCTGCCTATTTGAAATGACTTGGTGGAAGGGTGCCGGAGGACACAAATGAGATCATCTGGTACGTGTTCATCGAAACGAAACAGGCCCGTGCCTCATGTAAATAGATTGTGATATCAACCTGAGTAGCCTGTCTCTGAGATGAGTGATCTGACATTTTTGACAAGCTACCTCTGTATAAACTTAAAATCAAGTCAGTTCAAATTAATTTCATTTAATTTTACGATTGTGAATGTGGTTAACTTATCTGTTTTGCTAATTGTGTGTGCGTATTTGGTTCTGCTGAATTTTGATACACATTACATTACCCACCATTTCACAAACTTTCCGAAGCAAGACAAATTGGGAAGTGTACCAGAGTCACTGAGCCAACTGTAATAGTTAGTATCGTACTTTCAACTGATTATTAGAGCACTTGCTTGGCGCGGTGGTTGTGTTTATTGCACTACTCCCGAGGCGGCATACACCCTTTTGATACCACTCAATTTACACAAAGCACATCGACAAGACCGCCAAGCTGAGTGTTTGTGAACTCGGTGGCAAGTTGAATTCCATCAAATGAATTTTCCTGTTTTCATTTTTGTTATTTTATTTCTCTTTTCAGTACAAGCTCTCGCAAGACATCTGACGTTGTGGAAATAAAAAAACTGTGAAATAGGAAGAAAATGGAACTGTGCTGTATTGAAAATCATACAAATATTGATTATTCAGAATTTATTGGTAACTTTTTTAGAAGGAAAAAACAGTGTAAAATCGATAGAAAACGACAAAAATACAGTTATTAAGGGTCTCCAATTTTTTTAAACGACTTTAATTCAAATTGACCATTCCGATTCCAACTCCAATTCAGTTGTCCATTTTCCACGTACCACTCCCATCAGTCCGATCTCCTTCAACTGTCACTGTCCATCCATCCGAATGTTTCACTCCAAAAGTGAAGACATTGTATTCCTCATCTTTGTTCCAACGTTCCATAAACTGATTTCCTTCCACTTCAATCGATATGTTCCCACAATTCCACAATCGTCTTCTTTATAACCGTCACTTCTTCTTTTTTTTTCAATTTCTTCCTCAGCTGTTCTTCATCCGGTTTCGCCGTCCATTTCTGGAAATTTTAAAGTTTATTGTTAATCTTCCATTTTGTCATGCACACTATCATGCTTTAAAAAAATTAAACTCACTTTTAATTAAAACATTCAGAAAAATAATAAGAGAGACTCGAACATCGAGTCAAAAAAGATAAAATGAATCAATGGCTGCGCACAGCCTAAAAAGTTGGGAGACGGAGAGAAAAAAAGAACGAAACGAAAGAGTATGGGTTAGAAGGGTGATACACATTGGGAGGAAGTATGAAAGGAGAGAGAGGCACGGCTGAATGTCAATTAGCTGATGATGGTAGAAGCCAGAAAATAGCAAATAGAGCTACACAGATTTAATATATGGATGATAAAACAAGTACACCCAAATTGGTTGTTGAAGAAGTGGACGGATGCCAAAAGTCGAAAAATTCATGAACGCTTCGGATAAAACAGTTCAAACGACGTCCTTGTCCCACAGAGGTAGAAATCATGAAAGACGCATGAATTTCTAGTTTACAATTATTTCTTATTCACACAATAACACAATTTTAGTAAAAATTGATCAATCTTTGCAATGCAAAAAGTCAAGCCACCTAGGGGACTCGAACCCCTGACCTTAAGATTAAAAGTGTCACGCTCTACCAACTGAGCTAAGGAGGCCCATGGTGATTGTGGAGGGGACAGTGTACACAACTTCGCGGAACGCGGCCTGCAAGGGAGAATGGGCGACGCGCTTCCTTCTAGGATTGTATACAAGAAAATGTGTGATGTATTGAACCGTTGAATGAGATAATATAACGTTATCACATTATAACTTTGAAAAGACCAGAACAATTACCGCTAAAAAGTTTCCATGCTCCGGCGAACCCAATTTCCTCAATGACAATATCTGTCTTCAGATAGAAATTGGTCATTATTTCCAACCCATGATGACAGCCTGCTGAACATTCATGCTCTACACTATAAATGAAAAAAGTACAGTCACATTTAACACTTATCAGTTATTAAATCCTTGCCTTTGATTGCACATACGCCTGGAAATTGTCAGACAAGAAGCATTCGAAGTAACCATTTTGCAGTCAAAATTATATCAATTGACAAGTTCCGAGTGAGAATTGTATATTTTCAGGAGCGTGAAAGTATTTAGAATCAACTACAAGATGATTTAAGATAAGAAGACAACCAGAAAAACATCATTTTCTTTCTAGAACACTTTACGTCTGCAAAAGTTCAACGTCCCATCCGTTTTTCACCAACTTTGTACATTCATTCACCTGATTCTTACAAATTAGAAGACAATTGAGCCCACAGAGTATACTCTTTTACAGCCTACAGTATACCAATTGTCAGCCTGAATGAATGGGACCCCTTTAAATTATCATTCAAGTATACTGTATGATGATAATTTACAATGTTTATGGCTCATCGTATACAACTTGTCAGCATCAGGATGACAATCATCTGGCTCCGCCCATTAAAATGTGGGCGGAGACAGCCCCGCCCACAAAATTTGGGAAGGACCATCGGGTCCCGATCATCATTCATTCGAGCATTCTCGCACCGGATCCAGTCTCCGTTCCTTCTTTCATTTTCTGAAGTCCAATCCTCTCACTCCTCACTACCAATTTCTTTTTCAGTTTGAATCATGCCAGCACCAATTGTCGTGTACGAGAGCTCCAGAGACGACGTCTGGGTTGTCTCGAAAACCACGAGACGTCGCGTCCACTGGGCCCCCATCAGGAGCACCCTTACCCTGAGAGCTTATCGTCAGCTCTTGAAAAACAACACCTTCAAGATTCTCATCAGACTGTACAAAAGAAACCTGATCAACATCGAACAGGTCAGACGGGTTCGGATTTACGACGACAGGTTATTAGTAAAGCAAGGACCTGGATATCACCACGAGGTAAGTTTTTTTCAGGAGCAATTCCCAGTAAACAATTGTTATTTCCAGGTGAAATATATCAAGTTGGAGAACGTGGAGCGAAGGACAATCAAGGTCTACTTCCCTGCGACTCCACGCGAGGAAGTCACAGTGATCGCCTAGATGTTCAACAGCCATCATCTCACCATAATCTGTTTTTTTTATTTCGTCCCAATATGATTTCATCAGCTTTCAAATTGAATTTCAACGTTTCACCTTTAATTGTTCTCTTTTTTTCAGTTTTTATCAATATAAATTTTTTCTTCCCAAACATTTTCATTAATCATCAAAAAAATTATGAGAGTTCCACACGGGAGATCATTATAGTTTAAACAAACTATTACTCTACTGGTTATATATTGTTGGGGGGGGGGGGGGGGGGGGCATAAATAATTCAAATAGTGCTGACGGGGAAAGTCAGGTAGGGTGGTTATGGGGATCATTTAACAACAGGGGTTTTGGGTATATCAACCAAATGGGATAAAATAGCTAGTATAAGAATTTGAAAAAATAATTGATTACTTCATTTCGTGGTTGTGATGTGGGGGCGTCTGGAATCACTCGTGCGACGATGTGGTTGGCTCAGTGGACAGGTCGATGGGATTCGAATCACCTCCAGAAGTTCTGAAAATATGTTCATGATACTGCTGAAGGTATCTATAACTCACCCTGCAGAAGCTTCGGAAGACTCCGTTTCCACATTCACGTCCATGCCGTAGTTCCAGTCCAAGTCGACGACTGCGTCACTGTCAACCGTTGGCTCCGAGACGGGCGACACTGTAATTAGTTAGGTTTATTTGAAATCAACACTTGAAAGCTATTGTGACTTACCCTCCTTCACGGCCACAGGTTCCGCCTGATTCCTGGTCACGGAGCTCTGTTTGACGAGAGTCGTCAAGTCGGGCGTTGTCTCCGTGTCGAAAGAACGGTGAAGCTTGTCGATTCTCTCCTGGATGCGCGACGCGTCTTGGTAATCGCCCGTTTTGAGTGCCAGATCCAGTTGTTTGAGAAGATTCGCTTTTTTGAGAATAGGGCTGATACCACCCGCGTACTTCTTTCTTGCCTGGATGAACATGTCCACTTCTTTGTCCGCATATTTGTGAGACAGCGCTCTCTGAATCTCGCCCTTCTTCTTCTCAATCTCGTCCAGAGTTGGCATGTTTCCGCTGCTCTGGGTACAGAGGAGCCATTCCGCAAACTCGTCTTGTTGGATCTCAGAAGTCGAAACGAACTTCATACGAAGCAATCGCTCCTCCAAGCCTCTCTTGCACAGGATGTACTTGTTGGTGAGCTTTCTGTAGATGTCGTACGGTGCATTGAGCTCCTCCACACCAATCACACGCCAAATCGAGTTTTGGGATGGGTTGCCGATGGCCTTTCCCATCAGACTCACATAGCATCCGACGACGGTCCAGTCGAAGAAGGGCGCATAAAGCAAGTCGAACAAGACTTGACGAGTCACAAATGCCGGCTTGAGATCGTCCAGAGAACTGACTTCCTTAGAGTCTTTGACCACGACAGCCTTCTTTCTCGGGAGGGGAGAAGCCGGAGAAGTGACACGGCGTTTGGGAGAGACCTTCTTCACGGCTCCACAATCGGTTCCAGAGGAATCCTCCTTCTGCTTTTTCTTGGACTCATCCTCCTCGAGCTTCTGATTCAGATCCTTTCTGGCCTTTTTGGAGTTTGGGGGAGTCGAACCGGTCTCCGAGTTGGCTGGAGAACGCGCACGCTTCCGATCCTTCTTCTGGTCGGAGCCTTTCTTGTGACGATTTCCGGTAGAGGGCTCCTTGCTGTTTCCAAGATCGGTCTCCAAGAATAGATCCTTCTCTAGCTCATTTTCCGTGCTCTTCTGATTCAGATCTTTCAAGGTGCTCAAATCTTTGTGGTCGCTGACAACCTGAAAGAGTTGTGATTCAAAAAAGTTGTACTTCCGAAGTTTCAACTCACCTCACTGGACTTCTCAAAGTTCGAGGGAGTCGAGCCGGTCACCGAGTTGGCTGGAGCAAGATTTTGCTCATTGTCTCCGTCAGAATCTTTTTTGTGGAGACGCCGGGGGGAACGCTTTTTCGGCTCCTTCTTGTTGACATTCTCCTTGATCTTTTGCTTCAGATCCTTGTTGGCATCAGGCTCTTTGTTCTCGTTGACGACCTCTTTGGCCTTCTTGGAGTTCGAGGAAGTCGAACCGGTCTGCGAGTTGGCTGGAGAGTGCGCACGCTTAAGCTCCTTCCGTTCGGAAGGCTTCTCATGGCGATGTTCTGAAGATTGCTCCTTGCCTTGTCCAAGATCGGTTTCCGAGAGTAGCTCCTTCTCGAGCTCATTGTCCGTGCGCTGTTGATTCAGATCCTCGACGGCGCTTGATTCTTTGTTTTCGCTGACGACCTCTTTGGCCTTCTTGGATTTCGAGGGAGTCGAGCCGTTCACCGAGTTGGCTGGAGCGAGATTTTGCTCATTGTCATCGTCAGAATCTTTCTTGTGGAGACGCCGGGGGGAACGCTTTTTCGGCTCCTTCTTGGTATCATTCTCCTTGAGCTTCTGTTTCAGATCCTCGTTGACATCAGGAGCTTTGTTATCGGACCCCGAGAGGGCTGGAGAGTGCGCAAGCTTGAGCTCGGAAGATTGATCTTCGCTATGTCCACAATCGGTTCCCGAGAGAAGCTCCTTCTTGGACTCATTCTCCTTGTCTTTCTGCTTCAGATCCTTGGTGGTGTCCGACTCTTTGGGCGTCTGATTCAGATCCTCAAGGACGCCCGACTCTTTATTTTCGCTCGCGACCTGAAAGAATAAAACGTTTCTCAAACCAATAGATATGAAATTGGACTCACTTCTCCGGCGTTCTCGAAGTTCGAGAGGCTCGAAACGGACTCCAAGTTGGATGGAGAGAGCTCACACTCTTGCTCATTGTTCCGGTCAAAAGGTTTCTCGTGACAATGTTTGGAAGAGGGCTCCTTGCTGTTTCCAAGATCGGTTCCCGAGAATAGCTCCTTCTCAAGCTCATTTTCTTTGCGCTTCTGATTCAGTTCCTCAAGGGCGCTCGATTTTTTGTTGTCGCTGACGACCTCTTTGGACTTCTCGAGGTTCGAGGGAATCGAGCCGGTCACCGAGTTGGCTGGAGAGTGCGCACGCTTGAGCTCCTTCCGGTCGGAAGGCTTCTCATGGCGATGTTCTGAAGAGTGCTCTTTGCCTTGTCCAAGATCGGTTCCCAAGAGAAGCTCCTTCTCGAGCTCAGTGTCCTTGCGCTGCTGATTGAGATCCTCGAGGGCACTCAATTCTTTGTTTTCGCTGACGACCTCTTTAGACTTCTCGAATTTCGAGGGAGTCGAGCCGGTTACCGAGTTGGCTGGAGCAAGATTTTGCTCATTGTCCCCGTCAGAATCTTTCTTGTGGCGACGTCCGGAGGAACGCCTTTTCGGCTCCTTCTTGGTGTTATTCTCCTTGATCTTTTGCTTCAGATCCTCATTGACATCAGACTCTTTGTTATCGGACCCCGAGAGGGCTGGAGAGTGCGCAAGCTTGAGCTCGGAAGATTGATCTTCGCTGTGTCCACGATCGGTTCCCGAGAGAAGCTCCTTCTTGGGCTCAATCTTCTTGTTTTCCAGCTGCAGATCCTTGAAAGCGGTCGACTCTTTGGGCGTCTGATTCAGATCCTCAAGAGCGCCCGACTTTTTGTTCTCGCTGACGACCTCTTTGGTCTTCTTAGATTTCGAGGGAGTCGAGCCGGTCACCGAGTTGGCTGGAGAAGGCGCACGCTTCAGAACTTTCTTCTGATCGGAATCCCTCTCGTGGCGATGTCCGGAAGAGTGCTCTTTGCTTTGTCCAATATCGGTTCCCGAGAGCAGCTCCTTCTTGGTGTTATTCTCGTTGCTCTCTTTCTTCTGATTCTCAATGTCGTTAGACTCATTGTTCTTGCAAGTGGTCTGAAAGAATCAAGTGTTTCACAAACCAAAACCTCCATCTGAAATAAAAACTCACCTCACTGGAATTCTTGGCGTTCGAGGGAGTCGAAACGGTCTCCGAGTTGGCTGGAGCGTGCGTGAGCTTGAGCTCGAAAGATAGATCTTTGCTGTGTCCAAGATCGGCTCCCGAGAGAAGCTCCTTCTTGGACTCATTCAGATCCTCGTTGGCATTAGACTCCTTGTTCTCGCTGTTCTCTGGCCCATGGCGATGTTCAGAAGAGTACTCCTTGCTTTGTCCAAGGTCGGTTTCCGAGAGCAGCTCCTTCTCGCGCTCATTCTCCTTGTGCTTCTGATTCAGATTCTCGTTGACATTAGACACTTTGTTCTCACTGACGACCTGAAAGAGAAGTGGGAGACAACGGCGTCTGGAAGTCTTCCGCTCGGAGTCTTTCTCGTGACAACGTCCAGACTTCTCGAGGTTCGGGGGAGTCGAACCGGTCACCGAGTTGGCTGGAGCGAGAATTTGCTCATTCTTCCGGTCAGAATCGTTTTCGTGGCAAAGTCCGGAGGAATGCTCTTTTGGCTCCTTCTTGGTGTCTGTCTCCTCGCGCGTCTGATTCAGATTCTCGAGGGCGCTTGACTCTTTGTTTCCGCTGACGACCTCTCTGGCCTTCTTGGAGTTCACGGAAGTCGAACCGGTCTCCGAGTTGGCTGGAGCAAGCTTTTGCTCATTCTTCCGGTCAGAATCTTTCTCGTGACGACGTTCGGAAGAGTGTCCACAATCGGATCCCGAGAGAAGCTCCTTCTTGGACTCATTCTCCTTGCTTTCTTGCCTCAGATCTTCAATGGCGTTAGACTCATTGTTCTTGCAAGTGGTCTGAAAGAATCAAGTGCTTCACAAACCAAAACCTCCATCTGATATAAAAACTCACCTCATTGGATTTCTCGAAGTTCGAGGGACTCGAATCGGTCTCCGAGTTGGCTGGAGCAAGATTTTGCTCATTCTTCCGGTCAGAATCCATCTCGTGGCGACGTCCGGAGGAACGATCTTTTTGCTCCTTTTTGGTGTCATTCTCCTTGAGATTCTGCTTCAGATCCTCGTTGACATCAGGCGCTTTGTTATCGGACCCCGAGAGGGCTGGAGAGTGCGCAAGCTTGAGCTCGGAAGATTGATCTTCGCTGTGTTCACGATCGGTTCCCGAGAGAAGCTCCTTCTTGGACTCAATCTCCTTGTTTTCCAACTTCAGATCCTTGAAAGCGGTCGACTCTTTGGGCGTCTGATTCAGATCCTCAAGGGCAACCGACTCGTTTTTCTCGCTGACGATCTCTCTGGACTTCTCGAGGTTCAAGGGAGCCGAGGCGGTCACCGAGTTGGCTGTAGAGTGCGCACGCTTGAGCTCCTTCTGGTCCAAATGTTTCTCGTAATCATGTTCGGAAGATTGCTCCTTGCTGTGTCCGAGATCGGTTCCTGATAATAACTCCGTCTTGGTGTCATTCTCCTTGTTCGGATTCTCAATGGCGTTAGACTCATTATTCTTGCGAGTGGTCTGAAAGAATCGAGTGTTTCACAAACCAATAAACACATTTGAAATAGCACTCACCTCACTAGACTTCTTGGCATTCGAGGAAGTCGAACCGGTCTCCGAGTTGGCTGGAGCAAGATTTTGCTCATTGTTCCGGTCAGAATCCATCTCGTGGCGACGTCCGGAGGAACGATCTTTTTGCTCCTTCTTGGTGTCATTCTCCTTGATCTTCTGCTTCAGATCCTTGTTGGCATTAAACTCTTTGTTCTCGCTGACGGCCTCTCTGGACTTCTCGAGGTTTGAGGGAGTCGAGCCGGTCTGCGAGTTGGCTAGAGAGTGCACACGTTTGATCTCCTTCCGGTCGGAAGGTTTCTCGTGAGGATGCTCGGAAGAGTGCTCTTTGCTTTGTCCAATATCGGTTCCCGAGAACAGCTCCTTCTTGGTGTCATTCTCCTTGGGCTTCTGTTTCAGATCCTCGTTGGCATTAGACACTTTGTTCTCTCTGACGACCTCTCTGGCCTTCTCGGAGGTCGCGGAAATTGAACCGGTCTTCGAGTGGACTGGAGCGTGCATGAGCTTGTGCTCCTTGCGGTCGGAGTCTTTCTCGAGACGACGTTCAGAAGACTGATCCTTGCTGTGTCCACGAACGGTTCCCGAGAGAAGCTCCTTCTTGGACTCCTTTTCCATGCGCTCTTGATTCATATCCTTGAGGATGGTCGACTCTTTGTTCTTGTGGATGACCTGGAAGAATCAAGTGTTTCTCAATCCAATAAGCACATTTGGAATTGCAACTCACCTCACTGGACTTCTTGGAGTTCGAGGAAGTCGAACCGGTCTCCGAATTGGCTGGAGCGTGCGTGAGCTTGTGCTCCTTGCGGACAGAGTCTTTCTCGTAATGACGTTCGGAAGATTGCTTCTTCTCGTTCCCACAATCGGTTCCGGAGGTACGCTCTTTTGGCTCTCTCTTGGTGCCATTCGCCTTGCACTCTTGCTTCAGATTCTCAGTGGTGTTAGATTCCTTGTTTTTGTAGATGATCTGAAAGAATCAAGTGTTTTTCAAAGAAATAAAAAGATACAAAGTTGCAACTCACCTCACTGGACTTCTTGGAGTTCGAGAGAGTCGAACCGGTTTTCACGTTGACTGGAGCGTGCGTACGATTGAGCTCCTTGCGGTCGGAGGTCTCGTGACGATGTCCGGAAGAACGCTCCTTGTTGTGTCCACGATCGGATCCCGAGTGAAGCTCCTTCTTGGACTCCTTTTCCTTGCGCTCCTGCTTCAGATCCTCGGCGGTAGACTCTTTGTCCTTGCGAGTGGCCTGAAAAAAATGTTTCTCAAACCAATACCTTCATCTGAAATAAGAACTCACCTCACTGGATTTCTTGGGGTTCGAAAGACTCGAACCGGTCTCAGAGTTGTCTGGAGCGTGCAAACGCTTGCACTCCTTGTGGTCGGAGTCTTTCTCGTGACGATGTGCAGAAGAGTGACGATGTTCGGAAGAGTTCTCCTTGCTGAGTCCACGATCGGTTCCTGAGAGCAGGTCCTTCTTGGATTCTTTTTCCTTGCGCTCTTGCTTCATATCCTTGGTGGTGTCTGATTCTTTGTTCTTGAGGATGACCTGAAAGTGCGAACGCTTGCGCTCCTTGTGATCGGAGTCTTCTTCGTGACGACGTGCAGAAGAGTGAGGATGTTCGGAAGAGTGCTCCTTGATGCGGCCACGATCAGATCCCGAAAGAAACTCCTTCTTGATGTTATTCTCCTTGCGCTCCTTCTTCGGAACCTCGGTGTTAGGCTTTTTTTCCTTGCGAGTGGCCTGAAAAAAAGTATTTTTCAAACCAATAAGCTCATTTGAAATTGCAACTCACCTCAATGGACTTCTTGTAGTTCGAGGGACGCATACCGGTCTTCAAGTTGGTTGGAGAGGGCGTACGCTTGCGCTCCTTGCGGTCGGAGTCTTTCTCGTAACGACGTCCAGAAGATCGCTCTTTGCTGTGTCCTTGATCGGTTCCCGAGAGAATCTCTTTCTTGATGTTATTCTCTTTGCGTTCTTGTTTCGGAACCTCGGTGTTAGGCTCTTTTTCCTTGCGAGTGGCCTGAAAAAGTGTTTCTCAATCCAATAAGCTCATTTGAAATTGCAACTCACCTCACTGGACTTCTTGTAGTTTGAGGGAGTCGAGCCGGTCTTTGAGTTGGCTGGAGAGGGCGTACGCTTGCGTTCCTTGCGGTCGGAGTCTTTCTCGTAACGACGTCCAGAAGAGTGCTCCTTGCTGCGTCCGCGATCAGATCCCGAAAGAAGCTCCTTCTTGGACCCATTCTCCTTGCGCTCCAGCTTCAGATCCTTGAGGGCACTCGACTCTTTGTTCTTGTGAAAGACCTGAAAGAATGAAGTGTGTTTCAAACCAATAGATACAGTTGAAATTGCAGCTCACCTCACTGGACTTCTTGAAGTTCGAGGAACTCGAACCGGCCTTCGCGTTGGCTGGTGAGGGCGTGCGCTTGCGATCCTTGCGGTCGGAGGTCTCGTGACGACGTGCGGAAGAGTGGCGATGTTCGGAAGAGCGCTCTTTGCTGTGTCCGCGATTGGTTCCCGAGTGAAAGTCCTTCTTGGGCTCATTCTCCTTCTTGAAGTTCGAGGGACGCGAACCGGTCATCGCGTTGGCTGGAGAGTGTGTACGATTGCCCTCCTTCTTCCGGTTGGAATCTTCGTTGTAACGACGTCCGGGAGCCTGATGACGTTGGAAAGAGTGATGAGTGCGGTCACCATTGCTTCTGAATTTCGAAGCGTGCTTGTTGTTGTCTCCACGGTTGGTTCCGTAGCAAATCTCCTTGCGCTCCTTCTTGAACTCATTCTCCTTGACCTCCTGCTTTAGATCCTTGAGGGCACGCGTCTCTTTGTTTCTGCTAACGACCTGAGAGAATCAAATGTTTCACTAACTAATACCTTCCTCTGATATCAGAACTCACCTCGCTGGACTTCTTGGCGTTCGGGGAAGTCGAGCCGGAATCCGAGTTGGCAGGAGAGTAAGCACGCTTGCGATTCATCTTCCGGTCGGAGTCTTTCTCCTGGCGACGTCTCGATGAAGACTCGTACTTGTCGTGCTTCGACGGCGATTTCTTGTCGACGTTCTTGGTCCCCTTGCTGGGAGAAGAGGACGTCAGCTTCGCCTTCTTTGGAGATCGGCCAGAGTCTTGACGCGAATCACGGCCAGATTCACGACCAGAGTCAAGGCCAGAATCTTGGCGCGAATCACGGCCAGAATCGCCGCCCAAGTCCCACACGATTTTGGCGCGTTTCTTCTTCTCCGAGGAAGATTTCGAAATATTCGACATTACTTTCGTTTGATTATTACTGTAAATATGCATTTAGATTAGTGATCAATAGCGAAATTCAGTGGGATGATTGGATTGAGAATAATGAGGAGTGGAAGAGCAATGAAAAAGGGAAAGAGAATAACCGCGTCTTTTTTCTCTTTTTGGACTGATTTTCTTACTGATGGACTGAAATTCATCATAAAAACTGAATTATCAGTAGAGAGTTTTGATTTTTACGTGGCTTATTGATAAAACTCCTTGTGGTTTTCGCTAGAAAACTAATTTTCTATTCAAAATCACCAAACGGAACCCCAACAAAACTGATGAAAATGAGGACCCCGTTCGACAAAAGAAATCAAACGAATGACGAGGAAGAGTGTGCGGAAAACAATGACAAAACCGCGACGCGTACGCGACGCAGGGGTGTACGTTGTCGTCAGTTTGTGTGCAAACTCCACGAACACAGTCCCCCCTACAACGTTGCCTGCGCGCGCAAGACGTCTTTTTTTCTCTACTCTCTCTCCGTTCGATTTTCTGCCGCGTGTATCGGCGGTACGAGACCCGGGGCAATGGGGGAACCGTTTGGTCATTAGTCAACGTATTTGCTCTGCTGCGTTTTGTAGTGGTTATCAGTTACATTATCACTGATTAGAAGCTCTGTTTCAAAAAATTTTTTCAAAAAAAAAAAACTCATTTTTCTCGTTTCTCAAACTCAATTTCCCCCTTTTTCGATTTGTTTCCCCATTGAAAACTCAAAAAACTTATCAAAATTTTACAGGTTGTACCAGACACCATGAACATTCGCGACTTCCGCAATGGAGCACCGGGCAAATGTGGACTTGCGAACCTCGGCAACACGTGCTACATGGCTTCGGCGATCCAATGCCTTTCCAACATTCCAATTCTCCGTGATTTCCTCATTTCCGACGCGTATCTGCAAGATGTCAGTGAAGAGTTCGGCAATCCTGTAAGAGGAATGCTTGCCACGGTGAGGCAACATTGACCAAATACTGAAAAATGAACATTTTCAGACCATTGCCGAGATGTTCAAGGAGATGTGGTCGGGAGATTTTTCGTCGATTACCCCGCAACGTTTGAAAATGGTGATTGCAACTCTCGCTCCACGATTCAACAACAACAACCAACAGGACGCGCACGAGTTCATGGCCTATGTGCTGGACATTCTTCACGATGATCTGAACAGGGTCAAGGTGAAGCCGAGCTTTGAAATCAATGATGAGGTTTGCAAACGGGAACATTTTTCAAAGATCCTCATTTCCACCTTGCAGATGTACAGACTTCCGAGCGTGGTGCTCGCTATCCGATCATGGGAGATGTACAAAGCGCGCAATGACTCGATCATCATCGACCTTCTTCACGGACAGCTCAAGTCCACACTGACTTGCCCGATCTGCGCCACCGTGTCCACCAGATTCGACCCATTCGCATCGCTCTCACTGCCACTCCCACCTCAAGAGTCTATCACGAAGCAGTCTATTATTGTCATGTTCAAGGATCGGAAATGGATCAAGGTCACCATGGATGTCAATGCAATGACTACAGTGACCGAGGCCGAGGAGCAAATCATGAATATTCTGCAGCCGGATCAAAATCATTATGTTAGTTGACCCATTCAAGAACATAGAAAACAAAATCATTTTCAGTTCGTGGCCTTCTGCTTGATTGATCAAATGGAAGACGAAGTGCAGCTGCTCCGTCCAAACGAAAGTGTCCGCATTCGAGGATGCAATGTGTACTTTTGTGAGGTGCAGCACAATCCAGTGGCTTATAACGCCAGAATTTTCATCGCTTAGTGAGTGTTTTCGGGGAATCAGAAGCTTCCTGTTCAACTTATAACCCGCTGTTTTTTCAGCAACCGAGACAGACAAATGTGCAGTTGCTCATTGCCTATGATCTACTCGCTGCCTCCAGCACTCGCACTGACTCGTGGCTACCTCTACACCCATGTCCTCGAATACACGAAGAAAATGTTCCTGACGGAGGCAGCGGTGGTTGACTTGGAAGCGGTAGATGACGAAGATGAGATGTTGAGCCCGAACGCCTTGGCGGCTCGTTTGCCATACAAGTTGTACGTGGTCAGGGAGGAAGTGCCGATCGCGATGTTGCCGACGTACGATCGCATCGCGTTCCCGGATGATGACAAGCCAGAGTAATACTCTTTCTATTTTATGTTTGTTGTAAGAAATGTTATTTCAGATGGCGTGACGCCTACGAGAACTACGTGGAGGTGATCTTCCAGTGGAAGAGCATGCGCTTCTTCAACGAGAACAGCGAGGAGGACATGATCCATCGCGATGTGGTCATTGCTACTGATGACACTGTGAACCTGATTGACTTGGTGGACACGTTCACTGCGAGAGAGCAGCTGGGCGAGGAGAACACGTGGAACTGCCCGAGCTGCAAGAAGGAGGAGAGAGCCTACAAGCAGTTGCAGCTGTGGAAAATGCCGGAGATTCTGATTGTGCACTTGAAAAGGTGGGTAGGCGAATGGGGTGCGGATGTGGGGGAGCATAAGGGTGTAATAAGAGTGATAGGGACGTCAAGGACGTCTTGAGCCATTGGAACCCTTCAGAACTTTAGAGGAGCAGCCTTCAGGGACCTTCAAAGACTTTTAGGGATCTTTAGGAACCACTAGGTACCTTTTGGTACTTCTATGGGCTTTTATGAACCTTTAGAAACCCCTAGAGACTCCTAGGAACCTTTAGGGACCTTTCCAACCTTTGCAACCTTTAGGATCCTGTTGGGATTTAGGATCTTCAAGATCTGTTAAGTTTTTAGACACTTTTGAAGTTTTTAGGGAGCTGTAGGAGCCTTTTTGAGCCTCATGGAGGTTAAGAGACGTTCAAAGACCTTCAAAGACCTTCAAAGACCTTCAGAGACTCTAATAGACTGTAAGAAACCTTCATAGACCTTATAAACCTTATAAACCTCATGAACCTTTGGAACCTTTGGAACCTTTGGAACCTTTGGAACTTTTGGAACCTTTGGAACCTTTGGAACCTTTGGAACAACCTATAGAGATTTCTACGGACTTCAAGGGACTTCTAAGGACCTCTATGCATTTCTAGGGACCTTTAGGGACCTTTTCTCTATACCTAATCTCTATCTACTCATGTTGTTATCTTACAGATTCCAACACTCGGAATGGTCAGTCGACAAACTGATGTGGGAAGTGAACATCCCCGTGTTCGACTTCGATCTGACGAGCAAGATTGCCGATCCAAACCGCGAGAGGACTGTATATGAGCTGATCGGAGTTTCCAAACATTTTGGATCACTCCAACATGGCCATTACACTGCGACGTGCTTCAACGACAAGATTCGGAAGTGGTGAGCTCTCAACTGCTCTAGTTCAAGGTTTGAATCCATGTTTTCAGGGTTGACTTCAACGACTCGTTCACTCGCTCTATCTCGGACCCCACGCCCATCTACAAATCGCACGATCCCTACATGCTCATTTTCAAAAAGAAACCGGTGGTTGTCAGGAAGAGGGCCAATGAACCATCACGTGAAGATGGACCAAGCACTTCGAAGGTTGTGAGAAAACTCTCCTTTGATTGAAGCGGTGTGATTTATTCATTGCTTAATTACTGTATTGACAAATGTTATTTTATTGTCAATCAATTTTATTTTTATTATCATTATTATATTTTAAATTATGATCTTCTGATTGTCAAATTAAAACCAGAACAGCTTCATCACAAATTTTTTGTAATTTCCCTCAACTGTTTTCCATATTGAATGAATGACATTCGAATTAGCAGAGTTTGGAACATTATAATAGGAATGACCCCAAAATGACTTAAAAGTTAAACTTTCCCAAAAATATCCCACAAAACTACACTGGTTTCCACATTTCCTTTCTTTTTTTCAGAGACATGATACAGTCTGAATTTGGTTATTCATATTATTTATTGAGTACTTTTGAATCACAATCAAATCATCGGTATATTAGCAGAGAAGAAATATAAGTTGACAGTAATACAGAGATTTTTTTAATTAAAAAAAATGTGTTGAGTATTTTGTCAACTTATAGATCTTTCACAGAACATCACAGGTTTTAGACAGTTTTATCACAATTGAGGAGTAATATGGTTTTTTTTTGGTTAAATATGGTGAAATCTTTACTTTTACTAACGGACAAATTCTGTGTGTCTGTCGCTGTATCTGTGTGTCGCTAACCCTAGCGCCGTCCCCAGCCATAGGAATGAGCCCAATTTTCGGTTACGGCCCTTATTTGGTGCCGCGGTGATGCCCGTCCAAACTAGAAGTTGATAGCTTTAATTTGAAGGGTACTTTAACTGAAAATTTCTGAAATTGACCCTGCGCGAGGTCCCAAATTCGCGTTCATTTGTACGCACGTACGGAGTCATTTTGAAATTGTCGGGGTGGTCCTGGGGTAGCGCTGGCGGATGGTGTTCAGATGGTCAGGGGTTCGATTCTTTTCGAGTGAAAACATTTTTGCTTTTATTGGGAAAGTGTATTGGGACATTTAGGCGTGTTCCCGGCCCTATAAGAAGCCAGCCGAAGAGCTGCGGCAGCAGCTCGACCGGCTGGTATTAGGTTGGAACATAAGTTCTTATTAGGTTTTGCTTTCTTTTGTTACTTTTGAGATAGGCAGAGCAAAAAAGCTGATTTCATTTATGTAAATGACACTGAAATACTGCGTCAATTAGAGAGAAGTGACTTTCAAAGTGAAGACGGTGTTCAAAAGTGGTTGATCAACTTGCATCGAGAGACAACCGTAGATTTAAAAAAGTGGGATCAACAGTTTGCCAAATAAATTAAATTAAATTAAATTAAAAATTAAATTAAAATTAAATTAAATTAAATAAATGGCAAACAATCTCCATCCACACCTAGTGCCAGCGCGCTCCATCGTGAATCTGGTGAAAGATTACACTTTTGCGAGACGCAAAGAGTCTGCGTCTTGCTTGTGTACTTTTTCTCCCGCTTCTCAATGGAGCGAGTTGGCACCGGGCGTGAAGAGTATTAAAACCTTATGAAAACTTGCGTTCCAACCTAATATATAAGAGTGCTAAACAGATACAGCAGGGATTTCTTAAATGTGATTTCACAGATGAAAAAGAAAGTCACAAAACAAGAAAGTAAGTTGATGTTTTGAAATGTTTTTGATGTTATTTTTAGTGAGTCTTTACAAGGAGAATGAATTGAGTGGGTACAGTTGAATAGAGAGACAAAGTGTATAAGATGAAAGAGTGCTGTTAGAAACACATGAGAACTGCTATTGAAAGCTGCTTTTCAGAACTAGGAAGTGGCGAATTTTGGGTCAAATGTATGAATATATCGAGAACTGTTGTTATAAGTTCCTTGTCAACTTTTTTTCTGGATAGTAAAATGATTTTGTTCGAGAAATGCGGAATTATAGCGATTTGCTCTTTTTGAGCTGACAAAAAATTGAACGAAAATTCCCCCAAATTCCCAAATCTTTGAAGCACCTTCTATAACAATCCTCATAGATTCATAGACTACACCTTTTCCACCACACTTTGTCATTTTTATTGACTCCACCCACTTAACCATTCCCTAAAGACTCTAATCCCACCCTCCCTATCCCAAAGTTTCTTTCAAAACTTTAAAACAGAGGTCCGAGAATTGTGAGGAATGGGAGTTTTCCGAATACTTGAATGCACAGAACGATTGTGAGGATGATGAAGGTCATTCTCATGACTCTGTTGTACGCCTCATCCTGAAGACGTTCAATCTCTGCCGCTTGTTCGGGGTCCAGCCCGTCGAGTCCTGGAAAAAACAATTCAGTGAGAAGAAAAAACAAGAGAAATTTCAAACCTAATACTCCGATTTCGGGTTCGTCCTGAAGTGGGCTCTCCTCGTTCTCTCTGGGGAGTTCTGGAATGAGAAAAAGGTTAGAGAGTCAGAAAAATGAAAAAAATTGTCGAACCTTCAGGAGTGGTTCCGGTTTCGTTTTGAACTGGTTTCTCGGTGTTCGCTCCGAAGATGATTCTGGAAAATTAAGAGTATTAAACTTGATATTTTCAGGTTTTTGGGACTAATAGCCTCTAATTCTTATCCTAGACTTACGGCTGATCTGGGAACACTGGATGTACGTTACCCATGACTTCTCTTGAATTGATGACTGATCAAAAACTGATTGTACTGCAAGTAATTGTTGATTGAAGAAAGAAAATAAACAAGATCAAAGTATATCAGATAATAAAACCCGTTGGAGAACGGTTATAAGGGAACGAAAATATCAAACAAAATCAAACAAAATCAATTTTTTTTTCAAACAAAAACAAAATCATTAAGTTAACAAATAAAAAAATCATAAATCGTGAGAATCTCGGATCTGAAAAACTGATATGATTTTGAAAACTAGTTAATTTTTTCTTACAGAACTCTGGACGACGACTGGTGGGAGAAATCTGTTGAGCAGGCCCTTGATGGAGACTGCAAATTAACAATGATTGTTTTGTTAATAAAGAGAAAATTGCTCACATTTTCCTGTGGTTCAAAATCCAGAAGTGCATAAACCCGTCACGACGTCCTGGGATTGTCACAGATCTTGCTGACCTGGAAGATGGTTACTGAACTAAATTTAAAGTTTCGATATTGTTACATGATCTGATCTCGACCTCAATACTTCATTTTTTGACAAAAATCCCATTTCAAAAAGTTTTGAATTGTCTAAAAAACGAAATTATGCTTTTTCGTACTCACATGACACTGCGAAATAGTTTCAGTGTGCACGCGGAAAACTGTACTCTCTTTTTTTGATAATATAAGTAGGTTCACATGTTCATTTTTATCCCGTGCACACCGAAACTAATTTAGAGTGAAAATTTTCTTACGAAAAGCCCAATTTTGTCACCTTGTACAGCTTATAACTTATTCTAATTAGATTTTAGTGAAAAAAATGAAGTTCTGAGGTCGTAATTTGCCATTTTGTGCGCAAGAATTGCAGTAAAGAATGACCAATTGTGGAGCGGTAGTAAGGCTAGCTTCTCGTGGCCCCCATTATATTTTTTTAAATTTTTTTGTTTTTCTTAAATTTTCATCTTTTTTTGAGATTTTTCTCACAAAACAAGCATTTATTTATTTGTTGTGCTATTTTCTATCATATCTTTCGCTGAAAAAATCTCAAAAAAATCAAAAATTGATGAAAAACGTGAAATACAAACGAGAAATATAAAAATGGGGGCTGCTAGAGAAGGCGGAATAACTACCGCTCCACAGTTGGATCACTTTTTTCCGCGATCCTTGCGCACAAAATGGTGGATGCAAATTAATAATATCATTCTTAAGTGGCCGGGAACATGTTTAAATATCCCAATATCCCAATATACGTTCTCAATAAAAGCAAAGAAGTTTTCACTTGGAAAGAATCGAACCCCTGACCCTCTGCACATCATCCGAAAGCGTAACCGCCGAGACCACCCCGACACAATTGAAAAAGGCAGCGCAGTTGCGTACATGTGCACGCGGTTTTGGGCCCCTGCGCAGGGTCATTTTCAGAAATTTTCAGGTAAAGTGCCCTTCAAATTTAAGCTTTCAACTTCTAGTTTGGACGAGCATCATTGTGCACCAAATAAGAACCGTGACCAAAAATTGGACTCATTTCTATGGATCATGTGTAGAGGACCCTAGGAGTGTTTCCAGCCATAGAAATGAACTCAATTTTTTGGTTACAGCCCTTATTTGACCCCGCAATGATGCCCGTCTTATCTAAAAATTGATAGCTTTAATTTGAAGGGTACTTTACCTGAAAAGTTCTCAAGATGATTCTGCGCGGGGTCTGAAAACTGCGTGCACATGTATGCACCTGCGCTGCACTGGCCAAGTGAGTGGGAATAGTCCCAACGGTCACGCGGGCGGACGGTGTGCAGAGGGTCACGGGCTCAATTCTTTTTGGGTGAAAACTTTTTTGCTTCTATTGAAAACGTGAATTGGGACATTTAAGCATGTTTCCGGCCACCTAAGAAGCCAGCCGAAGAGCTGCGGCAGCAGCTCAACAGGCTGCAGCTAATAGTTAATAAATTACTGACCACCTTATCCTTCTCGCTCAACTTCTCCTCCATCATCTTCTCGTTCGCCTCACTTTCTTCCTTCATCTTCTCCATTTTCTTCTTATACTCGTTCTCGAACTGCTTGCACCGCTTCTCTTTCTCCTCAACCTCCTCATCTTTCTTCTTCACCTCCTTTCCTGTCTTCTCCAGATGTTGGTAGAGCACCGCGTACTTCATCTGAAGCACCTCATTTTCCGTTGCCATTCGAAGGTGTGGTGGTGCACCTGAAAAATTGTGTTCAGTAGAGCGCGTGCCTGACTTTTCTTTCAATGAAACTTATAGCAATCAAAAGCTCAAGAGAGTTTGCGTGTTTTTACCGCGTGCACACTGATATTTTTACTGTGAATATTTAACACAAAGAAGCCTATTTTCTTTACCGGTATAATTACAGAATCACGGTTATAACATTTGAAAGAAACCGTTTTTTTAACCCTAATGAACATCAATGATGCTAATCATCAAAACACATCTGCTACCGTAACCTAACAGTTCTTGAAATATTTTCTTCAAATGTAAAGACTTCATGGTCATCATATCCTCACTAATAAACACTTTAATAACTCTAGATTTCTCTGCTCCACCAATTTGGTGATCCCTACCCACTCTTTTATTTCTGTCATCTAATCTTCTAGCTAAAGCGTATTTGAACATCAAAGCTCACCGATGAAACTAATTATCGAGAGACAGCTGCTACCGTAACCTAGAACCTTATGGATTAGCTACCTTCCCCCTCTGTTCTTAATCCCCATATAATTAGTCTTTGCCCAGCAATACACCCTCCTTTATTCCGGTCGCCATTGAGCTGGGAATGGAAATTACAGATCATTTGTTGCATATCATCATCAACATATTAAAGCAATATACAAGAAAAACAACGAAATAAAGTAAAGAAACAGTCGCCATTTTACGGGGATAGTCCCGGCGGTCACGCTGGCGGACGGTGTGCAGAGAGAGTTTAAACTTTTGAGTTTTTGC
This sequence comes from Caenorhabditis imperialis, assembly GCA_963572205.1. Classification (NCBI taxonomy): domain Eukaryota; kingdom Metazoa; phylum Nematoda; class Chromadorea; order Rhabditida; family Rhabditidae; genus Caenorhabditis; species Caenorhabditis imperialis. The sequence goes on along the minus strand of OY751544.1, from coordinate 12,186,933 downwards.
TATTATTGAAAACGTGCATTGGGCAATTTAAGCACGTTCCCGGCTACTTAAAAAACCAGCCAAACAGCTGCGGCAGCAGCTCAACAGACTGCAGCTAATAGCTAATAAATTACTGACCGCCTCATCCTTCTCGCTCAACTTCTCTTCCATCCTCTTCTCGTTCTCCTCACTTTCTTTGCGCATCTTCTACATTTTCTTCTTGAGCTCGTCCTGCTCATCGTCTTTCTCCTTCTCGATTTTTTGCATCGGTCCTCTTTCTCTTCCACCTAGCCATTTCTCTTTTTCACCTCCTTTCCTGCCTTCTCCAGTTGTTGGTACAGCACCTCATTGTCCGTTGCAGGTTGGAGTTGTGGTGGTGCTCCTGAAAGATTTTGTTCAGTAGAGCGCGTCCCTGACTTTTCTCTCAAGGAAACCTATAGTAATCAAAAGCTCTTGTTTCAACGAGTTCAGAACTATTTTTCATTTTTTCCACGGAGCTCTGAAGTTTCAGAGCGATTCTGATCAGTTGGAGCTCCATATCTCGGCTCACAGAGAGAAAATATTCCTGTGACATTAGGCAAGCGCGCGAAATTTGAAATAAGCCCCGCCTCCGAGTGGTCGGCCGACGCTTCAATGATGTTTGTGTTGGAAATATCGGCGACCGCTCGGGAGACGGGGCCTTTTTCGAAATTTGCGCGTTTGCCCGATTTCGCAGAAAGATTTTGTCAAAAGAGCAATAGGGCAAAAATTGATAACATGAATAAAACGGGAGAAAATGAATATGTGATGCAAGTTTCAGAAGTCCCTCAAAAGAAAAAAAAAGAAAATTATTCTGAATTCAATATTGCTTATCTAAAATGATCCCCCCCTCTCCGATTTTCTAAAGCTACCGTTATCTAGCAGTTCTTGAAATATGTTCTTCAAATGTAAAGACTTCATGGTCATCATAAACATTTTAGTTACTCTAGATTTCTCTACTTCACCAATTTGGTGATCCCTACCCACTTTTCTATTTTTGTCATCTAATCTACTAAAGCGTATCCGAACATCAAAGCTCATCGATGAAACCAATTATCAAGGGACAGCTGCTACCGTAACCTAGAATCTTATGGATTAGCTACCTTCCCTCTGTTCTTAATCCCCATATAATTAGTCTCTGCCCAGCAATACACCCTGATTTCTTCCGGTCGTCATTAGGCTGTGATTTGGTGTGTGTACGAGAGATATATGTACGGCGCTTGATCACCCAACCGACACCACGAGCTGACGCGGCGTGAGTCACAGTGTTTTGTAGAACAATTTTTGGAGCGGAAAGGAAAGAGCAATAAGGCAGAAACTGATAACATGAACAAACAAAACGGGAGAAAATGAATATGTGATAAAAATTTCAGAACATCCCCAGAAGAAAAGAAAAGAAAACAATGTGATTGTGACAATGTGACAAAAAACAATGTGAAACACACCCCCTTTAAAAGAAAAAATGAAAATAAAAAAATAAAATTATTCTCAATTCAATGTTGCTTATTCAAAATGATCTCCCCTCCCCAATTTCCTAGAAAAAATCTAAAAATGGAACTCACTTTCTTCAATACTTTCTCTTTTTCGATCCATTCTCATTGACGACGTTTTTCCATTTCTTTTTCTGAAACTTTAAACCGTTTAACCCTGCCTCAGTATCAACTCCACTCACTTTAAAAATCTTCAGAATAATAAGAAGTTGACCATCACAGACGGCCAGAAGTTTGATGAAAGCATTCAGAAAAATAGGAGAAAAATTCCGGTCACCACATGCGACCCAGTAAGAATGAAGAATGAGGAATGAGAGGGGCGGAGCAAGAGCTCCGCGAGCTCGCTAATTAGAGGTATCCGAGGGGAATACCTGCGTCTCGTAAAGGTACACGTTATTTTTTGTTGTCGGTTTCCGAGAGCACTAATCTTCGGAGCTAGTCATATGAGGAGGCGGAAAGGGCGGTGGATGTTTGCTGCAATTAGGCTCGTGCGTAAGGATTATGTGCCTGATCATTTGAGCGAATGGAATTGGAACAAAGAGGATCTTTTAATGAGTGGGGGGTGTTTCATTAGTTAACAGAAGTTATGTGCTTGAATAAACAACGTGAAACAGGGTGAGAAAGAGTTAAAGAGGTTTCGATTATCATTATTGGGTTGAATGTGATCATTGGATAGAGTTTGATCCAGCTAATTTGTCGCCTATACTTTGTAGCAGGAAGAATGGTACTGTAAAACGTCTGAAATCTGTTGCTGATTGTGAAGGCAACCTCAAAATTCATTACGCAAAAATTGCTAGTTCAGACGAGCTTTTAGAAAGAACAAATTAATCCAGTTTTTTTGATGTTCAGTAAAATTTTTATTGTAACGATTGCTATCAATTGTCCGAAGAGTAATTCCCGATTTCTGAACGTGAATAGAAGTTTGACACAATTTTGATTGATATGGAAGGCTGATATGGGTCAGATAATGTTCCGGATCTTATAAAACAGCAAACACTGATATATTCAAATTTTTCAGTACAACTACATCTTATCGGTTGCAGATTCTAAATGTGAAGATTAAAAAAAATGATATCCAATCTGATTGTACGGTCTAACAATCCAAGGTTGTTTCTATTCTTGACTTTAAACCCCGATATTTTCTAGTGTTATGAATTTAACTAGGGACGTCTTCAGAGTCTCCAGAATCTTCAGCAGCGATCCAGATATGTAATCATGTAACTTTTAATGTTGTGTAGCCATTACGCAACTCCTCAGTTGTCTACGTCAATACTTCACTTTTCCTGAACTTTCCCCAAAACCCCAAGAGCCTTCCAACTTGCGTAGATGCGTGGTTGTGAAAATATCATCTCCCGTCTGCGTAATCGCAGCCTTTAATCTTCCAAATTGAAGCTTGGCCGAATTTTCTCCAAGCGCCTAATTAGGGGTATGATGGGGAAATATCAATCCTGCGTATCTCAAAGTGTATTGCTATTTTTTTGTTTTCCAGTTTTCCAGTTTTCCGAGAGCTCAAATCATGTGAGCCAGCCACACGAGACGATGGAAAGGCCAAGATGCGTGGGAATAATGTGCCTTGTCATTTGGAAAGGTGAAACTGAAGTATGGGGTCCAGTACTACAATGTAGCTGAATGGCTCAAAACCAAAATAGATATCGGATGACGGGACGACGGGACGGACGAATTATAAAACTTGTACTCTCTTTTCAAGTTGTGAGCTAAACATATATCTGAAAAAACATACATTTTTCAGAAAAAGTTCGGAAATTTCATAAATTTAAAAGCCATTTTTAATTGTTTTCTGATAGCCAGACAAGCGTGAAATGTTTTTTTTTTGTAAAATCAAAGAATTTATCTACACGTGACAATATTTTTATTTGAAGATTCAACACACGATAAAAAAGTACTTGACACAATAATATAAGCGATAGATGTCGGGAGGAGGGGTTTTTCTTATGAATCTTAAATGAAACAAGACAATCATTAAAATCAATATTCAAACGTCTTGAGTATTAATTTTGACCTCGGGGAGCATGTATATGCAGTAGTACGTCCAGACGTAATACGGGCTCTTTGCTGGCTCATCCTTCATCGTCACATGCAGCGTTCTCATATCCGTCAACAGTGAAGGCTCCGAGAGGCCAGACAGGTAGCCATAAAACTCGGAAAGTGTGGCGCGGCGATTTTCCGGTATTTTCCACTCGGTGAGTCTATTTGTGATGATGTTGCACATCACCTTGATGATCTTGATTGAGGAATCGGTTATTACTTCCTCCTTCAAGCTATTCGTGATCAGTTTTCTTTCGAGCACATACTGCTCAGACTCTGAAAAGTATCAATTGGATGAGCAACCGCTAATTTTGAGCTTACCTTCTGCTTTTTGGGGAGGCTCGAATTTTTCGCTTTTCATTTTTTGTCTCATTTCGAGATATTTGTGCATTCTGCCCTTCATTAAACTCAACGCCGCTTCGTATTCGTTAACCTTGTCTTCGTAAGTTAAGGTAGGTCGTTTATCGTTGCAGCAAAGTAGGTGGTAAAACCAGAGGTAGGTCGCAGTGTTGGATTCATCGGTGACGACTGCATTCGTTAACCACATACAGTCGATGATTAAAATTTCATCATCGCAGGATGCTAACAGCATATAGAACTGAGTAAGAGTTCTACGTTCAGCCTCGGCGAGACCTCCAGTCAGCTTCATCGTTGGAAGATTATCGTTTACAATAGAGCAGAAGAAATCTTTTGCTGATTTTTCAGCTTCACCGAGTGGTTTCGTGAATTTGGCAGAGTGAGCGATGAGCGAATTTTCCAAATTTTGTAGATCAGTGCCTGAAAATGATAAATTGACTGAAATTCTGAATTTACTATGAACTTACTGATAAAGTAACACGTCGGGATGGAATTTGATTGGCGGATGTTACGGCGATACTTTATATACTGGTCTAGCTTGACGGTCATGTTGTAAAACGCCGCTTCATCAAGAACCTCGTCAATACTCTCTTTTGACTTCACACTCTTCTTCCTCTTTTTCGGATCAGATTTTGATCTGAAAATGAGAAGATTTAAATCAAGTTAGTCTATTAGAAATTATACCTTTGTGTTGCGCTTGACGTGGATTTTCTATTGATGGCTTCTGACATATCGTCTTTGTTGAGGCCTGTGTGTTTTGCAGCAGCATCGTTGAGGGCCTTGACAACAGTCTTGTCGACTAGACAGGTATTGGCCGGGATCAGGTCGGCCGGAGTCACCTTGGTCGGATTGGTGGTCTCTTCAAAGTGGGCGTCCTTGTTGAGGGCAGTGTGCTTTGCAGCAGCATCGTTGAGGGCCTCCACCCCCAACTGCGCTGCATACTTTGCACTAAGCACCTCCTTCTTGGTCAATTGCACCACGTCTCGCTGGTTGTTGTTGAGTTGAAAATCCTTGGCCTGGTTGAGCTTCGCACGAGTGCCTCTGATGGAAATGACATTGCCCTTGACTACAGTCTTGTCGACTAGACAGGTCTTGGCCGGGATCAGGTCGGCCGGAGTCACCTTGGTCGGATTGGTGGTCTCTTCAAAGTGGGCGTCCTTGTTGAGGGCAGTGTGCTTTGCAGCAGCATCGTTGAGGGCCTCCACCCCCAACTGCGCTGCGTATGTTGCACTAAGAACTTCCTTCTTGGTCAATTGCACCACGTCTCGCTGGTTGTTGTTGAGTGAAGAATCCTTCGTTTGGTTGAGCTTCGCACGAGTGCCTCTGGTGGAAATGACATTGTCCTGGACTACAGTCTTGTTGACCAGAGTGGTCCTAGCCGGTGTCGTCTTGGCCGGGGCCAGGTCGGCCGGAGTCACGTTGGTCGGATTAGTGAATTCTTTTAAATCGACGTCCTTGTCGAGGCTAGTGTGCTTCGAACCAGCAGCATCGTTGAGGGCCTCCATCCCAGACTGCGCTGCAAATGCTGCATCATGTTCGGCGGATCGCACAGCTTTGCGCTGTTTCTGAGTAAGCATCGTCTTGACGGGAGACTTGGAGACAATCTTGAACTCCTCCTCGACTGGCTTGGTGGGTACACCCTTTCTTCTCGTGGAATCCAGCAGAGCCTGTTGGTGTTGAAGCAGGGCCTGATTGTATTTCTGCTTGTCCTTCTTGTAGTCTGCGCATGAAACTTCTCCGAAAACAGGAAGGTCCACCGGGTCACCTCCGACAAAGAGAACATCAAGTGCGAAATTCTCGAAAGAAGCATCCGCCGTGTTCGGCAACGACTCAGTCTTCTTATGTTGAGAGGAACATTCCGGTGCTTTCTGCTGGTCAGCTGAAGACACCGCGACTGGAATGCTCTTTTTTGGAGCTTGTTTGGCCTGAGCATGTGTGGCCCGAGTGTTCCATGTCGGTGTGTGCTTGGCGGAAGTTCCAGTGGCATTGGCAGGAGTCTTCTTGGCCGGGATCAGGTCGGCTGTGGTCACATCGTTCGGAATCGTGGACTCGTTCAAATCGGTGTCCATGTTGAGGCGAGGTTGCTTTGCAGCAGCAACATTGAAGGCCTCCACCTCCAACTGAGCTACATACGCTGCAGCTTCCCGTTGTTTGTCTGTGAGCATCGACTTGTTGAAGGACTTGTGCTTGGGCACACGCTGGAACTTGGCCGTGGCTGGCTTGGTGGTTTCACCGTTGTTTTTGATGGAATCGAGAAGGTTTTCTTGGTGTTGAAGTAACGCTTTGAAGTACCGCTTCGGGTCTTTTTTGTACTCATCAAAGGTGACGATTCCAAATCCCGGCAGATTGACTTGCTCCGCTCCGACGAACAAATTCTCCAGCATACTCGTCATTGTATAAGACTTGTGAGCATCACGGGATTGCGCCGTAGTAACAAAAGCAACCGGAATTGAACACTGGGGAGTATCACTGGACTTCACATCTGAAATGTTCAAGGTGTTTAAATGTTTTCGGTTAGAAATGGATTACCTTCATTCAGCAGTTTTTTCTCATACATCCTGAAGATCTTCATGCACTGCTCGTAAGCCGAACGTGTCATCTTTCCGAACTCGGGCACGTCAATCAGCTCGTCTTTCGGATTCGTTGAACTTGATGACGATGACGAGGTCCATTCCTGATCGCTGGAGTTCGCGTACCAAATAAACGTTGGCTGTTGGGGTTTTCGAACATTCTTACAAAGAGCATCCCTGAATGGAGTCTTCTGGACCACAAAATTGTCCACCTGAGCGTTTTTGGTCAAAGTTGTATCCTCCTCCACTGGCTCGGCAAGTTCACCCTTCAATTTGATCAAGTCTAGAAGGGATTTCTGGTGTTGAAGGAAAGCTCGGTGGTACTTCTGTTTGTCCTTCTTGTACTCCGCACACGTTACCATACCAAAATTTGGCAAAAAGACTGGTTCAACTCCGGAAAAAAGCGCGTCGAGGTCGAGCTCATCAGAACCACGCTTCTCTTGACTGTTTGTTCGTGGAAACATTTTCCAAAGAACGCGAGTGTTGGCATTGGTCCTGACAGGAGCATTAGTGATAGGACGGCTCTTCGCCGGACAATACTTGGCCGTAATGTGCTCTGCCTGTGTGCGTTCGGTCGGTGAGTGCTTGGTTGGAACGTGCTTGTTCGTTGTGGTGTAGGCCGTAGCCTTATTGAGTGAAGCATCCTTGTGGCAATTCGGCGGAGCATCCTTACGCGGAATCATATTAGCCTGCTGAGCTTGAACGTGCCTGATCGGAGCGCTCTTGCCTGCAGTCCTCTTTGCCGCACTGTGCTCAGCCTGAGTGCGTTCGACCAAAGTGTTGTTGGCCGGAGTGGAGCAAACTGGAACCTCAGTTGGTGGAGCGGCTTTCTGGAGATGGTCCTTGATCGGAGCTTCGTTGGCAGCAGTCATATTGGCCGGAATGAGCCTGGCCGGAGTGTCTTTCATCGGGGCGATCTTGCCTGCAGTCATCTTGGCCACAGTGTCCATAGCCGGAGGGTGCTTGGCCGGTGCATCGTTGGCCAATGTTTCGATGGCCGCTATCTTCTTGACCTGTGCATGGTTGACTTGAGTGGCTCTAGCCGGGGTCAGGTCGGCAGGAACCTCATTGGCTGGAGTTCTCTCGACGGCCGGGATCAAGTCGGCCGGAATTGTGCTGGCCGGAATCTTTCCAGACGGATGCTGCTTGGCTTCAGTCTCAGTCTCCGTGTCTGAAATTTCTTAATTAATACTTACATTAATGATATAATCAATCTCACCTTTCATTGGTGCACCTCGCGTGAGTGGCATATCCTGAGTCAGGTTGGCAGAAACTGTACTGGCCGGAGTCATCTTGGCCGGATTCACCTTGGACAAAGACACTTTGTCCTGAGCAACATGGGTCGGAGCCACATTGGCTGGAGAGGTCTTGGTCGGGATCAGGTCGGCCGGAATCGTGCTGGTCAGAGTTTCTCCAGACGGATTTTGCTCGGCTGAAGCCATTTCACGTGGAACATCTTCAGTCTTCGTCTTTGTGTCTGAAATCTCTTAATTAATACTCACATTAAATTAATGATATAATCAATCTTACCTTCCATTGGTGCACCTCGAGTGAGTGGCATATCCTGAGTCAGGTTGGCAGAAACTGTACTGGCCGGAGTCATCTTGGCCGGGATCAGGTCGGCCGAATTCACGTGGGACAAAGGAACTTTGGCCAGAGCCACATTAGCCGGAATGCTGATGGCCGGAGTGGAGCTGGCCGGAGTGCTAATGGCCGGAGTGTCTATAGCCGGAGTGTCTATAGCCGGAGTGTCCATGGCCGGAGTGGTGCTGGCCGGAGTGGTGATGCTCGGAATGTGGATGGCCGTAGTGTTGATGACAGGAGTGGTCATCTTGGCCAGGACCAGGACCGCTGTCTCGTCGACTTGAGCGGCTCTGATCGGAGTCAGATCGGCAGGAACCTCGTTAGCTGGAGTGTTCTCGGCGGCCGGGATCAGGTCGGCCGGAATCGTGCTGACCGGAGTCATGCCAGACGGATTCTGCTCGGCTAAATTAACATCTTCGGTTTGAGTCGCACTGTCTGAAATCTCTTAATTAATACTCAATGACATAATTAATCTCACCTCGCATCGGAGCTCTTTGCGTGATCGGCATATCCGGAGTCAGGTCGGCAGAAACAACACTAGCCGGAGTCATCTCGGCCGGGATCAGGTCGGCCGGATTCACGTGGGACAAAAGCACTTTGGCCGGAGCCACATTCTCCGGAGTGCTGATGGCCGGTGTGCCGATGGCCGGTGTGGTGCTGGCCGGTGTGTCGATGATTGGTGTGGTGCTGGCCGGTGAGGCTCTGGCCAGTGTGGTGCTGGCCGGAGTGGTACTGGCCGGAGTGGTACTGGCCGGAGTGGTACTGGCCGGAGTGGTACTGGCCGGAGTGGTATTGGCCGGAGTGGTACTGGCCGGAGTGGTACTGGCCGGAGTGGTACTGGCCGGAGTGGTACTGGCCGGAGTGGTACTGGCCGGAGTGGTACTGGCCGGTGTGGTGCTGGCCGGTGTGGTGCTGGCCGGAGTGCTGGTGGCCGTAGTGTCCATGGCCGTAGTGTCCATGGCCGTAGTGTCCATGGCCGTAGTGTCCATGGCCGTAGTGTCCATGGCCGTAGTGTCCATGGCCGTAGTGTCCATGGCCGTAGTGTCCATGGCCGTAGTGTCCATGGCCGGAGTGTCCATGGCCGGAGTGTCCATAGCCGGAGTGTTGATGACAGCAGTGGTCATCTCGGCCGGGATCAGGTCAGCCGGATTCACATTGGATAAAGACACATTGGTCGGAATGACACTGGACGGGGTAATCCCGGATGGATTCTGCTCGGCTGAAGCCCCCTGAATCGCACCGTCTGAAATTGCTTACTGCATTTTTTTTACCTAAATTTTCTTACCTTGCATCTGATTTTGCGAAATCGGCACATTATGCACATTCAAATGCTGGATCATCGGAGTACTCTCCACTGGCTGATAGAACAATTGCGGGCTTTGCACCGGGGTGTCTTGTCCTTCCTGATGCGGCATCTGCACGAACTGGTCTTGTCGAGGGGGAACCTGCATGTTCTGCTGTGGATACGGCACTGTCTGGTAGGCGTTTTGCGGCTGATGCTGAGGATACTGCTCCGGCATGTACTGAGCCGGCACCTCCTGGATTTGCGGGCACGGACCTTGATACCACTGAGCTTGTGGATTGTGAGCGGTGACGATCTGATCTTGCGAGGTCTGCCCGTAATCTCCTGGCAAGTTTCCAGCATGTGGCTGCGGCACTGGCTGGTATTGAGGAGGCATCTGCTGGAACGGTGGGTACTGGAGAGCCAAAGGCTGAGCTTGCGGTGCTCCGTATTGGCCTGGCAGCATTTGCAGCGGAACTTGCTGATTGTGTACGTACTCTTCCTGCGGGTTGTAGTCCGGAATTTGTTGTCCACGATAATATTGCGCTGGTTGGTAGTGGTCAGGCATCTGCTGGAACGGTGGGCACTGGCCATCCAAAGGCTGCATCAGCGGTAGCTCGTACTGGCCTTGCAGAGTTGGGGCCGGAGCCTGCTGATTCTGGACGTACTGTCCCTGCGAGTAGTTGTCCGGAATGAGCTGTACCTGAGCCGGTAATGGGAGATTAGCTTCCATGGGAAGTCCAGACACGTCATATCCTTGCGGATTTGGTTGCTGAGCTTGCGGTGGTCCGTACTGGCCTGGCAGAGTTTGCACCGGAGTATGTTGATTGTGCACAAACTGTCCTGACTGGTGATGGTTTGGCATTTGCTGTCCTTGGTTGTATTGGGAATACTGAGTCGACAGTGCATGTCCATGAGCCGTCGGTGGGTGCTCAGCTCCCATGGAATGTCCGGACACGTGATGTCTTTGCGGAACCGGTTGATAAGCTTGCGAGTCCATTTCAGTAGCTTGTTGAAGTTGTTGTGCATTTCGTGGCACAAACTCATAAGAATTCGCAAGACGCTCAAGCCACATATTCTGAAATAATTTGCACCATACTGCACAAGATAAGAAAAATCATACCGTTCGAGAAGTTGAAGACATTCTTTGTTGCTGATTTGTTGTTCAGTAACAAGTTAAATTTTCTGAAAATGTTATTTGGTTAAGTGAAAAATCAAGAGTCACAGTGAGAACCAACAAAAAGGTAAAAACTATTTAAAAAACTGGAAAAAGTATGGAACAGTTCATATTTCTCAATCGAAATTTTGGGCTGTGAGAGACAGAAAAAGGGGTTACCACTACGTTTTTGTAGAACGGCGATACTGACCAGTGCATAAAAAGACTCTTGGATGCATTTTCTCTCACTCTACACTCTCTCTGTTGCGCGTTGTCTCTCGGTTCAATTGGGACAAAGACCCTTCGACAGTACGCGTACCACTGCATCCCCTACGATTGCGTCAACGCTGACCGCTTGCGTATACCTATGAGCGACAAATTTTTCTAGATTTCAACGAATTTGCACGAATTTGATGGCTTTTCTGAATTTTTTTCGTAGAAACGGAGCAATTTAGTGTATGAAAACATGCTAAATCCCCGGGAAAAATAATATTCCTTCCAGTTCTGATCAAAAATGTCCGCCTTACAGTGACCAATCTTATCCGAGTTGCTCAAAGTAAAAGCTCAAAGTTCTGCCTATTGTATCGTTTGGTCTTCTGATTCTATTTTCCTCTGGTTATGGCATAATTCTTGGAATTGTTTATGATGTTCTCAAACCAGTTCAACGCAAAAAAACGGATATTTTGAAAGCTCAAGTCAAAAACAGCAATTGGCTAATTTTCAACTATATTTGGCAAATCTACAACTTTTGACTCACTTGCTGAACTTTTTGTACCATTTGCACCACGATTGGAAGAAACACGTTAGGAAAATGATGCTCATTTTTACGATTGGCCAGTTATGCCATCGGTACCATTAACTGCTATCAAGCTGATGCTGCCTTTCTGATCCGACCTTCTCACCCGATAATTTATCTTTCTCTTCAAACCCGTCCAACATCGAGTACAAACGTCTTCAACCGGAAAGCTGTACCTTCCGTGGTTACTTATCACAGCTTGAACTATTTCACAGTTCAATCGACTCATTTTTGCAATAACGAGTCTCGTTCAGTTCAACCAATTACTGACCTATCCCTCCTATAGTCTAATCACGTCATTTTACTTCCAACCGCATATTAAACTAACAAGGAGTTAAATGTAGATTGCAGACCAACTTGTGACGGATCAATACGCCGGATCAAGTCACCACGCTCAACCGTACGACATTCAGAAACCAGTTGCAGGATTGGATCGGAAACAACAGCAACATCAATGTAGAAGTGAGCTGCATACTTATCTAACAAGTAAATGACATCTGTTCAGAATACCATCGCCGCCAATCTCAAGCAAAAGACAATCTATAATTGCTGTTGCTCGCTCTCATCGAAAACGGATATCAGAGGAGCCGGAACCCAATGCAAAGTTCTGGAAGAAACAAAAAGGAAGATATGAAGCAATTTAAAACGCTGTTCAAAAACATCACTTGGAGGAAAAAGATAAGACAGTATTGGATAATGAAGCAGATGTTAAAACACATCCGGAACTGGATACAACTCAAAGTGACAACTTCGAAAAAATGAAATTTTGTCACACAAAAAGAAGGAATGACAACCTATCGCGACGAGCAACGGCAGGACATTCATGAGAGCGACATTAGAAGACTTGCATTTGAACAATCTATTTGTTTAGGATTGAGAAATTTCAAGGTAAGACAATATGAAAGTGTTCCTCTTTATTTTCTGTTACAGGCTTCCGGCAAATTTATGAATAAAATCAAAGGAAAATGCTCGCGAGCCATCATGTTGATGGAAGACGATTGAGCAATACACCGCCGACGTCAGAAAAATTGTAGTGCTTCGAATTCGTGGTCTTCATCAGGTATGTTTCTTGTGTTTGAATTCATGTGAGTGCAACAAACATTTTGTTTCAGGTTTACAATGTTGATCAAACTGGAGTTGTGTTGGAGGAAACGAAGAAAAGAACACGAAGAAGTGAACGCCTGAAGTGATGAGATTGTGCCCCTAGCAAAATGTCCAGTCAATTGGCAGAGGAACATTTCGGATGGCTCAGTATTATTTTTGGATGCTTGGGATGGATTCAACAGGATGAAAATGGCTGTGGCTCGGAAAAAGTTAGCCAACATCAGCCACTGGATCTCTTTTTCAACGGCCAGTTGAAAATCTTTGCAAACTGGCATGATCAAATCAGCCTGCGAATGAACGACGAATTCAAAAGTGGCTGACGAGTCAAAGAAGAACGAGACGATTTTTATCAATAAAATCAAAGGAGGATGCTCTCCAGTGAGCCGCCGGCATGTTAATGGAAGATTATCGAGCAAAGCGCATCGAGTTGCGTTGGAAGAAACGAAGAAGGGAAAGCCTGAAGTGATGAGATTGTGCCAGAGAGACAATGCAACAACTCACTCGATGACGTTCAATCCGTGCATTTCGGCAGATGAGAAGTTGAAAGGAAAACTCTTTTTAACAATGCACGAACCCAACCCTCCTCGATCTTTCCGCCGAATGGTCGCACCGTTTCGAAATCTACATGTGACTCACTCAAAATCTGGCAAAATGTCCAGTCAATTGGCAGAGGAACGTTCCGGATGGGTCGGTACTATTGCTGGATGCTCGGAATGGATTCAACAGGATGAAAAAGTGGCTGTGACTCGAAAAAAGTTAGAAATAGTAACTTTTCCGGAAAGCCAGCTGCAACCACTGGATATCTTTTTCAACCGTCAGTTGAAAAGTTGTGATCGAAGAAGAACAAGGCCATTTATCATTTAGCCGAACGAGTCTCAGGAATGACACATAATTTCGACGAGCAACGACATGACTCGCATTTAAGCAATCAATTTGTCTCGGATTGAGAAATTTTAAGGTAAGACATATTGAAAGTGTTCCTCTATATTTTTAATTACAGGCTTCCCGCATATTTATCAATAAAATCAAAGGAGAATGCACGTGAGCCGGCATGTTGATGGACGCCTACCGAGCAAAGCGCATCTCCGACCTTAAAAGTATTGTAGTGTTTCGAATTCGTGGTCTTTATCGAGTACGTTTATTTTGTTTGAATTGATATGAGTGCAACCATTTTGTTCCAGATTTACAATGTTGATCAAACTGGAGTTGTCTTGGAGGAGACGAACACACATGCAAGACACCTCCGGAACTCGGCTTTGATCCGGAAAATGGAAAGAATAAGTGTCAATTGTGCAGCAATCTACCTTTGTAAAATGTGCTTATTGTACCTTAACTCTCCTTCCCTTGAACTTTTCTTGAATAGTGTATTTTGTTTTGGATTTTTTTTCCGAATAAATAAATCAACTACTAGCTTGGTTTTTGTTATTGTTGACACTAAAAATCATAGATATGACCTGTAACATGCCAAAAATCACAAATGAAGAGAAATTATGGATGATATCTCAATTTTAAAGGCCTAATTTACACAAATATTGTAATTTGGAAAAAGGCAGTCACCGATTTTACTGGTTCAAAACAATACAAGTATCTTTACTATTACTAACGGACAAATTCTGTGTATTTGTCCGTGTGTCTGTGTGGCGCCAACCCTAGTGCTGTCCCCAGCCATAGGAATGAGCCCAATTTTCGGTTACGGCCCTTATTTGGTGCCGCGGTGATGCCCGTCCAATCTAGAAGTTGATAGCTTTAAATTGAAGGGTACTTTACCTGAAAATTTCTGAAAATGGCCCTGTGAGGGGGTCCCAAAACCGCGTGCACATGTACGCACCTGCGCTGCCCTGTTCAAGAGTGTGGGGGTGGTCACGGCGGTTACGCGGCCGGATGGTGTGCAGAGGGTCAGGGGTTCGATCCTCTTCGAGTCAAAACTTTTTTGCTTTCTTTGGAAAAAGTGTTTTAGGACATTTAGGCAAATCCCCGACCCCATAAGAAGCCAGCAGAAGAGCTGCGCAGCAGCTCGACCGGCTGGTTCTCCAATTAACAGTAAGTTGCCTAGTTTTGTCTCTCTCATGAAAAACTTGTAGATGCCAACTTGTTCTGCACGGTTTACATAGGATGGGACGATGGTCGTACACCTCCAACATGATAACCATAACGTTGACCACTTCCGCTCTACCTTTTCTCTTCCCGTAGAGTAATAGTCTTCTGAAAAATTACCCGAGATTTTCTGAATGTCTGTGTACGCACGCAGGGCTCGGGGAGGACAATGAATGAGATGAGATCAGATTTGACCCGAGAGACTACGCGCAACAAGGAGTGATTAGAGAGACAGACAAAATAGGGGTACAGTTGTATAGCGGTGTGACTACCGTTCTTTCTCTACACTCTCTCACATTGAGGTAGTGTCTCGTAGAATGACAACACTGGCTAATGCATAAAAAGACTCTTGGATGCCTTTTTCTCTCACTCTCTGAACTCTCTCTGTTGCGCGTAGTCTCTTGGTTTGATTGAGACAAACAACCCTTCGACATTACGCTCCCTTTTTAGCAGTCTGACCATTTGCCTCATCTCATCTCATTTGATATCCTTCCCGAGCCTTGCGTTTCGGCAACTTAAGCTGCGCCAAACATAATAACGGTGACGCTGTTAATCCCAATAGCTTTCTTATCATTTATAACAATTTGAAACTTCCTATGATGTTCAACACTTCATATCTGAATCTTCACTTTTCGCTTACTTTTTCTTTCAAAAACAACATTTTCAGCGATGGAAAAACGTTCTGAAGACAACGCGGAGAGTAAGGAGCTCCCATCGACTTCCTCGTCTCCAACGGTATGTTTGTGGAATCTGTTCTCACTATAATCTCCTAATTTTTCAGGAAATCTGGGAACAGCGTCTCGCGAATTCTGATGAATTTGTGCCACAACACGTCCAAGTGGAGCGGAATGCGCCAGAGGCGAGTGCTTCGGATACTAGTGTTCCTGATACAAGTACTGCTGATACAAGTGCGCCACCTCTTAACAATTGGCAACCAGAGATTATTGGATTCGACCGAATCACGATGGTGGTGCCTCTTGTCAGACTTCGGAATACCGGGACAGCCCTCAATACTTCGAATGCTTCGCAGGAGCACACAAGTGCCGCGACTTCCGGAGCTCAGAATGAGACGATGGCTTCAGTTCCCACGGAGAGCTACATGTACGGACATCCCATGGCAATTGAGTACCAACCATCTGATCGAAGACCGGAGGTTCCGAACTACAATCTGCAGGGACAGCACGTGCAGAATCAGCAAGCGCCGGTCGCAAATCTGCCACGCCAGTACGAGCCATCACCAGTGCAACCTTCGGTTGGCCAGTGCCCACCGTTCCAGCAGATGCCTGACCACTACCAACCAGCGCAATACTATCAGGGACAACAAATTCCGAACTACTACCCGCAGGAAGCGTACGTTCACAATCAGCAAGTTCCGCTGCAAATGCTGCCAGGCCAATACGGAGCACCGCAAGCTCAGCCGTTAGCTGTCCAATATCCACCGTTCCAGCAGATGCCTCCTCAGTACCAACCAGTTCAACACCCACAGGCCGGATACGTGCCAGTGCAGCAGCCACAGGTTTACCAGGGACAAGTGCACCAAACTAGTGGATACTACATGCCGTCTCCTCCGACTCCGCATCTTCAACACGGCCAGTACCATCCGGATCTCCCTCAAACTGCCCACTTTGTCCCGGAACAGCCCCATCAAGCTCAGCTCGTGCCATTTCAAAATCCCGGCGCGTACTCCCCACAAGTTCACATCGGCGATCACCAAGGCCAGTCCATTCCAACGCAAATGAACGATCGAGGAATGCAGAACATGGTAACTCAGTCAACGTTCCGTGAGAAATTGCCAAAACCACGTCAAAGAAAAGAGTTCCCCAAAGGTAGGCAGATATCATCCTTATTAATTTCAAAAATATGCAAATTTTAGCCACGTTCTTACCACTCAAGGAGAGTGTGACCAAAAAGCACCGAGGCAGTGGCAACCCGGCAGAGACAACTCCGGCAGAAACAACTCCGGCAGAGACAACTCCAGCAGAGACAACTCCGGCAGAGACAACTCCGGCAGAGACAACTCCGGCAGAGACAACTCCGGCAGAGGCAACTCCGGCAGAGGCAACTCCGGCAGAGCGGGATATGACCAATGTGAATTCAGCCGACCTGACTCCGGCGAGTACCACTTTGGCCAACGACATCCCGGCTAAATCGTCTCTGCCTAAGGAGGCTCCGGCTGCTGTAACTCTGGCTAATGTGGCTCCGACCGACCTGACTCCGGTCAGGACCGCTGCGGCCAATGACACTGCGGCCAAAGACTCTCCGGCTGAAAACTCTTCGGCTGAAAACTCTCCGGCTAAAACCTTTGCTGCTGTGGTGACTACAAAGAAGACAACTCCCACGAGCACAAATCCGGTCAAGGACACTCCGGTGAAAGAAACATCGGCAAAAGTGATTCAGGTCAAGGTCTCTGCTCCAAAGACTACTCCGGTCAGGACCACTCCGGCCGACACGATCTTGACAAGTGCGACTCCGACGGATGTGACTGCTGCGAAACCTACTCCGAATCTCTCCCGTCCTATACGTGTCGGGCAGACAGCTCAGAGCAGTTCTGTTCCGGGAAGAGAGAAGGAGAAGTGTATCCATCCAAAGGCTCCTGCTGTGGAGGATCTCAACCTCGAATTTTTGTTCATTGGAGATGAGCCAGTTGATCTTCCAGAGTTTGGAATGGTCTCTCGTTCCGACTATGAGAAGGACAAGCCGAAATACCATCGGGTTCTGCTCCAACACCAACAAGTTCTGCTTGATTCCATCAAAACCAAGGGTGAACCCACTAAGCCAGCCGAGGAAGAGTTCCAGCTTGTGTCGAAGCACAAGTCTTTTGACAAGGCAAAGCTCACTGACAAACAGCGGGAAGCTGTGCGGTCCGCGATTAAAGACAATCGCCAAGCTAAAAGTCTTGCTGGGAACGAGAAGAAAACACTTGCTGCTCTGAAACAAACTGACACCAACAAAGACAGGACTTCGGAAGAGCCGTGCTCGAGCAGCTCACTTCAACCAACTTCGTCTAGAGCTGGTGCGGACAAGGCGAAACAAGGGTTTGTTTTTTATAATTTGAAGCAATAGTTTGAATTTAATCAATATTTTTCAGAGAGAAACCAAAGGCAGAGAAGAATAAGAACAAGGGAAAGAAGAAGGAGTCCGTCAAGAGCAACAAGATTTTCTTCGATGTCGACAACAGCAATGCGATCATGTTGGACGCCTACTATAAGCTCCGTCGCGAATATCTCAATATCAAATGCGCCGAGGTGGATGAACCTGGCAGTAAGCAGAAGCATGTTAATCGCCTCAATCATAATAACGTTTTGCAGAGCCCGCCTACTTCTTGTTCGAGAACGTTCTCATCAACAACGCGATGAATCATTTTCGTAATTTGACCCCATTCGACATGGAGGTGAAGAATGACTTTTGCTCCAAAGTGCTCGCCGAGCTTCCTACGATGGAACTGTCTGGGGACGTGAAGGAGGAGCACAGAGAGATGCTCATCAGATTCGTCCAACTTCTATCGAGTCGCGACGATGACATCCTCCTCATGGACATTGCTGCCATGGTGTCCACTCTGATGAGTTCGGAGCACAACGCTGCGCATTACCTGTGGTTGTATCACACCCTTTGTAGTCAGCAGGAAGCCACGGTTGATACACCCTATAGCAATGGAACCCCCACTCAGGAGACATCTGGAAGGTTAGATTAGTAAAGTGTTAGTAAATTCTCATCGAAAACATTTCAGCTCGAAGTCAAAGGCCAAGAAGAGACAAAAGAAAGAAGATGAGGATGAGAAGGCGTTCAGAGAGGCGGCCGAGTTGAACATGTCGCTCAGGGTGGACGCGTATTACAAGAAGCGTCGAGAGTTGCGCGACTCTAAATACTGTCCACCAGACATCCCCAACTGTAAGAACAAAACTAGAGTTTATTTTCGAACAATAATCTTTTCAGTGACAGAGTCGTTCCTGTTTGAGAAGATGCTCATCACCAATATCTTGATACTACCCGAAATCACAGATATCAACGTCAAGTTCAAGACGGTGGTGTGTCAAACTATCATTGGCAAACTGTCGTCCTGGGGCTTCTCGGCTGAACTACAGAAGACTCTCACCGATTTTTACACCCACCTCGCCGGCCGCAACGATGACATCTTGATTATGGACGCATTCTCGCTTAATGAGGTCGTAAAAAGAAAATACAAAAATTGCGCCAGCACCATTTACACTTATTACCTTCTTTGTACCTCTGATAGA
Source organism: Caenorhabditis imperialis (assembly GCA_963572205.1). Classification (NCBI taxonomy): domain Eukaryota; kingdom Metazoa; phylum Nematoda; class Chromadorea; order Rhabditida; family Rhabditidae; genus Caenorhabditis; species Caenorhabditis imperialis. The sequence continues at coordinate 12,168,222 of OY751544.1, read as the reverse complement.
TTCACAAATCCACACAAAAAATAACTCTGTATTTACCCGCATCCTATCACTGTGTTATCTTGTAACCCTCCGGACATCCATGCAATTAATAAATTTGTCCGTGAAAATGCCTTGTTCAAACAGTAAAAAATGCAGTACTCCTCTAAATGTGATTCACTTCTCTATAATGGCGAAAGTTTTAGACGTTGTTGAGAAAAGCGAGTCAAGCACAGTAACCAATTAATGTGCTGGAAGATACACTAGAAAACTCCTCGAACTTACACAGAATCTTGATTGGTTTGATACCAGGTGGTTTTGTTCATATGGGTCATGTTGTGAGAAACTGTTTGTCAAACTTCTCGTTTTTGTTCGATATCAGCAGTCAAATAGACTACAACTCTGACTATTCAACTCTACACTCCCGTAAAAGATAATGACAGCAAATCAACATTCCTTTCCCGCTCAGAATCTCACGTTCCCGATCAGTCGGGGGTACATATGGGACGAGATCTCAATTTTGAGGGCCTACTTTACAAACTGGCATAGATAAGAAGTAGAATTACGTCTTCTAGATATGAAAAAGTGAAACGTTTATGAAATTCTATCAACACCATATTGAATGCACATGTAACAACTACAAAAATAAGTGTGCACATTTCATTTAGGTCGCTGAAGACAACGACGTCGACGCAGCCAGATGCCAAAGATCAACATTTCTGATCATAAATGGACGCCAAAATTCCGGATAAGCATAACGAAACACCCTTTTTCGGTAGTGTGGAATGAAGAGAAAGCTTATTCAACCATCAAAAAACTCACAAAAAAACATCTACCTGTTAAATCTTGAAGGAAATAAAACAATGACTATCGCTCAGAACACCAAACCTTATGACATTCTCCGAAAATACGATTTTTTTTACTGTTCTCTCGTTTATCACATTTTAATCTCCATCTTGAAATATTTGTTTTGATTTCCTCTTTATTAAATGAATCGACCAACATGTTGAATTTAAGATAGTGTGCAAATTCTAGATTCATTGGTGTCAAAAAATTGTAAAGCCCTCAGAAAACAATGACAACTGACCGCAACAAGCCGGTAACTCTCACTGATTGAACAAGTACAAACCATTTCTTTTAACCACTGTTATTGTTTTTTGTTTCAATTCGACAAGTGGGCATTTCCGATTTCAGTGGGACAGAGTAACACAAATATCTTCCTTATATTTAAAATTGGGATGGGGTTTGTGTCTGTGTGTGTATGTGTGGGTAGACAATTCTGTGCGCGTTTTCCCACTCATCGCGAGCCTGTATGGGTGTCCGCCGCAGAAAAATCGTTTCCTCGGTTTACTAGCAGATCAAAGTTTCCAACGGTAGATCAAAACGAAAAATACGCAGCAAGGCTGCGCGAGCAGGCTTGTTGTAATTTAAAAAAGACACAGTCTCCGATTTTAATGGTTCAAAACGACACATGTTATCTCTGTGATAGGCAACTCCAATTAACAGTAAGTTGCCTAGTTTCGTTTCTCTCATGGAAAACTTGTAGATGTCAACTTGTTCTGCACCGTTTACATTTCAATTCATACTATAACTCTTGAAAATGCGTGTTACAAGACAAAATTACAAGACAGTGAGAAACAAACACAATTGTATAGCAGGATTTTTATTCATCAACGAAAAGAGCAGTGGATGCAACAACGGAAAGGACCATGACCGTACACCTCCTACATGATAACCATAACGTTGGCCACCTCCATTGTACCTTTTCTCTTCCCGTAAAGTAATCTTCCTTATATTTAAAACTTGCCGATCGAGCTGCATAAATGTCCCAATACACTTTCCCAATAACAACAAAAAAGTTTTGATTTGAAAAGTATCGAACCCCTGGCCCTCTGCACACCATCCGCCCGCGTAACCGCCGGGACCACCCCGACACTCTTGGAAAGGGCAGCGCAGGTGCGTACATGTGCACGCGGTTTTGGGCCCCCGCGCAAGGTCATTTTCAGAAATTTTCAGGTAAAGTACCCTTCAAATTAAAGCTATCAACTTCTAGTTTGGACGGGCATCACCGCGGGATCAAATAAGGGCCGTAACCGAAAATTGGGTTCAATCCTATGGCTGGGGACTTCTCCAGGGTTGCATACACACAGATACACCGACAGACACACAGACTTTGTCCGTTAGTAATAGTAAAGATAAAGATTGGGATGGGGTTTGTGTCTGTGTGTGTATGTGTGGGTAGACAATTCTGTGCGCATCGGCCCATTCATCGCGAGCCTGTATGGGTGTCCGCCGCAGCAAAATCGTTTCTTCGGCTTACTAGCAGATCAAAATTTTCTACGGTAGATCAAAAGAAAAAGGCAGCAAAGCTGCGCGAGCAGGCTTGTAGCCTTCTGAAAAATCACCCGAGATGTTCTGAATGTCTGTGTACTTACGCAGGGCTTGGGGAGGACAATGCATGAGATGAGATGAGATTTGACCCAATTCAACCGAGAGACTACGCGCAACAGAGAGAATTTAGAAAGTCAGACAAAAAGGGGGTAGAGTTGTACATCGGTGTGACTACCGTTCTTTCTCTACACTTTCTCACATTCAGGTAGTTTCTAGTAGAATGGCAATACTGGCTAATGCATAAAAAGACTCTTGGATGCCTTTTCTCTCACTCTCTAATCTCTCTCTGTTGCGCGTAGTCTCTCGGTTCGATTGAGACAAACAACCCTTCGACATTACGCTCCCTCTTTAGCAGACTGTCCATTTGCCTCAGCTCACCTCATTTGATATCGTTCCCGAGAACTGCGTTTTGGCAACTTAAGCTGCGCCAAAGATGATAACGGTGACGCTGTTATAACAGCTTTTTATCATTCATAACACTTTGAAACTTCCTGTAATGTTCAACACTTCATATCTGAATCTTCACTTTTCCCTTACTTTTTCTTTCAAAAACAACATTTTCAGCGATGGAAAAACGTTCTGAAGACAACGCGGAGAGTAAGGAGCTCCCATCGACTTCCTCGTCTCCTACGGTAAATTTGTGCAAGCTCTTTACAGTATAATCTCCTAATATTTCAGGAAATCTGGGAGCAGCGTCTTGTCAATTCTGCTGAATTTGTGCCACAACACGTCCAAGAGGAGCGGAATGCGCCAGAGGCGAGTTCGTCGGATACTAGTGTTCCTGATACAAGTACTGCTGATACAAGTGCGCCACCTCATATCAATTGGCAACCAGAGATTATTGGATTCGACCGAATCACGATGGTGGTGCCTCTTGTCAGACTTCGGAATACCGGGACAGCCCTCAATACTTCGAATGCTTCGCAGGAGCACACAAGTGGCGCGACTTCCGGAGCTCAGAATGAGACGATAGCTTCAGTTCCCACGGAGAGCTACATGTACGGACATCCCATGGCAATTGAGTACCAACCATCTGATCAAAGACCGGAGGTTCCGAACTACAACCTGCAGGGACAGCACGTGCAGAATCAGCAAGCGCCGGTCGCAACTCTGCCACGCCAGTACGAGCCATCACCAGTGCAACCTTCGGTTGGCCACTGCCCACCGTTCCAGCAGATGCCTGACCACTACCAACAAGCGCAATATTACCAGGGACAACAAATTCCGAACTACTACCCGCAGGAAGCGTACGTTCAGAATCAGCAAGTTCCGCTGCAAATGCTGCCAGGCCAATACGGAGCACCGCAAGCTCAGCCGTTAGCTGTCCAATATCCACCGTTCCAGCAGATGCCTCCTCAGTACCAACCAGTTCAACACCCACAGGCCGGATACGTGCCAGTGCAGCAGCCACAGGTTTACCAGGGACAAGTGCACCAAACTAGTGGATACTACATGCCGTCTCCTCCGACTCCGCATCTTCAACACGGCCAGTACCATCCGGATCTCCCTCAAACTGCCCACTTTGTCCCGGAACAGCCCCATCAAGCTCAGCTCGTGCCATTTCAAAATCCCGGCGCGTACTCCCCACAAGTTCACATCGGCGATCACCAAGGCCAGTCCATTCCAACGCAAATGAACGATCGAGGAATGCAGAACATGGTAACTCAGTCAACGTTCCGTGAGAAATTGCCAAAACCACGTCAAAGAAAAGAGTTCCCCAAAGGTAGGCAGATATCATCCTTATTAATTTCAAAAATATGCAAATTTTAGCCACGTTCTTACCACTCAAGGAGAGTGTGACCAAAAAGCACCGAGGCAGTGGCAACCCGGCAGAGACAACTCCGGCAGAAACAACTCCGGCAGAGACAACTCCAGCAGAGACAACTCCGGCAGAGACAACTCCGGCAGAGACAACTCCGGCAGAGACAACTCCGGCAGAGGCAACTCCGGCAGAGCGGGATATGACCAATGTGAATTCAGCCGACCTGACTCCGGCGAGTACCACTTTGGCCAACGACATCCCGGCTAAATCGTCTCTGCCTAAGGAGGCTCCGGCTGCTGTAACTCTGGCTAATGTGGCTCCGACCGACCTGACTCCGGTCAGGACCGCTGCGGCCAATGACACTGCGGCCAAAGACTCTCCGGCTGAAAACTCTTCGGCTGAAAACTCTCCGGCTAAAACCTTTGCTGCTGTGGTGACTACAAAGAAGACAACTCCCACGAGCACAAATCCGGTCAAGGACACTCCGGTGAAAGAAACATCGGCAAAAGTGATTCAGGTCAAGGTCTCTGCTCCAAAGACTACTCCGGTCAGGACCACTCCGGCCGACACGATCTTGACAAGTGCGACTCCGACGGATGTGACTGCTGCGAAACCTACTCCGAATCTCTCCCGTCCTATACGTGTCGGGCAGACAGCTCAGAGCAGTTCTGTTCCGGGAAGAGAGAAGGAGAAGTGTATCCATCCAAAGGCTCCTGCTGTGGAGGATCTCAACCTCGAATTTTTGTTCATTGGAGATGAGCCAGTTGATCTTCCAGAGTTTGGAATGGTCTCTCGTTCCGACTATGAGAAGGACAAGCCGAAATACCATCGGGTTCTGCTCCAACACCAACAAGTTCTGCTTGATTCCATCAAAACCAAGGGTGAACCCACTAAGCCAGCCGAGGAAGAGTTCCAGCTTGTGTCGAAGCACAAGTCTTTTGACAAGGCAAAGCTCACTGACAAACAGCGGGAAGCTGTGCGGTCCGCGATTAAAGACAATCGCCAAGCTAAAAGTCTTGCTGGGAACGAGAAGAAAACACTTGCTGCTCTGAAACAAACTGACACCAACAAAGACAGGACTTCGGAAGAGCCGTGCTCGAGCAGCTCACTTCAACCAACTTCGTCTAGAGCTGGTGCGGACAAGGCGAAACAAGGGTTTGTTTTTTATAATTTGAAGCAATAGTTTGAATTTAATCAATATTTTTCAGAGAGAAACCAAAGGCAGAGAAGAATAAGAACAAGGGAAAGAAGAAGGAGTCCGTCAAGAGCAACAAGATTTTCTTCGATGTCGACAACAGCAATGCGATCATGTTGGACGCCTACTATAAGCTCCGTCGCGAATATCTCAATATCAAATGCGCCGAGGTGGATGAACCTGGCAGTAAGCAGAAGCATGTTAATCGCCTCAATCATAATAACGTTTTGCAGAGCCCGCCTACTTCTTGTTCGAGAACGTTCTCATCAACAACGCGATGAATCATTTTCGTAATTTGACCCCATTCGACATGGAGGTGAAGAATGACTTTTGCTCCAAAGTGCTCGCCGAGCTTCCTACGATGGAACTGTCTGGGGACGTGAAGGAGGAGCACAGAGAGATGCTCATCAGATTCGTCCAACTTCTATCGAGTCGCGACGATGACATCCTCCTCATGGACATTGCTGCCATGGTGTCCACTCTGATGAGTTCGGAGCACAACGCTGCGCATTACCTGTGGTTGTATCACACCCTTTGTAGTCAGCAGGAAGCCACGGTTGATACACCCTATAGCAATGGAACCCCCACTCAGGAGACATCTGGAAGGTTAGATTAGTAAAGTGTTAGTAAATTCTCATCGAAAACATTTCAGCTCGAAGTCAAAGGCCAAGAAGAGACAAAAGAAAGAAGATGAGGATGAGAAGGCGTTCAGAGAGGCGGCCGAGTTGAACATGTCGCTCAGGGTGGACGCGTATTACAAGAAGCGTCGAGAGTTGCGCGACTCTAAATACTGTCCACCAGACATCCCCAACTGTAAGAACAAAACTAGAGTTTATTTTCGAACAATAATCTTTTCAGTGACAGAGTCGTTCCTGTTTGAGAAGATGCTCATCACCAATATCTTGATACTACCCGAAATCACAGATATCAACGTCAAGTTCAAGACGGTGGTGTGTCAAACTATCATTGGCAAACTGTCGTCCTGGGGCTTCTCGGCTGAACTACAGAAGACTCTCACCGATTTTTACACCCACCTCGCCGGCCGCAACGATGACATCTTGATTATGGACGCATTCTCGCTTAATGAGGTCGTAAAAAGAAAATACAAAAATTGCGCCAGCACCATTTACACTTATTACCTTCTTTGTACCTCTGATAGATTCACAAATCCACACAAAAAATAACTCTGTATTTACCCGCATCCTATCACTGTGTTATCTTGTAACCCTCCGGACATCCATGCAATTAATAAATTTGTCCGTGAAAATGCCTTGTTCAAACAGTAAAAAATGCAGTACTCCTCTAAATGTGATTCACTTCTCTATAATGGCGAAAGTTTTAGACGTTGTTGAGAAAAGCGAGTCAAGCACAGTAACCAATTAATGTGCTGGAAGATACACTAGAAAACTCCTCGAACTTACACAGAATCTTGATTGGTTTGATACCAGGTGGTTTTGTTCATATGGGTCATGTTGTGAGAAACTGTTTGTCAAACTTCTCGTTTTTGTTCGATATCAGCAGTCAAATAGACTACAACTCTGACTATTCAACTCTACACTCCCGTAAAAGATAATGACAGCAAATCAACATTCCTTTCCCGCTCAGAATCTCACGTTCCCGATCAGTCGGGGGTACATATGGGACGAGATCTCAATTTTGAGGGCCTACTTTACAAACTGGCATAGATAAGAAGTAGAATTACGTCTTCTAGATATGAAAAAGTGAAACGTTTATGAAATTCTATCAACACCATATTGAATGCACATGTAACAACTACAAAAATAAGTGTGCACATTTCATTTAGGTCGCTGAAGACAACGACGTCGACGCAGCCAGATGCCAAAGATCAACATTTCTGATCATAAATGGACGCCAAAATTCCGGATAAGCATAACGAAACACCCTTTTTCGGTAGTGTGGAATGAAGAGAAAGCTTATTCAACCATCAAAAAACTCACAAAAAAACATCTACCTGTTAAATCTTGAAGGAAATAAAACAATGACTATCGCTCAGAACACCAAACCTTATGACATTCTCCGAAAATACGATTTTTTTTACTGTTCTCTCGTTTATCACATTTTAATCTCCATCTTGAAATATTTGTTTTGATTTCCTCTTTATTAAATGAATCGACCAACATGTTGAATTTAAGATAGTGTGCAAATTCTAGATTCATTGGTGTCAAAAAATTGTAAAGCCCTCAGAAAACAATGACAACTGACCGCAACAAGCCGGTAACTCTCACTGATTGAACAAGTACAAACCATTTCTTTTAACCACTGTTATTGTTTTTTGTTTCAATTCGACAAGTGGGCATTTCCGATTTCAGTGGGACAGAGTAACACAAATATCTTCCTTATATTTAAAATTGGGATGGGGTTTGTGTCTGTGTGTGTATGTGTGGGTAGACAATTCTGTGCGCGTTTTCCCACTCATCGCGAGCCTGTATGGGTGTCCGCCGCAGAAAAATCGTTTCCTCGGTTTACTAGCAGATCAAAGTTTCCAACGGTAGATCAAAACGAAAAATACGCAGCAAGGCTGCGCGAGCAGGCTTGTTGTAATTTAAAAAAGACACAGTCTCCGATTTTAATGGTTCAAAACGACACATGTTATCTCTGTGATAGGCAACTCCAATTAACAGTAAGTTGCCTAGTTTCGTTTCTCTCATGGAAAACTTGTAGATGTCAACTTGTTCTGCACCGTTTACATTTCAATTCATACTATAACTCTTGAAAATGCGTGTTACAAGACAAAATTACAAGACAGTGAGAAACAAACACAATTGTATAGCAGGATTTTTATTCATCAACGAAAAGAGCAGTGGATGCAACAACGGAAAGGACCATGACCGTACACCTCCTACATGATAACCATAACGTTGGCCACCTCCATTGTACCTTTTCTCTTCCCGTAAAGTAATCTTCCTTATATTTAAAACTTGCCGATCGAGCTGCATAAATGTCCCAATACACTTTCCCAATAACAACAAAAAAGTTTTGATTTGAAAAGTATCGAACCCCTGGCCCTCTGCACACCATCCGCCCGCGTAACCGCCGGGACCACCCCGACACTCTTGGAAAGGGCAGCGCAGGTGCGTACATGTGCACGCGGTTTTGGGCCCCCGCGCAAGGTCATTTTCAGAAATTTTCAGGTAAAGTACCCTTCAAATTAAAGCTATCAACTTCTAGTTTGGACGGGCATCACCGCGGGATCAAATAAGGGCCGTAACCGAAAATTGGGTTCAATCCTATGGCTGGGGACTTCTCCAGGGTTGCATACACACAGATACACCGACAGACACACAGACTTTGTCCGTTAGTAATAGTAAAGATAAAGATTGGGATGGGGTTTGTGTCTGTGTGTGTATGTGTGGGTAGACAATTCTGTGCGCATCGGCCCATTCATCGCGAGCCTGTATGGGTGTCCGCCGCAGCAAAATCGTTTCTTCGGCTTACTAGCAGATCAAAATTTTCTACGGTAGATCAAAAGAAAAAGGCAGCAAAGCTGCGCGAGCAGGCTTGTAGCCTTCTGAAAAATCACCCGAGATGTTCTGAATGTCTGTGTACTTACGCAGGGCTTGGGGAGGACAATGCATGAGATGAGATGAGATTTGACCCAATTCAACCGAGAGACTACGCGCAACAGAGAGAATTTAGAAAGTCAGACAAAAAGGGGGTAGAGTTGTACATCGGTGTGACTACCGTTCTTTCTCTACACTTTCTCACATTCAGGTAGTTTCTAGTAGAATGGCAATACTGGCTAATGCATAAAAAGACTCTTGGATGCCTTTTCTCTCACTCTCTAATCTCTCTCTGTTGCGCGTAGTCTCTCGGTTCGATTGAGACAAACAACCCTTCGACATTACGCTCCCTCTTTAGCAGACTGTCCATTTGCCTCAGCTCACCTCATTTGATATCGTTCCCGAGAACTGCGTTTTGGCAACTTAAGCTGCGCCAAAGATGATAACGGTGACGCTGTTATAACAGCTTTTTATCATTCATAACACTTTGAAACTTCCTGTAATGTTCAACACTTCATATCTGAATCTTCACTTTTCCCTTACTTTTTCTTTCAAAAACAACATTTTCAGCGATGGAAAAACGTTCTGAAGACAACGCGGAGAGTAAGGAGCTCCCATCGACTTCCTCGTCTCCTACGGTAAATTTGTGCAAGCTCTTTACAGTATAATCTCCTAATATTTCAGGAAATCTGGGAGCAGCGTCTTGTCAATTCTGCTGAATTTGTGCCACAACACGTCCAAGAGGAGCGGAATGCGCCAGAGGCGAGTTCGTCGGATACTAGTGTTCCTGATACAAGTACTGCTGATACAAGTGCGCCACCTCATATCAATTGGCAACCAGAGATTATTGGATTCGACCGAATCACGATGGTGGTGCCTCTTGTCAGACTTCGGAATACCGGGACAGCCCTCAATACTTCGAATGCTTCGCAGGAGCACACAAGTGGCGCGACTTCCGGAGCTCAGAATGAGACGATAGCTTCAGTTCCCACGGAGAGCTACATGTACGGACATCCCATGGCAATTGAGTACCAACCATCTGATCAAAGACCGGAGGTTCCGAACTACAACCTGCAGGGACAGCACGTGCAGAATCAGCAAGCGCCGGTCGCAACTCTGCCACGCCAGTACGAGCCATCACCAGTGCAACCTTCGGTTGGCCACTGCCCACCGTTCCAGCAGATGCCTGACCACTACCAACAAGCGCAATATTACCAGGGACAACAAATTCCGAACTACTACCCGCAGGAAGCGTACGTTCAGAATCAGCAAGTTCCGCTGCAAATGCTGCCAGGCCAATACGGAGCACCGCAAGCTCAGCCGTTAGCTGTCCAGTATCCACCGTTCCAGCAGATGCCTCCTCAGTACCAACCAGTGCAGCAGCCACAGGCCGCTTATGTGCCAACGCAGCAGCCACAGGTTTACCAGGGACAAGTGCAGCAAACTAGTGGATACTACATGCCGTCTCCTCCAACTCCGTATCCTCAACACGGCCAGTACCATCCGGATCTCCCTCAAACTGCCCACTTTGTCCCGGAACAGCCCCATCAAGCTCAGCTCGTGCCAGTTCATAATCCCGGAACGTACTCTCCGCAAGTCCACATCGGCGATCACCGAGGCCAGTCCATTCCAACGCAAATGAACGATCGAGGAATGCAGTTCCGTGAGAGATTGCCAAAACCACGCCAAAGAAAAGAGTTCCCCAAAGGTAGGCAGATGTCATCTTTATTAATTTCCAAAATATGAAAATTTTAGCCACGTACTTAGCACTCAAGGAGAGTGTGACCAAAGAGCACCGAGGCAGTGGCAGCCCGGCAGAGACAACTCCGGCAGAGACAACTCCGGCAGAGACAACTCCGGCAGAGACAACTCCGGCAGAGACAACTCCGGCAGAGACAACTCCGGCAGAGACAACTCCGGCAGAGACAACTCCGGCAGAGACAACTCCGGCAGAGCGGGATATGATCAATGTGAATTCAGCCGACCTGACTCCGGCGAGTACCACTTTGGCCAACGACATTCCGGCTAAATCGTCTCTGCCTAAGGAGGCTCCGGCTGCTGTGACTCTGGCTAATGTGGCTCCGACCGACCTGGCTCCGGTCAGGACCGCTGCGGCCAAAGACTCTCCGGCTGAAAACTCTCCGGCTGAAAACTCTCCGGCTAAAACCTTTGCTGTTGTGGTGACTACAAAGACGACAACTCCCACGAGCACAAATCCGGTCAAGGACACTCCGGTGAAAGAAGCATCGGCAAAGGCGATTCAGGTCAAGGCCTCTGCTCCAAAGACTATTCCGGTCAGGACCACTCCGGCGATCCCGTCTAGTACGACTCTGACTGATGTGAATGCTGCGAAATCCACTTCGAATATCTCCCGTGTAATACGTGTCGGGCAGACAGCTCAGAGCACTTCTGTTCCGGGAAGAGCGAAGGAGAAGTGTATCCATCCAAAGCCTCCTGCTGTGGAGAATCTCAACCTCGAACTTTTGTTCATTGGAGATGAGCCAGTTGATCTGCCAGAGTTTGGAATGGTCTCTCGTTCCGACTATGAGAAGAACAAGCTGAAATACCATCGGACTCTGCTCCAACACCAACAAGTTCTGCTTGATTCCATCAAAACCAAGGGTGAACCCACTAAGCCAGCCGAGGAAGAGTTCCAGCTTGTGTCGAAGCACAAGTCTTTTGACAAGGCAAAGCTCACTGACAAACAGCGGGAAGCTGTGCGGTCCGCGATTAAAGACAATCGCCAAGCTAAAAGTCTTGCTGGGAACGAGAAGAAAACACTTGCTGCTTTGAAACAAACTGACACCAACAAAGACAGGACTTCGGAAGAGCCGTGCTCGAGCAGCTCACTTCAACAAACTTCGTCTAGAGCTGGTGCGGACAAGGCGAAACAAGGGTTTGTTTTTTATAATTTGAAGCAATAATTTGAAATTAATCAATATTTTTCAGAGAGAAACCAAAGGCAGAGAAGAATAAGAACAAGGGAAAGAAGAAGGAGTCCGTCGAGAGCAACAAGATTTTCTTCGATGTCGACAACAGCAATGCGATCATGTTGGACGCCTACTATAAGCTCCGTCGCGAATATCTCAATATCAAATGCGCCGAGGTGGATGAACCTGGCAGTAAGCAGAAGCATGTTAATCGCCTCAATCATAATAATGTTTTGCAGACCCCGCCTACTTCTCGTTCGAGAACGTTCTCATCAACAACGCGACGAATCACTTTCGTAATTTGACCCCATTAGACATGGAGGTGAAGAATGACTTTTGCTCCAAAGTGCTCGCCGAGCTTCCTACAATGGAACTGTCTGGGGACGTGAAGGAGGAGCACAGAGAGATGCTCATTAGATTCGTCCAACTTCTATCTAGTCGCGACGATGACATCCTCCTCATGGACATTGCTATCATGGTGTCCACTCTGATGAGTTCTGAGCACAACGCTGCTCATTTCCTGTGGTTGTATCACACCCTTTGTAGTCAGCAGGAAACCACGGCTGACACAACCGATAGCAATGGAACCCCCACTCAGGAGACATCTGGAAGGTTAGATTAGTATAGTGTTAGTAAACTCTCATCGAAAACATTTCAGCTCGAAGTCAAAGGCCAAGAAGACACAGAAGGAAGAAGATGAGGATGAGAAGGCGTTCAGAGAGGCGGCCGAGTTGAACATGTCGCTCAAAGTGGACACGTATTACAAGAAGCGTCGAGAGTTTCGCGACTCTAAATACTGTCCACCAGACATCCCCAACTGTAAGAACAAAACTAGAGTTTATTTTCGAACAATAATTTTTTCAGTGACAGAGTCGTTCCTGTTTGAGAAGATGCTCATCACCAATATCTTGATTCATCCCGAAATCACAGATATCAACGTCAAGTTCAAGACGGTGGTGTGTCAAACTATCATTGGCAAACTGTCGTCCTGGGGCTTTTCGGCTGAACAACAGAAGACTCTCACCGATTTTTACACCCACCTCGCCGGCCGCAACGATGACATCTTGATTATGGACGCTTTCTCGCTTAATGAGGTCATAAGAGGAAAATACAAAAATTGCGCCAGCACCATTTACACTTATTACCTTCTTTGTACCTCTGATAGATTCACAAAGTCACCCAAAAAATAACTCTGTATTTACCCGCATCCTATCACTGTGTTATCTTGTAACCCTCCGGACATCCATGCAATGAATAAATTTGTCCGTGAAAATGCCTTGATCAAACAGTAAAAAAAATGCAGTACTCCTCAAAATGTGATTCACTTTTCTATAATGGCGAAAGTTTTAGGCGTTGTTGAGAAAAGCATGTCAAGCACAGTAACCAATTAATGTGCTAGAAGATACACTAGAAAACTCCTCGAACTCACACAGAATCTTGATTGGTTTGATACCTGGTAATTTTGTTCATATGGGTCATGTTATGAGAAAATTGTTGCCAAAAACTCGCTTTTGTTAGATATCAGCAGTCAAATAGACTACAACTTTGACTATTCAACTCCACACTCCCGTAAAACATAATGACAGCATATCAACATTCCTTTCCCGCTCAGAACCTCACGTTCCCCGATTATTGCCATTGAGCAAGAGGATCCTCATGAACTTCAAGGGTCTATTTCAGAATTTGAACCCAGGGCTATAACAAGTATGGTAACACGGAAAGTCTTACAAAGTTTTACCATTGTGTATTCGTTATTAAAATTAATACTGTCTCGTCAAAATCAGAAATACACTGACAACTTATCTTGTTACCGAGCCCCTACTCGACTTGTTTCCTTTGTCGGTATCACATTTTCTTATCACTAGGGGCCTGCCGAATACCTAATCTTTTTCTTTTTGAGTTGTGTACATGTTCAGAGTGTATAAAATTTCTCGTGCAGTTCTACAAGTACCTCGAAAGTCGTACCGACGATGTCTTCCTTCTGGATGTCCAAGTCCTGAATACGATGGTGAAGTGTGATCGGAGCAAAATGCAGCAGTTGTGCTGCACATATATGAATATTTGCATGAAAAATGAAATCAAGCTTCCCACTACGGATGAATACATTGTCTAGCTTTCTGTATTTTAATTCTTGTTCATTTCCTGTGAGCCTCTTAAAAATAAATTTTTATTTGACTAATAAATTTTTTGCCAGGAATGCGTGTTTTTCATTCTAACAAAAATAACCCACTAAACAATTCTTCAAAAAACCTAATTAATCTCATATAAAGTCAACTATAAGATGTTGACAGTTTTTTTTTGAAAATTTTGAAAGAAAGAAAACGAGACAACGTACGAGTTAAACAAAGAAAATATAGTACAAATAAAAACCCATTCAAGCCTACACACCCAATCAAGACAATCTCAAGAGCAAAGACTACGTTAGCTGTAACCCATCACGGGCAAATAGAGCCATAAAACAAGAGCACAAGGTGCAACGTCCTAAGAGAGACGGTTCCTTATCAGAAGGGTGACAATGGAAACGTACTAGTCGTAAAACTATGGCCTCGTAAAAGATGGTCTCACTAGACGGAAAGCGCACACCTAAAATAACTGGAAAAGATACAACCAGACAAATGGAAGATCGCCAACGGAGAGAGGCATAGAACACCCGTTCATAACCACGATAAAAAACAAATAAAAATAGGTTCAACAAACAAGACTGTGTGCAAGAACAAAGAGGTGATAACACGCAGGAGGCGGAGCCTCATAACATAGTCAATAAGACCAAACATGGTGATAACAGAACAGCAGACCTATCATTCGACGGACACCCTGCCACGGCAGTATTTTACTTTCCATTTATAAAGATCTCTTCTCACACTTCAATTATCAAATGAATTGAAAATTACCGGAATGGATCCCAAGTTCACTGAACAAATTGAGGAAGTCTGCTTGGAAGCCTCCGAAGGGGAGAGGCAGATATCTCTGCTAGAGAAGATTAGCGAGACAATGGAGCGACTAACCCAGCTCATACAGGAACAGCAGGTAACCACAGCTCCAGCTTGTGGCGAAATAAGAAAACTGAACTTATAGAGCACACGCAGTACGGCAGGACCAATGCGGAGAACGCAGAAGGCTTCAAAACTACAGTGCGTATTTGGTGACAGTCATCTACAGGTGATGTGTCCACTACTTCCCGTCACCAAGCTCATTAAGCTGACAAAACAGCGGAACAGGTGCCCCGTGTGTTTGAAAAAACACATGAGACTCTGCCGCTCCGGTATTTCTTGCGACTGGTGTGGGCGGGGACTTCACACTATCTTGCATTAAGACTGATCGATGGCGATGAGTCGAGGCAATGGACATAATGGCTGATAGATTTAGTCCCCATTCATTTACTTTAATCTTACTTTTGATCATGTTTTTCTTTCTTTTTGAAAACTTCAGCAAGTCCATTGCAAAATTGAAAACTGTTCACGACGTCAATAAACAGTTAAAGCACACGAAGATGACGCAAGTACTGATAACGGAAAAGCAGAATAAAAAGAGAATCGTGAAAGAGATAAAACATTTGCAATCAGTCAGTGACTGACCTCTCACAATTGTGACCTAAAAATTTATACAAAGGATCGTGCTCAGGGTGGTCCCGGCGGTTACGCTGAAAACTTTTTTGACGGATTTCGTAAGGTTGATTAAAACATTTTAGCAATTTCCCGGCTCATAAGTAGACATCCGAAAAGTTGCAGCAGCAGCTCGACCGGCTGGTTGCAATAATAGAAAAGAGAGTCACATTGAATGAATTATCTGACTTTTTTACTTTCTCGGGAAATACTTTTTTTGAGTGTTTAGTCAAGGCATTTTCACGGACAAATTTATTCATTGCATGGATGTCCGGAGGGTTACAAGATAACACAGTGATAGGATGCGGGTAAATACAGAGTTATTTTTTGAGTGGCTTCGTGAATCTATCAGATGTACAGAAAAGAAAATAGGTGTAAATGATGGTGGGGCTCTTTTTGAAATTTCCTTTCAAGATCTCATTAAGCGAGAAAGCGTCCATGATCAAGATAGGGTCGTTGCGGCCGGCGAGGTGGGTGTAGAAATCGGTGAGAGTCTTCTGTTGTTCAGCCGAGAAGTCCCAGGACGACAATCTGCCGATGATAGTACGGCACACCACCGTCTTGAACTTGACGTCAATCTCAGTGATATCATCGGTATGATTCAAGGCATTGATGATGAGCGTCTTCTCAAACTGGAACGACTTTGTCACTGAAAAAAAAAAACTGTTTGAAAATAGACTATGATTTCATCTTACTTATGGGGAGGTCGGCTGGAAAGGTTTTGGAGTCGCGCAACTCTTGACGCTTCTTGTAATACGCGTCCACCCTGAGCGACATGTTCAACTCGGCCGCCTCTCTGAACGCCTTCTCATCCTCATCTTCTTCCTTCTGTGTCTTTTTGGCCTTTGGCTTCGAGCTAAAACGTTCTCAATGAGAATTTACTAACACTATACTAATCTAACCTTCCAGATATCTCTTGAATGGGGGTTCCATTGCTATTGGATGTATTAGCCGTGATGTTCTGCTGACTACAAATGATGTGATACAACCACAGAAAATGAGCAGCGTTGTGCTCCGAACTCATCAGAGTGGACACCATGGTAGCAATGTCCATGAGGAGGATGTCATCGTCGCGACTCGCCAGAAGTTGGACGAATCTGATGAGCATCTCTCTGTGCTCCTCCTTCACTTCACCAGACAGTTCCATCGTAGGAAGCTCGGCGAGCACTTTGGAGCAAAAGTCATTCTTCACCTCCATGTCGAATGAGCTCAAATTGCCAGAGTGATTCTTCGCGCTGTTGATGAGAACGTTCTCGAACAAGAAGTAGGCGGGCTCTGCAAATCGTTATTATGATTGAAGCTATTAACATGCTTCTGCTTACGGTCAGGGTCATCCATAGTGATGTATTTCTTCTCGCGATATTCGCGACGACGCTTGAAGTAGGCGTCCAACATGATCGTATTGCTGTTGTCGACATCGAAGACAATCTTGTTGCCGTCGACGGACTCCTTCTTCTTCCCCTTGTTTTTATTCTTCTCTGCCTTTGGTTTCTCTCTGAAAAATATTGATTAATTTCAAACTATTGCTTCAAATTATAAAAAACAAACCTTTGTTTCGACTTGTCCGCACCAGCTCTAGACGAAGTTGGTTGAAGTGAGCTGCTCGAGCATGGCTCTTCCGAAGTCCTGTCTTTGTTGGTGTCAGTTTGTTTCAGAGCAGCAAGTGTTTTCTTCTCGTTCCCAGCAAGACTTTTAGCTTGGCGATTGTCTTTAATCGCGGACCGCACAGCTTCCCGCTGTTTGTCAGTGAGCTTTGCCTTGTCAAAAGACTTGTGCTTCGACACAAGCTGAAACTCTTCCTCGACTGGCTTAGTGGATTCACCCTTGGTTTTGATGGAATCAAGCAGAACTTGTTGGTGTTGGAGCAGAGCCCGATGGTATTTCAGCTTGTTCTTCTCATAGTCGGAACGAGAGACCATTCCAAACTCTGGAAGATCAACTGGCTCATCTCCAATGAACAAAAGTTCGAGGTTGAGATCCTCCACAGCAGGAGCCTTTGGATGGATACACTTCTCCTTCTCTCTTCCCGGAACAGAAGTGCTCTGAGCTGTCTGCCCGACACGTATAGCACGGGAGAGATTCGGAGTAGGTTTCGCAGCAGTCACATCCGTCGGAGTCGCTCTTGTCGAGATCGTGTCGGCCGGAGTGGTCCTGACCGGAGTAGTCTTTGGAGCAGAGACCTCAACCGGAGTGTCCTTGGCCGGAGTTGTTGTGTTCGCCGGAGTTGTTGTGTTCGCCGTAGTTGTTGTGTTCGCAGTCACCACAGCCGCATAGGTTTCAACCGGAGAGTTTTCAGCCGGAGAGTCTTTGGCCGCAGTGTCCTTGGCCGCAGCGGTCCTGACCGGAGTCAGGTCGGTCGGAGCCACATTAGCCAGAGTCACAGCAGCCGGAGCCTCCTTGGGCAGAGACGATTTAGCCGGGATGTCGTTGGCCAAAGTGGTACTCGCCGGAGTCAGGTCGGCTGAATTCACATTGGTCATATCCCGCTCTGCCGGAGTTGCCTCTGCCGGAGTTGCCTCTGCCGGAGTTGCCTCTGCCGGAGTTGCCTCTGCCGGAGTTGCCTCTGCCGAAGTTGCCTCTGCCGGAGTTGCCTCTGCCGGAGTTGTCTCTGCCGGAGTTGTCTCTGCCGGAGTTGTCTCTGCCGGAGTTGTCTCTGCCGGAGTTGTCTCTGCCGGAGTTGTCTCTGCCGGAGTTGTCTCTGCCGGAGTTGTCTCTGCCGGAGGTGTCTCTGCCGGAGTTGTCTCTGCCGGAGTTGTCTCTGCCGGAGTTGTCTCTGCCGGAGTTGTCTCTGCCGGAGTTGTCTCTGCCGGAGTTGTCTCTGCCGGAGTTGTCTCAGACGAGATATTACTGACTGGGACCTTCTTGGTCACCCTCTCACACGGTGGTATGAACCGAGCTGAAATGCTTTATTATGGGAATTGCCTCGGTGACATTGCCTTACCTTCAACGAACTCAGTTTGCAATGGCGGATTCGGCACACTCTCCCTGAACGTGGCCTGCGTCGGCATATCTTGCGCTGGCTGATGGTGCATTTGCGCGTTCTGAGTTCTCATCTCCTGATATGGCATGTAATAACCTCCAGCTTGCTGAACTTGTCCTTGGTATACCTGTGGCTGCTGCACTGGCACGTAAGCGGCCTGTGAGTGTTGAACTGGTTGGTACTGGCCAGGCACGTACTGAGGAGGCATCTGCTGGAACGGTGGGTACTGCCTTCCGCGAGTCTGAGCTTGCGGTGCTGCGTATTGGCCTGGCAGCATTTGCAGCGGAACTTGCTGATTGTGCACGTACTCTTCCTGCGGGGGGTAGTTCGGAATTTTTTGTCCCTGATAGTATTGCGCTGGTTGGTAGTGGTCAGGCATCTGCTGGAACGGTGGGCACTGGCCAACCGAAGGTTGCACTGGTGATGGCTCGTACTGGCGTGGAAGAGTTGCGACCGGCGCTTGTTGATTCTGGACATGCTGTCCCTGCAGGTTGTAGTTCGGAATTTCCTGTCTTTGATTGTACGGTTCGTACTCAATTGCCATGGGATGTCCGTACTTGAAGCTCTGCGTAGAAACTGAAATCATCGTCCTATTCGGAGCTCCGGAAGACGCGCCACTCGTGTGCTCCTGCGAAGCCTTCGAAGTATGGAGGGCTGTACTGGTCTGCAGAAGTCTGACAACAGGTACCACCATCGAGACTCGGTCAAATCCAATAATCTCTGGTTGATAAAAGATGTGACGTGGCGCATTTGTAACAGGAGCACTTGTATCAGGAGCACTTGTATCAGGAGCACTCGCCTCTGCCGCATTCCGCTCTCCTTGGATGTGTTGTGGCACAAATTCAACAGATTTCGCGAGACGCTGCTCCCAAATTTCCTGAAAAATTAGGAGATTATAGTGAGAACAGATTCCACAAACATACCGTTGGAGACGAGGAAGTCGATGGAAGGTCCTTACTCTCCGTGTTGTTTTCAGAACTTTTATCCATTGCTGAAAATGTTGTTCTTTGTAAGAAAAAGTAAGGGAAAAGTGAAGATTCAGATATGAAGTGTTGAACATCATAGGAAGTTTCAAAGTGTTACGAACGATAAGAGAGCTTTTGGGAATAACAGTGTTACGTTATCATAGGATACGCATTTTTGGTCACCAAAACTTAGGGCTCGGGAACGATATCAAATAAGATGAGATGAGGTAACTGGACAGTCTGCTAAAGAGGACGCGTATTGTCGAAAGGTTGTTTGTCCCAATCGAACCAAGAGACTACGCGCAACAGAGAGAATTTTTTCTTTACACTCCCTTACATTGACGTGGTGCCTCGTAGAATGGTGATACTGGCTAATGCATAAAAAGACTATTGGATTCCGTTTCTCTCACTCTCTGAACTCTCTCTGTTGCGCGTAGTCTCTCGGTTCGATTGGGGCAAACGACCCTTCGACATTACGCGTCCTCTTTAGCAGACTGTCCATTTGCCTCATCTCATCTCATTCATTTTCCTTCCCAAGTCAGGAGTTTTGGAATTCTGAAGTGCGTATCATATGATAACGTAACACTGTTATTCCCAATAGCTTTCTTATCATTCATAACACTTTGAAACTTCCTATGATGTTCAACACTTCATATCTGAATCTTCACTTTTCCCTCACTTTTTCTTACATAAACAAAATTTTCAGCGATGGAAAAACGTTCTGAAAACAACACGGAGAGTAAGGACCTTCCATCGACTTCCTCGTCTCCAACGGTATGTTTGTGGAATCTGTTCTCACTATAATCTCCTAATTTTTCAGGAAATTTGGGAGCAGCGTCTCGCGAAATCTGTTGAATTTGTGCCACAACACATCCAAGGAGAGCGGAATGCGCCAGAGGCGAGTGCTCCTGATACAAGTGCTCCTGTTACAAATGCGCCACGTCACATCTTTTATCAACCAGAGATTATTGGATTTGACCGAGTCTCGATGGTGGTACCTGTTGTCAGACTTCTGCAGACCAGTACAGCCCTCCATACTTCGAAGGCTTCGCAGGAGCACACGAGTGGCGCGTCTTCCGGAGCTCCGAATAGGACGATGATTTCAGTTTCCACGCAGAGCTTCAAGTACGGACATCCCATGGCAATTGAGTACGAACCGTACAATCAAAGACAGGAAATTCCGAACTACAACCTGCAGGGACAGCATGTCCAGAATCAACAAGCGCCGGTCGCAACTCTTCCACGCCAGTACGAGCCATCACCAGTGCAACCTTCGGTTGGCCAGTGCCCACCGTTCCAGCAGATGCCTGACCACTACCAACAAGCGCAATACTATCAGGGACAAAAAATTCCGGACTACTACCCGCAGGAAGCGTACGTTCATAATCAGCAAGTTCCGCTGCAAATGCTGCCAGGCCAATACGCAGCACCGCAAGCTCAGACTCGCGGAAGGCAGTACCCACCGTTCCAGCAGATGCCTCCTCAGTACGTGCCTGGCCAGTACCAACCAGTTCAACACTCACAGGCCGCTTACGTGCCAGTGCAGCAGCCACAGGTATACCAAGGACAAGTTCAGCAAGCTGGAGGTTATTACATGCCATATCAGGAGATGAGAACTCAGAACGCGCAAATGCACCATCAGCCAGCGCAAGATATGCCGATGCAGGCCACGTTCAATGAGAGTATGCCGAATCCGCGATTGCAAACTGAGTTCGTTGAAGGTAAGGCAATGTCACCGAGGCGATTCCCATAATAAAGCATTTCAGCTCGGTTCATACCACCGTGTGAGAGGGTGACCAAGAAGGTCCCAGTCAGTAATATCTCGTCTGAGACAACTCCGGCAGAGACAACTCCGGCAGAGACAACTTCGGCAGAAACAACTCCGGCTGAGACAACTCCGGCAGAGACAACTCCGGCAGAGCGGGATATTACCAATGTGAATTCAGCCGACCTGACTCCGGCGAGTACCACTTTGGCCAACGACATCCCGACTAAATCGTCTCTGCCCAAGGAGGCTCCGGCTGCTGTGATTCTGGCTAATGTGGCTCCGACCGACCTGACTCCGGTCAGGACCGCTGCGGCCAAGGATACTGCGGCCAAAGACTCTCCGGCTGAAAACTCTCCGGTTGAAACCTATGCGGCTGTGGTGACTGCGAACACAACAACTACGGCGAACACAACAACTCCGGCGAACACAACAACTCCGGCCAAGGACACTCCGGTTGAGGTCTCTGCTCCAAAGACTACTCCGGTCAGGACCACTCCGGCCGACACGATCTCGACAAGAGCGACTCCGACGGATGTGACTGCTGCGAAACCTACTCCGAATCTCTCCCGTGCTATACGTGTCGGGCAGACAGCTCAGAGCACTTCTGTTCCGGGAAGAGAGAAGGAGAAGTGTATCCATCCAAAGGCTCCTGCTGTGGAGGATCTCAACCTCGAACTTTTGTTCATTGGAGATGAGCCAGTTGATCTGCCAGAGTTTGGAATGGTCTCTCGTTCCGACTATGAGAAGAACAAGCTGAAATACCATCGGGCTCTGCTCCAACACCAACAAGTTCTGCTTGATTCCATCAAAACCAAGGGTGAATCCACTAAGCCAGTCGAGGAAGAGTTTCAGCTTGTGTCGAAGCACAAGTCTTTTGACAAGGCAAAGCTCACTGACAAACAGCGGGAAGCTGTGCGGTCCGCGATTAAAGACAATCGGCAAGCTAAAAGTCTTGCTGGGAACGAGAAGAAAACACTTGCTGCTCTGAAACAAACTGACACCAACAAAGACAGGACTTCGGAAGAGCCATGCTCGAGCAGCTCACTTCAACCAACTTCGTCTAGAGCTGGTGCGGACAAGTCGAAACAAAGGTTTGTTTTTTATAATTTGAAGCAATAGTTTGAAATTAATCAATATTTTTCAGAGAGAAACCAAAGGCAGAGAAGAATAAAAACAAGGGGAAGAAGAAGGAGTCCGTCGACGGCAACAAGATTGTCTTCGATGTCGACAACAGCAATGCGATCATGTTGGACGCCTACTTCAAGCGTCGTCGCGAATATCGCGAGAAGAAATACATCACTATGGATGACCCTGACCGTAAGCAGAAGCATGTTAATAGCCTCAATCATAATAACGATTTTCAGAGCCCGCCTACTTCTTGTTCGAGAACGTTCTCATCAACAGCGCGAAGAATCACTCTGGCAATTTGAGCTCATTCGACATGGAGGTGAAGAATGACTTTTGCTCCAAAGTGCTCGCCGAGCTTCCTACGATGGAACTGTCTGGGGACGTGAAGGAGGAGCACAGAGATATGCTCATTAGATTCGTCCAACTTCTGGCGAGTCGCGACGACGACATCCTCCTCATGGACATTGCTACCATGGTGTCCACTCTGATGAGTTCGGAGCACAACGCTGCTCATTTCCTGTGGTTGTATCACATCATTTGTAGTCAGCAGAACATCACGGCTAATACATCCAATAGCAATGGAACCCCCATTCAAGAGATATCTGGAAGGTTAGATTAGTATAGTGTTAGTAAATTCTCATCGAGAACGTTTTAGCTCGAAGCCAAAGGCCAAAAAGACACAGAAGGAAGAAGATGAGGATGAGAAGGCGTTCAGAGAGGCGGCCGAGTTGAACATGTCGCTCAAGGTTGACACGTATTACAAGAAGCGTCAAGAGTTGCGCGACTCCAAAACCTTTCCAGCCGACCTCCCCATAAGTAAGATGAAATCATAGTCTATTTTCAAACAGTTTTTTTTTTCAGTGACAAAGTCGTTCCAGTTTGAGAAGACGCTCATCATCAATGCCTTGAATCATACCGATGATATCACTGAGATTGACGTCAAGTTCAAGACGGTGGTGTGCCGTACTATCATCGGCAGATTGTCGTCCTGGGACTTCTCGGCTGAACAACAGAAGACTCTCACCGATTTCTACACCCACCTCGCCGGCCGCGACGACCCTATCTTGATCATGGACGCTTTCTCGCTTAATGAGATCTTGAAAGGAAATTTCAAAAAGAGCCCCACCATCATTTACACCTATTTTCTTTTCTGTACATCTGATAGATTCACGAAGCCACTCAAAAAATAACTCTGTATTTACCCGCATCCTATCACTGTGTTATCTTGTAACCGTCCGGACATCCATGCAATGAATAAATTTGTCCGTGAAAATGCCTTGATTAAACACTCAAAAAAAGTACTCTTCTAAAAACATTAAAAAAAATCAGATAATTCATTCAACGTGACTCGCTCTTCAATTATTGCAACCAGCCGGTCGAGATGCTGCTGCAACTCTTCGGCTTGCTACTTATGGGCCGGGGAATTGCTAAAATTTTTTAATCGACCTTGCGAAAGCAGGCAAAAAGGTTTTCACTCGAAAAGAATCAAACCCCCGACCCTCTGCACACCGTACACGCCAGCGTTACCGCCGGGACCACCCTGAGCACGATCATTTTTATAAATTTACAGGTCACAATTGTGGGGGTTATCATAGACTGTGTTGCCATCAAGAACGTCATTATGCTCAATGTTTCCAAAACATCAGAGTACCTCCTTTTTTATTATCGTCTGTGCAACGAGAACGCAATGCTTCTCGAAACTTCCAAAGACGAAATCTACAAGATGGAAGAGAAGATGGAAGACAATACCAGTAAAATCGGAGTCTGCGTCTTCGTAAATCACATTATTTGTGTGGTTTTGTCCCACAGCAATCACAAATGCCCACTTGTAGGAAAGGAACAAGAAAAAATAAAAATGGTTGAAAGAGTCGTACGTATGTAGCTGTACAAATTCATTGAAACCCAACTCATCTATCCTATACAAGTGTTTTCTGTCCCCCCTAGAGGGGACGTTCCAAAAATTGATGCTTTTCTTCCTTTTCAACGATACAATACTATTACTACCCGTATATTTGTAAAGTCGTGATCTAAACCATTTCCCTGGGAGGCAATGGTTTCCTTGTCCCGTCATCTCGCGGGTTCCGACGTTCACTATGTTTTGTGTGTAGGGGGCGGCGCCCGAGACAACATTGTATACTGGGAGACGAAGAGGAAGAAAACAGACGGAATAGTTTTATTGACGGTGGTCGAGGAATGGAAAGGGAAAGAAGTGTCGAGAAGAATTTGAACGGAAGAGGAGAAAATAATGGTTGTTTGTCAAAGTTCGATTCATCCGAGTAAATTTTCCATCGTTAATTGCAAAATATAGTCGAATTATACTTGTTAATTTTTTCTATATTTAGTTATGCAAAAGCGCGTAGAAAATTATTTTGAATCACTGTGATAATTAAATTTTGATCAACAAAAACGAAATCCAATTTTCAAAAAGTCAAACTTTGTAATAAAACTTGAAAACCAATACAATAATCTCTACAATTTTTCCAAGAACAGCAACAAGTTCATTAAATTAAAACGAAATTCACAGAGTGTACAATCTCAACCCATTTTCTGTCCTCCCTCGAGAGGACATCCAAAAATTATGCCAAAGCTGCCTGGCCAACGATACAATACTGTTGCTACCCGTCAATTACAAGTCGGCATCTGAACCATTCCCCCGGCAGGCAATGGTTTCCTGCGCCCGACATCTCGCGGGTTCCGACGTCCACTGTGTTTTGTGTGCAGGGGGCGGCGCCCAAGAGAACATTGTAAATTGGGAGACGAAAAGAAAGAGAGTAAATGGGAGGGTTTTAGAGACGGTGGGAGGAATGAGAGAAAAAAGTATCGAGCTTGGGAATGGTTTTATAGCCGGCGGCCAAAGAATGAGAAGGAAAAAGGTTTTGGAAGGCATATGAGCGGACGATGAGAAAACCACGTTTTGTTACTGTTGAAATTTATATAAGTGAAAATTATCACTAATTGGGGTGAAAGAAGGAAAATATGGTTTCGATAAAATAATTGCTCCAGATGTTCTTTTTTTTTAGTTTTTTTTTGATAAGTTTTTGAATTTCATAATTTCCGTTACCAATGCTGAAAGACTGGGGACTGTACTCAAAATATTTTTCAATCATTGTTTTTGTCTCTGTATTCCTTTTTCCTGTTTACCCAAAACTTGTACACGGACCAAATGCTTTATTGAATGTCCGGTAAATTACAAAATAACAAAGTAAATGAAGGAGGCGGGTAAAAGAAACGCGTAAATGGAAAAGTTAATTTTTGATTGGGTTTGAAAGGATATCAAAGGTACAAAGACCGAAATAAGTATGGATGAAGGAGGGAGTGTCCGAGCGATTCGCCTTGACGATCTCGTTGAGCGTCAACGCGTCCATGAGCAAGATAGGGTCGTTGCGGCCGGCAAGAAGGGTGTAGAAATCGGTGAGAGTCTTCTGTTGTTCAGCCGAGAAACCCCAGGACGGCAGTTTGCCGATGATAGTACGGCACACCACCGTCTTGAACTTGACGTCGATCTCCGTGAGGTCGCCGGAATGGTTCAAGGCATTGATGATGAGCGTCTTCTCCAACTCAAACGACTGCGACTCTGAAAAATTGGATTGTTGAAAAAACTATGGTTTTATTCTTACTGATACAGATGTCGGCTGGACAGGTTTTAGAGTCGCGCAACTCTTGACGCTTCTTGTAATACGTGTCAACCTTGAGCGACATGTTCAACTCGGCCGCCTCTCTGAACGCCTTCTCATCCTCATCTTCTTCCTTCTGTGTCTTCTTGGCCTTTGGCTTCGAGCTGAAATGTTCTCGATGAGAATTTACTAACAGCTTACTAATCTAACCTTCCAGATGTCTCCTGAGTGGGGGTTCCATTGCTATTGGATGTATTAGCCGTGATGTCCTGCTGACTACAAAGGGTGTGATACAACCACAGGAAATGAGCAGCGTTGTGCTCCGAACTCATCAGAGTGGACACCATGGCAGCAATGTCCATGAGTAGCATGTCGTCGTCGCGACTTGCCAGAAGTTGGACGAATCTGATGAGCATCTCTCTGTGCTCCTCCTTCACGTCCCCAGACAGTTCCATCGTAGGAAGCTCGGCGAGCACTTTGGAGCAAAAGTCATTCTTCACCTCCATGTCAAATGAGCTCAAATTGCCAGAGTGTTTCTCGGCGTTGGTGATGAGAATGTTCTCAAACAAGAAGTAGGTGGGCTCTGAAAAATTTTATCGTGAATGAGGCTTTCGACATGCTTCTGCTTACGGTCAGGGGCGTTTATCGTGACGAACTTCTTCTTGAGAAATTCACGACGACGCTTGAAGTAAGCGTCCAACATAATGACATTGATTTTGTCGACATCCGAGACAGTATTTTTGTCCTTGACGGTAATCACCTTCTTCTTTCCCTTGTTCTTATTCTTCTTTGTCTTTTGCTTTTGTCTGAAACATTGTGATTAGACTCAAACAGTGTTTATGAAATATAGAGATCATACCCGTGAGTCGGTGTTTTCCCACCGTCACCACACGAAGCCGGTTGAAGAGAGCTGCTCGAGCACGTCTCTTCCAAGGTCTCGTCCTTGTCAAAATCCATTTGCTCCAGAGCAGCATTATCGAGATGTTGGTCAACAGAAGCCGCCTCGGCAGGCTTGGTGGGTTCATCCTCGCTTTTGATGGTGTTGAGCAGAACTTTTTGGTTTTCTAGCAGCTCCTGACGGTATTTCTGCTTGTTTTTCATGTAGTCGGAACGAGAGATGGTTCCCAACTCGGGCAGATCCATTCTGGCGTGTGTAGTTGGCAACTGAAAATGAACGGTTCACAAAATTTAAAATTTCAAAGCGATAACAATTTCTAAAGAACAACCAGTAGGAATTCTTTTGGAAAATTGAGAGCGCTTCACGTAACACCCACGGTTCACAAGAACGGTATGACAAAACAAGGAAAATGAGAAGGGGTCTCTGCTAAACAGGACGCGTAATGTCGAAGGGTTGTTTGTCCCAATCGAACCGAGAGACTACGCGCAACAGAGAGAATTCAGAGAGTGAGAGAAGAGGCATCCAAGAGTCTTTTTATGCATTGACCAGTATTGCCATTCTACGAGGCACCACGTGATTGTCTCCTGGGAAACTGACAATAGCATCACAATTTGACTGGATTGCTTGTGGCACCAAAGATAAGTAATATAAGCACTGACTTGCAAGTCTTTATAAGGAAGAGTCGATGTAAGGGATCGCAATGTTTATGCGTGGTGATTAAGGTGAGAGAGAGTTCTCGTGATACGAGACTCCAGTCAAGCTGACTCCAATGACAACCAAACTACACACGAGAGAGAAACTGCTCACAGATGTACTCAAGTTAGATTCTTAAAAAGTTATCGTTAAAAAACATTGTATATGGATCTAGCATAGAATACCAAGTATTATTCATGGGACATTTTGAATATTAAAAAACTTTCTATTTGTGAATTATTTCGAACCATGTAAATTCATGTCATGATGATATTATATTTTATTAGTGAAGGGTACTGTGACAATAAAAATGAAAGGTTAGATTACAATAAAAAAGAGAAACAATTTTTGAACAAGAGGTACTAGAGAATGAGGAACTTGGAAAGGAATTAAGATTACAAGTTTTGAGATGGGACTTAAAAGAGATTACCAAAATTTTAGGAGGAAAATATAGGGCGGACTGGTTGGAAAGGAATTGAGACTGGGCCTTTGAAGTATTGGGGACAATGGAACGAATATAAAAAATTATGACGTCTACAATTGGACAAAGAGAGAACGAAATTAATAATCAATTATCAGGAATATGAATATCCTTAGATACTATTAGGCTACACGGAAAGCCTTGATATATAACTTTGTGGATCCCCTGGATTTGGTAGATCCCTGTTAGGGACATCCCATTGTCAGTGAATATTGAGTAAGCTGTTGGGCTTCTAGCGAACATATTCCCAACCCCTCCTATTTTACCCGGCTCTAGATATTCCGTGATGAACGTTACCATGTTAAACATTCTAGCCATGTTTGGATATATCTTTTTATATCTCAGTCCTCTTTGGAGGATTCAAAAATTCTTTTAAAGCGAATGAAGGACAATAACGTCCCTTTTATCATGCCATATTAACAAGGCAAAACAAATTTCGAAAATTAGATTTTTCGTGAATTTCCAAAAAGGACATCTGAGCTAGACTTGGACATGTATAAAGCCAGTCTTGGAACTAATCCACTCGAAACTTTTTGCAAGAAAACTACCACAATGGGGTCTCCCCTAAGTATTACACGAGACACATTAAAAGTTCTTCATTTGCGAGAAATTTTGTTTCGAAGCTTTGGACAGTCCCAACCAAAAAAAGGAACATGAGTGGGGGTTACGTTTCCCTCTCTCCCCGCGACGGCGATAGGTGGAGGGACCAACTTATCATTGGAGGTGAAAATTGAGCACTCTACTGTAACTACCATGAGAAAAGCCGGTGGGTTGGAAAACTATTAACGCCGCAGCGCGACCTCAAACCTGAACTTTGCACTGAAATATCAAGCTGAATTTGTGGAGGTCTGTGTAGGGTCTAATCTGTTGGTGACTTCTACCGAAAAGGATAACTATAATCATTAATGACTAATCTAATTATCCTGAAATATTCAAGTAAAAATTCCATCGCTCCGCCTAGATGCAAAGCAAAGTGTATTACCGACAAATCAATGGTTTTGCATACATCGAGAAACTCGTCGAGTATGAGCTGGATCCGAAAGCTTGGGAAGGCATCATCTGGCCACCGAATTCTCCTGATACTGCTCTATTTAACTCTAAGTTGTTTTCCGATCAGCCTCGAATACTTTAGGAAATATTGTTCGAAGAAAGAAAAAGTCTAGAAATGGAATGCTACATGTACTTTGGCTCACTCCGAGCCGGGCTTTGCGAGCAGGTTATCCCCAAGTAGGCGGAACGTTGCCAGTGTATTGCTGTTCATGATGGAATAAATAACTAATCCCCCGCCAACGTTAGCTTTTAGAAATACTCATTTGAAAAAGTTATCAAGACTTTTCGTGTTACCTGATATAATTTTGTATATGAATACAAAATCATGAAACAATAGTCTCTTTTGAAAGTGATTACAAAACAATTTGAAGTTACACAAGCAATTGATTCAAAAACATAATTTTCTTTGGACTGATCGGTCCGGACTTCTCCTCCTGCTCTTACCGGACTTTGAGTACGTCACATAGACATTTGTAAATTGCAGAACCATTGACTCCTTCTGCTGCTGCTGCTAATGTTCAGGGTTTAAACGTCATTCTGTGGATAGGTCCTTCGACCAACTCAATTCAACTGTGTTGTCGATGTGCTCTTTCGAATTCCTCTAAAGATAACTCCTGTTTGATCAACATAAAAACCTGAAACAGAAAAATTTTATTTTTATTTGAAGAGAGCGATGAACCATACCTTTAGTTCCTCATTGAAAACTGCAATGATTGTCTCCCAGTGACAAATCAGGCTGTACTGAACGGTAAACCTGAATAATGTTGGAAACTTATAATTTATCCGAACTAAGTACCTTGATTTTTCTGTAGCTTATTTTTTGTGGAGGTGTAGCATCCTTGTTGCACTGATCTGACATTTTGTGAAGTGGAAAACTTTAAGTGAGATTGAGTCGCTTCTGATTTGCAGTCTCGATGTTCACCAATTTGAGGTGATGGGCATTGAATCGAACAGAGTTTCAATCTGCCGACTGCCAGAAGAGTCCTGAGTCACAGTAAATAAGTCCTAGACCATGTTACAATATGAAGAAGTTCCCACGGTCTCTCTGTCGTCGAGTGATCTTTCTCCGGCAGGCAGCACCACACCACCAGATGGTGAGCGATATTCACCTATACGGTATCGTAATGGACAACATTGTTTTGTCAATATTGGAGTCGTAGAACAGAATCAAAGTGGTAAGTGCATCTAGAGAGAGCAGGAAAAGAAAAACAAGTGAGAGACTCCACAGACTTCATGAAAATGTACAATTCCAACTTTTTCTGAATTCGTTTTATCATTTGCAAGAACTCGTCATGCTGATTCGAAGTGTGTAAAAACTTCAATATCCACAACAAACTAGTCACAAATGTTCACTGATATGAAAATAAATGTGTTGGGAAAACAGAAACTACAGGACGTCGACGAACATTAATATATCTCAAAACAATAATTTGGTCTTTTTCAGGGTCCGTGTTTGATCAAATCTACAAGAGACTGATTTTGAAAAATGTAACTATACAAAACTAAATTTAAAGTAATCAGTCTCTCTGTCAGCCTTGAACCACATTTGAACAATACGAACATCAGCAAACTACACTTTAAACAACAGTATGATCTGTCGGAGCGTACACATTTCTGGTTTAAATGAAGTCAAGCACACATAGAGCTCTACATTCTCGAGAATTTCAACCATCAGAAGACTTTAGTAAACAACATGAAAGCGTCCTTTTCAATCCAAGTTTAATGAGAGCGATAGTTCTGAAAATTGTCTGTAGGTTTGTTTTTAAGACTCGTTTAATCGAGACTTTTTTGGGAAGCAAGCAACACGTTCACGGACAAAAATTTATTAGTTGAAGAGGTGTCCGGAAAATGGTAACAAGATAATAAAGAAATAAAAGGAGGCGGGTAAATACAGGCATCATTATTTCTTTGGGTGGCTTTTAGCTGGGAAAGTAGATAAGAGCATTATTTACTTCTTGTTTGAGTGGCTTTTAGCTGGGAGCTGCAGTCTGTCACTGGTGAAAAGATTCACGTAGGTACAGCAGATGGCCGAAGCACGGCGTTTGTCGGCTCTCAAAAAGTCGTTGAGGACGTGGGCTTCCATCAGCAAGACGTCGTCTTGACGGCCAGAGATCATCGTGTAAAATTCCTTGACTTTGGCACGCTCATCCTCCGAGATATCCCAGGTTGGCAGCTTTTTGAGCACCATGCCACAGATCAGTTGGAAGAGGTCGACGTCCGTTGACGTGAAAACCCCGGGGTGTCGGTTGGCACAGCCCTGGAGAGAACACTCCAATCGGTCTTCGGCTGAGTCTGAAAACAAGAAATATTGCAGATTCAATGTTGAGGTGGTCTCACCACTTGGCGGGCGGGGATAGCAATGGAGGGACTTGCGCAACTTGAGGCGTCTTTCACAGTACATCTCCACCTTGCGGATCATGTTAAACTGGGCAACGTCCTCAAACTCATCGTCCTCCTCCTTTGGCTTTGAGCTGAAACTTGCAGATTGAGAATTTATCAAAACAATGTATGACTAACCTTTGGGCAGTTTTTTAGTGGTGTCTCCACTCTTGCCGGATGACTCGATGATGTCACTGGGATCCACAGTCTCGAGATTTTTAACGTTGCAATTGTGGTAGTAAGCCCACATATGCTTGGTGGTCGACTTGATAACTGCCATATCCATAATGAGGATTTCGTCGTCGCGGCTTCGAAGAAGCTTGAGGAACCTGATGAACATGTCGCGGCGTTCCTCCGACCTCTCGACAGGCTGTTCTCTCTGTGGGTAGAGCGCAATAGCTTGGTCGAGATAGTCGTTTTTCGCTTTCAAGTCGTCCGCGTCCAGTTTGCCAGAGTGCTTAACGGCATTGCTCAGTAGTCGGTTTTCAATAAAGGGAGAGTCGGAGCCTGCAATAATATTGTCTGTTTTTAGGTTTCTAAGCGTAAATTTCTTTACCGTCTCCAGGTTCGTAGCTGGTGAATTTCCTTTGGCGAAGATCAGCGCGTCTGATGAAGTAGGCATCCAGCAAGACGTTCATGGCGTACTCGATCGACTTGTTGAAGACGCTGTTCTTGTTGCCACCAGCCACTTCACTTTTCACCTCAGTCTTCTTTTTGCCAGGCTTGCACTTTTTCCTAAAAAATTTAATGCAATATAAATAGTCATTGTTATTTCACAAAATTTTACCCTTGCACGGATTTCTTCGTCGACTTTCCACTGACTTCAGAAGATGACGGAGGGATCGAGCTGGAAGAGCACGGCTCCTTGTCAAAGTTAGCCTTCTCCACGACAGCCTCGAGTCTCTTCTCCGCTTGCAGTCCGGCAATTCTCTCCTTACGAGACTGCATTTCCGCAGATCGCACCGCCTCTTTCTGTTTATCAGTGAGAATCGTCTGGTCGAAAGACTTGTGCTTCGACACAAGCTGAAACTCCTCCTCCTCGGCTGGCTTGGTGGGTTCACCTCTGTTCTTGATGGAATCGAGCAGAGTTTGTTGGTGTTGGAGCAGAGACTGGTGGTACTTCTGCTTGTCCTTCTCGTAGTCCGCGTATGACACTTCTCCGAACACAGGAAGGTCCAGCGGTTCATCGCCGATGAACAGGGCATCAAGTGCGAGATCCTCGAAAAACGCTTCCGTCGTGTTCGGCGATGACTCCATGATCTTGTGTTGAGTTTCCGGTGCTTTCTGCTGGTCAGCTGGAGTCGCCGCAACCGGATTTCCCTTGGCCGGAGTCTTGTTGGCCGGAGCGACATGGGCCGGAGTGTCCCTTGGTTCCGCATCCTTTGTCAACGCATCATCAGCTGGATGTTGTTCGACTGCAGCGTCCACTGCCGGAGCATTTTTGAGGCGAGTGCCTTTTGTGGAAGTGTCTCCAGTCGTAGTGTCCACGACATTAGTGTCCTTGGCCGCAGTCTTGTCGTCCAGAGTAGTCCTGGCCGGAGTCAGGTCGGCAGGAACCACACTGGCCGGAGGAATCTCGGCCGGGATCAGGTCGGCCGGATTCACATGGGACAAAGACACCTTGGTCGGAATCACACTGGACGGAGTATTTCCAGCTAAAATGTTTAAGAATTGAAATCACCTTGGTAACATCTGCTTACCTTTAACAAACTCATGTTGTGGTGTCGGATGCGGCAGACTCTCATTGAACGTTGGCTGTGTCGGCATGTTCTGCATTCCCGGGACCATTTGAGTGTTTTGCGCTGGAATTGACTGGCCACGATGATCGCCGGTGTGCACTGGCTGGAAGTGCGTGTTGGGATTTTGAACGAGCTGAGCTTGATGGGGCTGTTCCGGGACGAACTGAACAGTTTGAGGGAGGTCCGGATGGTACTGGCCGTGTTGAGGAAACGGAGCTGGAGAAGCCGGCGTGTAGTAGCCTCCAGTTTGCACTTGTCCTTGGTAAACCTGTGGCTGCTGAAGAGGCATCTGCTGGAACGGTGGATACTGGACAGCCAACGGCTGAGCTTGCGATGGTCCGTACTGTCCTGGCAGAATTCGCACCGGAATTTGCTCATTGTGCACGAACTGTTCTGGCTGCTGATGGATCGGCATCTGCTGTCCTTGAGCGTAAAATCCTTGCCGAGCCGGTTGGTGAAGTGACGTCTCCTCCATCGGAACTTGACGGCTTGCACTTGTCGGTCCGGAAGATGTAGCCACACTCTGGCTCTCGTGCTTCTTGGAAGCATTCAACACTTTGAGAGCAGTCACGGAGGGCGGATTCTTCAAAACCGGGACCGTGATTTGAGCGTAGCCAACGACTTCGGGATAGACGTGCAATATGCGCGGCGCATTCGGATTCGACGCATTCGGGTTCGAAGCAGCCGCCTCTGGCGCCCTCTCAGCCTGTTGGACGTGTTGTGGCACAAATTCATCAGAATTCGCGAGACGCTGTTCCCAGATTTCCTGAAGAATTAGGAGATTATAGTGAGAACAGCTTGCACAAATATACCGTTGGAGTGGACGAAGTCGATGGGAGCTCCTTACTTTCCGCGTTGTCTTCAGAATGTTTTTCCATCGCTGAAAATGTTGTTTTTGTAAGAAAAAAGTGAGCGAAAAGTTGCAATTCAGAGATAAATTGGCAAAAATGATAGGAAGTTTCAAAATGATAAGAAAGCTATTGGGAATAACAGTGTTACGCTATCGTGTGATACGCACTTTAGGTAACCAAAACTCGGGAGAGGAAAATGAATGAGATGAAATGAGGCAAATGGTCAGTCTGCTGAAGAGAGCGCGTAATGTCGAAGGGTTGTTTGTCCCAATCGAACCGAGAGACTACGCACAAAAGAGAGAACTTAGAGAGATAGAGAAAAGGCATCCAAGAGTCTTTTTATGCATTAGCCAGTGTTGCCATTCTACTAGAAACTACCTGAATGTGAGAGAGTGTAGAGAAAGAACGGTAGTCACACCGCTGTACGACTGTACCCCCTTTTTGTCTGTCTCTCTGATCTCTCTCTTTTGCGCGTAGTCTCTCGATTCGATTGGGACTAACAACCCTTCGACATTACGCGCTCTCTTTAGCAGACTGACCATTTGCCCCATCTCATCTCATTCATTTTCCTTCCCGAGCCCTGAGTTTTGGTTACCTAAAGTGCGTATCACACGATAACGTAACACTGTTATTCTCAATAGCCCTCTTATCATTAAAAACAGTTTGAAGATTCCTACAATGTTCACCACTTCATCTCTAAATCTCTCTTTTTTCCTTTTTTCACCAAACTGATTTTTCAGCGATGGATAAGCGTTCTGAAGATACGACGGAGACTAACGACCTCCCGACATTGTCTGCAGCTCAAACTGTATAGCTTTTCTTATCTTTTCTAATATGATACAAATTGTTTCAGAATACGTGGCTTCAGCGACTTGCTAACTCTGTGGAGTTCGTGCCACAGCATGCGCGACAAGATCAGCAGGCCCCTGAAATGGACTCGCAAGCTCATCAACCGGTTCCGCAAGGACTTCACGTGCAAGGACATTCCATGGTAGCTGAGCACCCACCGTCGGCTCAGGGACAGCAACTGCCGGCTCAAAATCAACATCACACTCAAGGGCAGCAGATGCCGATCCATCACCAGCCAGGACACTTCGTGCACAATGAGCAAATTCCGGTGCGAATTCTGCCAGGACAATACGGACCACCGCAAGCTCAGCCGTTGGCTGTCCAGTACCCGTTGTTCCAACAGATGCCTCCTCAGTACCAACCAGTGCAGCCGCCACTTGCCGGATACTTTCCAGGACCATACATGCTGACCCCGCAAGGCCATTTTGTCCCCATGAATCCGCAATCGTTTCGTCTGCCAGTGCAAGTTACTCCGATCACGCGAGATGCTCCGATGCGAGGTGAGAATTTATTATAACATGGAGTGATATGTTAAGACATTTCAGACATGGAGACTCAAACGGAAGATGTTCCTCTCGAGATGGCTTCAGCCGAGCAGAATCCATCCGGGAATACTCCGTCCAGTGTGATTCCGACCAAGGTGTCTTCGGCCAACGTGAAACCGGCCGACCTGATCCCGGCCGAGATGACTCCGGCCAGTGTGGTTCCTGCCGACCTGACTCCGGCCAGGACCACTCTGGACGACAAGACTGCGGCCAAGGACACTGATGTCATGGACACTACGACTGGAGACACTTCCACGAGAGGCACTCGATCCCAAGATGCTCCGGCAGCAGACTCTGCAATCGGACACAATCAAGCTGATGATGCGTTGACAAAAGATGCGGAACCAAGGGACACTCCGGCCAAGGGCATTCCGGTTGCGATGTCTTCAGCTGACCAGCAGAAAGCACCGGAAACTCAACACAAGATCATGGAGTCATTGCCGAACACGACGGATGCGTTTTTTGAGGATCTCGCACTTGATGCTCTGTTCATCGGTGATGAGCCGGTGGACCTTCCTGTGTTCGGAAAAGTGTCACGCACGGACTACGAGAAGGACAGGCAGAAGTACCATCAGTCTCTGCTCCAACACCAACAAGCCATGCTCGATTCCATCAAGAACAGAGGTGAACCCACCAAGCCAGCCGAGGAGGAGGAGTTTCAGCTTGTGTCGAAGCACAAGTCTTTCGACCAGACGGATCTCACTGATAAACAGAAAGAGGCGGTGCGATCTGCGGAAATGCAGTCTCGTAAGGAGAGAATTGCCGATCTGAAAGCGGAGAAGAAACTCGAGGCTGTCGTGGAAAAGGCTATCTTTGATAAGGAGCCGTGCTCTTCCAGCTCGATCCCTCCGTCCTCATCTCAAGTCGGTAGAAAGTCAACGGAGAAAGCCGCGCAAGGGTAAAATTTTGTGAAATAACAATAGATTATATGGAATGGAATTCGTTTGCAGAAAAAAGTCCACGCCTGGCAAGAAGAAGACTGAGGGAAAAGGTGAAGTGGCTGGCGACAAGAGGAACAGCGTCTTCAACAAGTCGATCGAGTACGCCATGTCCGTCTTGCTGGATGCTTACTTCATCAGACGCGCTGATCTTCGTGAGAGGAAGTTCTCCAAGTATGAACAAGGTAAGGAAATATTAGCTCAGAAACCAGAATAAATTCAAAATTTAGTTGAATTCGGTTATATCGGTTTTGAAAACCAACTACTGAGCAATGCCGTTGAACATTCTGGCAAACTTGACGCGGACGATGTGAGAGCGAAAAATGACTATCTCGATGAAGTCATTGCTCTCTACCCACAAAGTGAACAGCCTGTCGAGAAATTGAACGAACGCAGCAACATGTTCAACAGATTCCTCAAGCTTTTGCGAAGCCGCGACGATGAAATCCTTCTTATGGACATGGCAGTCATCAAATCGGCCAAGCTGCCTTTGTGGGGCTACTACTTCAACTGCAGTATTCAGAATCTCGAGACTGTGAAGCCCAGTGACATTGTCGAGTCATCCGACAAGAGTGGAGACACGACTAAAAAAACTGCTCAGTCTGCGAGCTCCAGCTCAAAGCGCAAAGAGAAGAAAACCGGTGAAAAGAAGGAGGACGATGCGTTCGAGGACGTTGCTAAGTTCAACATGATCCGCAAGGTGGATGTGTACTGTGAAAGACGCCTCAAAATGATCAAATCTCTCTATTACTATCCCTGCCCGCCAAGTGGTGAGACCACATCAACATTGAATCTTTAATATTTCTTGTTTTCAGACTCAGCCGAAGACCGATTGGAGTGTTCTCTCCAGGTCAGTGCCAACCGACACCCTGGCTTTTTCACGTCTACCGACGTCGACCTTTTCCAACTGATCTGTGGCATGGTGCTCAAAAAGCTGCCAACCTGGAATATCTCGGAGGATGAGCGTGCCAAAGTCAAGGAGTTCTACACCATGATCTCTGGCCGTCAAGACGACGTCTTGCTGATGGAAGCCCACGTCCTCATTGACTTCATCAGATTTGACAACGGCGTTGCTTCGATCGTCTGCTGTGCCTACGTGAATCTTTTTGCCGGTGACAGACTGCAGCTCCCGGCGAAAAGCCAACTGAAGAAGAAATAAATCCCATCTATTTTCCCAACTGAAAGCCACCCAAAGAAATAATGATGCCTATATTTACCCGCCTCCTTTTATTATTTCATTAATTTGTTACAATTTTCCGGACACCTCTTGAGTTAATAAAATTTGGTCCGTGAATGTGTTGTTTGATTTCCAAAACGAGTTCCGAGTTAAAGAGAACATCTCAATTTTTGTTAAAAGGTTCGTGGCTGCGGATCGGACTCTAGTACATCATTTTTCGTAAAAATCAGTTTTGAGCAAGTTATTGAGGCTCAAAGTGCACAAAATGGGCGGAGAATGATGCGTTGATTGGTCAATTTGCATATTTGACCCTTGATGACGTGGAAACATCAAAATTAGTTCACGTATTTCTCTGCTGTGCACTGAAAACTGTGCATTTTGTAGTTTGCGTGAACCAATTTCGGAATGGGTCAAATACATAGGCAAATTGACCAATCAACGCCTGCATCATTCTCCGCCCATTTTGTGCACTTTGAGCCTCAATAACTTGCTCAAAACTGATTTCTACGAAAAATGATGTACTAGAGTCCGATCCGCAGCCACGAACCGCGTCGATTCATGTAAAATTCTTGATACTTTTGGAAATAGCGGAATCCCTCTTTAAAGTACCCTTCAAATTGGAGCTATCAACTTCTAGTTTGGACGGGCATCACCGCGGTGTCAAATACTGACCATAACCAAAAATTGGGCTCATTCTTAGGGCTGGGGACTTTTCCAAAGTCGCATACAGAGATCCTGACACACACATAGAATTTGTCAGTTATTAATAGCAAAGTTAAAGATAGCAATCATATTAGTTGCTTGAGTCAGTCAGCCCACAGTTGTAAGCTTTCAGTTCAAGTTTCCGAAGGTGTTGGCAGTATTTCACATTTTCAACGTGTGCTCAGGAATTCACATTCATCTGCGTCACCCACCATTCATTCGGCACAATCACCCTGCCTGCTGAAAACAGATTGTTACTCGTTTCTCTTCTGAAACATCATCTTAACTGGCTGGTACCCACTTGGAACAGTAGAATTTGTCACATTATTCGATACTATCAGTATGTTATTGTTTTGAATTAAACAGTATCTGGGTCCCTACACAAACCTGGCCTTTCTTTTTGGCTATTGATACTCTGAAACCTGAAATTTCAGAAAATAAAATTGCATAGAGAGCAAGAGCTATATTAAAAAAAGAATACACTAATATTATGGAAGAATGTAATTGTTCTAGTTTTAAAGAGACGGCTCAAAAAATTATTGATAGAGAGGAGACTGGCAAATCTACTGTGAAAGAGTACGCTTGTACACGATAAAATTGTTAGCAAGTGTCATGGTCGTCTGGGTTTCTATGCGTGGAAATACCAATACTCTACTTTCTAACTGGCGCAAAACTGTCTTTAAAGATTCCGGGCCTTGTGGCCTCACGTTCATCGTTCGTAACACGAAAAAAAAACTGAAAGACGGATCGATTGGCGTTATTGGAGATGCTATAACTTGAAAACGAAGGCGCTTCAGCAGATTTTATCTTCTAATTATTAGTATTGAAGTAAAAAGCTATCATTATCAGCAATTAAAAAAAGCGTTGAATCCTAGAAGTGGTTCCCTAGTAATATGATTGATATATTCAATAAAGATCACTGCTCTCACATGACCACTTTTCATTGATGATGTAAATCAAAGAAAAAGCTGTTGTCTGCTGTTTCTTTGAAACTACAAAGTAAAAACTTTCAGAAAATTAACTCAAGCCTATCACCATTGACCTACTTTAAGAGAAGAAACCAACATGGGAGTTGTGAAGACAATGACTGAACATATTTCAAACGCAGTCGACTCTAAGTTATTCCCGACCAAATTATGGCATTCTTGTCAATGCGAATCAAACTGAATTAAAAACAAACATTTTCTATATTTGTTTTGAGAACAAAGCAACACGTTCACGGACCAAATTTTATTAATTCAAGAGGTGTCCGGAAAATTGTGACAAGATAATAAAGTGATAAGAGGAGGCGGGTAAATACAAGTATGAATTTTTCTTTGGGTGGCTTTTAGCTAGAAGAGTATGTAGATGGGAGCAGTTATTACTTCTTGTTCGAGTGGCTTTTAGCTGGGAGCTGCAGTCTGTCGCCGTCAAAAAGATTCACGTAGGCACAGCAGATGGCCGAAGCAAGGCGTTTGTCGGCTCTCAAAAAGTCGTTGAGGACGTGGGCTTCCATCAGCAAGACATTGTCCCGACGGCCAGAGATCATGGTGTAGAACTCCTCGACTTTGGCACGCTCATCCTCCGTGATATCCCAGGTTGGCAGCTTTTTGAGCACCACGCCACAGACCAGTTGGAAGAGGTCGACGTCGGTTGACGTGAAAAAGCCAGGGTGTCGGTTGGCAAAGACCTGGAGAGTACACTCCAATCGGTCTTCGGCTGAGTCTGAAAACAAGAAATATTGAAGATTCAATTTTTTGGGTGGTCTCACCACTTGGCGGGCGGGGATAGCCGTCGAGGGAGTTTCGCAACTTGAGGCGTCTTTCACAGTACACATCCACCTTGCGGATCATGTTGAACTGTGCAACGTCATCGAACTCATTGTCTTCTTTCTCTGCACCGGCCTTCTTCTCTTTGGGCTTTGAGCTGGAACTTGCAGATTGAGCGGTTTTTTTAGTGGTGTCTCCACTCTTGTCGGATGACTTGACAATGTCACTGGGTTTCACAGTCTCGAGATTCTGAATACTGCAGTTGAAGTAGTAGCCCAACAGAGGCAGCTTGGCCGACTTGATGACTGCCATGTCCATGAGGAGGATTTCATCGTCACGGCTTCGAAGAAGCTTGAGGAATCTTATGAGCATGTCGCGGCGTTCCTCCGACCTCTCGACAGGCTGTTCTCTCTGCGGGTAGAGAGCAATGACTTCATCGAGATAGTCGTTTTTCGCTTTCAAAGCGTCCCCGTCAAGTTTGCCAGAGTGTTCAACGGCATTGCTCAGTAGTCGGTTTTCAAAAGCAATACAGCTGGATTCAACTAAATTTTGAATTTATTCTAGTTTCTGAGCAAATATTTCCTTACCTTGTTCATACTTGGAGAACTTCCTTTCACGAAGCTCAGCGCGTCTGATGAAGTAGGCATCCAGCAAGACGTTCATAGCGTACTCGATCGACTTGTTGAAGACGCTGTTCCTCTTGTCGCCAGCCACTTCACCTCTCACCTCAGTCTTCTTCTTGCCAGGCGTGGACTTTTTCCTGAAAAATTAAATACAATATAAATAATTATTGTAATTTCACAAAATTTTACCCTTGCACGGATTTCTTCGTCGACTTTCCACCGACTTCAGAAGAGGACGGAGGGAGCGAGCTGGAAGAGCACGGCTCCTTGTCAAAGATAGCCTTTTCCACGACAGCCTCGAGTCTCTTCTCCGCTTGCAGTCCGGCATTTCTTTCCCTACGAGACTGCATTTCCGCAGATCGCACCGCCTCTTTCTGTTTATCAGTAAGGTTCGTCTGGTCGAAAGACTTGTGCTTCGACACAAGCTGAAACTCCTCCTCCTCGGCTGGCTTGGTGGGTTCACCTCTGTTCTTGATGGAATCGAGCATGGCTTGTTGGTGTTGGAGCAGAGACTGATGGTACTTCTGCCTGTCCTTCTCGTAGTCCGTGCGTGACACTTTTCCGAACACAGGAAGGTCCACCGGCTCATTACCGATGAACAGAGCATCAAGTGCGAGATCCTCGAAAGAAACATCCGTCGTGTTCGGCGATGACTCCATGATCTTGTGTTCAGTTTCCGGTGCTTTCTGCTGGTCAGCTGAAGACATCGCAACCGGAATGTCCTTGGCCGGAGTGTCCCTTGGTTCCGCATCCCTTGTCAACGCATCATCAGCTGGATGTTGTTCGACTGCAGCGTCCTCTGCCGGAGCATTTTTGAGGCGAGTGCCTCTCGTGGAAGTGTCTCCAGTCGTAGTGTCCATGACATCAGTGTCCTTGGCCGCAGTCTTTTCGTCCAGAGTGGTCCTGGCCGGAGTCAGGTCGGCAGGAACCACACTGGCCGGAGGAATCTCGGCCGGGATCAGGTCGGCCGGATTCACGTTGGACAAAGACACCTTGGTCGTAATCGCACTAGACGGAGTATTCCCAGATGGCTTCAGCTCGGCTAAAGCTATCGCGAGAAGAAAATCGTCCGTTTGAGTCTCCACGTCTGAAATGTCTTAATATATCACTCCATGTTATAATAAAATCTCACCTCGCATCGGAGCATCTCGGGTGATCGGTGTAATTTGCACTGGCAGACGGAACGATTGCGGATTCATGGGGACGAAATGGCCTTGCGGGGTCAGCATGTATGGTCCTGGAAAGTATCCGGCCTGTGGCTGCTGCGTTGGTTGGTACTGAGGAGGCATCTGCTGGAACGGTGGATACTGGAGAGCCAACGGCTGAGCTTGCGGTGGTCCGTATTGTCCTGGCAGAATTCGCACCGGAATTTGCTCATTGTGCACAAACTGGCCAGGCTGGTGATGGATCGGCATCTGCTGTCCTGAGTAGTTTTGGGAATACTGAGCCGGCAGTTGCTGTCCTTGAGCCGACGGTGGGTGCTCAGCTCCCATGGAATGTCCTGGCACTTGAACTCCTTGCGGAACCGGTTGATGAGCTTGCGAGTCCATTGCAGGGGCCTGCTGATCTTGTCGAGCATGCTGTGGCACGAACTCCACAGAGTTAGCAAGTCGCTCAAGCCACGTATCCTGAAACAATTTGTATCATTTAAGAAAAGATAAGAAAAGCTATACAGTTTGAGCTGCAGACGTAGTTGGGAGGTCCTTAGTCTCCGTCGTATCTTCAGAACGCTTATCCATCGCTGAAAAATCAGTTTGGTGAAAAAAAGGAAGAAAAGAGAGATTTAGAGATAAAGTGGTGAACATCGTAAGAATCTTCAAACTGTTTTTTATGATAAGAAAGCTATTGAGCATAACAGTGTTGAGTTATCATAAGATACGCACTTCAGAATTCCAAAACTCAGGGCTTGGGAAGGAAAATGAATGAGATGAGGCAAATGATCAGTCTGCTAAAGAGAGCGCGTAATGTCGAAAGGTTGTTTGTCCCAATCGAACCGAGAGACTACGCGCAAAAGAGATAGTTCAGAAAGATAGACAAAAAGGGGGTACAGTTGTACAGCGGTGTGACTACCGTTTTTTCTCTACACTCTCTCACATTCAGGTAGTGTCTCGTAAATGACAACACTGGCTAATGCATAAAAAGACTCCTGGATGCCTTTTCTCTATCTCTCGGAACTCTCTCTGTTGCGCGTAGTCTCTCGGTTCGATTGGGACAAACAACCCTTCGACATTACGCTCTCTCTTTAGCAATAACCCTTTTACTTTGGGTTATTCCTCTCATTATGTTTTGGAGCTCAGCGTACCGTTGATCTGTGTCTAGCATGATAACTTGACCCGTGATAAAATTCCCGCAGACTTTCACTCTTCATCTCAAAAATTCTAATTTTTCCTTTTTTCTACTGCTGACCAAACTGATTTTTCAGCGATGGATAAGCGTTCTGAAGATACGACGGAGACTAAGGACCTCCCAACGACGTCTGCAGCTCAAACTGTATAGCTTTTCTTATTTTTTCTAATATCATACAAATCGTTTCAGGATACGTGGCTTGAGCGACTTGCTAACTCTGTGGAGTTCGTCCCACAGCATGCGCGACAAGATCAGCAGGCCCCTGAAATGGACTCGAAAGCTCATCAACTGGTTCCGCAAGGACTTCAAGTGCCAGGACATTCCATTGTAGCTGAGCACCCACCATCGGCTCAGGGACAGCAACTGCCGGCTCAAAATCAACATCACACTCAAGGACAGCAGATGCCGATCCATCAGCAGCCAGGACAGTTCGTGCACAATGAGCAAGTTCCGGTGCGAATTCTGCCAGGACTATACGGACCACCGCAAGCTCAGCCGTTGGCTGCCCAGTATCCACCGTTCCAGCAGATGCCTCCTCAGTACCAACCAGTGCAGCAGCCACCTGCCGGATACATTCCAGGACCTTACGTGCAGACCCCGCAAGGCCCGTTCGTCATCGTTCAAAATCCGCAAGGATGGAGGTATCCAGTCCCGTTCCAGCAAGTCCAGGAGATGCCGGCGCAGTATCCTCAGCAACGTCAAGAAAGACAATACACCCCGGTGCAGAGTCCGCAATTGTTCTATATGCCAATGGAAAATACTCCGATCCACATTCTGAACTTGGATGATAGGCCGATCACGCCAGATGCTTCAATGCGAGGTGAGAATTGTATATATCATGAAGTATTGATTCAGAGATTTCAGCCAGTGAGACTCAAGCGGAAGATGTTCCTCTCGAGATGGCTTCAGCCGAGCAGAATCCATCCGGGAATACTCCGTCCAGTGTGATTCCGACCAAGGTGTCACCGATGTCACCGATCACACGAGATGCTCCGATGCGAGGTGAGCATTTATTATAACATGGAGTGATATGTTAAGACATTTCAGACGTGGAGACTCAAACGGACGATTTTCTTCTCGCGATAGCTTTAGCCGAGCTGAAGCCATCTGGGAATACTCCGTCTAGTGCGATTACGACCAAGGTGTCTTTGTCCAACGTGAATCCGGCCGACCTGATCCCGGCCGAGATTCCTCCGGCCAGTGTGGTTCCTGCCGACCTGACTCCGGCCAGGACCACTCTGGACGACAAGACTGCGGCCAAGGACACTGATGTCATGGACACTACGACTGGAGACACTTCCACGAGAGGCACTCGACCCAAAGATGCTCCGGCAGAGGACACTGCAGTCGAACACCATCCAGCTGATGATGCATCAAAGGATGCGGAAGCAAGGGACACTCCGGCCATGCACACTCCGGCCATGCTCACTTCGGCCAAACACACTCCGGCCCATGTCGCTCCGGCTAACAAGACTCCGGCCAACAAGACTCCGGCCAAGGGCATTCCGGTTGCGATGTCTTCAGCTGACCAGCAGAAAGCACCGGAAACTGAACACAAGATCATGGAGTCATTGCCGAACACGACGGATGCTTCTCTCGAGGATCTTGTCCTCGATGCTCTGTTCATCGGTGATGAGCCGATGGACCTTCCTGTCTTCGGAGAGGTGTCATCCGCGGACTACGAGAAGGACCGGCAGAAGTACCACCAGTCTCTGCTCCAACACCAAGAAACCCTGCTCGATTCCATCAAGAACAGAGGTGAACCCACCAAGCCAGCCGAGGAGGAGGAGTTTCAGCTTGTGTCGAAGCACAAGTCTTTCGACCAGACGAATCTCACTGATAAACAG
Source organism: Caenorhabditis imperialis (assembly GCA_963572205.1). Lineage (NCBI taxonomy): Eukaryota > Metazoa > Nematoda > Chromadorea > Rhabditida > Rhabditidae > Caenorhabditis > Caenorhabditis imperialis. The sequence continues at coordinate 12,123,524 of OY751544.1, read as the reverse complement.
AAAGACGCGGTGCGATCTGCAGAAATTCAGTCTCGTAGGGAAAGAAATGCCGATCTGCAAGCGGAGAAGAGACTCGAGGCTGTCGTGGAAAAGGCTAACTTTGACAAGGAGCCGTGCTCTTCCAGCTCGCTCCCTCCGTCCTCATCTGAAGTCGGTAGAAAGTCGACGAAGAAAACCGCGCAAGGGTAAATTTTTCAGAAATTAGCAATATCTATTCATGTAGAATTAAATTCTTTTTCAGGAAGAAGTCCAAACCTGGCAAGAAGAAGACTGAGGGGAGAGGTGAAATGGCTGGCGACAAGAGGAACAGCGTCTTCAACAAGTCGATCGAGTACGCTATGAACGTCTTGCTGGATGCCTACTTCTTCAGACGCGCTGATCTTCGTGAAAGGAAATTCTTGAGCACTGAACTTGGACACGGTAAGAAAATATACGTTCAGAAACTTGAAAACAGTCAACATTTTTGCAGAATCCGACTGTATCGCTTTTGAAAAGCGACTACTGAACAATGCCGTTGAACACTCTGGAAAACTGGGCGCGGACGATGTGAAAGCAAAAAATGACTTTCTCGATGAAGTTATTGTTTTCATCCCGCAAAAAGAGCAACCCATTGAAAAGTCGGACGAACACCTCGACATGTTCCTCAGATTCCTCAAGCTTCTTCGAAGCCGCGACGATGAAATCCTCCTCCTGGACATGGCCGTCATCAAGTCGGCCACCCTGCGCCATATCAATACTGCTCAGAACTATCTGTTGGGCTACTACCACAATTGCAACGTTAAAAATCTCGAGACTGTGGATCCCAGTGACATCATCGAGTCGTCCGACAAGAGTGGAGACACCACTGAAAAAACTGCTCAATCTGCGAGTGCCAGCTCAAAGCCAAAAGGAAAAAAGACGCGAGGAAAGAAAGAAGACGATGAGTTCGAGGATGTTTCCAAGTTTAACTTGATCCGCAAGGTCGAGCTCTATTGTGAAAGACGCCTGAAGTTGTGCAAGTCCCTCCACACCTTTACCTACGCACGAGAAGGTGAAATCATCTCAACCTTTAACCTTTAATATTTCTTGTTTTAGGGTCAAACGAAGATCGGTTGGAGTGTGCTCTCCAGAACTACGACAACAGACATCCTGCTGTTTTCACCTCAACCGACGTCGACCTTTTCGAACTGATCTGTGGCATGGTGCTCAAGAAGCTGCCAACCTGGAACATTTCGGAGGATGTGCGTGCCAACATCAAGGAGTTCTACACCATGATCTCTGGCCGTCGGGACAATGTCTTGCTGATGGAAGCCCATGTCCTCAACGACTTCATGGGATTTGACAAAGACGTTGCTATGATCATCTGCTGTGCCTACGTTAATCTTTTCACCAGTGACAGACTGCAGCTTCCAGCGAAAAGCCAACCGAAGAAGAAATAACTAATGCTCCCATTTATTTTCCCAACTAAAAGCCACCCAAAGAAGTACTTGTATTTACCCGCCTCCTCTTATCACTTTATTATCTTGTCACAATTTTCCGGACACCTCCTGAATTAATAAAATTTGGTCCGTGAACGTGTTGCTTTATTTTCAATTTTTTATTTTCAATTTCCAAAACGAGTCTCGACTTAAAGAGAAAATCTCAATTCTTGTTAAAAGAAATGTTTGTTTATCATTCAGCTTGATTCAGATGGACGAGAACGCTATAACTTGATTGCAGGTTACTCAGAGGGCACTAATTTATTCTGAAACATTTTCACTAGTAATCACCCTGATTAGTCGGTGACTCTTGAGGTTTCCACGCGTAACCCGATTAACTCTAAGATTTGTCAAGATGACATTCCAAGTGACATTGTCCCAATTCGATAGTATAAAAGGGTACTTAATTCCAGTAGATTTGTTAGTCTTGTAATATCTTCCTGCTACGTTGTTTGTTCTGCCTGCAAACCAATAACGCCAACCGACCCGTCCTTCAGTCCTTCCGTGTTTCGAACGATGAACGTGAGGCCACAAGTCCCGGAATCGTTACAGACAGATTTCCTCAATGCCCTAATAGACTGGGCTGCTCTGCTGTCGTCTGATTCTCTTTGGGTTTTTTTTGAAAAAGAAAAGAGAAGCCTTATTAGAAAAGAGACTAACAAATCTACTGAAAATAAATACCCTTTTATATTAGACTAAAGGGAAAGTCTTGTAACATGACTTTGTGATTGCATCAGTTCTTGTAGAAGCGCTTTGTGGTTATTTTGTGAATGTGAAGTAATCTGTTGTGCTTCTAAAAAATAAGTACCCATTCCCTCCTCTCTGATCAGGCTCAAAACAAACCTCGATGAATGATTGCGATGTGATTCACACATGCCAGGTTTGGATTCGTCTCTTCATATTTCAGTGCTTTCTGATTAATCCAAAATCTGTTTTGAAAAAAGTGAACGATAATAAAGTGCTTTGTATTAATTCATACTAACAGAATTAAAAAATCTCCGCCAACCTGCTTTTTTGTGCGTTCTCAAAAGCACTATCTGAGCTAAACTTGGTTTTGTTTAAAAACAGTCTGGAAAGTGATCCGTTTGAAATCATTTATGAAATGATAATCACTTCCGAGTTTTTCTAAAGCATTAAACAAGACACTTTAAAAGTTTTTTATACGCGTAAAAGTTTGATTCTATGCTTTGGGCAACCCCAACCGTAAACCGAGTATGGGTGGTGTTTACATTCCCCTTTTTCCCCAAGGCTGCATTAGTTGGATGAACATGCGGGTGGCTGGATATAAAAGTTTAGTATACTACCATAGCTACTATTTGTGTTCCGGATGTGTTGGGAAAAAAAGAAATAGACAGGACATCCACAAACATGAATTTTTATTAATAAAAATTCATGTTGTCTTTTTGGAGGGTTGTGTCTGATCAAATCTGTTAGGGTATTCTTTTGAAGGATAAAACTATTTAGACTAATATCTTAACTTGATAGAAAACCAAATTTGAAAAAATAAGTCTATAGGTCCGTCTGAACCATAAAAATGTACCAACAACACAAAAAGGTCTTATATGAATCGGAGAACGAGTCAAGTACGGGACAAATTAGTAGGGTCGTGTGCTTATTTCTCTTCCACCATATTTAAATGATGTGGCTCTATAAAACTAATAGTTATTTCCCAATCAGACTCAACTCCTTTAGGAGAAAACGTTCGAAACAAGATCACGTCTCAAATCAACGTACCATTTATATTTTGACTCGCGCCCAGCCACGCTCTAGGAGCAGAGTGTCCATATTTGACTGATTGTGAACGTTGTCAGCATATTGTTGATACTAATGAAGCATTTAACACAAGTCCCAACTACGCCTGCATCGCGCAATACACGTTTGAAAGATGTGCCGAGACTTTCCCCTGATGTCAGCCTAATACAGTCAAATTGTGGACAAGTCACTTGGAATGTCATCTTGACAAATCTTAGAGTTGATCGGATTACGCGTGGAAACCTCAAGAGTCACCGACTAATCAGTGTGATTACTAGCAAAATGTTTCAGAATAAATTAGTGCCCTCTGAGTAACCTGCAACCAAGTTATAGCGTTCTCGTCAATCTGAATCAAGCTGAATGATAAACAAACATTTCTTTTAACAAGAATTGCGATTTTCTCTTTAAGTCGAGACTCGTTTTGGAAATTGAAAATAAAAAATTGAAAACAAAGCAACACGTTCACGGACCAATTTTTATTAATTCAGGAGGTGTCCGGAAAATTGTGACAAGATAATAAAGTGATAAGAGGAGGCGGGTAAATACAAGTATGAATTTTTCTTTGGGTGGCTTTTAGCTAGAAGAGTAGATGGGAGCAGCGTTCACTTCTTGTTCGAGTGGCTTTTAGCTGGGAGCTGCAGTCTGTCACTGGTGAAAAGATTAACGTAGGCACAGAAAGTGGCCATCGCTTGGCTTTCTTCGGCTCGCATGATGTTATTGAGAAGATGGGCTTCCATCAGCAAGACATTGTCCCGACGGCCAGAGATCATGGTGTAGAACTCCTTGATGTTGGCACGCTCATCCTCCGAAATGTTCCAGGTTGGCAGCTTTTTGAGCACCATGCCACAGATCAGTTGGAAGAGGTCGACGTCGGTTGAGGTGAAAACACCAGGATGTCTGTTGTCGTTGTTCTGCAGAGCACACTCCAACCGATCTTCGTTTGACCCTAAAACAAGAAATATTAAAGGTTAAAGGTTGAGATGATTTCACCTTCTCGTGCGTAGGTAAAGGTGTGGAGGGACTTGCACAACTTCAGGCGTCTTTCACAATAGAGCTCGACCTTGCGGATCATGTTAAACTTGGAAACATCCTCGAACTCATCGTCTTCTTTCTTTCCTCGCGTCTTCTTTTCTTTTGGCTTTGAGCTGGAACTCGCAGATTGTGCAGTTTTTTTAGTGGTGTCTCCACTCTTATCGGACGACTCGATGATGTCACTGGGATCCACACTCTCGAGATTTTTAACGTTGCAATTGTGGTAGTAGCCCAACAGATAGTTCTGAGCAGTATTGATATGGCGCAGGGTGGCCGACTTGATGACGGCCATGTCCAGGAGGAGGATTTCATCGTCACGGCTTCGAAGAAGCTTGAGGAATCTGAGGAACATGTCGAGGTGTTCGTCCGACTTTTCAATGGGTTGCTCTTTTTGCGGGATGAAAACAATAACTTCATCGAGAAAGTCATTTTTTGCTTTCACATCGTCCGCGTTCAGTTTTCCAGAGTGCTTAACGGCATTGAAATAGAGTCGCTTCTCAAAAGCGATACAGTCGGATTCTGCAAAAATGTTGACTGTTTTCAAGTTTCTGAACGTATATTTTCTTACCGTGTCCAAGTTCAGTGCTCAAGAATTTCCTTTCACGAAGATCAGCGCGCCTGATGAAGTAGGCATCCAGCAAGACGTTCATAGCGTACTCGATCGACTTGTTGAAGACGCTGTTCCTCTTGTCGCCAGCCACTTCACCTTTCACCTCAGTCTTCTTTTTGCCAGGTTTGGACTTTTTCCTGAAAAAGAATTTAATTCTACATGAATAGATATTGTTAATTTCTGAAAAAATTTACCCTTGCGCGGTTTTCTTCGTCGACTTTCTACCGACTTCAGATGAGGACGGAGGGAGCGAGCTGGAAGAGCACGGCTTCTTGTCAAAGATAGCCTTTTCCACGACAGCCTCGAGTCTCTTCTCCGTTTGCAGATCGTCAATTCTTTCCGTACGAGACTGAATTTCTGCAGATCGCACCGCCTCTTTCTGTTTATCAGTGAGATTTGTCTGGTCGAAAGACTTGTGCTTCGACACAAGCTGGAACTCCTCCTCGGCTGGCTTGGTGGGTTCACCTCTGTTCTTGATGGAATCGAGCAGGGTTTCTTGGTGTTGGAGCAGAGACTGGTGGTACTTCTGCCTGTCCTTCTCGTAGTCCGCGGATGACACTTCTCCGAAGACAGGAAGGTCCATCGGCTCATCACCGATGAACAGAGCATCGAGGACAAGATCCTCGAGAGAAGCATCTGCCGTGTTCGACGATGACTCAGTGATCTTGTGCTCAGCGGGTTCTTCCGGTGCTTTCTGCTGGTCAGCTGAAGACATCGCAACCGGAATGCCCTTGGCCGGAGTCTTGTTGGCCAGAGTCTTGTCAGCCGGAGCGACATGGGCCGGAGTGTGCTTGGCCGGAGTGTCCCTTGGTTCCGCATCCTTTGATGCATCATCAGCTGGATGTTGTTCGACTGCAGCGTCCTCTGCCGGAGCATCTTGGGATCGAGTGCCTCTCGTGGAAGTGTCTCCAGTCGTAGTGTCCATGACAGCAGTGTCCTTGGCCGCAGTCTTGTCGTCCAGAGTGGTCCTGGCCGGAGTCAGGTCGGCAGGAACCACACTGGCCGGAGTAATCTCGGCCGGGATCAGGTCGGCCGGATTCACATGGGACAAAGACACCTTGGTCGGAATCACACTGGACGGAGTATTCCCGGATGGATTCTGCTCGGCTGAAGCCATCTCGAGAGGAACATCTTCCGCTTGAGTCTCCAAGTCTGAAATCTCTTAATCAATACTTCATGATATATACAATTCTCACCTCGCATTGAAGCATCTGGCGTGATCGGCCTGTCATCCAAATTCAGAATGTGGATTGGAGTATTCTCCATTGGCATATAGAACAATTGCGGACTCTGCACCGGGGTGTATTGTCTTTCTTGACGTTGCTGAGGATACTGCGCCGGCATCTCCTGGACTTGCTGGAACGGGACTGGATACCTCCATCCTTGCGGATTTTGAACGATGACGAACGGGCCTTGCGGGGTCTGCACGTAAGGTCCTGGCATGTATCCGGCAGGTGGCTGCTGCACTGGTTGGTACTGAGGAGGCATCTGCTGGAACAACGGGTACTGGGCAGCCAACGGCTGAGCTTGCGGTGGTCCGTATTGTCCTGGCAGAATTCGCACCGGAACTTGCTCATTGTGCACGAACTGTCCTGGCTGCTGATGGATCGGCATCTGCTGTCCTTGAGTGTGATGTTGATTTTGAGCCGGCAGTTGCTGTCCCTGAGCCGATGGTGGGTGCTCAGCTACAATGGAATGTCCTGGCACTTGAAGTCCTTGCGAAACCGGTTGATGAGCTTTCGAGTCCATTTCAGGGGCCTGCTGATCTTGTCGCGCATGCTGTGGCACGAACTCCACAGAGTTAGCAAGTCGCTCAAGCCACGTATTCTGAAACAATTTGTATCATATTAGAAAAGATAAGAAAAGCTATACAGTTTGAGCTGCAGACGTCGTTGGGAGGTCCTTAGTCTCCGTCGTATCTTCAGAACGCTTATCCATCGCTGAAAAATCAGTTTGGTCAGCAGTAGAAAAAAGGAAAAATTAGAATTTTAGAGATGAAGAGTGAAAGTTTGCGGGAATTTTATCACGGGTCAAGTTATCATGCTAGACACAGATAAACGGTACGCTGAGCTCCAAAACATAATGAGAGGAAGAACTCAAAGTAAAAGGGTCATTGCTAAAGAGAGAGCGTAATGTCGAAAGGTTGTTTGTCCCAATCGAACCGAGAGACTACGCGCAACAGAGAGAGTTCAGAAAGATAGACAAAAAGGGGGTACAGTTGTACAGCGGTGTGACTACCGTTCTTTCTCTACATGCTCTCACATTGAGGTAGTGTCTCGTAAAATGACAACACTGGCTAATGCATAAAAAGACTCTTGGATGCCTTTTCTCTATCTCTCTCAACTCTCTCTTTTGCGCGTAGTCTCTCGGTTCGATTGGGACAAACAACCTTTCGACATTACGCTCTTTCTTTAGCAATGACCATTTTACTTTGAGTTCTTCCTCTCATTATGTTTTGGAGCTCAGCGTACCGTTGATCTGTGTCTAGCATGATAACTTGACCCGTGATAAAATTCCCGCAGACTTTCACTCTTCATCTCAAAAATTCTAATTTTTCCTTTTTTCTACTGCTGACCAAACTGTTTTTTCAGCGATGGATAAGCGTTCTGAAGATACGACGGAGACTAAGGACCTCCCAACGACGTCTGCAGCTCAAACTGTATAGCTTTTCTTATCTTTTCTAATATGATACAAATTGTTTCAGGATACGTGGCTTGAGCGACTTGCTAACTCTGTGGAGTTCGTGCCACAGCATGCTCGACAAGATCATCAGGCCCCTGAAATGGACTCGCAAGCTCATCAACCGGTTCCGCAAGGAGTTCAAGTGCCAGGACATTCCATGGTAGCTGAGCACCCACCATCGGCTCAGGGACAGCAACTGCCGGCTCAAAATCAACATCACACTCAAGGAGAGCAGATGCCGATCCATCAGCAGCCAGGCCAGTTCGTGCACAATGAGCAAGTTCCGGTGCGATTTCTGCCAGGACAGTACGGACCATCGCTAGCTCAGCCGTTGGCTCTCCAGTACCCGTTGTTCCAGCAGATGCCTCCTCAGTACCAACCATCGCAGGCGCCACTTGCCGGATATTTGTCAGGACCTTACGTGCAGACCCCGCAAGGCCATTTTGTCCCCATGAATCCGCAATCGTTCCGTCTGCCAGTGCAAATTACACCGATCACACGAGATGCTCTGATGCGAGGTGAGAATTTATTATAACATGGAGTGATATATTAAGAGATTTCAGACATGGAGACTCAAACGGAAGATGTTCCTCCCGAGATGGCTTCAGCCGAGCTGAATCCACCCGGGAATACTCCGTCTAGTGTGATTCCGACCAAGGTGTCTTCGGCCAACGTGAATCCGGCCAACCTGATCCCGGCCGAGATGACTCCGGCCAGTGTGGTTCCTGCCGACCTGACTCCGGACAGGACTACTCTGGACGACAAGACTGCGGCCAAGGACACTGATGTCATGGACACTACGACTAGAGACACTTCCACGAGAGACACTCGACCTAAAGAAGCTCCGGCAGAGGACTCTGCAGTCGAACACCATTCCGCTGCGTCAAAGAGAGCGGAACCAAGGGACACTCCGGCCAAGCACACTCCGGCCCATGTCGCTCCGGCTATCAATAGTCCGGCCAACAAGACTCCGGCCAAGGGCATTCCAGTTATGATGTCTTCAGCTGACCAGCAGAAAGCACCGGAAGAACCCGCTGAGCACAAGATCACTGAGTCATCGTCGAACACGGCAGATGCTTCTCTCGAGGATCTTGTCCTCGATGCTCTGTTCATCGGAGATAAGCCGGTGGAGCTGTCTGTGCTCGGAGAAGTCTCACGCGCGGATTACGAGAAGGACAAGCAGAAGTACCACCAGTCTCTGCTCCAACACCAACAAGCCATGCTCGATTCCATCAAGAACAGAGGTGAACCCACCAAGCCAGCCGAGGAGGAGGAGTTCCAGCTTGTGTCGAAGCACAAGTCTTTCGACCAGACAAATCTCACTGATAAACAGAAAGACGCGGTGCGATCTGCAGAAATTCAGTCTCGTAGGGAAAAAACTGCCGATCTGCAAGCGGAGAAGAAACTCGAGGCTGTCGTGGAAAAGGCTATCTTTGACAAGGAACCGTGCTCTTCCAGCTCACTCCCTCTGTCCTCATCTAAAGTCGGTAGAAAGTCGACGAAAAAAGCCGCGCAAAGGTAAATTTTTCAGAAGTTAGCAATATCTATTCATGTGGAATTGAATTCTTATTTAGTAAACAGTCTAAGCTTGGCAGGAATAAGACTGAGGTGAAAGGTGAAGTGGCTGGCGACAAGAGGAACAATGTCTTTAACAAGTCGATCGAGTACGCCATGAACGTCTTGCTGGATGCCTACTTCGTTAGACGGGCTGAGCTTCGTGAAAGGAAATTCACCAAGTATGGACACGGTAAGGACATATACGTTCAGAAACTTGAGAACAGTCAACATTTTGCAGAATCCAACTGTATTGCTTTTGAAAACCGACTACTGAGCAATGCCGTTGAACACTCTGGCAAACTGGGCGCGGACGATTTGAAAACAAAAAATGACTATCTCGATGAAGTCATTGCTCTTTACCCACAGAGAGAACAGCCTGTCGAGAGGTCGGAGGAACGCCGCGACATGCTCATAAGATTCCTCAAGCTTCTTCGAAGCCGCGACGATGAAATCCTCCTCATGGACATGGCAGTCATCAAGTCGGCCAAGCTGCCTCTGTTGGGCTACTACTACAGCTGTAACGTTCGAAATCTCGAGACTGTGGATACCAGTGACATCATCGAATCATCCGACAAGAGTGGAGACACCACTAAAAAAATTGCACAATCTGCGAGTTCCAGCTCAAAGCCAAAAGAAAAGAAGACGCGAGGAAAGAAAGAAGACGATGAGTTTGAGGATGTTTCCAAGTTTAACATGATCCGCAGAGTCGAGCTCTACTGTGAACGACGCCTCAAGTTGCGCCAGTCTCTCCTCTCCGATCCCTATCCACAAAGCGGTGAGATCACCTCGCTATTGAATCTTCATTTTTTTGTTTTCAGACGCAGTCGAAGACCAGTTGGAGTGTGCTCTCCAGATTAATGCCAACAGACACTCTGGGGTTTTCACGTCAACCGACGTTGACCTCTTCCAACTGATCTGTGGCATGGTGATCAAAAAGCTGCCAACCTGGGATATCACGGAGGATGAGCGTGCCAAAGTCGAGGAGTTCTACACCATGATCTCTGGCCGTCAAGACGACGTCTTGTTGATGGAAGCCCACTTCCTCAACATTTTCATAAGTGCCGACAAAAGTCTAGCGTCGTCCACCTGCTGCGGCTACGTCAACCTTTTTGCCAATGACAGACTTCAGCTCCCAACTAAAAACCTTGCGAAGAAAAAATAAGTTCTTTATTTACCCGCCTCCTTGTATTACCTCTATTATCTTGTCACAATTTTCCGGACACCTCTTGATTTAATAAAATTTGATCCGTGAACGTGTTGCTTTGTTTTCAAAACAAATATAAAAATGTTTGCTTTTAATTCAGCTTGATTCAGATTGAGGTCAGTGCCATAATTTGATCACGGGTCGGTAAAGTCGACTGCGTTTGAAATGTGTTCTGTCATTGTCTTCACAACTCCCATGTTGGTTTCTTCTCTTAAAGTAGATCAATGATGATAGTCTTGAGTTGATTTTCTGAAACATCCTCAGAACTATCTAGTAATCCTACTAAACGGTTGATCGCTGTCGCGGTTTCCACGGCTAAGGTTTTATATAATAAGAAAAACCCTCTTTTTTTTTTACTTTTTCTGATATTGTTATTCGTATTCTAATCCCCTTGAGGGGAACATTTGTAGTATGAATCTGAAGTGAGAAGATCTATAAATAGAAGTTAGCGTCACGCAGAGATACAATTTTTCGGTTTTATTTGGTAGCTTCAAAGAAACAGCAGACGAGCAGTAATCTTTATTGAATATAATAATCATATTAGTTGAAGTTAATACGCTTTCAGGTAACACTACAGACTAACAGGAGAAACAAATAAATTAGAGGATTTTCACTGGTTATAAAAACAAATATCACATAGATAGAGGATCACATGAGATTGAAATCAATTTTTGAAATGATCGTAGACGGATTCCTGAAGGATGTCATAGGGCTCGGGGTTCTCGTCGATGTCCATTGTTCCGTCACTTTTCAGAGTCAACAGAACGCTTTTTCCTTCCTCGTCGAGAAGTTTTTTGATGGTATCGAGCATGGTGAACATATAACCCATCACTTTCTCTTCGTCCCACTCTTCCGAAAAATGTCTTCCGCTGTACTTCTCCGGCATTTCAGCGGTCATGATTTTTGTGTACTGCAAAAGAAGCTTTAGAATAAAGAAAAGGTTTTCTTTATTTCGTACTGTTTGCATATGCCAATCCCTTTCAGTCTTCGTTCTAGAAAGAAAACGACGGACCCAGTTGCCGGTCAAAGTGTAGTGGATGTTGCTGAGGCGGGCGACGATGAAGTTGCCCAGGTATTTGATCTTCATAGGTTTTGTTCTTCTGGATCTGGGTTGCACTCGGATTTTCACAAAGTTATCGTCTGAAATGAAGAAAGAAATAATGGACTTCAATTTGGTGGTGTCACCTTTGTCCAGTGCGTCAATGAGGGCCTGATATCCAACGGTGATCTTCTGATCTTCTGAAGTCAGCGTGGCCTTTAGCACGGCAAAAGCGCGAATCTCGTCGTTGTTATGATTGAACTGGGCTCGCTGCTGTCCGTTATCCTCCAGAGTAAGGAGGTATTTGAGATTTTTTGCCATGTCATTTACGAATTCGTCGAGTCTGGAATTAAATTCATAGACTACAAATACTACCACTCGAGCTTCAAAGTCACCTTCTCTTCCCCGGCTGCACTACTTTGTTCACAAAGATAGTTCCAAACTTGCGAACCGCGTAGTACTCGCCAACACCTTCGATCTTATAGAACTTCCACTTGGTCAACAAGTCCAACGTCATCACATTGGAGACGATGTCAACGTCTAGACGCTATAAGAATAACTTTTCAATTATATATATACGAAAAAATAAAATTTGACCTGACGAAACGGCGATTCTTTCTCTGTAACCGCACAGAGGTACTCGATGAGTTGATCGAAGGTGGAAAAGCAGTTCTCCCAGGCGCCAAAATCAGGGTTTCCCATGGAGACGTCAAGGGTTTCACTCAGACTACCCTTTTCTAGCAGCTTCTTTTCGTCGAGGTATTGTGGCTTTTTAGTGTCCATGACACGACTGAAGTTTTTTTTAGATTTTGAGAGTGTGCTAAGCTAAATTTAAGAACGTACTCTTTCCTGTGGCGGTAGGTGTCGAGCACTTTGATATCGAGAGTTGTTTTCATCATTTTGTGAACAGTGAGCCAAGTTTGACACTGAAACAAGTAAGGTGGGAAAAGAAAAAAGGCGATTTCATAATTAAAGGAGCGTGTGAAAGGAGGCGGCCATAACCACGCGGTCATGTGAGAAGAAAAGAGTGAGGATAGAAATAGAGTGCTGGGAGTGGATATGGGGGAGGAGCGAATATGGAGAGCTATCAAGAACCTGAAATGAGGAGAGTGATAATTGAAGAAAGTTGTACTTTTCAGAGAGAATTACATGTACTTCTAACAGGGAAAGTATAGGAATTCAATGAAACTTGATCCAAAGATAGAATCGACCATGCTGATTCGAAATCTGCATTCAAAATCTGCAAATTTTACCTCTCTGCCGAGATATGATGGCTCAAAGTTGAAAAATATCAATTTCAGTGCTTTTGGAGCAATTTTTTGAAATTTTGAAGGTTTCAAATTGTTGAGTTGCGTAACATAACCGTAGAGCTAACTGCAGCTCTTTAAATAACCGAAAAACCGCGATTTTGAAAGCAATTTTAAGGTTATTTAAAGAGCTTCAGATAGCTTTAAAGTTATGTTACGCAACTCAACAATTTGAAACCTTTAAAATGTCTGACAAGTAATGTGTTTTTGGTTAGGCTTTAAGAATTTTCTAAAAATTTGGTCACTGATAGTTTCGACACCGCTGATTCTGAATCTGAAGTCAGAATTTCTGTAATTGATCTCATTTTTGAGAAAAGATGTGTCAAAGCCATTTTCAGTGCTATTTTCTCCACTATTTCGTAACTATCGAAAATGTCGACACGTAAACACGTGACAATATGGAGGGAAATAGCACTGAAAATGTCTTTGACACATCTTTTCTCAAAAATGAGATCAATTACAGAAATTCTGACTTCAAATTCAGAATCAGCGGTGTCGAAACTATCAGTGACCAAATTTTTAGAAAATTCTTAAAGCCTAACCAAAAACACATTACTTGTCAGAAATCTGAAACCTTTAAAATTTCCGAAAAATTACTCCAAAAGCAATAAAATCGAGATTTCGTCTACTTTTAATTCTCATAACTTGGCTCAGAGGTAAAAGTTGTAGTTTTTGACTTCAGATTTGGTTTTGACACCTAAAATTCTTCGAAAATCCAAAAAAAAAGATAGATAAAACGTGATATCTCAAAACCCTGCTTCCGATTTTAAACCACAAAACTACAAATCTCCAAAAGATTGAAAAATCATGACGTGCCAAATTTACACCTATTTCTCTTAAGCAGAGACCAATCTAACAATTTGAAATTGAATTGAATTCTCTTTACCCGGATATGTTGATATTATCATCAACCTAAATGGCTCAATGAGCATTTGAGATTCGAGTGAGAGAAGGAAAAAAAATTTTCTCCGTCTCCTCATATTTCATAATATCCAATTTTGTTGTCGAGGTGAGCAGGAAATTCGCCACCTAGGCATCTCATTAGTGGGGAGAAATGTTGTTAGTTGAGCCAAACCTACTGTTCAATCATGCGAGTTTTTTCGAGGTGTAGGCATCGAAGAAAAGTTTCAGGCTGTGACTCACTAAATCTGAAGTTCAATGACGGAGAAAAATAAAAAATTCGATAGAAGAATGAACTGAAAACATACTGAAATATGAATCAGCATGTGATGAAGGGGAGAGCAGCGAAAAGGAAAATGAAAATAAAACTCCACCATCTCTAATTACCCTTTCGATCCTATTCAAGTTTTTAATTGAGCATCGCACACTTTAAAACCAAAGGACAAGAAAAATAATGAACCAGAAAGATCCTGCTCATTTCTATTTTCAGCGTTTCTTCTAGACTAATGAGCATGTGAGAAAAATAAACCAGGTTTGGTTTCAGTGGGAAAATACACTTGCTATCAAATCAGTCTTTTGTCTAGCTCTGAAACGTGACGTTCCCAGGCGTATGCATACGTATTCACTTAAAAATAGTGAAAAAAAAAAGATATCGCGAGCCAATTTGTCGCACCAAAACAATACGTAGGCTCAATTACCCGATTGAAAGTTCAGTATCTCTTTGTACCGTACTAATATGGGTAAGGAAAATGGAAAAATAAGAAGATAGTTGCCGTTGAAAATTGAAATCACAGGTATCAATAATAGTTATCAATACTTATTTGTAGTTTATTACATCAGAATAATGTCTTTTCGTATAAATCACTACCAGCCGTTCGAGTTACTGTCGCAGCTCTTTAGCTGGCTTCTTATGGGACAGGGAATTCGCCTAAATATCCCAGTATACTTTTCCAAAGCAAGCAAAAAAGTTTTTCACTGGGAAAGAATTGAACCACTGACCCGCTGCACACCGTCCGCCAGCGTAACCGCCAAGACCACCCGACACACTTGGAAAGGGCAGCGCAGGTGCGTACATGTGCGCGCGAGACCCCGCGTTGGGTCATTTCCAGAAATTTTTTGGTAAAGTACCTTTCAAATTGAAGCTTTCAAGTTCTCGTTTGGACGGGCATCATCGCGGCACCAAATAAGGGCCGTAACCAAAACTTGGGCTCATTCCTATGGATGTGGACTTTTCCAGGAGCGCATGCGCACAGAACTTTCTTAACATCTTGTATAAGTGCAAACAAATCATGTTTCACTTCTAAAAAAGTGCAAGTAATCTTTAACTTTTTCACATACTCATACATAGCTTTCCACTACTGACATTGAAAAATAAGCATTTATTTCAAATTACTTGAAAAAACATGAAAAATAAAATTCACTTTTTGCCATTTGAATTAAAACATATGATGTTTCCTTTCATTCAATTATTCACTCATTTTCCAATTCCTTTCTCCAACGTCTTCGTGATTTCCTCCAACATTCTATTTGGTGGGCACATTGTTGACAAATCAGGAAGTCCGCTTCTCACCGGCACCTCATCCGGAATCCGGATCCCTCTTGGAACCATCGAGTGCTCGTACTTTGCCACGTGCTCAAAGAATTCTCGTCGATCGGAGAATTTCCGAAGACACAATGTGCATTGCCACGTGGAGGCTGGATTGCCGTCATGCATGGAGATGTGGATGCGGTAGAGAATTGGGTCCGAGAAGATGATGAGACATTTTGGGCAGTCCTGAAAGTTAGAAGTTCATTGTTAAAATGAGCATGTAAAAATGAAAAAGAAGGTTTGAACTTAACATAACCAGTTGACCATTTGCCCTCAGCTCTCCAACTTTCTTGTGAAAAGAAATAATATTGGTTTTTTCTTTCGAAGACATTGGAATACTACTCTGAAATCTTGTTTTTCTCGTATTTTGTTTCTCGAACCTTCATAATTACATACTACGTGGTCAGTGGTCACTCAAGATAGCGTAAATGACAAATTCTTTAGTAAAGTTTGAATGAAGTATGAAAATGATACGAAAAAAGAGAATTCGTAGTAAAAAACCTTGCAAAGCCTCCCTATTAGTCAGCCTGAAATCAGTAGACCGGTAATAATGGATAACTAGTAGACTGGATAGAATTCAGGTACGAATTTTTGACTAATGAGGTGGGTTTTGTGTTTTCTAGTAGAGGTTCAAAAGAACTTTGAACCCTGGGATAAAGTTAAAAATTTAGCAACTTTGGAAAACATGGTTTGAAGACTAAAAAGCTTTCAGAATATGCAGATCCTTTTGATCAATAGGAAACTGAATAGGAAATATCATTTTCAGTACAAAGTGTTATATAAAATGTTGAGTTTTATGAATGAACTTCAAATTGTTGAACTAATTTTTGCTTTTTCTGTTTCAAAACTTATTTATTGCAAGTTTTTTGAGACTCAAATGGAAATACGAGCAAACTTAATCAAAAACGAGAGAAAAACTATTTGAAAACTGTTTTTTTTTCACTTTTTTTTCTAGAATTTTCTTGAATTTATATGAAGAACAATCAGAAGATGAAATTTTGCTTTGCGACATTGACCATTTGCACTTTTCATTGCAATCCAACGTTGTTTGAATTCAAATTTCAAACATTTTTTTGCTCAACAAAAATAAACTGTTCACAAATATCAACATTTTATTAAACTTTTAAATGATTCTCAAAAAACATTTCCATTAATGAAAGCTGGTTCATCCTTACCGGATTGAGAGGGCCGTTTGTGTCGTCTGCAAAATCGGAGTTTTTATATTTTTTCGCACTTGAAAACTCACTCCAAACAGAAAAAAATCTATCCAAATCCATACGTTCACTGACGACTGGCATCTTGTTAACTTTTCTCTGAAAAACACAAATTTTCATTCAGTTTTTGAAAACGAATTTTCCTTACACTTACTTTGAAAATCCTCATTATCTTCAAACGTAGATCGTAATTTGTGAGAACGTCTGAAATATTTTGAAACGTTAAAAGTTAATGTTGGAATTATCTTACTGAATCATTCATCAGGATTTCATTTTGAAAGAAATTTTTAAATTTCTCATTTTCAATTTCAAATTCAAATTTAGTTTCAGAATAATAGAGACATATCCAGTTAGGATAAATCAAAAAGAGTCAGAATAATACGAAAAGGAAGATGGGCATAGCGACCGCGGCCCTGAAGAAGAAATGAAGGGAGAAATGCGAGGCGCCACTTCCCACAATTTTTTCCGTCGCTCTCTCAATGACACGCTATCTTTTGGCCCCTCGGGCGCCTCAGTGCGCCCTGCAAGTTTAACGATGCAAGAGAGTGAAGGGTGAGATGAGAGAAGAATGGGTACGGAGAGGGCGCCGGAAGGGAGCGATGGCTTTGCAAAACAAAGATAGAATAGGGGGATGGGGAGAGAAAATGAAAAGGGGAAGAGACCAGGGGGTGTCAAATAGAGGAGATGAAGGCAATGAGTCTTTGAAACAACCTGATATTTTGAAAATTTGAATAGATTTCACTGTTTAAATGAAACTTTTTAGTTCGTTTTTGGTAGATCAATAGTATATGAAGAAATTTGGGTTATGACTTTAATAGTCTCATCAATGGTTTTGTATCTGTAGAAGAATATTTTTGGACCCGAATTCCATTCTTTACCTGAAATTTCATGATTTTTGTTACTAACTAACCTAGTTTATATGAAAATTTCATACAAGTACTGCCAAATTTCAAAATTATCAAGCTCACTCTCTTCCAAATCAAATATCAATCTCTGATCCCGTTATCGATACAGATCCAATATTCCCAATTTGTAAAAACTTTCCACTTTTTCCATACTGTCCATTTCGAGCCTTCTCACTTTGCAACCCTTAGTCAGTAACCCAATGCAAAAGCGCTCCGTTGCGAACGATTTGTCATCAAAATCAATACCAAACTTTTCTCATTCATTTTCTTTGGACCGTACGTTATGGTCGTCTCCCCTTTATTATTCTGAAGTTTATTTTTATATTTTTGATTGTTTGAAGGAATCAGGTTGGTGTTTTATTCACAGTTTTTGTATCAGGATCATTAAATTGCAGATTGTCGCCGTCAAGATCTCATGAGATGTAAGAGAAGAAAAAAACACAGGAGCTACCTTATGCGAGAAGAGATGGAAAGGATGAGCAAAAAAAGAGCTCAAAAAATTCGTGACTTTTTTATTAATTATTTGTTCAATCAATAAAGTTATATTTCTCATAAAAAATGTGTTTGAATCAGCTTAAAAGTGAAAAAAAAAATAAAAGAGTGGAATTTAATGTCAGATATCAAGTTCGCCTCCAGAAAACACAATTCCTTTCCGTCAGCCGTTGTTCGTTTGTCTGCTTATCTTTTTCTTATAAATTAGGCAACGTCGACTTGGAAAAAGAAGAAAAAACATAAAAAAAAATTCAAAAAAACTTAAGTAGTTCATCATAAATGGAACTGAATTGTTTAGAAGTTTCATTTCTCTCTGCACTTTTATCTTCAAAACCCACTGATTTTTCTACAAATCCTCCTTTACCTTCACAATTCTCCATAGAATCTCCCCATACTTGTTTCATTTTCTTGTACTCCTCTCTCCTTCTGATAGACAACTGACGCTCCTATCCGTTACACTTTCCCTCCACCCTGCTCCCTCTTTTCTCATTAATTCTGCAGGGCACCCAAATGCCTCCGAGTGTAACTCAGAGATAGCGTGCCATCCGGAGAGACAGAAAAAGTGATGGGCCGGCAGAAACTCCTCGCATTGCTTCCTTCATTTGTTCTTCAGGGCCGCTGTCGCTATGCCCATCTTCCTATTCGTATTATTCTGAAATTTTTCGACTTATTCTCAATGGATATGTCTTTATTATTCTGAAACTGAAACTGTAAATGAATCTGAATTCAAGTTTGTAATCAAATGTGAGAAACAACTTTGAACTAAAATTGAATTACTTTAAATGCTTTCAGGTCTGGCCGTTTGGGACTACTTTACATGTTCACAAACGCACACCGCCAATAAATGTTTTCAAGATTTGGTATATTTGAAACTTGAAATGTAAGTGGGAATTCAAGTGTAACAATAAGTAGAATTAATTGTTTTCCAGATCCTGCTGCAAATACTGGAAAATTTTGATTCAAATTTTTAATTTTTATGCTCCTTTTTTCACCTGATAACCGCTATAATAAAAAGTAAAATTAATAGAATTGAAAAATGTATTTTTTTCATACCAGGTCCCCAGGAGTCAAAGACACCTGACAAATGGTATACGTCAATGCTGTGTTTCAATAAACCCAATCTGAATAGTTGTTCCAGATGCAATTGCAATATTGCAATTAAGGTCACATGTGACTTATAATCATACAGTTGTGTGTATCGCGTGTCAATAACGCTCTGAAGTGTATAATTTAGCTAGATTGTGCAAGGCTAGATTTTATTTGAATAGTTGGGAAATACGGAAGAAAATGAGAGCTGGAAAGTATAATGGTAGTAATTTAGAACTCATTTCCTTGTATTTTATCACAGTAGAACACAAAATGGAACCAAACCATTAACAAAAGGTTCATTTTCATTGGAAAATTACATTTTTCCAATACTATTAGCACACTGTTCTAACTTTCCTAACCAGAATAAAAAGTTTTACTCATTTCATACTCTTTCTCTCTTTTTCATCATCACGTTCATATCCACAATTCTCTCGGGCATGCAATTAAGAACACATGTAACACATAAAGTTTCGCATGTCGCGTGTCAAATCTCACACACTTCCTAGTTGTTCTCATTACTTTTTATGAGCAACATACTCCTTGATTAAACTTTTCCAGCTAGAAGTCACATTCTCCATTCCACAAGACCTCTGGAATGGAGGATTCAGGAAATGATGAAGTCTATCGAGACTTTCTATCTATTTTCTATCCCCTGTTCTTTATCTTTGCGCTAGTGGCTCAAATCCTAATGCTCTTCATGATTGTGAGATTCACCCCGAAGTCGATGGCTATCCTACGTGCGATTCTCGCGAATACCAGTACCTGCCAACTGAGCCTGTTGTTCGTCTGTGTTGCCTGTCAGTTCCGCATGATATCAAATGAGATTCCGGTGGAACTGGTGAGCTATGGACCTGCTCGATATCTCCGTCCTTGGATTGGGTATGCGCTGCACAACTTGTTCCAGTTCTTTTTGTTCATGAGTGGGATGTCGATTATGGTGACTTTCTATTTCAAGTACGCGCAAGTGTTTGATAAGAGATTGACTACGCCACAGATGTTCGGGACTTTTGCACTTTTCCATATACCTGTGCTGATTTCCGCGGTAAGATTAGAGGGGGTTTGACGTAGTTTGTTGTGTAAAGGTCTAGACATTGCAATTGTTCTATAATACCAGTTTATCATGCTCTGTGACTATTGAGATTAAGATAGAAATAGAAAAGTTGATCTTTTAAATCAAAGTTTGGTTCAACCAACTTCCAGATGATGGAAATAACCACCGTAATCACCCAAGCCCTTCCCCAACACGTCCAAGATAAATACGACCTTATCAACCAAAACCTCACCGAGTACTCTATCATTGGAGCTCTCAGCTTGCAAACTATCCCGAGTCAAGTAAACTTTTTACTCATGGTCGGATCGGTTTTCTGCTATCCTTTCATTGGGTTTTTCTTTAGATCGTAAGTTTCTTGAATGAGTTTCAAATCTAGGGTGGGTTAAGGAAAATTCTCAACTTGATCAACAATGTCACCCAGCAGACCTCCAAATCTCGCAAAGTCCTCTACCAATCTTTCATCACAGTAGGTCAAAAACAAAGCATAAATCAAAAGTTCCGTTGCCAGGGTCTCACCATCCAAGCGATTCTCCCAATGATCTGCTACACCCCGGTATTTGCTCTCTATGTGTGGTGCGTTGTCACAAGTGAGTGAAAGTTTTAGCTTATTGAAATGGGATTAATAAATTATAGAGACCGAGGTCCTCTTCCAACAGTACTTCATGTACATTTGCCCCGTTTTTTCTGCATTGTTGGATCCAGTTGTCTCGCTGTACTTTGTCACGCCCTACCGTAACCAGATCATGAAGTGGATTGGAATCAAGCGACCGTTTCAAGGCGGACCGACAACTGTGTCTGTGATGATGGCGTGAAGAATGATTGGAAAACATTTGTCTCTGAAAGTGATCCATTAATGACGAAATAATAAATGTGAATGAAATTCTTTCTGATACCAGTTTTTATGTGGAAAGATGAATTATATTATTGCTTACTAAATAAAAAATGCCCAAAAAAAGATATCTGACAAGGAAAGTCTTTTTGCCCACCAAATGAACTTTTTACGAGACTTGGTACCCTGATAGATTCGACCACGCTGATTCCAAATCTGCATTCAAAAACTGCGGGTTTTGCCTCTGAGCCGAGTTATGAAGGCTCAAAGTTGGCAAAAATCACCATTTTTGCACCTTTGGAGCGATTTTTCGGGCATTTAAAAAGCTTCAGGTAGCTCCAAAGTTATGTTCCTCTACTCAAAAAAACTTGCTCTATACATTCCAATCCTTTTTTGCACAAAAACGGATTTTTTTGGTTTTCAGAAAAATCGGCTCAAAAAATGGCTCAAAAAATATACTGAATTTTTTTTTTTGCAATAACTTTGAAAAAACTGTTGGAATGTATAGATTGAGTTCTTATAAGGTGCGCAACATAATTATAGAGCATTCCGAGTCGTTCAAAATTTTCAAAAAATTGCTCTAAAAGTGCAAAAAATGGCTTTTTCCCAACTTTGAGCCCTCATATCTTGGCTCAGAGCCAAAACCCGCAGTTTTTTAAGACAGATTTGAAATCAGCGTGGTCGATTCTATCAAGGTGCCAAGTTTGGTGAGAAGTTCATTCGGGAGGCAAAAATACTTCCCTTGTGAATACTTTTTTTCCACATCTCCTTCACTTTCAGTGGCCCTACTATGTTAGGAACTGAAAATCGCTGCATTGTATGCCATCCATCCGTCTCGCCTCTATGTATTGAAACGGGGCAGGTGTGTCCCCTCCGAACGACCCCGAGAGGCGACGAGAGAGTGTGGGAAAAGGAGAGGGGGAGAGAAATTTGCAAGAAACGCGTCAGTGACAGTTGCCTGTGCGCATTGGTCATTCGGACGGCAGAACGTACGCACATCACTCTTCTACGGAGCGCCACACGCACTTGCATCATCTACTGCCACCCTATTCAAGCGTGTTTTTTCGTCTACGCCCATCCTTCAACAGCTCAAAAGATGTCAAACGCAAAGCAACAAACAATCTCTGGATCTGACTGTTTCCAACATTTGATTCCGGCCGCCGACGTGAGTGAAATTCCCAAGACAATTTTGAAACGCCCGTCTGAATATATCCTTTATCTTGATCATCTTTATTCAAACATTAGTATCAAAAGAATCTATAGTAAATTGCTACATGAAACTTTGCCATTGTCATTTAGCGAGCCCCTAGAAAAAATGTATCACAATTTTTATTACAGACTTCTACCGGGCTCGCAAAGTACGGCATTCCGTTGGCCATCGCATTCCCTCTCCACACGGATGCCACTTCAAAGAAGGTTAGTTGCTCATGATTTTTCATGACAATGACTTTCTGATGCGGAAAAATACGATAAGAGGACTGTAATTTGAAGCAATAGTAAACTAGGAGCTTCACTTCCTCATTGTAGTTGGTTTCTTTTGAACGTTTGGAGAAAATTTGAAGAAAGTTGAAAAGGGAACTCGAAGAAAGTTGAAATAGTACATCCGAAAGCAGGGATTTCTTCTGTGCATGAAAATAAGGGTCCCAATACAGTGAAAAGCCTTACACCCCATACCTCGGAGTAGAGAAGCAAAGAAATTCCGCAGAATTTTAATTCAGATTCTTGCTCTGCGAGTTAAATTCTACCTGAGATAGTCTAAAAATGCTAACCCTCTTCATTTCCAGCACGTCGACATCATCGAACTTGGTGCCCGTGAAGCAGCGTCCGGAGCGTCGCCCAAGTTGATGGATTTTGGCCACGAAGGCCATGGCCTGAAGCACAAGAGCGATGCCAAGATTAACTGGTCGATCAAAGAGAAGGTGAGTACTAGAACCATTCTCATTTGCTCATGTTTTGTTTTCTGGGTTTTGTTTTCTGTCCATGTTAGTAGCTTTTGCCTAAAGTTCAAATGATCAGAAGAGAAAATGATTGACTAAATGTTAAGGTGAAATGCTAGTAGTTCACATGAATTGTATACCAGAGCAAAGCGGTTTGCAAAACAATTTGACTGAATTTGTTTAAAAAAACACTTTTTTGGAGTAGTAGGTAATCGTAGTTCAAAAAATCAACAGTGATCAATCATTTAGCAAAATATGCAATATCTCCAAAATTCAGAGTTCTGTCAGGATTTAAAACTTCATTCACAAGAACTATCAAATGTTTTCAGACGCTCTCGCTGTGTGAGAATGACAATAAGCCGTACGAAGTGTTTGAGAAGCCGCCGAAACCGGTCAGTTTGTTATGATTTTGCACGGAGACAATGTTTATTCTTGATGCACATAAACAGAAAATTGATAGGAAATGATTTCAGACACAATTTTTTCATTTTAAAGCCAACAGTCCAATTTTGAACTGTACTTGTCAAGTTTTTTACTAGTATATGAAGTATGTTTTAGAAACATTTTTTTCAAAAATATATAAACAATTTCAAAGTGGAGAAATGACTTGTTAGACCGTTGTATTTTTCAGAACGGAAGCAATAAATGCTCGATTTCGCTCCCGCCGCAAGTCTTTCGCGGCGGCAACGCGGCGGCTCAGGAGGTCAAGGATGAATTCGAAGACTCGTATGAAGTCATACTGGATTACAGCGAGTGAGTTACCCTATTTGTAATGTGTTGATGGACTAGTTATGTTTTCAGAATTATCGAGTTGGACTTCTAATTCCATTCATCAACAACTTGCTGCTCCACTCCCCCTTCTGTTGAATAACCTCCCCCTCCTCGTCTCCTTTAAAAACATGTGAATATTTGAATAATTGAATATATTTGAATACGTGTCTCTTTGTTTTTTCTCCTCTCCCCTCTTCTTCTACTTATTCAAAGATCTACGGTTAATTGTTATATATGTATTTAATATTTTATTAGAACCTTCTTGGGGGAGAAGTGCCCCCAGATATTTTATTATTATAATTTTTCATTTAATTATGACATGAAACCGGAGCCTGCATAAGTAAAATTTGTAAGATGAATGTGATTTCAATACAAAATAAGTCAAGTGACTCAAGAAAAATTAATGCCACTAAAGATTTGAATCTTGTGGGGAATAGCAGTTTACGTTTCCAAACTTAAATTGACTCTCTCGTTGAAAAAACCTACGAAAACTTTATTGTGATATGAGTATCCAGAAGACGTGGGTGGACAGAAGAGATGGATACTCGGATGATATGAGTATCCAGAAGACGTCGGTGGACAGAAGAGATGGATACTCGGATGATATGAGTATCCAGAAGACGTGGGTGGACAGAAGAGATGGATACTCGGATGATATGAGTATCCAGAAGACGTCGGTGGACAGAAGAGATGGATACTCGGATGATATGAGTATCCAGAAGACGTGGGTGGACAGAAGAGATGGATACTCGGATGATATGAGTATCCAGAAGACGTCGGTGGACAGAAGAGATGGATACTCGGATGATATGAGTATCCAGAAGACGTGGGTGGACAGAAGAGATGGATACTCGGATGATATGAGTATCCAGAAGACGTCGGTGGACAGAAGAGATGGATACTCGGATGATATGAGTATCCAGAAGACGTGGGTGGACAGAAGAGATGGATACTCGGATGATATGAGTATCCAGAAGACGTCGGTGGACAGAAGAGATGGATACTCGGATGATATGAGTATCCAGAAGACGTCGGTGGACAGAAGAGATGGATACTCGGATGATATGAGTATCCAGAAGACGTGGGTGGACAGAAGAGATGGATACTCGGATGATATGAGTATCCAGAAGACGTGGGTGGACAGAAGAGATGGATACTCGGATGATATGAGTATCCAGAAGACGTGGGTGGACAGAAGAGATGGATACTCGGATGATATGAGTATCCAGAAGACGTGGGTGGACAGAAGAGATGGATACTCGGATGATATGAGTATCCAGAAGACGTGGGTGGACAGAAGAGATGGATACTCGGATGATATGAGTATCCAGAAGACGTCGGTGGACAGAAGAGATGGATACTCGGATGATATGAGTATCCAGAAGACGTGGGTGGACAGAAGAGATGGATACTCGGATGATATGAGTATCCAGAAGACGTGGGTGGACAGAAGAGATGGATACTCGGATGATATGAGTATCCAGAAGACGTCGGTGGACAGAAGAGATGGATACTCGGATGATATGAGTATCCAGAAGACGTGGGTGGACAGAAGAGATGGATACTCGGATGATATGAGTATCCAGAAGACGTGGGTGGACAGAAGAGATGGATACTCGGATGATATGAGTATCCAGAAGACGTCGGTGGACAGAAGAGATGGATACTCGGATGATATGAGTATCCAGAAGACGTCGGTGGACAGAAGAGATGGATACTCGGATGATATGAGTATCCAGAAGACGTCGGTGGACAGAAGAGATGGATACTCGGATGATATGAGTATCCAGAAGACGTGGGTGGACAGAAGAGATGGATACTCGGATGATATGAGTATCCAGAAGACGTGGGTGGACAGAAGAGATGGATACTCGGATGATATGAGTATCCAGAAGACGTGGGTGGACAGAAGAGATGGATACTCGGATGATATGAGTATCCAGAAGACGTGGGTGGACAGAAGAGATGGATACTCGGATGATATGAGTATCCAGAAGACGTCGGTGGACAGAAGAGATGGATACTCGGATGATATGAGTATCCAGAAGACGTCGGTGGACAGAAGAGATGGATACTCGGATGATATGAGTATCCAGAAGACGTGGGTGGACAGAAGAGATGGATACTCGGATGATATGAGTATCCAGAAGACGTCGGTGGACAGAAGAGATGGATACTCGGATGATATGAGTATCCAGAAGACGTCGGTGGACAGAAGAGATGGATACTCGGATGATATGAGTATCCAGAAGACGTGGGTGGACAGAAGAGATGGATACTCGGATGATATGAGTATCCAGAAGACGTGGGTGGACAGAAGAGATGGATACTCGGATGATATGAGTATCCAGAAGACGTGGGTGGACAGAAGAGATGGATACTCGGATGATATGAGTATCCAGAAGACGTGGGTGGACAGAAGAGATGGATACTCGGATGATATGAGTATCCAGAAGACGTGGGTGGACAGAAGAGATGGATACTCGGATGATATGAGTATCCAGAAGACGTCGGTGGACAGAAGAGATGGATACTCGGATGATATGAGTATCCAGAAGACGTGGGTGGACAGAAGAGATGGATACTCGGATGATATGAGTATCCAGAAGACGTGGGTGGACAGAAGAGATGGATACTCGGATGATATGAGTATCCAGAAGACGTCGGTGGACAGAAGAGATGGATACTCGGATGATATGAGTATCCAGAAGACGTGGGTGGACAGAAGAGATGGATACTCGGATGATATGAGTATCCAGAAGACGTGGGTGGACAGAAGAGATGGATACTCGGATGATATGAGTATCCAGAAGACGTCGGTGGACAGAAGAGATGGATACTCGGATGATATGAGTATCCAGAAGACGTCGGTGGACAGAAGAGATGGATACTCGGATGATATGAGTATCCAGAAGACGTCGGTGGACAGAAGAGATGGATACTCGGATGATATGAGTATCCAGAAGACGTGGGTGGACAGAAGAGATGGATACTCGGATGATATGAGTATCCAGAAGACGTGGGTGGACAGAAGAGATGGATACTCGGATGATATGAGTATCCAGAAGACGTGGGTGGACAGAAGAGATGGATACTCGGATGATATGAGTATCCAGAAGACGTGGGTGGACAGAAGAGATGGATACTCGGATGATATGAGTATCCAGAAGACGTCGGTGGACAGAAGAGATGGATACTCGGATGATATGAGTATCCAGAAGACGTCGGTGGACAGAAGAGATGGATACTCGGATGATATGAGTATCCAGAAGACGTGGGTGGACAGAAGAGATGGATACTCGGATGATATGAGTATCCAGAAGACGTCGGTAGACAGAAGAGATGGATACTCGGATGATATGAGTATCCAGAAGACGTCGGTGGACAGAAGAGATGGATACTCGGATGATATGAGTATCCAGAAGACGTCGGTGGACAGAAGAGATGGATACTCGGATGATATAAGTATCCAGAAGACGTCGGTGGACAGAAGAGATGGATACTAGGATGATATGAGTATCCAGAAGACGTGGGTGGACAGAAGAGATGGATACTCGGATGATATGAGTATCCAGAAGACGTGGGTGGACAAAAGACGTGACTTTGATTATTTTGCTTCTGCCTTTTCTTCCAATTTTCGACACTACTTTGGGCATGTTCCTATGGGTGTGTTTTGGTATCCCCATCCATCTCTTCTCACCTTTTCAGTAAGATCGGGGTTGGAACAGTGCCAAGAATCAGGCAGCTGTGTCGTCTACCTACCCTCGAGGCGACGAGAGAGTGTGAGAAATAGAGAGGGGAAAAGATATTGATGGATTCCTGCGCATCGGTCATTTGGGAGACGGTACGTACCTCACTCTTCCTTGGCATTCTTTGGTGTGTGTCTCATTCATTTTCCCTTCCTATTCCGGTTGCTGTAGTGTTCTGAAAGCCGTCAGAACTATCAACCATCAATTGCAGTTTTTCTACTTGAACGATTTTTCTGATATAAAAATGTCTGAGAATCAATCAAGCTCGGCCAAACTCACAGAGACCGCCGACGAACAACAGAACCAACCACTTGTGGTAAGCAAAAAATCAAAATGTATAGGGATTTCAACCAAGTAGCACATGTAGATACTTAATCCAGGCAAGCAACGTGAAATGTGAGTTTCGTTCTCATTAATCATGAAACATAAGAAGTCAAAACATGACAACTAGCCGTGAATGTACACGTAACTTTGACAACTTGAAATGAGTATTCCTTCTTCATTTTTTGAAAGACCTTATACTTTACAGCCATCCTCGAAGTCGAGTGCAACGCCAAGTCAGCAGGAGACGGCCAGTGTGCCTTCGGACGTGATGATCACTGCAAACAATGAGATTCAGCCCACTGCGAAAGAGACGACTGGTCGCCAGGAAACGGCGAGTGCGTCTAGTGTGACCGCTACGAGCGTTGAGAAGTCGCCAACCGTAAGTTCTGTTGCGATACAACATGGGAAACTAATATGAAACTAGAAAAGTGACTGAACAAGTTTTAATGTACACGTACTATTAGCTTTCTCGGACTAAGCGTGCATTAATTCTTCAATTTCTAAATGACATGATACCTTACAGTCATCCGCCAAGTCCGTCGACACGACAAGTCAGCAGCAGACGGTCAAAGTGGCTACAAACGTGGAGCACGCGGTGATGACTGAAAAACAGTCCACTCTGAAGGTGTCGACAACTTTTAGTCAAGAGACATCGAGAGCGGCTATGGAATCCACAAACATTGTTGAGAAGCCGCCGACCGTAAGTTATTTTACAGCACAACATGAATAAATAACATCAAACTAAAAAAATGACTGAACTAGTCACACATGTACACTTACTATCAGCTTTTTCGGACTGAGCGTGCATTAATTCTTCAATTTCTAAATGACATTATACCTTACAGTCATCCGCCAAGTCCGACGACACGACAAGTCCCCAGGAGACGGCCTGTATGGCTACGAGCGTGGAGCACGCGGTGATGATTGAAAATGAGGCCACTCTGAAGGAGTCGACGACTGGCCGCCAGGAGACATCAAGTGCGGCTATGGAATCCGCCACGATCGTTGAGAAGCCGCCGGCAGTGAGTTCTGTTTCGATACAACATGGGGAAATAGTATAAAACTAGCAAAATGATTGAACTAGTTATAAATATACAAGTACTATTAGCTTTTATGGACTAAACGTGAATTAATTCTTCAATTTCTGAATGACATGATACTATACAGCCATCCTCAAAGTCCGGCGACACGACAAGTCAGCAGCAGACGGCCAAAGTGGCTACAAATATGGAGCACGCGGCGATGACTGAAAAACAGTCCACTCTGAAGAAGTCGACGACTTTTAGTCAAGAGACATCGAGAGCGGCTATGGAATCCACAAACATTGTTGAGAAGCCGCCGACCGTAAGTTCTGTTGCAATACAGCATGGGAAATAATTTGAAACTAGCAAAATGACTGAACTAGTCATACATGTACATGTACTAGGATTAATTCTGCATTATTTAAATGGCATGATACTTTACAGTCATCCGCCAAGTCCGGCGACACGACAAGTGCTCAAGTGACGGTCAATGTGAATGTGGTGCCCGCGACGAAGAACGTGAAGCTGCCTACTGTAAGTTTTGTTGCAATGCAGTATGGGGAAAGGATGCCCAACCAGTTTTGAGCAAACTGCTTTTCAATTTCGAGTCCTTAAAGTTTTTACAAATTATATTTTAGCCAGAAATTGTTTGGACCTACTTATTTAAAAATTGTTTCAGCCACCCGCCCACGACGTCATCACACTCTCGTCCGATTCAGAAGACGAGGCACCAGACGCAGAACATGACTGCGTGAGCTTCTGTTTGCAAACGTGAAAAAAATACCAATTGTTGTTCAGGTGGTGCTTGGCAGCGACTCGTCCGATGATCAAGAAGGGCCATCAGAAAGTCGACCGAAGAAGCGTCGTCATTCGATGTCATCGGCTAGCGGCCTCCCTAAGAAAAGAAGAATTGACGATGGATCCAAGGTGAGTTTTTATATTGTTTGTGCATTAGTTTCATCAAAACAGGAAGAATATTGTTTCTTGAAAAAGAAAAGGTTTCTTATTTCAATTTTTCAGATGACGCCCGACACACGTGTTCTGTTCGAGCCTACTGAACTCACCGCATCACAACTGGCTCTGAATGGTGGGCAAATTGACGGATTCTACAACCATATCAACAACCCGTGGATAAGCCTCTACGCTCATCCACGCTTTTTGTGGAAGTATAACCCCAGGTTGATTGCCTACATGAGAGCAACTGACACGCAGGAAGTTCTGCTGCTCGACAAACAAATGAGAATCCAAAGAATCTCATCGGTTGACGCGATTGAGAAAATGGCAGATGAGCGTTCGAGAAATTGTTTTCGACAGGAGGTGCGTTTTTAGTCTTCCTACTTGAATAAAATTTTTAAAATTTTCAGGCCGCTTCAAGGTCAGATGTTCCAACAGGTGCTGCCGATCGAAATTCTTCGACGGTAGGTTTTTTTTTAATGAATTTTCAATCGATTCGAATACTGAATTTTTATTTTCAGAGTGCTCAAAATGACGCGGCGGCAAAAGTCCTCGCCAAGGCTCCTTCTTCACAATGATGGTCATTTACCGGTGTTCCACTGTATTTGAGTTTAAAATCCTGGGCGTGATTTCCCAGATAGCTCAATAATCCTCCCAGTGGTTTTATATTTTTTTATTTTGATTTTTTTCGTTTTCACTACTCTCATTTTTCAAACTGTCATATGATTGTCAATCCCGGGAGTGAAGCCCCCGGGATACTCACCCCCTATTCCTCACCCACAATTTGCCACTTTTTTGTATTTATCTCTCCAATTTTATATATAGTATATTTTAATGTCCTGGGAATTGATGTCCCCCAGGACACTTATTTTCTGTCAAACCTTATGAAATCCGAATAAACCCTGTCAAAATTATGTGATTCCAATACAAAATGAACTTATCGTTCTCTGTTGTCAGTTATATAATTGCAGTGAATATTCGAATCTTGAAACAGAATATGGTTAGCCGATCTTCAAGAACTTGACAAGATTATTTATTTTGAAGTGGACTTCAAAACTGACTAGAGCATCAAACCTTGATTAAAATGCACAAAGCATCAGATTATCCACGTCTTCTGACAACCCACATTGTCTGGATACTCATATCATCCGAGTATCCATCTCTTCTGTCTACCGACATCGTCTGGATACTCATATCATCAGAGTATAAATCTCTTCTGTCCACCCACGTTATCTGCATACTTATTTCGTCTGAATGTTCACGTCTCTTTTGACAACTTCACTGTTAAGAAACACATGCGTTGAATTTTTGTTTATTTTATTTTGCAATTCAATATTTCTTGTTTAAGTATCAATATATAAAAAATGTAAATAATATTAACGCCAATTTTAAACTGAAAAAAACATTTCGAAATCATGAAAAATTATGAAAATCAAGTTCAATATTGTAAAAAGTCAGAATTTCAACGTTTAATAATAGAAAAAGGCTTATAGACTTTTACGACAACTAACGTTTGTACTGGAAGAGATGAGCTGAATCGACTGACAAAAGTAAGACAACGCGAGCATATAGGCATTGCTGAACAAAAAAAACCCCAGCATTAAGAAGATGATAACCTTCTGACGGCTTTGTTTATTTGAAGATTTGAAGGATTCTCTACGATGCTATTCAGAAGACGTTAATACGAGGATGTTTCAAAGTTATTGGTTATCAGAAAAAGTGTTTGAAACGCAGTGCTTTTTAGAATAGTGGATACTGCTTCTTGCTGAACTTTTTTCCAATTACTCGCATTTAAGAGAGCAACGTTAAATATCTTCATCACAATATGTTTTGAACTCTCTATTAATTCATTTTACGCCGTTTTTCTACGTATTACAGTATTCCAAATGCAGAAAAGATACCATACTACACTCTATTCGGACAATGTGTCTCGTTGTTTAGTGAGAGATAAGCGAGAATCGAGAGGAATTGAGAACACATACAGTGCGTTGGATCTCTTTTATCCTGCGTCTCTCCGTTTACCACACTTTTTCATACTGTGAAGGTGAGGGGGGAGGGGTCGACCATCAGGATATGTCATTTCGCCATTGCTGTGTGTCCATTCCGTTCTGTTGAGTCATCTTTTTTGTATGTATTCTTTGTTATATTAGGCTTTAAGAATCCCAACGGCTTTCAACACCAAGTACGTAGAAGACTCCCCACTCTATAGACGAGATGGCTCCCTGACTCTGTAAACAACTTCCCACTTGATAGATGGCTTCCCGATTCTGTAGAAGGCGTCCCAATTCTATAGAAGGCTCCCGACTCAGTAGACGATTTCCTCGTTCGATGGATGGCTCCCCAATTCTGTAGAAGGCGTCCCAATTCTATAGGAGGCTTCTGACTCGATAGACGGCTCCCCCTTCAAAAAACGGTCCCCCTCGATCCCCCATCTTCTTCTCATTCACAGTTTTTCTTTTCACACTTTTTCTTTTGTCCATGCGTACTTGCTCTTTCACTTCTCTTTTTCTTGTGATCCCGTCTTCACTAACTTTGTACTAATTTTGCAAATTTTCAGAGGGTGTGAGCTATTCCTTCGGGATTTCCCTCTTCAGCTTGGGTAGTTCCCCCCGCCTCTCACTTACAGCCTTCTCACTTATCGTTGATCGTTGTCGGTTTCTCGAACCCACGTTGATTTTGCATCCACCTCTACCATGTCACAAAGGGGATCAAGCCGGCCACCGTTGCGTGGCTGTGGCCATACAAAGAGGGGCCAAAGAAGAGTCCAGCCGTCGACTTGGGAAACGGGACACCACGCGGTGAGTTTTAAAATTTTGAATCACAGTCATGAGAGTCAATTTCAGTTTTCGGTGAGCCATGGACAGAACCAAACTTTTGGTGGTTTCGAACACAACAATGACTCTTGGAGAGATGAGAACGATACTGGAAATGTGGTCTATGACCCGGAAGTTCATCGCCCGGTCCATCAGGCTGTGAGTGAAAAATTAAAATTGAACGAGATCGAAATTTTTCTGCGCTTCTCACTGCGAGCAAATCAGACAATTTCGAAAATATAACGTATACCTAACTTTTTTCAATGATTAAAATAGAGTAGTGAACTACAATTTACTTCACAGCTTTTGCTCATAATAATATATTTTCAGGCTACACACCACCACCACCCCTTACTCAACGAACGGGCTTTTGGTGCCCCTTCGGCCCCATACGGAAGCTCTCGCCCGCAAAGTCACATCCCGCAGGGCTTTGCCCATATGCGGCCTACCGTGGGCTACCCAACTCGTGCCACTGCTCCCTGGAATACAACACATGTGGTGCCATCATGGAACGCGCCTCCCTCAGTCCCACAGTGGAACGCGCCTCCATCATTCCCACAATGGAACGCGCCACAGGTGCCATCATACCGTCCAGTTGCTCCCGGCTGGATTCGTCCGCCGCAACATGCACCAGTGTCTGGACCACATGAGCCATGGGCTCGCGGATCTGCAACGTCGACACAGATTGTGCCACCACCACCATCACACTCGACGTCAGTTCCTCGTCCCATTGATGTGATGAGTGAAAATCCAGTTGAGTCGGCGGAGACCGCGAACAAAGCGACAGAATCAGATGGTGCAGGTGGAGCGCGCGCCAGAAGCACACAGGTTTGTTTTTTCTTTTTTTCCCCCCTAAAAATTCTGTATCCTCGAGAAACTTTCAAGATGTGTCAACTTAGTATCCACCTGATCCTTGTTCTTTGCAGGCTCCTCGTCCAGTCGTTCGAAGAGGTCGCGATGACCGAGAGTTGGACGAAGACTTACAACTGCTCGAGGACGAGCGGCGGGGGCGTGCTCACCAGAGCACCTCCTCTCGACCATCCCGCCACTTCCCCCGACCGGTAAGAATGAAAAACGAATAAATTGAAATGGTCGTTATTCAGACTGCAAAAATCGTTGTACCCACAATCGCGCAGCCTCCGCCAGTTCAAAAATCATTCCCGAAGTATGAAGGTCCAGTGCCCGAGCCGCGTTTTGTACCCACTCCAGAAGAACATCGACGCCATCGTACAGAGACCGTAAGTGGGTTTTCAATTGCAAAAGTATAATTTGAAATGAGAAATCCGAGAATACTTTCTCTAGAATTTCAGAATATGTAATCGCTCTTGAAACTGCCAAGTAGGCAATACTTAAATTCAAAATGAAATATTTTCAGAACGCATCGCCACCGCCCACTGTAAACTTTGACCACCGTCAGACGAAGGATCCGTCTTTTCGTTCAGGATATCTCCCGTGGATCAACAACGCGGATAATCTCTACTACTCGCCCGAAACTTACTGGTCTTACGTCCCAGAGGGAGCTATATACGTGCGAACGATGCAGGACAAGTCGATGGAGATGGTGGACGAAACCATGCAAGTCAAACATCTCCGCATTGATGAGTATAGAAAAATAAAAGATCGAATTACCGATCTGGCACCCCTAATAAAGGACACCAATGAAGTATTCTCAAAGGTGATGGAAGAAAAGAGCTGGAACAACACGACGCCCTACGCACCCTCCATTCTGGCTCATTTCGGTGGATACCACCGAACCAAGGTATATTTTGTCTTGAACTGCAACATGGTATCTAGATTAACAATTTTAGGACAACTCTCCGCCGCATGACAATTCGTCAATGTTCTCGCCACTCAAACGACCGAGAGTGGAGGTGAGTGGAAATTCAACGTGTTCACTGTTGCTGAACATGGCTTGACCGTATAAGTAGTTGTGAACTGATTTCTTTTCCAGGAGGCCGGAACGAGTACGGCAGCGCGACGGGACCTCAGAGAGGTCTCGCGGCCGCATGACGATATCGTCAACCAGACGATGTGAAGTGAGATCTGTCTGCGTGTCTACTCTTTTGGTATCGCTTGTCGTTGTGAATCTCCTGTATCTATTCCCCCCAAGGACAATTTGCAGCCTCTCGAGGACTTTGACCCCTCCCGCAGATAAGCCCCATCCACCTATTTTTTTCAAGTGAAGAAATGAGAACTAGAAGTAGACAGTTTTGAAATTTTTGAAGTTTGAGCTCATTGAGATTTTTCTTTTCCTTCAAAACCCAAAATATGATGAATTCACAGTGCCGGGCGTGAAGGCATTATATCGCGGGTTTATGAAGATCACTTTTGTCGAACAGAATTCTCAATGAGATCTTCAAAACTATATGAGAGCGTACTTTGAAAACTTTTGATGAGAAATATGGGGTTTATCTGTGGACGGGGTTCAGAGTGGGGTGGCCAACGGGGGGCGAGAGGAAGACGAGTGCGTGAACCACTCACTAGCGACGCATACTGTCGGTGCGGCGACAGAATGCGTTGAAAAGCGGAGGCGAACGCAGTCTGGAGGGACTGTGTGAGCCGCCGTGAAATGCTGGTGGTGGTTCCCAATTCCTTTTTTCTTCTTTCTCGCCCCCCGCCCCCTCTCCTCCTTTTCCTTCTTCTCTTTCCCGGTGCCTTTTTTTTTGAGTCTAAAATCCTGGGCGTTATTTCCCAGGAAGCTCAATTTTCTTCCCGGTGTATTATTCTTTAATTTTTTTTTAGTATTTAATTTTCGGATCCTGGGCGGGATGTCCCCAGGATCCGCCCATCCCAATATTGTGATGTCCCACGTTTTCGTATTGTATTTTTGGATCTTGGGCGGGATGTCCCCAAGATCCGCCCTACTTCTCGAACTTTTTGATACGAGTTTTTTATGTGTGTTGATTTTAATAGGGATCTCCTCAAATTCAGCATTTTCTAAACGCAGGAGCCAGTGATACCCCGTTGAAAACAAATCTGAAGTGAGAATTTTTTAATGGAGCCTTCGTTGACCTCAAAAACTTGGATGTCAAAGCTTTCATTTCTTCTCTGCCTTTATTTTTGATTATGGCCTAATTTTAATTCCAATTCCAAATTCACTTACATGGTCTAATTTCAAAAAAGAAAGTCAGAGACACCAAGCTTTGTTGTCGAGTTTGAGTGTCGAAGAAGCTTGCATTTTTAAGTTTTGACCTCAGATTCGATTTTTACTGGATATTATTGGTCACTATTCAAATTTTCAGAATATTCTGAAGTTGAGTCTTTGTGGATTTCACTGATTACCACTTTCCACTGTAGAATGATTGTAAATCCCGGGAGTAAAGTCCCCGGGATTCTCACCCACCGATTCCTCACTCCACAATTTGCCACTTCTTGTATATATATCTACCTCTCCGATGTTATATTGTATATTTTGGTGTGCTGGGAAGTGATGTCCCCCCAAGGATAATTATTTTTTAAATTTTGTGATACTTTGTGATGTCACATTGAATTTTTTCAATGTACGAATTTGTGAAAAGGAAATATCCAATGCAATATAAATTATTTGAATTGTCTTTGCATTTTGCTGTCTTTGATGTAAAAAAATGGTCGCACAATTTACACTAATTATTTCAAAGTTTTAAGAACTGATGAAATTGTCTGTCATGGACATTCAGAAGACGTGGATATTCAGATGACGTGGATGTACAGAAGACGGCGCTATTCAAACAATGTGGTTTTTTTTCTGGACATCCACGTCTTTTGATTATCCACGTCATCTGAAGATCCACGTATTTTGAATATAGATGTCTTCTGAATATCGATGTCTTCTGAATATCGATGTCTTCTGAATGTCGACATCATCTGAAGATCCACGTCTTCTAAACATTCACTTCATCTATATCGACGTCATCGGATTATCCACGTCTTCTGAACACCCACGTCTTCTGAATATTTCGTAACTCTGCCTGGCGATAAAATCGACCATCTGATTCCAAATTTGCATTCAAAACGTTATAAGACCACAAAGCTGTTGAAAATCAAAACTTTTTGCCAGAAAATGGTCGATAAAACTGCCGACTCTCGCTCCCATGCTCAATTTATGCGTACGGGGCGATAAAAAGGACACCAACTATTCGCATTTTTCTGTTGAGACATCTTTCTTCTTCTTGATTTTCTGCTATTTTGTTTTTTTAGGCTTATGATTTTCA
The DNA here is from genome assembly GCA_963572205.1 of Caenorhabditis imperialis. Taxonomy (NCBI): domain Eukaryota; kingdom Metazoa; phylum Nematoda; class Chromadorea; order Rhabditida; family Rhabditidae; genus Caenorhabditis; species Caenorhabditis imperialis. The sequence continues at coordinate 12,087,056 of OY751544.1, read as the reverse complement.
GGAAAATCAATTAGCTGATTCTCAAAGAGCAAGATTTTCACCATTCGTTAAGTTTTCTTTCAATTTTTTTTGAATATTTCATTATAGACAAGTTGCTTTTTTTAAAGGATACATTCAAAATTATATCATGACTCATTGAAAATCAAATTTCTCTTATTCTCTGCCACTCTCCCTTTTTTGAACCATAGTAAAAAAAAGCTTCACTGTAGTTTCATATCTTTTTCTTTCTTTTTCTCGAGAAGACTGTATGTCTGCGTCTCTGCAAGACTGTATGTCTGCGTCTCTGCAACTTGTTTCGCAGCCAAAGGGCAAGGACACTCGCTCACGAGGAGCGCCTTCAACATTCCCACTTTTCCTCCCACTTTTCCCATTGTTTCTCTATCCCTCTTGTTTCGAAACTATTCGAAAATAGATTGAATGGACCGTTCTTTTTTATTTTTTGTTGAGTTTTTTATCATCTTGCAAAAAATAGTAAGCAAAAAATACTTTTAAAAAGAGTTTTTGAAAATTTATTAGCTGAAGGGGGATATTTTTCAAGTTAAAGAAGGTGCCAACTTTTTTTTTCACTTGTCGGAATTTGGTACTTTCGAGTACCACATCCACGAATCTGAAAATGAAATTGTCCGTTGTTTTTGAGCTTGAACAGCTGCGGACAAATTCAGAACAGTTGACACGGTCCTTCCTGGCTTCGGTGGACCAGGAGTTCTTGGAAAGTAGTATTCCTCTCCTTTTCCGGCCGATGACTATTTGGCCTTTCATAGACTTCTCGTTGAGATACTGCTTCAGGGCAGTTCCTCTCTTCCTCTGCCCGTTCCTTGGTTGCCATTCGGTTATGATCTTTGACCATCGCAATGTGGCCGGCCCATCTGCATTTCTTGGCGAGTATGAACTTGCCCATGTCGAGCTGCCATTCCGTGATGCCGCATGCGTCGATGATCTCGGTCGCTGCTGACTGCACTCATGTCTCTGAGGCATAGCGGAGAGCTAGGGAGATGTTTTGGCGAACCATGTGGATCTTTTCGTTTCGGTCAAGAGAGGCGAGCAGGGGGTCTCACATGTCAGACACTGGAACGCTGCCCATACAGTTTGGATACGTCGGGATATCTCGCTCTAGAGGTTTCGGTCGTTTGAGATCCATCGGCCCAAGTAGCGGCATTTCCTGGGACTCCCGGATTGGGCGTCAGTCCAGTGACAGTAGAGTGTCGGAATGTTTGTCAGGAGGACAGTCTTCTCCGGGTTGATGGCGAAGGCGATCTTGGAGCAAGATTGCTTCAAGGTGAGCATACGCTTCTGAATTTCGTCGGAATTCGTCCCGAGAAGAACGACGTCGTAACTCGATTCTCGACAGGTGGGTGCCGTCGATCGAAATTCCTTCGTTTTTATGGGCTAGGTCCGCTTTGTAGAGAGCTGACTGGAGCGCCAGCGCAAACAATGCTGGGGAGGCGCTGTCACCTTAGCGGACCCCTCTGTGAGCTATCTTAATTTTCCGGCGGTGGACGGGGATGTGTGCGGAGCCGTTAGACACTTTTCTTAAGAGACTCTCCTTTTTTTTCCTTTTTTTTAAATAATAGCGTTTTTAAAAAAGGTTCACTGTAGTTTCATGGCCTTTTTTTTCGAACAGACTGGATGTCTGCGTCTCTGCAAGACTGTATGTCTGCGTCTCTGCAACTTGTTCTGCAGCCAGAGGGCAAGGACATTCGCTCATGAGGAGCGCCATCGACATTCCCACTTTTCCTCCTACTTGTCCCATTGTTTCTCTATCCCTTTTGTTTCGAAACTATTCGAAAATAGTTTGAATTGACCGTTCGTTTTTTTTGGCGCTGAGCTTTTATCATCTTGCGAGAATTAGTAAGCAAAAAATACTTTTGGAAAGAGTTCTTGAAAATTTATTAGTTGAAGGGGGATATTTTTCAAGTTAAAGAAGGTGCCAACTTTTTTTTCTCGTTGGAATTTGGTACTTTCGAGTACCGCATCTGAAAGTGAATATCTCTGAAAATTCTTTGTTTTTAAAAAAATTGGGTTTAAAAAAAGTTAAGGAGTAAAAATTCGGGGGACTAACATTTGCATGGCCGAGTTTTTTCGTCACCGTGGGTTCTGATTTTTATTGATTTTTCAGATTTTTTTAGCACTTTTTCTTTTTTACTGCAATTCTCTAGAATTTTATGAACAAAATACAAACAAAAACATAGAAAATTTAAAAAAAACCGCTGAAAAATCCAATAAAAACGATAAAAATCAGAAACCACGGTGAGGAAAAAACTCGGCCATGCGAATGTTAGTCCCCCGAATTTTTGATCCTCAACTTTTTTGAAACACAAATTTCTTGAAAATGAGGAATTTGTAGAGAATTTCACTTTCAGATTCGTGAATGCGGTACTCGAAAGTACCAAATTCCGACGAGAAAAAAAGTTGGCACCTCTTTTAAGATTTTGAAATTTTTCAATAGGGTTTTTCATATATTTTTAGAACCATGTCAGTAACTAGCAAATTATTGACCCGATAAGAAGCCAGCCCAAGTGATCCGAGGCAGCATACCCTTCATCGGAAAATACGAAAAAAAAATCCTTTTTTTCATTAGATTCCCATTTTAAGCCTCTATTTTCTCCTTCTCGACCTCTAGACTCCATTCGTTATCAATATTTGTAGATGAAGAACGCTCCAATTGTCTTCTACAAACTCGGACTTCACGTTGTCTTCAACGTGGGGCAGCTCGCGCTGGAGGTTTTTAAAACGTTCAGTGAGAGCCAAACCAGCCAGTTCAACTGGCAGAAGACCGTCGAAAATGGCTGTTTAGTAATGTAAGGGGATTAGATTAATAGCTTCAAATACTGAAAACTCACAGAGATCACCATTTTGGTGGATCCTTCCTGGAGATTTTTAAATTGGTCTTGGAACGCCGGGATATTCTTCTGCAATTCGAAGAAAACGCGAAAAGCGTCCCAATCAATCGGGAGATGCAGCTCGAGCTATTCAAAAGCTTTGTGGAGAGCTTCAGAGAGTTTGCGCATCGGTAACTAGTTTTTTGAACTGTAGATCCACTCATTTTCACTCTTTTTTTTCTAGCCACTCCAAGTTCTACGGCTACAACATCCCAACTGTTCGCTACCTTCTCCAATCTCTCGACAGACACCGACCATATCCGAAGTAAGCTGAATCTTGATTAAAAAATAGGTTTTCAAACCCATGAAAGCATTTCAGCGCGAGAACCGGAGCCATCACAATCTTTTCGATTTGTTTAATGGTTCTCAAGAAAGCGGAGGAAATGGCAGAGCAGTTCCAAAACAATGATGTGTGCATTCCAGAATTTATCAAGCTTCGGTAAGTGTTTTATTGAAAAATTTTACAATTCTAACCGAGTAAAGTTTCAGTGTCACGGACTTCATGGACGAGATTCATCGTGGAGAGTTTTGGTTGGCCAAATTTGGAATTGATACCACCGTTAGCGTCACTCATTCGCAAGGCATGGCGGGAAATGTGAAATATGTGGTCGATAAGGTCGAGAGAGTCATCGAACAGACATTTAAGAAGTGAGTAGTTTTTGTTTTCTACTATGATGCTCTGATGAGAATTGCTGGTTTTTAGTGTTTGTGAGATGTGAATGACCTAAAAATGTTCAAATTCCAGGCAAATAACAAGAATCATGATTGCCGGCGAGAACTTTGAAATCGACACCTTCGATCGCCTTTTTGAAGATGACTGGTTAGTTGCATTGCTTTTTCTTTGTAGTTAGATAGGATATCTCTACTATTAATGGATGAATTCTGTGTATCTGTTGGGATTTCTGTGAGTAACGGACCCTGGAAAAGTCCCCAGTCATGGGAATGAGCCCAATTTTTGGTTACGGCTCATATTTTACCCCGCGGTGATGCTCGTCTAAACAATAAGTTGAAAGCTTTAATTTAAAGGATACTTTACCTGAAAATTTCTGAAATTGGCTCTGTGAGGAGGTTCCAGAACCGCGTGCACATGTACGCACCTGCGCTGCCCTGGCCAAGTGTGTCGGGGTGGTCCCGGCGGTTACGCGGGCGGACGGTGTGCAGAGGGTCAGGGGTTCGATTCTTTTTGAGTGAACACTTTTTTGCTTTCTTTGGAAAAGTGTATCAGGACATTTTAGCAAATTCCGGGTCCCATAAGAAGCCAGCCAAAAAGCTGCGTCAGCTCCTGATTCACATCCATTGTAATTCAGGGTCACCATCACCGAAGAACAGCAAAGAGCGATCGCGATGCAGGAGCTGGCAAATATCGATGACCTTCTAATTGCAGGTAAACCTGAGGACATCTAACCCAAACGAAATAATTTACATTGTTCCAGAGTTCGAAAATCTTGCCCAATCACACGAAAATGATCACAACGGTGAGTAAATGTTTTTTCCTTTGGGATAGACGCAGAATTATGGGGCTCACTGAAAACATTGCACTGATTGCATGTCGTCATTTTCCAACCAGAATAAAAGAATTTGAAGGCGTAAAACATAAAACTATAATTCAGACTCATCCAAGCCTAGCCAACAGTCGTCATTCCACTTGCTCTCAGATGATGACAATTGGGTGTTGAGGGAGCCGCTGCCACGTACTGTTTTTGTGATGGATTTCATCACAACTAAAACAAAAATTTCAGCTAACGTTCGTCCCATGGCGTCTTGCTCATCCAACACTCCTGTCCTCCAAGATTCCGCCAATGAAACTGACAAGATCTCCTCCGACGTTACTGATAAGCCAGTCAATGGACCAGAGGTCAACGAGATTCTGCGTTGGGATCCCAAGGAGCTGGAGGCGATGATTGTAGAAGGTGAGGAGCAGCGTTTATTTCTGAACAGTAGTGAGGCTGAACATGTAAATTCAAGGATCGAATGAAATTGTTTTGTGCATTTAGACCAAAAAATAGACATTGCAAACTTCGAAAGTATATCAAGAAAGTTCAAATTCGATCAACTAGTGTTTTGCAAAACTTGCAGACGTTTTGTAAGTCATCTTTTATTTCAGTAATTGGAAATCTGGTCGGCAAGGAACAACATAAAGGTAGTATCACCGATGGAAATGCTTTGGACAACACATCAGAGCATCACAACGAGCTATCGACAGTCGCGAGTTCACCAGCCAACATCCAAAAAGGTTAGAATAGTAGATTCAGTAGTAATCAGTTGATAAAGTTCACATTTCAGGTGATCTCTCTGAAGAGAGACTCGGTATTCATAAAGATGTTGCTCTGGATCGTCAAAACAAAACTGATCTGCTTGAAGTGAGATTCGCTGATAACGTGCACACAGATAAAAAAGTTGCTCCAAAACATCAGGGAAACAATCTCCAGGACAATAGTGCCGGCGCTGTACCAATGCACCTATATGCTCCCATGGACAATGTTGCAGAGGGAGCTGCCGTCACCACCGCTCCACTTGCAAAGATTCGGAGGAGGAAACGCACGAGGCAGGAAATGATGGAGTGGTGTAAGGAGAACCTCGCAGAGAGCAATATGAAAATATGATTCAATTAGTATTGATTCGTATTTCAGGTCAAATTCTTAAAGATGCTGCTTTGGATCGTCAAAACGACACTGCGGCTGTCAATGGTCAGAATAAGTCATCTCCAGTCGCGATCTCTCCCACCAAAGTTGCAAATGGTAAGATTTCAAGTTATTTTACTGCTAAAATTCAATTGGTATTGATTCATATTTCAGGTGAAATTCATGAAGATATTGCTCTTTATCGTCAAAACGACACTGCGGCTGTCAACGGACATAATGAGCCATCTTCAGATGCGATCTCTCCTGCCAAAGTTGCGAATGGTGATTTTTCCTTACCACTAGCATTCAATAGATACTGATTTATTTTTCAAATAATCTTCTTCCAGTGCGATCCGCTGAGAACCTGCAAAAAAAAGATGAAGAGATGGCTCCAAAACATCACGGACAACATCTCCAGGACAACAATGCCGGGGCTAGACCAAGGCACCAAAACGCTCCGTCGGACGGTGTTGCTGCCACAACCGCTTCAAGTGTGAAGGTTCGGAGAAGGAGGCGCACGAAGCAGGAGATGATGGAGTGGCGTAAGGAGAACCAAGCAGAGAGCAATATGACGACCCGTTTGGAGAAACGCAGCGGAGCCCAAAGTCTGGGTGAGTTTCAATAAAAATCAGGGGAATGATTTTAACCAAAGTTCAAGCTCAAAATATAACTGTAAAACTGAAGGTTTTGAATGCAAAATCAATAAGTTCAATTAGGTTTGGGGAGAGAAAAATTAAAATGTATTATTTTCAGATACTCCACCACCGAACCCGTTCTAAACAGCGCGATCTTTTCAATTATGCCACAAGCTGACTATTATCTTCATTTCCTCTCCATTTTTCTAAAACATTGTATTCCCGATTTGGATCATAATTCCATGTCACTGTTTTGTTCATGTTGTTCTACGGATCAACTCATTCTCGTGCTTTTTCTGATGATTTGGGGTTTTTTTTTACAAATTATTTGCTTTCTTTTGTTCCAGTGCAATATTCTCCCTGATGTTTCAAATTTCCTTTGTTTATTGTTCGAAATCAATTTAATTATTGATAATTTTGATGTATCACTCGTAACCGGCATATATTCTGATTTCTTATCGTTTGGTTGTCTTTGATTCAATTTGAAACATCATGAACATGATTCTAATAAACAAGTGAAGGAAACCATGTTTTGTATTTCAGTTCGAGTTGAATCCATTTCAGATTGACTGAAGTTGTGTTTTTCAAAGTTGTTTTTGTTATATTTCAGAAACAGGGTGGGGGAACATTTCAATATACACCCCCGGGACATTACATTAAGGCCCCCCAATCGTAAACACCGGAATAACCCCCACCAAGAAATTTGCCTGTCAGTAACCACGTCATAATCATTTCAGTATGATCCCCCACGGAGCCTTCTTTTCAGGCTGAGTATCCCCTTACTATTTTGACATAGTCCCCCACTATTTTAATATAGCCCCCCCAATCTTCTCGGTGGGGGACTATTCCGGCTACCGTACAGTGGGGGGCCATACTGAAATGTGGTGGGGGGCTTAATTGAAAAATTTCCGGGTATTTCAATTAGATCCCCCAAATCAACGGTGGGGGGTTATAATGGAGTTCAGATAAACCCCCCGCATTTTTGTTCCATTAAACACCCCACCCATTATAACCCCCCACTTTTCAACTGGGTGGGGGACTATTCCGGGTGGTGGGGCGTATAACAGGGTGGGGGGCTATATTGAAATTTTCCCAATTACCCGCCATTGACCCATCTATTTGTCACCTGTTAGCTACAGTAAGCTACAGTAATTAAATCTCAGACCTAAAGCGATAGTGTTACGGATATCGCGGTACAGTCAAAGTGATGACACCACCTGTCACGAGCAGTCGGCATATTTTGTCTTCACACCATCCGGTTAGACAAATTACCGGATTAAAGGTGCACGGTTTGAACCTGGGGTCATGATATGTGGGGAGAGACAGGTGGTGAGCATATTGGGTTGGGAGATTGAATTGAAATTGAGATTGCCTGAAATAAGATATGAAGATGGAATAATGGAACTGGTGGAACTGTAAGAGAAATCATAAAATTAGAAAAAATGTCAGTGGGTTGTAATGGTTGATTCTCTTTCTGCACTCTGATATAGTAGAAAGTGCTGCTATAAACAAATGGATGAATTTTGTTGATATTTGTGGATCAAATTACAAAAAGCAATGGCATGAAAATGAATCACAATTCATCAAGGTTTGAATTGAATGTGGATGGTATTGAATATGATATTGAGTGAAAAACTAAACTTTTGCTAAGATCTATCCTTTTTTTTAACTTGAACTTACATCACATTTTATTACATTCATTTTATTAAATTCTTTCTATTTTGTTCGTTTTTCAACAGTCCCTTGAAAAGCCCCGATCGACCGGACCCTTTAATCCGATCCCTATAAGCCGAATACAGGCGGAGCAACAGCTTCTGAGCAGGTAGCTCACACCAGCTCCATTTCCAATTTTCTCAAAAGCCTTCTATATTTCACTTGTTAACAACAATATTGCAGCTCTTCTCGACATGTATTGTCAATATAACAATTTAAATCCTTCGAACTATGACCTCAAACATTTTTTCCGAGGAATGCTGCTGAAAACTGTCGCCAGTTTCAGAGTGTCTTTTGATTACAAAGTCCACGTCCTTGCTGACGTGGTGATTTCCATGAAAAAGGAAATCGTGAGAATGGAGATTGAGGAGAAAAAGCCTATAGGTGTTATGAATTTGTTAGAATTTTGAAAGCAAATAATCTTTTTCAGGATCTAGAAAGTCTGGATTTGTTCATTCAGCAACTCCAACGTATCAAACATTAGAACGGATAGTAAGAAAGTTTGCAGTTCTGGACGAGTTAGATAGAGTTCATTATTTGGGACTGGTGAAAAAGCAAACTGGTCGAATAGCTGAACTAGAGAAGGCTCTCGGATTAGAACCAAATGTGATGAGTCGTGAGGAACTAGAAGTTGTTCCACATGGTAAGAAAAACTGGTATTCTCAAATTTAACATTTATCATTTCAGGAGCAATTCTTGAAACCGAACCAGAGGAACCTCTTCAAGATCAACCCAATAATGTTACCAACAAGCGTCCGATTACTCCGATTACTTTCTGGACGCCTTTTTATCCAACTGCCAGGTCTCCAGATCAAGTTCCTAGATCGAATGAGTTTTGGACAGTTGACTGGGAGCACGTTTGTATTGAAGAATATGAGTTCAAGGATGTCAAAGTGGTGGGTTTTTTCAAAATTAAAGTCTATGTAGTTTGTTTCAGAAGCCAGAGCACTCAATTGAAAGAGAAGAAGATCGTCAAAACGTTGGTGTTGCTGAAGAAAGCTTCCCTATCGAAATGAATTTAGAACATGATGAGATCGAGGTTTGTATCTGAAACATTCTATTCATAGTTGATCTAATACATTCATAAATGGTTTCTTGTCATTCTGGACTATAACTGAACAAATTTCAGGAGTTCCAAATGCCACTAATTTTCAAATATGACGGAGTTGTGGAGAAAGTTGGGCGTTACGAGGAGTTTGGAGGAAATGAAGACGAAGACCAGATGGATTTTACTGACGATTGATGTTAAAAATAGAAACTGAACTTTTACATTTCTTTAATTCATTATAATGCTAATAACACGTATATTTTTTTCAAGTTAAAACCTAACCGTAACACTAAAAGCTATTTAATCAGAATAAATATGTATAATGATTTCCTTCATCTTTACTATGACTAACAAACAAATTCTGTGTATCTGTCGGTGTATCTGTGAGTGGCAGACCCTGGAGAAGTCCCCAGCCATGGGAATGAGCCCAATTTTGGGTTACGGTCCTTATTTGACCCTGCGGTGATGCCCGTCCAAACTAGAAGTTGATAGCTTTAGTTTGAAGGGTACTTTACCTGAACATTTCTCAAATTGACCATGCCCGGGGTCCCTAAGCCGCGTGCACATGTACGCACCTGCCGTTGAAGAGGGTCAGGCGTTCGATTTTTTGGAGTACCCAAATTCTGAAGTTCTCGTTAAATTCTAGAGTTATCTTTTTGATTCAACTTCCAATCTATTAGCTTTTCTTCAAGAAATGGAGATTGATATTTTTCAAAGAAAGAAGTAACAGTCCATAGTCATGTTTTGCAGTATTGTCGATCGATAATGCTAGGGTGACCCCTTCCCTCATTAGCGACTAGGTGTCCATTTTGTTATTGCGCAGTTGACATTCTCGTTACGCATGTCACTGTCCGCTGTTTCTGCGGTGTGACGGAAGTGACGGGTCCCGCCGCGTTTTTCGTTGAAACCAAGCGATTCTGTAGAAGTTTGATTAATTTTTTTTAGCAAAATTAATTAGCAGTCCGTTTTTCATTGCGATTTACGACTAACTAACAATATCAAAATTTCAACAAAAGAATTGAAAATTTTGCATTCGCAATGATTCTTGCTTTAGTTCTTGTGAAACACTAGCGTTCTCTCTTTTTGATTCAACTTCCAACCTTCATTGTTCAGTTTTTTTTTTAAATAGAGTTAGTTAAGTTCAAAAAGGTTTAACTAACCAAAATAGATCGATAATGGTCCTCCATGTCCATTTTCCTCTTCCGCTGCCAGCTGGCATAGTTCTCACTCTCGTTAATCCATCCCATTACCTATTTCTACAACGTAACAAAGTCAATGCGCATGTTACCCTTCTGGTACGCGCGCTTTTCAAGTTCCTTTTTGATTTTGTGCAATTGAGTAGTTCTTTGTGTATATCGCACCGTTTCTACTCTGTCTTGATATTATTTTAATTTCCCCGCGTTTTACATCGACTTCACCTTGTATCAGTTTTCAGATATACATCAAACATGGTTAGACCAATTACTCCAACTCGTTCAGAATTCTTTTGTCGACAACGACGACAAGAACGACGACGACGACAAGAACGACGACAAGAACGACGACGACGACAAGAACGACGACGACGCAGGGCCCTTGCATGTGCTGCCAGAAGATACAATCGCCAACGCAGAAATCTATACCGAAGCGCGATTAAGAAAAAACTTGCGCGAGACCGGAAAGTATCCAAACGTCTACTGGTTCGTCCCTCGACTCGCTACATGTGGCGTCCATTGAGCCTCGGAGAGAATGAACATCCAAAGAGACCGTTGAAGCGGAGAGGCCAAGTCAGACTCCGCAACTGCCACTTGCTTCTCTATTGGAAAGGTTTCTGCGTCTTCATGAATATGGCTTTTGGTCCACAACGGTTCTACCAGTGGAAGAAAATCCCGATGGATGATCTCACCGAACTGAAACAAGCGGAAAAGTTTTTGAAGAAAGCTGAGAAACTAACAGCCAAGTGGCTGAAAGGCCTTGCCAGTACCTCCAAATGGCAGTTTGTGCTGGTGTACAAGAATCCGAACAACGTCCGGCGACTGTTGCCGAGTTTGAACCTTCCACATGTGAGTTTTGTTATTTTTAGAGAACATTAATTTGTTTCTATGCAATTTTCAGTGCACACTGGCGGACAAAATGAACATTTCGAGAAGAGATATCGATTCGAAATGCTTTGATAAAAGTTTGGAGAGCAACGAGTGGTACGTCGGGATTTTGATGCTACACTCTCTTCCAGTGGGCACTGACGGCGTTCAACAACTTGTTCGTAACTTGGCAACAAACGAACTGGTCCGTGTTTGGGAGGACGACCTGCTCCCTTTCAACTGGTTCCCGTACTTGAACAAAAAGGAGATGCGACTTCTCTCCCGGCAAAGAGCACCGGACAGAAAGCGCGCTTTCCTGCTTTCATTGAAATTTGCGGCGTGTTCTCATGAAAGTTGTGAGTTGCTGTTGAGATAAGAGAAAAAGAATAAACATGGACTTTTCAGTCATCTGTCGCCAGTACATTGCTGCTCGGTGCGGTCTCCGTGATCGTCCGCAGAAACCATTCACCGCTGATTCTGGAACTCTCACAACTGCTCCACCTCCACTACAACTGTACGACGAGGAGCGAATGAAAGAAGAAGATTTAGTTTCTGGTGCAAATTCATCTGGTTTGAATATGAATTAGAATCCTTTACAGTTTTCTGACTTGCTTTTCTAAAATTTTTGATTTACATCTTCATCTATCTCATTCCAACTGATAATCTTATTTTCACGTCGCCTCAGAACAAAATTGTGCAGAATGCTTTCATATCCATTTGAACGTATGACTTCCGCAATAGATTTCTCAGTTTCCTGATGATTATTCATCAAGATCATTTGATTTGTACTGATTTATCAACCTTTTTTGTTTTATCTGAATATACTCAATTGTATTACTCCACATTGTCCCAGCCTCTAATTTTTTATTCATTTCCAAATATTACCACTTCATTGTATTTTATCAGGGTGGTACAATATTTCTATTTTGCTTAACCGTCAACCAACAATAAAATCATCATTGTCAGTAACCACTGTTAGATTGAAAATGTTTGGAAATGCATTTATACCAAAAGGCTTTTGAGCGCGATTCGAAAAAGGCGGTAATTCTCAATGAAGGAATTAAAAAAACCATACAAATGTTTTGAAAAATGTCGGATCACTCATCTCAGAGACAGGCTACTCAGGTTGATATCACAATCTATTTACATGAGGCACGGGCCTGTTTCGTTTCGATGAACACGTACTAGATGATCTCATTTGTGTCCTCCGGCACCCTTCCACCAAGTCATTTCAACTAGGCAGAATACCATACGGAGGGGCGGACTCGAACTGACCTCCCTCAAGATCATCGCTCAGTCGCTTTAACCGACTGAGCTATCCGAGCCACCGAATGAGTGGGGACCCGGTGCCCTTATGTAGTCGGTGCGTGGGCGTGGGAGGGGGAGGGGCTGCAAGGTCCGCTCACTGTCTGATCTTTGCATTGTTTCTCGGATATTGATATTTTGATGACGTCGATTCAGATAAAGTGAATATTCAGATGACCTGGGGATTCAGATGACCCGGGGATCCAGAAGACGTGGATATTCTGAAGACGTCGATATTCTAAAGACGTCGATATTCAGAAGACTTCAATATTCAGAAGACGTTCATATTCAGAAGATGTCGATATTCAGAAGACGTGGATATTCAGAAGACGTGGATATTAAGATGACGTCGATATTCAGAAGACGTCGATATTCAGAAGACGTCGATATTCTGAAGATGTCGATATTCAGAAGACACCGATATTCAGAAGACGTCGATATTCTAATGACATCGATATTCAGATGACGTCGATATCCAGAAGACGTCGATATTCAGAAGACGTCGATATTCAGAAGATGTCGATATTCAGAAGACACCGATATTCAGAAGACGTCGATATTCTAATGACATCGATATTCTGAAGACGTCGATATTCAGAAGACGTCGATATTCAGAAGATGTCGATATTCAGAAGACACCGATATTCAGAAGACGTCGATATTCTAATGACATCGATATTCTGAAGACGTCGATATTCTAATGACATCGATATTCAGAAGACACCGATATTCAGAAGACGTCGATATTCTAATGACATCGATATTCTGAAGACGTCGATATTCAGAAGACGTGGATATTCAGACGTTTTCTGAGTTTCTACGTCATCTGAATATCAACGTCTTCTGAATCCCCAGGTCATCTGAATATCCACGTCGTCTGAATATCCACGTAATTTGAATATTAACTTCATCTGAATCAATGTCTTCTGAATATCCATGTCTTCTGAATATCCACGTCTTCTGAATATCGATGTCTTCTGAATACACACGTCTTCTGAATATCGACGTCTTCTGAATATCCACGTCATTTGAATCGACGTCACCAGAACATTCATATCCGAGAAACAATGCAAATATCACATATTGAGCGGACCTTGCGGCCCCTCCCCCTCCCACGCCCACGCACCGACTACATAAGGGCACCGGGTCCCCACTCATTCGGTGGCTCGGATAGCTCAGTCGGTTAAAGCGACTGAGCGATGATCTTGAGGGAGGTCAGTTCGAGTCCGCCCCTCCGTATGGTATTCTGCCTAGTTGAAATGACTTGGTGGAAGGATGCCGGAGGACACAAATGAGATCATTTGGTATGCGTTCATCGAAACGAAACAGGCCCGTGCCTCATGTAAATAGATTGTGATATCAACCTGAGTAGCCTGTCTCTGAGATGAGTGATCCAACATTTTTGAGATTTTGCAGGTCAATGCTTCATTTCTATTGCGTCTCATTTAGATTCCAGTGGTTCTTCCAAAAAAGTTCGAAAATGTGGAAAATTAGTGGTATGTATGTAGCAATCTGTAAATGAATTTTCCACGAAACGGTTGTCATAACTAGATTTTCATCACCATTTTCTATGATTCTCTTTGGTTTGGCTCCGAAATATTCACTTGATATTCTGAAGGCGGTAGTATTCTGATGATTCATGAGATTTTTCATTTTCCGGAAAAGAAAAACTTTTGTTATTGAGCTCCAATGATTCTTTTCCGAACATCAGTGACATTCAAACAATCAACATTTTCCGGGATTTTCATTCATATTATTTTCACTTATGGGAGTTTCGGTTAATCGGGACGTCATTTACAGGGGGTAAATATCATAAAAACGGGAGGTAGTGGGAGAATCAACTAGCTGAAGGATTTGGGGGGGGGGGGTGGGAAGCCCCATGCACATATATGAATTTTAGGGAGCTGAAAGAGCAACCTTAAAAGTGGAATACCATTAATTAAAATTAAATCATATGAAAACAATACAATTGAGTATGGAATGGGGGCTTTGCGTTTGAGAAAATTGTTCTCTTTGTATTTTAATTAAATGAAGAGGGCCAGGAACACACACGCTGGTGGCACTCAGTAATTCCAACCTCCGGAAACGTCGCTGACTGCCATCCTTTGAAAATTGTCAATGACGTGGTCCATATCCATCAAATCCACCTCCATCGGATCGTCACACTCAATGACGTGGCCGTTGAAGCGACCGCTGGCAGCGGCGGTTGTCACAGTAGGCTCCGGCCCGGCTCCAGTCCCTGAAAAAAACAATATTAGGTAACAAATCTTGGAATGATTCTGAAGATGAACTCACCACCGAAAGCAAACGAATTAGTGGTCTTCATGCGGAGTCCTTTGCCTCTCTTGTCCTGGTTTTTTTGCAACTGCGCGCGCGCCCGCATCCTCTCCGCACGCCGCTTTCTGATGAGACCAGTCATCGCGGAAAGTTTGCACTGGTGCATCGCCTGATGTTCGGAAGCACGATCCACCTGGTCGATCTCCTCCTGAAGGCGCATCGCTTCGCTGGCGTTTCCAGATTGAGAGGCCAGCTCCTTTTGCTTGAGAAGATGATTTTTGCGGAGGGCGTAGAGGTGCGGCTCAATCTGGATCTTTCTTTTCTCCGAAATCATGGAGTCGATTTCCTCATCGGTGTATCTGTAGTTGAGGGCCTGGTAGATTTCGTTCTTCTTTTTGTCAAGGTCCTCCACAAATGGCACGGTTTCGGCTGTTTTGGAGACGCGCATGAAGTTGGCAAACTCGAGAGGCTCTATCTCCGCGTCCGACACAAGGTTCATTTCGATGAGCCGCACTTCGGAGCCATTTTGGCAGTTGAGACGCTTATTGGTCTGCTTCCCTTCGAACTTGTAGACCGGATCCGCCTCTTCCACACCGATCACTTTCCAGATAAAGTATTGAAAGCGCTCTCCATAGGTTCTATTTCCAGCAAGTCGGACAAAAGCGCCAGTGATAGTGGAGACGAAGAACGGAGCATAGAGGATCGATGCCATCTTGGAGCGGGTGATGGAGGCAGGAAACAGTTCCGAGAGGGACGTGATCTTCGTGGGGATCGTGTTGACCTCATCCGTCTTTTGCGCAAAATCGACTATCTCGAGAGCACTGCTCTGCCTCTTTTTGGGATCCTGAAAAAACGAGTATATTTCAAAGCAAAACATCCATTTGATGGTAACTCACTCGAACCAGGCGATTCGATTCCTCATCCGAGTCGATGCGCTCCGCGGCATTCTTCTTGCTGGCAGCGGTGGCCGAGGCAGTCGAAACACGGACGGCTCTCATCTGACGGACCGTCTTCACGCGGCTTTCTTTTTGAGTGGATGCTGGGGACATTGTCGCTCGGTATCAAGTCTGATTTGAATTTCAACTTTAAGAAAGGAAAAATGAGATCTGGGAGAGAAGATCCACGCAAAAGAGAACGTGGTCTGTGAAAGAATGAAGGCATTGTGAACCGTGTTCCGTCTTTTTTCATTAACCCTCTCCCAGCGCGTTCGCGTCGTTTCGCTGCGAGACCACATTTAAAGGGGGGGGGGGGTGGGGGAAGGGGGTAGACGCGCGCAGGGGGAGGAGGACACGCGAAGAAGAAGGGGCAACCCAATCTTCCTTATATTTAAAACCAGCCGGTCGAGCTGCTTCGCAGCTCTTCGGCTGGCTTCTTATGGGGCTGGAAATCCGCTTAAATGTCCCAATACACTTTCCCAATAGAAGCAAAAAAAATTTTGACTCGAAAAGAATCGAACCCCTGACCCTCTGCACAGCGTCCGCCCACGTTACCGCAGGGACCACCCCGACACATCTGGACAGGGCAGCGCAGGTGCGTACATGTGCACGCGGTTTTGGGACCCCCTCGCAGGGTCATTTTCAGAAATTTTCAGGTAAAGTACCCTTCAAATTAAAGCTATCAACTTCTAGTTTGGACGGGCATCATCGCGGCACCAAATAAGGGCCGTAACCGAAAATTGGGCTCATTCCTTTTTCTAGGGACTTCTCCAGGGTCCGCTACTCACAGATACACCGACAGACACACAGAATTTGTCCGTTAGTAATAGTAAAGATTGGTATGGGGTTTGTGTCTGGGTGTGTGTATGTGTGGGTAGACAATTCTGTGCGCGTTTTTCCACTCATCGCAAGTCCGTTTGGGTGTCCGCCGCAGCAAAATCGTTTTTTCAGCTAACTAGCAGATCAAAACTTTCTACGGTAGATCAAAAGAAAAATTACACAGCAAGGCTGCGCGAGCAGGCTTGTTATCAATTGAAATTACGGAGAAAAAGACTGTCATGGAATACTAAATCAAAATTTCCCTCGGAACAGAGCTATAGAACCGTGGGATAAAGAAAAAAGAAACTGTTATTTTTTCCGATATACAGTTTACCAGTTTCAACATTTACAATTATCGGAATAAATCCATTAATAAAGGTCAATCACACTTCTTAAACGTCATTAGATTTGAGAAATGTTAGACATAATTTGAATTTTATAACTCTTCAAACAAAAATAAAACATCAATTTGATCCTGACAGTCCTCATGGTAAGCCAATCAAACTAACTGATGCAAAATTTCTAAAATGTCGGATCACTCATCTCAGAGACAGGTTACTCAGGTTGATATCACAATCTATTTACATGAGGCACGGGCCTGTTTCGTTTCGATGAACGCATACCAGATGATCTCATTTGTGTCCTCCGGCACCCTTCCACCAAGTCATTTCAACTGGGCAGAATACCATACGGAGGGGCGGACTCGAACTGACCTCCCTCAAGATCATCGCTCAGTCGCTTTAACCGACTGAGCTATCCGAGCCACCGAATGAGTGGGGACCCGGTGCCCTTATGTAGTCGGTGCGTGGGCGTGGGAGGGGCTGCAAGGTCCGCTCACTGTGTGATATTTGCATTGTTTCTCGGATATCGATATTCTGATGACGTCTATTCAGATGAAGTTAACATTCAGATGACGTGGATATTCAGATGACGTGAGGATCCAGAAGACGTCGATATTCAGAAGACGTCGATATTCAGAAGACGTGGATATGTAGAAGACGTGGATATTCAGATGACGTCAATATTCAGAAGACGTCGATATTCAGGAGACGTCAATATTCAGAAGACGTCGATATTTCAATGACCTGGGGATTCAGAAGACGTCGATATTCAGATGGCCTGGATATTCAGATGACGTTGATATTCAGATGACGTGGATATTCAGATGACGTGGATATTGGCAAGTAGTACAAGTACGCTTAGGGTCGATCGGCACAACATCTTGATCAAAATTTCCTTCTTCAGTTTTGATATTCAGAAGACGTGGATGTTCAGACGACGTTCGTGTTCAGAAGGCATAGATTCGGACCAAGTTGACCTTGCAAAAAACCTAACTAACTGATCGTTTCTATCATTACACAAACTTTATTTGTGCATATTTCTTTGTCTAACTAGGGAACACCGCAAACGACCAACTTCAGCACTTTCTGAAACTTTGCACATAGACCTATTAGACCCCGTAGAGAACGAATATGAAGTCAAAATCTGCAAATGGGGACTTCTTTGACCTCAAACACTACATTCTTGGCGCTTTCAACGCTACTTGTCCTTCATTTTTGTTTCACGTGACAGTACTAAAAAGAATAGTTTTTGAAACGTTCACGTGAGATATTGACTTTCGTGGCCTAATTTCAAAACGACGGTCAAAGAGGCTTCTGATTGAAAAATTAGTCCCGGGAATGAATTCTATGGTGTCATATTGGTCTAGAGTCATCATATCATCATTTCATGTTGCCCTATTCTATCTGTAGTGTGATAATGAACTCTCACAATCAGTACTTTGTTGTCAAGTTTTCGGGTCAAAGAAGTCCCCATTTGCAGATTTTGACTTCATATTCGTTCTCTACGGGGTCCAATTGGTCTATGTGCAAAGTTTCAGAAAGTTCTGAAGTTGGTTGTTCGCGGTGTTCCCTAGTAAAGATTCAACGTTCGCCATTACTGAAATTATTTATATTTGATGAGCTATTTGACATAATAATGTGGTGAATACATATAAAGGATCCTGATGAGAATATAAAAACCGGACATTTGAAAGAGGACTGGGGAGCATTTGACAGTGGGGGAATGTTTCGAGGATCTCAGATATATATAATGTTGTTCGAAAATGATTGGGAATTCTGTGGAGAAGCAACAGAAGATCATAGAGTTAGATACAATTGTTAACAATAGGAAAATCTCAATAAAAACCACAACATTCTCATGGGACCACGAAATTCATGAAGAGCCCAAATAATCCAAATAGAATTGAATAGAATAAGAATGAATAGAAAAACCTCAATAAAGTATAATAGTCGTATACCAAAAATGAAGCTGAATTAGAAGATAACGTGAAGGGCAGAAAAATGAACATTCCTATTGTTCGGCAAATGCAAGGAATGGCCGCATGTCGAATTCGGTAGTACTGAAAACATGTATTGCTATTCCAGAAACCACAGTAGTCAGTGACTCACCGAACCAATCCATTCTTAAAGTGCACATCCTCCAATTTGCTCATATCGATGTCCAGGTCAATGTTGTGGAAGTTGAAGAGATTCACAGGCGTCGTCATGGTATTCAACGATGAGGTGGACTCGGTATCTGAAAATGTGTTTCTCATGAGAGAAGGAAAAATAGAATAACTCACCATTCACTGTCACTTTCGACTTGCTGCCAGTCACAAAACGGAGGCCTCCTCTCTTGTTCTTCTGCTTCAGATGGTTTCGAGTGAACAGAGTGACCATGCTGGATTTATTGGTACGTCTGTTGTGTCGCTCGCGAGAAATGCCATCGAGTTTAGAAATCTCTTCCTGCAGGTGCAACACTTGCTGAATATCTCCAGTTTGAGCGGCCAACTCCTTCTTCCTCAGTAATTTCGCCTTCTCCAAAGCACAGTTGAGTGGGCCTTCCTTGAACTTCTTGTTTTCATTGACCATCTGGTCGACCTCCTGATCAGTGTATCTGTGTCTCACAGCAGCTTGAATGTCGAGTCGCTTTCTTTCAATCTCTGCGATAGATGTCACGATTCCATTGAGCTTACATGCAAGCAACCAGTCTCCAAATTCGTTCTGACCGAAAGCGTCATTGGAGAGGTCGGTGAACTTGAAGAAACGGACGTTGCGCCCCATCTGACACTTCATGTGCTTGTTTGTCGGCTTTCCATCAAATTCGTACGAGACCTCGAGCTCTTCCACACCGATCACTTTCCAGATGAAGTAATAAAAACAATTATATGACTGATCCGGGAGTTGTACGTAGCATCCAATCACAGTCGAATCCAAAAACGGCGCGTAGAGGATTGGAGTAACTGTATCACGATACAGAGCAGCAGGGATGAGCTCTTCGAGTCGGTCCACCGGTTTCGAGGCCGGGTTGGTGGCCAGGGGAGCAGCGAAAGGGCGTGTCAGAGTGGTTTTGTCGATTTGCGCCTTCTTCAGCGGGATGCGAGACTTGGCGATCGAGATGGTCTTCTTCTTCGTCTTTACGATTTCCTGTAAAAATGTGCAATGTTTAGGATTTAAAATACAAATCAAACCTTGATAGGAAACTCGAATTCAGAAGTGGTCGTGTCAGAATCAGAATCAGAATCACAGTCAGTAGTCGTGTCCTCGCAATCTAGAGCTCTTTTCTTGCTGGATGCTGGGGCCAGAGGGATGCCGGTGCGATAAGCTCTTGAGGGATTCATCGAGCAACAATATCACTAATCCACTGAATCTGCAAATACCAATTTTACAAGGGAAGTGCACGCAGAAAGACGCAGAAAATCAATAAACACAGAACCAAATTGGACATAATCATTGTATCAGGCCCGAAACTACAAGAAAAAAGATGAATTCAAGTTAATGAAAACTGTGAATTGGTAAGAGGAAGAGTAAAAGAAAACTGTGAAACGGTAAGAGGAAGAAATGAGAGTAATACGGACCTCTCTCACCGCCGCGTTCCACGTTGCCATCTATTGCGAAATCACTCAAAAGGGGGGGGGGGGGGGCGAGTGGGGCATTATTGATCGATATAACGGGGAAAAAGACGAGTATGAGGGGCTGAATCGCTATTTCAACTGGAATGAAGTTTATTTTAGTGGAAAGCGCATCTTATCATATCACCTGTTTGATAATCAGTAGAAAATACGGAGAATGCAATTTTTTTATTTTCTCGTTGATTTCTTATAATTTCAACTGTAAATATTGCTGAAATCATACAAACAGATCTAGCAACTGATAAAGAATACAAAATCGTCATATTTCACTTTATTTTCGCCATGAGGGCCAGAGACAAGGCAAATGATACAATAAATTGGTGAAAAAAACACTGGATGCGCATTTTTTGGAGTAAATGCTTGTTTGGAGGGAATTAGAGCGGTGATAATGTGTGGGATTTTGATAAAAACGGCAACAAAGGGAGATTGATGAACAATTATTCAATAAAATCTGCACTGAACACAGGCGCAATTCAAAATTTTCCCTCTTTTCAAACTTGGGTGCGGATGAGACAATTCAAACAAAATGAAGATCATAACGAGAGGCATGGTAGTTAGGATATTAACTCCTTGGTGTCATCGTCTACTGCGGATTGTTCTTGAATCCCACTCCTCCTCTTACTTGCATAGATTTCTTAGATGTTCATAAGTTTCCAGTTTGAATAACTGCAAACACATTCAACAAGCGTTTTTTGAAGAGCTTGCTAAATTCCAACAAAGCTTTGCTACCAGTGTATTGCCTGACTAGAAGGCCGACGTCTTCTTACAATATAAGCTGGGCTTTGCTCTAGTAATTAATGTTACATAGATTGAGAAAATCCACAACGCATTACCACGGAAGGCATTCGAGCGCAAGTTGAGAAAGTTTGCAATTCGTAATGAATGTATGAAGAAAACCACACAAGTATTTGGAAAAATGTTGGATCACTCATCTCAGAGACAGGCTACTCAGGTTGATATCACAATCTATTTACATGAGGCACGGGCCTGTTTCGTTTCGATGAACACGTACCAGATGATCTCATTTGTGTCCTCCGGCACCCTTCCACCAAGTCATTTCAACTAGGCAGAATACCATACGGAGGGGCGGACTCGAACTGACCTCCCTCAAGATCATCGCTCAGTCGCTTTAACCGACTGAGCTATCCGAGCCACCGAATGAGTGGGGACCCGGTGCCCTTATGTAGTCGGTGCGTGGGCGTGGGAGGGGGAGGGGCTGCAAGGTCCGCTCACTGTCTGATCTTTGCATTGTTTCTCGGATATAGATATTCTGATGACGTCGATTCAGATGAAGTGAATATTGAGATGTTTTCAGAATATCGACGTCTTCTGAATATCGACGTCTTCTGAATATCCACGTCTTCTGAATATCGATGTCTTGAGAATATTGACGTCTTCTGGATAGCGACGTCTTCTGAGTATCCACGTCTTCTGAATATCGACGTTTTTAGAATACTGACGTCTTCTGAATATCGACGTCTTCTGAATATCGACGTCTTCTGAATATCGACGTCTTCTGAATATCGATGTCTTCTGAATATCGACGTCTTCTGAATATCCATGTCATCTGAATATCGACGTCTTCTGAATATCGACGTCTTCTGAATATCCATGTCATCTGAATATCGACTTCTTCTGAATACCCAGGTCATCTGAATATCGACGTCATCTGAGTTTTGACGTCATCTGAATATCCATGTCTTCTGAATATCCACGTCTTTTGAATATCCACGTCATGTAAATATTCACTTCATCTAAATCGACGTCCTCAGAATATCTTTATCCGAGAAACAATGCAAAGATCAGACAGTGAGCGGACCTTGCAGCCCCTCCCCCTCCCACGCCCACGCACCGACTACATAAGGGCACCGGGTCCCCACTCATTCGGTGGCTCGGATAGCTCAGTCGGTTAAAGCGACTGAGCGATGATCTTGAGGGAGGTCAGTTCGAGTCCGCCCCTCCGTATGGTATTCTGCCTAGTTGAAATGACTTGGTGGAAGGGTGCCGGAGGACACAAATGAGATCATCTGGTACGTGTTCATCGAAACGAAACAGGCCCGTGCCTCATGTAAATAGATTGTGATATCAACCTGAGTAGCCTGTCTCTGAGATGAGTGGTCCAACATTTTTGAAATTTTGCGTCAGTTACTTTGATTTGCTTCCCAGGAGGATTCTCGTGATCAAATTGATATTCGATTTTGTCCAACAAACCTCTCATACGATGAAATATTCTGTTTGTGCATTTAGTTTTGCGTGAAGAGTTATCAAATTCCAATTATTTAAACACAAGGAGACCACTATTGGATTCAACTCTTTTTGCACTTTTTTTTTGCAGATTTTGATAGCCTTTTTTCCCAATACAAATAATCAAAAGAGAAAATCTGCTGAAGCGCCTTCGTTCTCAAGTTTTAGCAGCTCAAAAGTCGAAAAATCGTCATTTTTTTGTGATTCAATTATTTCTTTCCAATTTTAATACGAACTATTTTATCCCATTTGATTGATATACCCAAAACCCCTGTTGTTAAATGACCCCCGTCACCCCCCCCCCCCCCCCCACTGACTTTCCCCGTCAGCTCGCACTCATTTAAATAATTGATGCCCCCCAACAATATATAACCAGTAGAGTAACAGGTTGTTTAACCTATAATGATCTCCCGTGTGGAACTCTCATAATTTTATTTAATGATTAATGAAAATGTTTGGGAAGAAAAAATTCATAGATTTACTGAAAAGAACAATTGAATGGTAAAACGTTGAAACTCAAATTGAGAACATTGAAAGAAAACTGGAGAAATCGTATTGCGACGAGATAAGAAAAGAGATTATGGAGAAATATGGACTGTTGAAGATCTAGGCGACTACGGTGACTTCCTCGCGTGGAGTTGCAGGGAAATAGACCTTGATTGTCCTTCGCTCCACGTTCTCCAGCTTGATGTATTTGACCTGAAAGTTACAATTGTTTACTGGGAATTGCTCCTGAAAAAAACTTACCTCGTGGTGATATCCATGTCCTTGTTTCACTAATAACCGCTCATCGTAAATCTTAATGCATCTGAGCTGCTCGATGTTGATCAGGTTTCTTTTGTAGAGTCTGAGGAGTATCTTGAAGGTGTTGTTCTTCAAGAGTTGACGGTAAGCTCTCAGTGTCAGAGTACTCCGAATGGGGGCCCAATGAACACGACGTCTCGAGGTTTTCGAGACAACCCACACGTCGTCTCTGGAGCATTCGTAGACTACGATTGGCGCTGGCATGACTAGAACTGGAAAATAAATTGGTAGTGAAGAGTAAGAGGTTTTTACTTCAGAAAGTGGAAGAAGGAAGGGAGACTGAATCCGGTGCAAGAATGCACGAATGAATGATGATCGGGACCCACTGGTCCTTTCCAAATTTTGTGGGCGGGGCTGTCTCCGCCCACATTTTAATGGGCGGAGCCAGATGATTGTCATCCTGATGCTGACAAGTTGTATACGATGAGCCATAAACATTGTAAATTATCATCATACAGTATACTTGAATGATAATTTAAAGGGGTCCCATTCATTCAGGCTGACAATTGGTATACTGTAAGTTGTAAAAGAGTATGCTCTGTGGGCTCAATTGTCTTCTAATTTGTAAGAATCAGCTGAATGAATGTACAAACTTGGTGAAAAACGGATGGGACGTTGAACTTTTGCAGATGTAAAGTTTACTGGGTAAAATATGATACTTTCCTGGTAGTCTTCTTTTTGAAAAGCATTTCGTAGTCGATTCTGAACATTTCAGCGCACCTGGAAGTGAAGAATTCTCACTCGCAACTTGCCACTTGATAGAATTTCTTGTCTGACAGTTTCCAGCCTTATGTGCAACAGCATGAAGTAAATATGTCATTGAAGTAGTCAGGTTCACCGGCGCTTGGAAAATTTTTAGCGGTAATTGTCCTGGTCTTTTCAAAATAATAACGTGAACGTTTCAATACATCATATAGTTGTACACACTACTAGAAGAAAGCGCGTCGCCCAATCTCCCTTGCATGTCACATTCTGCGAAGTTGTGTACACTGTCCCCTCCGCAATGACTATGGGCCTCCTTAGCTCAGTTGGTAGAGCGTGAGACTTTTAATCTTAAGGTCAGGGGTTCGAGTCCCCTAGGTGGCTTGACTTTTTGCAATGCAAAGATTTATCCATTTTTAGTGATATGATCTTAAATATAAATACCTGGCGCAGTCCCCAGTCATAGGAATAAGCCCAATTTTTGGAATAACCTTGTCTTCTAAATATCCAATGGTTGTTTTTGCATTCTGCCATTTGATTTTATTGAAATAATACGTTACAATAAAATTAGAAAAAAAAGCAAATTAATTTTAGAATAAATCACATAATAATAGGGAAATAATGGGTAAAAAAACTCGGGGGCATTACTTGACAACAGGGAATATGGATAGGGCATTGGGAAACAATCATATGGAAGTAGAGTATATAAGGTAGAAAAACTTGGTGAAAAACTCAATGAAAAACATTTGGGAAAATTAAAGAAAAGATAATACACTCAAACGTGTATTCTGCAAAATATTAAAAGCAATGAGCAAAATTGGGAAAATGGGGCCGTCCGCATTTGTAGAGAGTCTTGATTCAACATGAATCGGAATCAGGGGTTCAACTTCTTGTACAGTTCAGGGTATCCACGAGGGATCGCCGCCACTGAAAAATTAATTTGCGTGTTCATAGGATTTGATAATTTTCTAGAATAAATTAAATAAAAACTCACAATTTCTACTCATTGCGGCCGCCTTCTCCTTCATTGTCTGCATCGCATCGGTAACATTTTGCGAACCGATTCTATTTCCGCCCGACGATCTTCCATAATTCGTTCTGGTTGTCTCCTTCTCGACAGTCTTATTCTTTGTGTATATTTTGATAGGCGCATGAGCCTTTCGTGCAGCCAACTCCATTTTTTTCGCACGATCCAAATTGTTCAGGTATTCCTGTTTGTCGCTGAGAGACGTCAGTAAGTCCACTTTCTTCGTGGTAACATAAGAGAGAGTTGGCATGTCTCCGCTCCTGGAATTGCGCATCCACTCCTCAAACTCATTGAGTGTGATCAAAGAGTGCGGCATTAACATCAAACGGAACAGTTTCTCTTCGCGTTCCCACTGACACTTGATGCACTTGTTGGTGGACGTCCCATCAACTTCGTACGTATTTCTCGTCTCTTCCACGTCGACAATCTTCCAAACGCCGTTTTTCCATTGCTTGCCGTTGGCTGAGGATTGTGGAAAACGCACATAACATCCAATGACAGTCGAGTTGAAGCTTGGCGAAGAGAGCAAAGAAACTAAGATTTTGCGAGTGACAAAAGCTGGCATGAACTGCTCCAAAGTGGTAACTTTTCTCGCGAATTTAATGGTGGGTGGGTTGGAAGGGTGGCTTTGAACGGAGCTCGAACAGCAGCCCTCGGTGTCTCCACAATTGGTTCCAGAGGAGGGAAGCTGTTTTGTTTTCTTCATCGCGTTACTCTTATCGTTTTTGTGGGTGGCCTGGAATAAACAAGTGTAATTAAATCCAATAATTTTAAAATTCTAACTCACTTCACAGTGCCCCTGGGACTTTGCGTGACTTGATCTGTGATGAGTACTGTTAGAGGAGCTCGTGTATTTCGAAGAGGAGTCCTTGTTGTGTCCACGATTGGTTCTAGAGGAGGAACGCTCTTTTCCCTCGTTCTTTGATTGGGTCTTTTGACTGTGGTCCCGAGCCTTCATTGCGTTGCTCTCATCGTTCTTGTGGGTGACCTGGAATTAACAAACATGGTTTGAAGCAATATGTATAGACAATACTATCAGTAAGAACTCTGTCTTATTAATTGGTGTCAGAAAACTGATCCCAGGATAGGCACGGCTAGAATACAAGAAAGAAAATGATGTTGCAAAACCAAGAAAATCACGTGTCTAATTAAATCCAATGATTTCGAAATTCTAACTCACCTCGCAGCGTCTCTGGGAGGAGCTTGTGTATTTTGAAGAGCTGTTCTTGTCGTGTCCACGATCGGTTCTAGAGGAGGAACGCTCTTTGTCCTCGTTTTTCGACTGGGTCTTCTGATCGTGGTCCCGAGGCTTCATCGCGCTGCTCTTATCGTCTTTGTGGGTGACCTGGAATAAGCAAACATGGTTTGAAGCAATGTCTTATTAATCGGTATCAGAAAGCTGATCCCAGGCTAGGCATGGGTAGAAGACAAGAAGGAGTGGGAACGCTTGGCGGGATGAAGGCGAGGTTAAATCAAGAAAATCACTCGTCTAATTAAATCCAATGATTTTAAAATTCTAACTCACCTCGCAGCGTCTCTGGGAGGAGCTTGTGTATCTTGAAGAGCGGTCCTTGTCGTGTCCACGATCGGTTCTAGAGGAGGAACGCTCTTTTCCCTCGTTCTTTGACTGGGTCTTCTGACCGTGGTCCCGAGCCTTCATCACGTCGCTCGTATTGTTT
Source organism: Caenorhabditis imperialis (assembly GCA_963572205.1). Taxonomy (NCBI): domain Eukaryota; kingdom Metazoa; phylum Nematoda; class Chromadorea; order Rhabditida; family Rhabditidae; genus Caenorhabditis; species Caenorhabditis imperialis. Next base: position 12,060,356 of record OY751544.1, on the reverse strand, counting down.
TTGTGAGTGACCTGGAATAAACAAACATGGTAGAATACAAGAGAGAAAGAGTGAAAACACTTAGCGGGGTGAGAAAGAAGTTGCAAGATAAAAACAGTCCCGTGACTAATTAAATCCAATGATTTTTAACTTCTAACTCACCTCACAGCGTCTTTGCGACTTTGCGCGACTCGATCCAGAATTCGAGTTGTCTGGAGAGTGTGTGCGCTTCACAGACTCTCTCTTTTTCTCCGGTTCTTTCTCGTGACGATTTCTGGAGGATGATTGGCGCTTATCGTGTTCCGAAGACGACTTTTTATCCGAGTTACTTCTCGCAGTATCAGTTTTGCGAGATATCGATCTCGTCAAACGCTCCGAAGTACGGCGAGAAGTTGACTCATGCACTTTGTTCACACGGTTTTCATTCTCCAATGGTGATTTGGAGCCAGGTGACATTTCTGCACTTGTTCCTGTAAATAATTATTGGAAAGATATAGAGCATAACAAAAAAGACAAGAAGAATGAGAATTAAAATGAGAATTGAGGAAATATGAGTCAGGAATTCATGTGGGCTGACTCACTTTGAAAAAGCGGGAACTATCACGAATCTTATGAAGAAATCGGCGAAAAATTTCACTCAGAACCCCCAACAACAGTGAAATTGTGATTGCAAACAAGAGAATTGTGTTAGAAACAAACAAAAATCAAGATAAAAGTAATTTTTGAGTAAAAAAAAACAAATAACCAAAAAAAACAAAATAATCGAAGCTGCATGTAAAGATTTGAAGACATTACAATTTCAGTGGTTGATTTAAACGCGCATAACTGTCTTTTTGCCGTAACATCGATCGGCGATTGAGGTAGCCCCTTTTGCGGGGTCTCGCAGCGAGGGAGAGGAGACGCGCGCGGAGTGAGAGAGTGTTAGAGAAAAAAAGACACTGCGCAGCCAGCCGGGGCTCAGTCAATACACAGCGGGGGTTCCTGAGTTTTCTTCAGTTTTTATCATTTTTAGATAGTTTCTCCTTCCAAATCATAATCTTTCTTACAGAGAACCTACTGTCATGTCGCCTGACTTGTCAATTTCGGACAAAGAGAACAGTGTGAAGGCTCCGCGTCAAGGAAAAACTGGCCGCATCTCGAAGACAGCGCATTTGGCAAAAAGCAAGTCTCGCAAATCCCGCACCTCCTCTTTCTCCTCCACCACTTCGAGCACGGATGCCAAGAAATACAAAAGAAAGCGCTCGGAAAAGTCGCCGTCGGAGATCAAGAAGAGACGACGTCAGGAGAAGGTTTTGGGCCGTAGCAACAGTGCGAATCGCTCTTCAGACTCTGACTCAAGTCTCTTCAGCTTCCACGACGATTCGGTGAGTTTTTACCTTCAAAATAACTTTGAAACATACTTTTATTATAGGAAAACATGGAAATGGCGATGGCCGAGGCTATCGAATTGTTCCAAATGGCTCCGGGAGACCAAGGATGGGACAACGCAAGCCTCAATGTGCCCACCAACAACGCGGATTCCAGTGGAGAGAGACAAGGTGAGTAGGGCGCCGGAAAATAAGTTTTGAAATTGAAAAATGAAGAGGATTGACCTATTGACTTATTTTTGCGCGATTTTCGCAGACGCCATGTTTTTCTCATCACAATTATTCGAATATCTGGGAAAATATACCCTTACTTTCAGCGAAATAATGTCTGTCAGGGTTTTTTTTATCAAGAATTCCAGAAATTTGTTACCTTACAGTGAATATCACTCTGTATAACTGATATTTGCATCTTAACTAAAGTTTATTCATTAATAATGATGAAAAATAAAACTTTCAGAGCCACCGAGACTGGACCAACTCCTCGAAGGGGTGTTTGCCATGGAGCCCGCTGAGCTTCCCGCGCTCCCCGAGTTCGACGTCTTCCCCGATTTGATCTTCCCAATTGCCGCCACTCGCTGTCGTAGATGCGGATGAATTCCCATCGTCTTTCATATTGTACTGAATCTCAGTTATTTCTTTTTTCAAAACTATGATGCCTCACAAATATTGTTTAGATTTTCTACGATCTCAATAGATTTTCGATATTGAAACGTTTGATTAATTGATATTACACATTTTTATAATTTTTCGAAATATGTAGTCTGATTGATGATTACTCATTTACTAGTTCAAGTTTTTTCGTTCTTCTCGTCTTTTTTTTTGAATAAATATGATGAACTTCCAGAAACCAATGAAAACTGTCAATTGAAAGAGATACTTGGATAGGTGTCTCAGATGTTCATGGGCTTCCAATTTGACAAACTGCGGACACATTCAGACAGCGTTTTTGTGGAACTCGCTTTACTATCGAAGCTATGTCATCAGTATATTGCCTGACTGAAAACTGACGTCTTTTTCTGATTATCATAGACTTTTTCTGTTTTTGATCACGTAGCGAGATGAAAATATAAAAAAAAACCACACAAGTGTTTGGAAAAATGTTGGATCACTCATCTCAGAGACAGGCTACTCAGGTTGATATCACAATCTATTTACATGAGGAACGGGCCTGTTTCGTTTCGATGAACACGTACCAGATGATCTCATTTGTGTCCTCCGGCACCCTTCCACCAAGTCATTTCAACTAGGCAGAATACCATACGGAGGGGCGGACTCGAACTGACCTCCCTCAAGATCATCGCTCAGTCGCTTTAACCGACTGAGCTATCCGAGCCACCGAATGAGTGGGGACCCGGTGCCCTTATGTAGTCGGTGCGTGGGCGTGGGAGGGGGAGGGGCTGCAAGGTCCGCTCACTGTCTGATCTTTGCATTGTTTCTCGGATATAGATATTCTGATGACGTCGATTCAGATGAAGTGAATATTGAGATGTTTTCAAAATATCGACGTCTTCTGAAAATTTACGTCTTCTGAATATCCACGTCTTCTGAATATCGACGTCTTCTGACTATTCACGTCTTCTGAATATCGACTTTTCAGAATACACACGTCTTCTGAATATCCACGTCTTCAGAATACACACGTCTTCTGAATATCCACGTTTTCAGAATACACACGTCTACTGAATATCCACGTCTTCTGAATATCGACGTCTTCTGAATATCGACGTCTTCTGAACATCAACATCTTCTGAATAACCACGTCTTCTGAATATTGACGTCTTCTGAATATCCACGTCTTCTGAATATCCACGTCTTCTGAATATCCACGTCTTCTGAATATTGACGTCTTCTGAATATCGATGTCATCTGAATATCCACGTCTTCTGAACATCATCATCTTCTGAATATCGACTTTTCAGAATACACACGTCTTCAGAATACACACGTCTTCTGAATATCCACGTCTTCAGAATACACACGTCTTCTGAATATCCACGTCTTCTGAATATCCACGCATTTTTTATCCACGTCTTCTGAATATCGACGTCTTCTGAATATCGACGTCTTCTGAACATCAACATCTTCTGAATATCCACGTCATCTGAATATCGACGTCATCTGAGTATCGACGTGATCTGATTATCCACATCATCTGAATATCCACGTCTTCAGAATATCCACGTCTTTTGAATATCCACGTCATGTAAATATTCACTTCATCTGAATCGACGTCATCAGGATATCAATATCCGAGAAACAATGCAAAGATCAGACAGTGAGCGGACCTTGCAGCCCCTCCCCCTCCCACGCCCACGCACCGACTACATAAGGGCACCGGGTCCCCACTCATTCGGTGGCTCGGATAGCTCAGTCGGTTAAAGCGACTGAGCGATGATCTTGAGGGAGGTCAGTTCGAGTCCGCCCCTCCGTATGGTATTGTGCCTAGTTGAAATGACTTGGTGGAAGGATGCCGGAGGACACAAATGAGATCATCTGGTACGTGTTCATCGAAACGAAACAGGCCCGTGCCTCATGTAAATAGATTGTGATATCAACCTGAGTAGCCTGTCTCTGAGATGAGTGATCCGACATTTTTCAAAACATTTGTTTGGTGTTCTTTATAGTCGTATCTCGCGATTTTCAGGGGGTGGGGGGCTCATAAGTGGTACACAAGAGAGGGGCGGAGCAAACTATCCAAAGAAAAAGAATGTGCGGGGGTGAGAAACCAAAAAACAAGATAAAATTATTAATTAGTCCTTTCTCCTTTTGGATTGTCCTTGTGGTGACTCGAGACGTCTCTTCTGCAGAGAGGAGACGTGCTTCTCCTTGATCTCGGCGACCTTGGAGATTAAATTGTACGGTGCGGTTCGGTGTTGTGTGTGTAGTTGGGGATCTCAAACTTGGGTAATTAAACCTTTATATGATATAAAGAAAGAAAATAACAAACGAGTTAAAGTCAACAATTCAATGAAAGTAAGAACAGAAATCTTACATACAGATATGAATGAAACAATGAAAAAGCCTCAACGGTCAAGAGACCGGGGGGCGTGGCAGAAGCCTTCGTTCTGTCGCTCTCCACCCACACTGACAGGAATGTACAGTGAGGGGGCGAGCTGTCGGTCTGAGATCAAAGAAGAAAAGGAGAAAAAAAAAATAATAATAGAGAAAGAAGATCAAACTATCATTATCACCAAAAAGGTACCCGAATCGGGTTCACTCCCGCCTCGGCAAAACCATCCTCCTCATCGTCGTTCCTTTCGATCTCGGTCGCTGTGACCTCCTGGTCGTCTGTCACCGTCGTATCCACCACGTCTTCGATCCTCTCGGTCTCCTCGGTCTCCTAGATCTTGTCGGGGATTTCTTCGGTCTTCAGGGTACGGTCGACTCCTGTTCTTCGCTATAGGACAAAGGGCCTTGTGGTGTCGGGCCCGTTCGTCTCGGATTCCGATCCGAGCACAGAACGTGCACCTCTCGTTCTGGCGACGGCACTCCTCATGGAAGTGCTGGTTGATGCAAATCTTGCACCTTCGTTCGCGATTAATAATAATCATGCGTTCTTCGATCTCGGGAACATCTCCACACTCGTTTGACATGTGACGCCTTTTACAGAAGACGCACCGAGTGCCGCAATCGACTTCCTCATTCGGGGCTAATATATCCCTAATCGGAGTTCCGTGTCTTCGATCTCGTTCCCTTGGTCGGACAGGGGAAGGAGTTCGTTCTGGATCCCGTGATCGTTCTCTTCGACTTTCTTCTGGCCTCGGTCTCGCTGGAGATGGATCTCGTTCTTCTTGCTCGAGTTCCAGATCTTCCATTTCATAATCAAGATCCAGATCCTCGATCGTCGTTGGAGCTCTCGATGAAGCCATTGATTCCTCCACTTCATTCTCCATCGGTTCTTCAAGTTCTTCGATGATGATCGAGGAGGCTCCCGGCCTCGGAATCGCCTGAATTTCGTTCAGTCGCTCCGTGATTCGATCCAGGAATTTGTTGTAGGATTCCGTTCTGTTGTCGATTTCTCGATCTACGTTCTCCTGAATGTTTCGGAATTCGGCGATGACTAGTAACTTCAGTCGCCTCAGCGCTTCGATCTCCTCCTGGTAGCACCGTCGCTCAAAGGATGACCGGTACTCTCGATATGCCATTTCTTCGTCGACCTCACGCGCTGTGTAGTAGTCAAACTTCACTAACTCATGAATTTCGCTCATCAGGGTCTCGAACTCCTTATACAGAACAATATAATCGTCTGCGTTCATTTCGATCTCCGCCATGACCCTCCATAGGTTTGACGTTTTCATCGATCCCCATCTCCCGATCTCGTCTTCCGTCGATCTCTCATTTATTCTCACAATCAAACTATTTTTCTCTCGTACCAATCGTTGAGTGACTTTCTCGTTCTCGCGGGCCTTCGCTCGATTGTCGATTAAGTCGTTCAGGATCCTACCGAACTTCGTTGTTCGATAATTGGACACTGAAACTTTGATCAGTAACATCAATAGTATCAGAAAGATTCGGTAGTCATGCAACACGGAGATCGGTCTCATGCATTTCGTTCTCATGCACGATGGGTTTGACACTTTTAAACGGTGTGACGAGGTGCTTTGTGTCGGTTTGCCAGCCCTCGTCCTCGTCGAAAACCCTGGATCATTCCTCTCAGGATAATGATTGGGGTCTTGATGATCAGTCGTAGTATTGTTCGTAGAATTTTTGAAAAACACGAAAAACACATCACGTACGTCATCGCAAAAACGACTAATGCCACTATAACGATTATTATCCCCGTCTTCATGAAGGTAAGAAATCCGTCCAGAAGATGTCCAAAGTCTGGGAGGTTGATTTCGTTATAGATAGTCTTTCCTTCGATTATTCGGTATACTGATGTCCAAATTGATCCGGTATACTTGAGGATTCCATTGACATGGAACTCCGTCGATTCTTGTCCGCAGGATACTCTGCAGTTCTCGTGGAATTGTGCTCTTTCCGAGAACCAATTCACTTCTTGCCGATGTCCTTTCAATGAACATGTCAGTGTGAACGTCCGGTTCAGGCAACTGACAGTGGCAATCGTCGTTCGATTCGTTGACATGCAAGTAAGGTTTGTATGACCACCTTCCGCGCATGCATAACATCCCGTTATGTGGCTTGCTTCCACCCAGCATTTGTCGTTATCCTTGATGATCTCGATCTCTGCTGTTCCTTTGGTTCGCACCACGATTTCCGTCGAGATTTGTTCGCTACTGATCGCTCGAACTGATTTCTCGAATGTTCTCAATGTCCAGTGTCCTTGTTGAAGAGGCAGTCGTCGTTGGACGATGTTAAAGTGCTCCGTCAAGTTATGTTCTTGGCAGGCACACGTTACCTTAGTCTCCGCTGGCTTGCAATCACATCGCTCTCGCAGCTGACATTCGTTTCGGTTTGCTTTTTCTTCGGTATAGCATTGAAACGCAGGTAATTCTTGATTGGACCAGACTGCTATTTCTGTTCCATTCCTGATGAACCAAGTACCCAATACTGGTGATGGATCCGCCATTATTACGCTTGCTGTGATCGTTGTCTCTTCTACAGCAATTGGTTCGTTCAAAGGTAGCTCGATGATGTTTGTCTGAGCCTTATTGTCAATAGAATTCAATGAAGTCGTCGTCATTGCGATCTTCATACTTGAATCCCACTGAAGACACTTAAAGATTTCGAAGACGTCTTCAGATTCGATCTTTGCATATATTCGGTAGAACAAGCATGCCGAGCTTGGGAAGAAACAGTCACAACCCGGTCCTCCACAGCTTTCGATACATCCGGCATTTCCTACGTGTCCATATGTGTGTTCTAGCTCCGGGATCCAACTCGATCTGGTGATGTTAGCACACTTTTCTTCCTTGCATGAGCCCATGTGGGGGCATCGTTTTGCACTGTCGACTTCGATCCGGATCTGCTTCGTGAACACTACCGATTAATGCTTAATTACCTGTCGGGGGCCCCAGTGGTGCACTTTCTTTTTTGCACAAATTCCTCGCCGTTCGAGTTGGCGGAGATCATCAGCAATTCAGTCGGGATGAACTGCAAAATCAGAATTTTGAAAAATTGGCTCGACCAATTTTGAAATTTTCAATTTTTCGAAAATTTTGAAGATAAAAATAACTAAAAACTTACTTTTGAAATTTCAGAATAATAGGGATTGAAATAGTTTCAGAATAATAATTCTGCAAGAGAAAAAAGCAAGCGGGCACTACAAGCGCCCCGCAAAATGAATAAGAAGAACGGCCGGTGACGCTTGTCGGCAGCTAGACAAAGGACACTCTTTCTCTCACACACACGCGCTATTTTTTTGGAACGGTTGTAAACACAAGTAGTCAAGGTTGTACTCGAAGAAAGGGGAATGTGAAGAGAACATTTGTATAGAAAAACAAAATCGTCCAGCAGGAATTGAACCGGGAACCATTCAAACCATAATCGGTGTCAGGGACCACTAGGCCATGAAGCTTTTTTGAAACATTTGCAGATAACTGGTTTAAGTGGTTTTCAAAGACGCCAAACTCGATATTGATACTTACAAAGCTTGAAAGTCATTTAAACTGACTGAAAGCCTATTTCCATCGTCTCTCGCAGTAATTGAGTAACTATGGGGAGCCTTTGAGACCTTCCACTCGGAACCCAAGATGCAATTATCAGGATCTGCCACAGGATACTCTAAGAGAGCACACTGATCGAAATGGCGACAATGAAACATCGGCTCCATCTCGGTTTTCATCCGTCCCAATGAGGTTTTCTCTCCTCAACATTCTGCTCCCGGCTCTCATGGACTTTTCCAATTCCATGGACAGTATCTGGAAGATCTGGTGAATACTCATCGGCCCAATCCAGCAACATTTCAGTTTTAGTGGTCCCCGACATTTGTTTTTCTGTATAAATTTTCTTTCATTTCCCTTTTTTCAAGTGAACCTTGACTTTTTCTTTTCACATCCGTTCCGAAAAATACCGTGTGGGAGTGAAACAGAGACAACCTCTTCACTGTCTAACTAGAGACAAACGGCAACGGCCTTTCTTCTCATTCATTTTGCAGGGCGCTTGTAGTGCCCGCCAGCTTCTTCCTCTCGAGGAACTATTATTCTGAAACTATTTCAACCGCCTATTATTCTGAAATTTAAAAAGTGAGTTGTAATTGCTTTTTTTATTGGAAAAATATGGGAATTCTAAATTTTTGCGGTTGTAAGTTTCACCATTGAAATTTTGCAGGCCAACAAAATTGCTGATGATCTCTGCCAACTCGGAAGGCAAGATAGTCGTCTCAAAGTTGAGGTCAGTTCTTGAGAAAATAATTTATTATTACTCATCATTACACACATACTCTCCGTACACGAAGGTTGCCAATGCGCTCCACCGAGCGCAATGCGGTCGAGGCGTACCGCGAAAAAATTTTTGAATTTTCGAAATTTTTGTTTGATTTTTAGCTGATTTTCTTGTATTTTCATGATGACAATTGCCGAAAAACAAGAAAAAAACGGCTCTAGATAAAAAAAAAATGTTTCGCGGCACGCCTCGACCTGTCAAATATTCTATTTGAAAGGATCAAATATCAAAAATTATATTAGGTCATTCCCATTCCCATTATTTATTGTTTTATCGTCCCTCTTTTGCATACCGCCATTTTCCCCTCACCTCGGAATGTGATTATAAAAAAAAGGTGACTATAAAAGGAGCCCCACCGAAGAAGGAGAATCATTCTTCTCCGCTCTTCCACCTTTTTTCACTCTTTTTGTTCCCGTCGGTGGAGCGCGTTGGCAACCTTCGTGTACGGAGAGTACGTTAGGTCAGATCCAAAAAAGAATATCTACAGTAATCTTTTCCACCATGTGTTCTAGACTAACTTTCAGTAGTAACAAAAACATATTTTAGTATTGGCGTCACAAATTTCGTTTCGATGATCCTTAATTTTTTGAGCCAAAGTGCTTTTTCTCCGCTAGGACCGACGATGATTATGGTGGTCTGCCAGACAAGTTTCATCTAAACTGAGAATATGAATGGAATCTGGTGTTATCGTGTGTTTCAAATTCGAATTCTCAACAAAATACTTACTTTGCGTCATATTCAGTTTTCGGTCAAACTTTAGAACAAAGGTTGTCGTGTGCACATTTGCTTCTGTTTTTTCGCGAAAGTGGCCTCTAACTTCTTTCTATCCAAAGTTCTTCACCGAAAACCGAACTTTTTCAGAAAAATGAACCACTCAATCCCCCTCGAACGTTATATGGCGGAGCAGTTGGGGCCCTGCTGGCGCGGCGTCAGCGTGAAGCGGCTGAACGCCATCATGGTACGGAAGTACTTGATGTTGTGGGCCCCAGGAGTCCGCGGCGGGTACTACGTCGTGCACTTCCTTGAAAGCCGGTACGGTGACGTTTTTGTTGTTTTTTAAATACATTATTTTTTCCAGAGGTGCCGATGGTCGCCGACGTCTGGAGGCCGCGCTTCTGGGGTCCGGGTCGGACATCCCCCACCCGCTGTTCTCCGTCAGGGTGCGGGATTAATTTTTGTTTATTTCTCAAATAAATAAAAAAATGTTGTTATTTATCGGTAATCAATTCACAAAATCCGTATGGGAGGGTAGAACCGTCGGTTAGAATCCGCCTCTTGTTGAATGTAAAGCGCAATTGCTTCTCGTGGTTCCAAAGTATACAAAATGCCGTCTGTCGCGTTGGACCTTCAGCACGGATCTTTTCGGGTCCTCTTCCAAGACCTCCTTTACCATCCTCTTCATCGTCTCGAAAGTGATCTCCTTATCGACCTTGAAGTTGATCGAGATCCATTTTGTCTTTTGCATATACTGAAATTATTCGGATTAGTTGTCTATATTTTACAAATTCTCACATTCTCGATTCCATTGACGACCTCATTGTAGGCTTTGGTGCGACGGTACAAAACTCGACCATCCGACCCTTCAGCTCGTTGGTCATCTCGCCGAGGTTTGGTCCATATTCGTTTCTGAGAGGATCGACCGATGGAACTGTGTAGATGATAATCCGTATCTGAAAAATGTCAAGTTTTCGGAACTTGGGGTGAAAGTTACCGGTATACAGAATGTTATCCGGTCCAACCAGCTCCATCGCCATGTGACATAGGCGGCAATGTGGACCAATCTGAAAATAAATCATAAAACGTTCGATACTGAACATAAAATATTACCTTTCGCTCATGGTCTTGCATCCAGCACAATCGGTTTGAAGTGATTGAGGTGGTTTCTCTGGAAGACATTCATGGCGGCGGATGCGGCAGTGCAACTCTCCTGGAAAATGGTTGAAAATAGTTTGATTTCACCTTTTCTGCAAACCTCAAACAAGCAGATGTTGGTGACTTTCTCAAAGTCCTGCTCAAACATTGTAAGGGCGCTTGTCAAGATGAAGACGTCGGAATAGCAGTTTTTTAGAATCTCGTCTTCTAAGCGGAAAATTTTTCCCGCCGCTCGTCCGTCTTCGAGAAACAATATCAGCTTCTCCTTTGTGTCCGGGGTCTTGTACTCCAGATTGTAAAACTTATTTTCTGAAATGGGTCCCTCATAGTCAAAATTTTCCACTTTTATGAATTTGACTGGGAAGTCGCTGAAAAAACAATCATTTTGGGTGAAATATTTAATTTGCAATACCTTCGCGTTGAACGCTTTCCCAATCGCGCTCAAACTCATTGGGAAGAACTTGAGGAGGCCATGACCTTCACGCCCTTGTGCTGCCAAGGTTTGAGTGATACGCACAAAACTAACAAATAATACGAACTAACTGACACAAAATTTAAAAAATGTTGGATCACTCATCTCAGAGACAGGCTACTCAGGTTGATATCACAATCTATTTACATGAGGCACGGGCCTGTTTCGTTTCGATGAACGCATACCAGATGATCTCATTTGTGTCCTCCGGCACCCTTCCACCAAGTCATTTCAACTAGGCAGAATACCATACGGAGGGGCGGACTCGAACTGACCTCCCTCAAGATCATCGCTCAGTCGCTTTAACCGACTGAGCTATCCGAGCCACCGAATGAGTGGGGACCCGGTGCCCTTATGTAGTCGGTGCGTGGGCGTGGGAGGGGGAGGGGCTGCAAGGTCCGCTCACTGTCTGATCTTTGCATTGTTTCTTGGATATCGATATTCTGATGACGTCGATTAAGATGAAGTGAATATTGAGATGTTTTCAGAATATCGACGTCTTCTGAATATCGACGTCTTCTGAATATCGACGTCTTCTGAATATCGATGTCTTCTGAATATCCACGTCTTCTGAATATCCATGTCTTCTGAATATCGACGTCTTCTGAATATTGACGTGTTCGAAATACACACGTCTTTTGAATACCCACGTCTTCTAAATATCGACGTCTTCAGAATATCGACGTCATCTGAATATCGACGTCTTCTGAATATCGACGTCTTCTGAATATCGACGTCTTCTGAATATCCATGTCTTCTGAATATCCACGTCATCTGAATATCGACTTCTTCTGAATATCGACTTCTTCTGAATACCCAGGTCATCTGAATATCGACGTCTTTTGAATATCCATGTCTTCTGAATAACGACGTCTTCTGAATAACGACGTCTTCTGAATATCCACGTCATCTGAATCTCGACGTCTTCTGAATATCCACGTCTTCTGAATATCCATGTCATCTGAATATCGACGTCTTTTGAATATCCACGTCTTCTGAATATGGACGTGTTCAGAATATTGTCCTCTTCTGAATACACACGTCTTCTGAATATCGACGTCTTCTGAATCCCCAGGTCATCTGAATATCGACGTCATCTGAGTATCGACGTCATCTGAATATCCACGTCTTCTGAATATCGACGTCTTCTGAATACACACGTCTTCTGAATATCGACGTCTTCTGAATCCCCAGGTCATCTGAATATCGAAGTCATCTGAGTATCGACGTCATCTGAATATCCACGTCTTCTGAATATCCACGTCTTCTGAATATGGACGTGTTCAGAATATTGTCATCTTCTGAATACACACGTCTTCTGAATATCGACTTCTTCTGAATATTGGCGTCTTCTGAATCCCCAGGTCATCTGAATATCGACGTCATCTGAGTATCGACGTCATCTGAATATCCACGTCTTCTGAACATCCACGTCTTCTGAATTTTCACGTCATCTTAATCGACGTCATCAGAATATCGATATCCAAGAAACAATGCAAAGATCAGACAGTGAGCGGACCTTGCAGCCCCTCCCCCTCCCACGCCCACGCACCGACTACATAAGGGCACCGGGTCCCCACTTATTCGGTGGCTCGGATAGCTCAGTCGGTTAAAGCGACTGAGCGATGATCTTGAGGGAGGTCAGTTCGAGTCCGCCCCTCCGTATGGTATTCTGCCTAGTTGAAATGACTTGGTGGAAGGGTGCCGGAGGACACAAATGAGATCATCTGGTATGCGTTCATCGAAACGAAACAGGCCCGTGCCTCATGTAAATAGACCAGCCGGTCGAGCTGCTGCGCAGCTCTTCGGCTGGCTTCTTATGGGGCTGGAAATCGGCCTAAATGTCCCAATACACTTTTTCCAAAGAAAGCAAAAAAAGTTTTGACCCGAAAAGAATCGAACCCCTGACCCTCTGCACATCGTCCGCACACGTAACCGCCGGGACCACCCCGACACATCTGAAAGGGGCAGCGCAGGTGCGTACATGTGCACGCGGTTTTGGGACCCCCTCTCAGGGCCATTTTCAGAAATTTTCAGGTAAAGTACCCTTCAAATTAAAGCTATCAACTTCTAGTTTTGACGGGCATCACCGCGGCACCAAATAAGGGCCGTAACCGAAAATTGGGCTCATTCCCATGGCTGGGGACAGCGCTAGGGTTAGCGCCACACAGACACACGGACAAATACACAGAATTTGTCCATTAGTAATAGTAAAGATTGTGATATCAACCTGAGTAGCCTGTCTCTGAGATGAGTGATCCGACATTTTTGAGGTTTTGCAGGTCAATGCTTCATTTCTATTGCGTCTCATTTAGATTCCAGTGGTTCTTCCAAAAAAGTTCAAAAATGTGGAAAATTAGTGGTATGTATGTAGCAATCTGTAAATGAATTTTCCGCGAAATGATTGTCATAACTAGATTTTCTTCACCATTTTCTATAATTCTATTTGGTTTTTCTCCGAAATATTCATTTGATATTTGGGAGACGGTAGTATTCTGATGATTCATGAGATTTTTCAATTTCCGGAAAAACTTTCGTTGTAAAGATCATCAAAAACGGGAGGAAGTGGGGGTAATCAACTAGTTGGAGGTATTGAGGGATGGGAAACCCCATGCAAATATATGAAATTTAGGGAGCTGAATGAGCAACCCTAGAAGTGGAATACCATTAAATAAAAATAAATTATATAAAAAACAAAACAATTGAGTATGGAAAGGGGGCTTTGCGTTTGAGAAAATTGTTCTCGTCGCTTTAATCAAAAATTTCAATCTACTGAAAATGGCAAGGAATATATATTCGTTGGTGGCACTCATTAAATCCAACCTCCGGAGACGTAGTCCACCTCCATCTGATCGTCGTCCACCTCCATCGGATCGTCACACTCGATGACGTGGCCGTCGAAGCGACCGTTGGCAGCGGCGGTTGTTGCAGTAGTCTCCGGCCCGGCTCCAGTCCCTGAAAAAACAAAATAAGTTGATAAATCTTGGAATGATTCTGAAGATGAACTCACAACCGAAAGCAGACAAATTCATTGTCTTCATGCGGAGACCTTTGCCTCTCTTGTCCTGGTTCTTTTGCATCTGCAGGTTCACCATCATCCTCTCCGCACGACGCTGATTGACCAGAGCCGCCATCGCGGAAGTATTGGACCTTTCCATCTCGCGATTCTTGGAAGCAAGGTCCACCTGGTCGATCTCCTCCTGAAGGCGCATCGCTTCGCTGGCGTTTCCAGATTGGGAAGCCAGCTCCTTCTGCTTGAGAAGATGAGCCTTGTGCATGGCGTAGTTGTGTGGCTCCTTCTGGAACTTTTTCTTCTCCGCAATCATGAACGAGATGTCCTCTTCCGTGTATCTGTGATGCAGGGCCTGGCGGATTTCGTTCTTCTTTTTGTCAAGGTCCTCCGCAAATGGCACGGTATCGGCTGTTTTGGAGACGCGCATGAAGTTGGCAAACTCGAGAGGCTCGATCTCCGCGTCCGACACGAAGTTTAGTTCGATGAGCCGCACTTCGGAGCCATACTGGCAGTTGAGACGCTTCATGGTCTGCTTCCCGTCGAACGTGTACACCGGATCCGCCTCTTCCACACCGATCACTTTCCAGATAAAGTATTGATAGTGCTCTCCATAGGTCCTGTTTCCAGCAAGTCGGACAAAAGCGCCAGTGATAGTGGAGACGAAGAACGGAGCATAGAGGATCGATGCCATCTTGGAGCGGGTGATGGAGGCAGGAAACAGTTCCGAGAGGCTCGTGATTTTTGTGGGGGTCTTGATGACCTCTTCCTTCTTCTGCGCGGCACTGTGGTCCGTGAACGAAAGACGGCGTTTCCGAGTGGTACCAGTGCGACGAGTGCGACCACAGCTATCAGCTTTCATGATAGTAGCACCGGTGGTTTTCTTCTCCGAGAGTCTCTTGCGACGTTGCTTGAGCGCTTCGATAGCATTGCTCTGCCGCTTCTTCGGATCCTGAAAAAACGAGTATTTTTTAAAGGAAAACATTCATTTGATGGTAACTCACTCGAACCGGGCGATTCGATTCCTCATCCGAGTCGATGCGCTCCGCGGCATTCTTCTTGCTGGCAGCGGTGGCCGAGGCAGTCGAAACACGGACGGCTCTCTTCTGACGAACCGTCTTCACGCGGCTTTCTTTTTGAGTTGAGGCTGGGGACATTGTTGCTCGGTGTCAAGTTTAATCTAAATTTCAACTTTAAGAAGGAAAATATGAGATTTGGGAGAGAAGATCAAGACAATTGAGAACGTGGTCCGTGAAAGAATGAAGGCATGGTACACCGTGTTTCGTCTCTTTTCTGTAACCCTCTCCCAGCGCGTTCGCGTCGTTTCGCTGCGAGACCACATTTAAAGGGAGGGGGGGGGGTGAGGGGAAGAGGGGAGACACGCGCAGGGGAAAGGGGGGCAGGGAAAGGGGAAGAGGGCAGATTTTCTCTTGAAACAGAGCAATATGAGAATGATTTAATAGAAAAAAGGAATGAAACACATCTAGAAATTTTTTAATAGAGAGTAGAAATTTTTCTTTTTATCTCGAGATGTAAACATCGAGATCACAGTGTTTCTTGTTAACTTTTTTGCATCGCAGTATCTTGCTCACCTCTATCGGTATTTGTTCGTGAGTAAATCTGAAGGCGTTGTTGGCGTGTTCCAGGTTTTAACTTTTTCCAAGCCGTGGACTATTTTGAACTGCGCCATCCATATTCTTTGCCTGAATGTTAAAGTTGGGGATCACTGATACAGAAATAACAAAAAAACACTATCCTATTTTATCATTTTTGGGGCACTGTAGTCGTAGGAGCATCTTGTCAAGGTGGATTCTTTCAAAGATAATCTTCTAATACAAGGGAATTGAACCCAAATAATCAGTTTCTTTTTTGAGCCAATCTGTGAAATTGAATATTTTACTTTTGAAATAGCTTTTTGCCAATGAGTAGAGAGTTTTGAGCTTTGGGAACTCTCACTTTTACAAAAAAAGAACGGTTTTGGTTCAGGGTAAATTGCTGCGGTCCAGTTGTTGCATGTTGGGCAGAGCTCCTGAAACTTGTATTATCCAGATAGACCAGTCCTCATAATAAGTCATAGGTTCGGCATGATTTGAAAAGTAAGCGATTTTGAACGAAAGTCTTTAGCAACTTGCGGTTTGGCACTTTTGTAAAAAGAGAAAATGAAGAAATCTTTTCAGTACTGGTGCCATAACAGGAGAAAGGCTCTGAAAGTATCGAAATCTAGTTTTCCTGGTCCCCGACACAGATTATGCTTCAAAGGGTCCCCCGGTTCAATCCACACTTCACGATTTCATTTTTCTGTTTAAGTACAACTTTTATTTTTTGTGTTTGCAACCGTTTGAAAAAATAGCGTGCGTGTGAGAGAAAAGGTCACCTTTGTCTAGCTGCCGACCGGCGTCACCGGCCGTTTTTCTGATTCATTCTGCGGGGCGCTTGTAGTGCCCGCCAGCTTTTTCCTCATGAGGAATTATTATTCTGAAATTTAGTGAGAAGGTCATATTTTGAGAGAAATCCAAGAAAAAGTCTTCGAAGTCCTAACCGACTACGAAGAAGAGTCGGATTCGTAACGAGTGACCGCCATGACATCGAGAAGATCTTTTTTTCATAGTGTTCCACATTTTGCTCTTTTATGCTCAACCTATTCTAATTTCCCATCATTATCACAAACCATCAGCCTCATAATGTTTGCAGAAACAAGCTGTACCCAAACAATATGAGAGAAACAAAGACAACCTGCGTCTCCAATGTCTAGCTGACGACAGGCGACGCCCGCCGTCCCCTTCATTCATTCTGTGGGGCGCCTGTGGTGCCCACCAACTTTTTCCTCTTGAGGAACTATTATTCTGTCGCTTTTTCGACTTTCCTATTATTCTGAATGTTATAACAGTGAGTTACTTTTCCTCCGCCAAAAGAGCCAGAGAATTGTCAGGTTCCGGATGCCTTCTCCATCAACCGTCCTTGTCTAGGATACTCCGATGTGATCCCATCACCGGACTCGCATGGTGGACGACTCCTGCCTAACTGGATGCAAGGACGACCTGGACCAAGAGACGGCGGAGAGCCTGAAATGTGATGTTCTCGTCGCGCCAGCCGGACACGGAAAGACAACCCGGATTCACCACCCAACCGCGAGAGACCTGGACGTCGTTTGGCTGACAATCTTCAGCACGAAAGTGAAACTGGTATCCAAGTTGAGGACGTGGCCATTGCAGCTTCAGCTCGTTATCATCTCGACGAAAATGGGCTCTTTCTCCCATACGAATTCTCTAAACAATTCGAACAAGCAACATCTGAATGCTTACTTCAGCACGGCGTCCTTTCCATTCTGGGTACCCTCGAGCGGATCTCGGGTCCAATTCTTCTGGTGTGCACTCCATACACATTGGCAAGGATGTTCTTCGCCGGAGTGAAGACGATTCACATCGACGACGCGGAGGAGTCCTGGTCGCCACCTTTCCGAACGCCGTTTACAAGCTTTCCGAAGACTTCACAATGCCACAACGATCACTTGGTGTGCAGTTCAAACGGCTCAGGATCCGCGAGAAGTTCAACATCATCTCAGAGCGTACTCTCCATCGCACCAGGACAAGCCGAGCGCACGCTGAACGGCTACTTGAGGAGCAAAAAAAAGATCGAGTTGTTCGAGTTCTCCCCATCAACGAAGCGCGAGGATTTTCCTGCGACATTGCCATAGTGACGACAGCCAGTGACAGCAGAAGGAAATTTCCTAACCTCTGGAAGTCGGAACGAAGAATGCTGTGCTTTGTGCTGGTCAACAAGAGAAGGATGCGCCGGTACAGCGTCCGGAACAACCTGTTCGAAGATGTTTCCCACCCAGCAGCTAGTCACGAGGCCTGGCAAGTGGACGAATGGTTGGAAGAGCAGCTATGGAGCGATCCTGAGCACCGCTACCTAAACAGGGAACCCAGAAGTCCGTAAGTCTTGCAAACCGGAACCATCCAGAGGCCCAGGGGAAAAACTAACCTGTAGCTCGGGAACGTGCTACGGGGGTGACGTAGCACATTCCCGAGCTACAGGCTAGAGGCACCTGACATTCCATTAGAGCCGGAAGACCGGATAAACAACCCTCCGCCTCCCTTATCATATAATCTCTACTGTCTTACAGGCTCGAGACAGGACAAAGGACGCCGTCACGACATTCCTCGCCACCAAGAATTCTATATAACGATCGCGTTTGATTGAATCGAGGATTTTCTGTTTTCACTTGGGGCTCTTCCCCCCTTTATCTAAATCTAATAAATCTATTCAACTTCAAAACGAATTTGTTAAATTTTTACATATTTATTCAATTGTTAATTAAAACATAAAAACTTTAAATGCTCCAGCTCTAAGAACATCTGCTCCCTATTCCGTGTAGTTGAAAGGTCTGAGTTGAAGGATCTAAATTAATTTTCATCTTTTTTCTCAATGTTAACACAAATTGTAGAATGTGAAACAAGCATCTACCAGAAAATCACATTTTCGTGAGTCAGTTATGATTGTCTTTACGATTACAAACGAATCAAACATCTCACCTTTGCTGAACCTTCTAAATGTGGAGATGTAGATTTTTCCAATATTGGACTTTATCTCTTCCTCACTAGTCCACCTCTGGCACGATCGACTGGTAGATCAGAAAGTTCTTGTTGATGGACTGAAATATTGAGGAATTGAATGTTTTGTCACATTATTGATGATTGAGCTGTTTTGGAATGGTGTGATGCCATTGCTTGACTAAACAGTGACAGATAGAACTCAATTAACATAGAAAAATTGAAATTTAGGCCAGCTTTTGAAGAAAAAAGAAAATTTTAGAAAATTTCTTACCTAAATTTCAATTTCGATCGATATTTTTCTGGCGAATTCATACTTATTGATTTTCAAACTACTATGATTTTAAAAGGAACTCACTGTTTTAACATTCAGAATAATAGGAAAGTCGAAAAGGTTCAGAATAATAGTTCCTCAAGAGGAAAAAGTTGGTGGGCACCACAGGCGCCCCACAAAATGAATGAAGGGGACGGCGGCCGTCGCCTGTCGCCAGCTAGACAGTGGAGACGCAGGTTTTCTCTGTTTCTCTCGCACACACTATTTTTGGGCACGGACGTTCACATTCATGGCTGCGCGCCGGCAGACATTGTGACGATGATGACAAAGTTGAATAGGTTAAGCACAAAAGGGCAAAATATGGAACACAATAGGACAAAATGAAATGAAGGTTTTGAAAGGTTGATTGTGATTTGATGCTTGAATACTCATAGAAAAGGAGCTGAATTCATAATGATTCGCAATTTTCAGGTCTCACATTGAAAAAAGGAATTGCTCTGGAAGACGCTATCCCACCCATTAGGCAAAAATACTGTAAGTGTGTCATAATCTGTGAGCATATTCCATTCTGACCACCACTCTCAGCGGGGTCCCACCTACACCCCGAGAAAGAGTAGGGGGTGAGAAGAGACACAGGTCTTTTCGGATCGCGCAAGAATACTCCAATTACGGCACCCAGCTGGGAGTGGTAATCAGAATATGTTATGGCAACGTTTGAAGATTCTCTTATCCTTTTCTCTGGAATGGCCTAGTGGCCCCTGACACCGACTACGGTTTGAATGGTCCCGGGTTCAATTCCCGCTAGACGATTTTGTGTTTCTGTACAATTTCTCCTTCCCACCCCACTTTCTTCAAGTACAACCTTGACTACTTGTGTTTACAACCGTTCCAAAAAAATAGCGCGTGTGTGTGAGAGAAAGAGTGTCCTTTGTCTAGCTGCCGACAAGCGTCACCGGCCGTTCTTCTTATTCATTTTGCGGGGCGCTTGTAGTGCCCGCTAGTTTCTTCCTCTCGAAGAACTATTATTCTGAAACTATTTCAACCCCTATTATTCTGAAATTTTAAAAGTAAGTTTTCAGTTTTTTTTTCAAGTTTTATGAAAAATTGAAAATCTCAAATTTTGTCGGGCCAAACTTTCAACTTTCTGATTTTGCAGTCCATCCCGACTAAATTGCTGATAATCTCCGCTTATTCGAACGGCGAGGATTTTGTGCAATAAAGAAAGGTGCATCGACATCGACGAAACCGAGGACAACCCGCGTGGCACCGAGCAGGACAATAAAAGGACAAACCATGTCGCTCTCCAACAAGCAAGGAGCACTGACACAAGCAGTGAACGCCCTCACAAGTGATGAGCAAAACTCAAGAGAGACTCCAGAGTTGGAAGGACATGAACAACGACGACATCGCCGTACACAGACAGGACATCGAGCTGACAGCCAAGCTGATGGACCTCAAAAAGGACACAGTGGACTCAACACTTGAAGAATTGGCCCTGGAAGCGGACAAAATCCCCGACGATGAGGACAAAGAGTTCGAACAAGCAGATAGCCACATCAAATCTGCAAATGATGCCGTGAACATCTACCACGAAATCAGAGATGAACTGGAAATCCAATTGAAGACACAGATCTTCACAGTGGAGAATCCAGCACAACCAAAAAAAGGACAAACCCCAGCCCAAGGATTCATTCAGCCACAGATCCCACCATGGAGATGATCTACGAGAAGCCGAAGTTAGAGAAATTCAAGGGTGAGAAATGGAAGTTCCCGAACTTTTGGACTTTTTTCAAAAAGAACTACCATGACCGTGAAATGGACTCAATTCTTGAGCACATCTAATGATTGTCCAGTTGTCCCCCCCCCCCCCCCCCCCCCCCCCCCCCCCCTTCTTCGCTTTTCCTCAACCATTCTTTTAACTCCTTTTTATACTTTAATCTTGTTAATAAACTGGTTTAATTGCCCAAGTTAAAATCGACGTCTAATTAGATTATTATAGAACTTTCTCTGTCACTGAATACGTGGTGAAAATCGCGAGATAAAACTATAAAGAAAACCAGACAAATGTTTTGAAAAAACCACAACGCAATTCCACGGAAGGCATTCGAGCGCAAGTTGAGAAAGTTTGCAATTCGTAATGAATGTATGAAGAAAACCACACAAGTGTTTGGAAAAATGTTGGATCACTCATCTCAGAGACAGGCTACTCAGGTTGATATCACAATCTATTTACATGAGGCACGGGCCTGTTTCGTTTCGATGAACACGTACCAGATGATCTCATTTGTGTCCTCCGGCACCCTTCCACCAAGTCATTTCAACTAGGCAGAATACCATACGGAGGGGCGGACTCGAACTGACCTCCCTCAAGATCATCGCTCAGTCGCTTTAACCGACTGAGCTATCCGAGCCACCGAATGAGTGGGGACCCGGTGCCCTTATGTAGTCGGTGCGTGGGCGTGGGAGGGGGAGGGGCTGCAAGGTCCGCTCACTGTCTGATCTTTGCATTGTTTCTCGGATATCGATATTCTGATGACGTCAATTCAGATGAAGTTAACATTCAGATGATGTGGATGTTCAGAAAACGTGGATAATCAGATGACGTCGATACTCAGATGACGTCGATATTCAGATGACACGGGGATTCAGAAGACGTCGATATTCAGAAGACGTGGATATTCAGATGACGTCGATACTCAGATGACGTCGATATTCAGATGACCTGGGAATTCAGAAGACGTCGATATTCAGTAGACGTTGATATTCAGAAGACGTCAATATTCAGAAGACGTCGATATTCAGAAGACATGTGTATTCAGAAGACGTGTGTATTCAGAAAATGACGATATTATGAAAACGTAGATATTCAGAAGACGTGGATATTCAAAAGACGTCGATATTCAGTAGACGTGGATATTCAAAAGACGTCGATATTCAGAAGACGTCAATATTCAGAAGACGTTGATATTCAGAAGACGTCGATATTCAGAAGACGTGTGTATTCAGAAGATGACGATATTATGAAAACGTAGATATTCAGAAGACGTGGATATTCAAAAGACGTCGATATTCAGTAGACGTCGATATTCAGAAGACGTCGATATTCAGAAGACGTGTGTATTCAGAAGATGACGATATTATGAACACGTCGATATTCAGAAGACGTAGATATTCAGAAGACGTGGATATTCAAAAGACGTCGATATTCAGTAGACGTCAATATTCAGAAGACGTCGATATTCAGAAGACGTGTGTATTCAGAAGATGACGATATTCTGAACACGTCGATATTCAGAAGACGTGGATATTCAGAAGACGTGGATATTCAGAAGACGTGTGTATTCAGAAGATGACGATATTCTGAAAACGTAGATATTCAGAAAACGTCGATATTCAGTAGACGTCGATATTCAGAAGACGTAGATATTCAGAAGACGTGTGTATTCAGAAGACGTGTGTATTCAGAAGATGACGATATTCTGAACACGTCGATATTCAGAAGACGTGGATATTCAGAAGACGTCGATATTCTGAAAACGTAGATATTCAGAAAACGTCGATATTCAGTAGACGTCGATATTCAGAAGACGTAGATATTCAGAAGACGTGTGTATTCAGAAGACGTGTGTATTCAGAAGACGTGTGTATTCAGAAGATGACGATATTCTGAACACGTCGATATTCAGAAGACGTCGATATTCAGAAGACGTCGATATTCTGAAAACATCTCAATATTCACTTCATCTGAATCGACGTCATCAGAATATCTATATCCGAGAAACAATGCAAAGATCAGACAGTGAGCGGACCTTGCAGCCCCTCCCCCTCCCACGCCCACGCACCGACTACATAAGGGCACCGGGTCCCCACTCATTCGGTGGCTCGGATAGCTCAGTCGGTTAAAACGACTGAGCGATGATCTTGAGGGAAGTCAGTTCGAGTCCGCCCCTCCGTATGGTATTCTGCCTAGTTGAAATGACTTGGTGGAAGGGTGCCGGAGGACACAAATGAGATCATCTGGTACGTGTTCATCGAAACGAAACAGGCCCGTGCCTCATGTAAATAGATTGTGATATCAACCTGAGTAGCCTGTCTCTGAGATGAGTGATCCAACATTTTTGAGATTTTGCAGGTCAAAAATTGCGGCCCTCCGATTCATCGTTTGCGCGTTTCGAATCACTGGCGCATTTAATATTTTTCATTGAAAAATTTGAGAAAATGCAAAAAAAATATTAAAAACTCAATACATTCGTCTAGAAAAAAGAGAAAAAACTGCTAAAAAGTATGGAATCATGAAAAAAGTTAATATCTATCCCTAGTTGTACATGATGATGATTTGTCAACATGATTTGGAAAAGGAGAGCTGATCAGACGTTTTTACTGTAGAAAGTTACAAGAACTGCTCTGGAAGACGCTATCCCACCCATTGGGCAAAAATTCTGTAGGGGTATCATAATCTGTGAGCATGTTACATTCTGACCACCACTCTCAGCGGGGTGCCACCTGCACCTCGAGAAAGAGTAGGAAGGTGAGAGGAGACACAGGTCTTCTCGGTTCGCGCAAGAGTACTCCAATTACGGTACCCCGCCGGGAGTGGTAGTCAGAATATGTTATGGTAACGTTCGAAAGTTCCCTTATCCCTTTCTCTGAAAGAAGACAAGAGTGGAAAGAGGTTGAGTCTATAATAGATTGTAGAAAAGATAATCTACATTTTGAATCGGACCTAATGTATATGTGACATGATGAGAACTGAAGAGGCCGATAAGAAGATCATATTCAAAACGATGAAGAGGATGGTGAAGGAGTTCTTCTAAGAGGACCCGAAGAGATAAGTGCTGAAGGTCCGACAAGACAGAGGGCATTTCGTATACTTTAAGAACCACGAGAAGCAGTTGCGCTTTACATTCAACAAGAGGCGGATTCTAACCGACCGATCTACCCTCCCATACTGATTTTGTGACTAGATTATCTAGAAATAACAACAATTTTTTATTTATTTGAGAAATAAACAAAAAAATAGCCCCGTTCATTGGCTCGGAGGAGTTGGATCTTTTTCTGTAAATAGATAGCTTCAGGGGGTTATGCTGAAGTTAAAAGACTCGTGATTTGTTGGGTCTCGCCACGAAAGGTACAGTAATTTTGTGAGTCCACTAGTTAACATTATTACGGTACCATTCGTGATGAATCCCTCTGTTACCAGGAATCCAAAATGAAAAAGCTACCTCTTCAAGTTCTTTTTTTTGCAAAAAAAGTATTTGCGCACTCTTTGCTCGTTGATCCCCAACTCTTCTGCCAATTGTGCCGCCATTCCCGGCTCCAGTTTGCCATTCGTTTCGTCAAACACTTCCGTGAGCTTCGCGTAGGCTTCCGGCTGAAAAAAGCGTGTTTTAGCGCACTAGTTTGGATTGGAGCGTGTTTGACGCAATAGTTGAATTAGAAGCGTGTTTTGACGCACTACTCTCCTCTCCCACCCCTCACACCAATTAGTACAACTCACAGTCAATCTCAGGAACTTTCCCCTCTCCTGCTTCACCGTCTCGCCATTCTCCAGATGACCATTCGCCATCACTTGCTCCATATATCCTTTTCCTTCCAGTCACGCGATCCAACGATGCGAAACACGTGAATCGCGTTGCTCTTGAGGATCTTGTGCACCATGGTGTATATCACATGGAAGATGTGGTTTTTGGGGAGCTGGCTCGCCACCTGCTTCATGAGCTCCACTGGATCGTGTCCTTGAAGGATTGCAGTGAGGAATGTCTCGTGGAAAGTGCTGCCGCCGATGTCTTTTGTTGAGAGTTCGAACTTGAAACGCATGATCAATTTTGTTGAACTGCAAAATCTCAATGGTGAAACTTAGAACCGCAAAAATCTAGAATTACCATATTTTTCCAATAAAAAAGCAATTACAACTCACTTTTTAAATTTCAGAATAATAGGGGGTTGAAATAGTTACAGAATAATACATCCTCGAGAGGAAAACAGTTGGAGGGTACCACAGGCACCCCACAGAATGAATAGCCAAACCGCCATTGCTGCCTGTCCCTAGTTCGACAGTGGAGACGCAGGTTGTCTCTGTTTCTCTCCCACACGTTATTTTTTTGGACGGCTGTGAGGACAAGTAGGCAAGGTTGTGCGCACTGGAAGAATGGGATATGAAAATAAATTTGGATTTTGAAAAAAAGTTTGGATTTTGATAAAAAATTTGGATTTTGAAAAAATTTTGGATTTCGAAAAAATTTTGGATTTTAAGAAAAGATTTGGATTTTGGAAAAAAGGATTTAGAAACTGTTTGTGGTTGATGTTTTGGGGGTTACAGAATTCTCCATTACGTCACATGTATTGGAGCAGAGAAATCTGTAGAAAGTGGTAAAGTTGGAAAGTGATGTGAAAAAAGATCAATAGAGATAACAATTGGATTAAAACCAATTTGGAAACATAACAAAAATTGAAAACTTTTGAATTCGACAATGTATTTATTGAATATAATGAAATCGAACAGGCAAAGAACAAAATATGGCATTTAACGATGGTGTGCGTTAGAGTTTCAGAAAAAAAAAGATACCATAATATAATGCAACTAGCTCCTCATAAATCTAATATACTTGGCGGGTTCCTTCTCCTTGCGGTACAGTCCACTGATCCGCGTGAATTGCTGAGCCAGCTTTTGTTCGTTGAAGAACGAAGCGTGTCTCATGAACTCCGTGTCCGCTAGCATCCTCCTCATAACATTGCCCACCGCTGTGGATCTCTTCAAGCTGAAGTCCGACTCGCGTACGTGTCGGATCAAGAAGCGCTTCTCGACTGTCTGGAAAAAATTGGGTTTTGAAGGCTGTTTCAATCGAAAGCCAGGGGTCGGTTTAACTGGTGTATCTGGTGGTGGGTGGTGGGTGTTTGGTGGGTGTACACAATGCTCAGCTGAGCAAAAACAACTTACTGGATGCACTTGCACGTAGTTTCCCGACGCTCGCGCCATCTGCACACTCGGATAGATGTCGTTGAGTGTGAAGATATTCGGATTCGGAATCGGATACTGACTCTTCCTCGGTCTCGATGGATCTCGGCAAGCTGAAACAAAATTCATTTCTCATTCAATCGTGGATAGCTGGATAGCTCACCGGCTCCTGGTTGCCTTGCTCACGTAGCAATGGGACTTGCTCGACAAGGTTCTCGACGTTCTCAAACTCCAAAACCTGCTCGCTGACTACCTTGACCTCCAAGACTTGCTCGCACGAAGAAATGTTCGAGATTGTCGAACTCCGCCGCTTTTTGACATTCTGAATGGTTCTCTTCAAACTGTAGTCCGACTCTCGGACGTGCCGGATCAGGAAGCGCTTCTCGACTCTCTGTAAAAATCAGGGTTTAAAGGTGTTTCAATCATTAGGCAGTAGTTGATTTGGTAGGTGTACAAATTTTCAGCGAGAAATTGTGAGTGAGCTCTTTGAATCGAGGGCTTTCAAACAGATTGTTTTTATTCCAAAATAACTGAACCTCTGACCCTCACACCGGTTGCCAATGAAATCACCCCGACACGATTGAAATTGGCCGCAGTGAGTAAGTAGGGGCAAATTTTCGATAACTTTGAAAATGAAATTGAACTCACTTCAGAATTTCAGAATCATTTTGACATTTTCATTTTTGTGGAACTTCTCCGGTTTTTGTCCAGATTTTTGTTATCTGTAAAAAAAGTTTTTTGTTTTTGAAATTTTATTTTACAGAAAAGTTATTTTAAATTTGTCAAACATTTTTCGATAAAAAAATAAAATTATCAAACTCACTTTGAGGTTTCAGAATAATAAGAACTGTTTCAGAGTAATAGTTGTCGTTCAGTAGAACAATTTGTAATTGCTGAAAATGTTCAGATATTGGGAAAAAACAGTAACAAACTTACATTCAGAAGAATAAAGGGAGGGCCTGAACATCAGGCCTAAAACAGAAGGTCATGATGTACTTGGAAATCTGAAAATAAAGAAATTTAGTTTTAAGTTTTTTTTAGGTTGCCAATTACTTTTTCAAAAATTGAAAAAGTAATGCGAAAATCTGAAAGCTTACACTTTTTTGCGTTTTTTCCGCATTTCACTTTCGATTCTTCTACTTTGGAAATTGCACTTGACGAGAACTGTAAAAAAATATTTGAAGCTATTTTTTAGGAGAAGAAGAAAGAGAGGAAAAGAAAAGGAAAAGAAGAACAATAAAAAGTCCCAATAACGATGGAGAGCTACGACTCTCAAACTGTGAAGAATATGATGGTGAGGACCCCTTTTATACTGACAGTAGGTGCGGGAGAAGAGGTCAACTCCGCCCATTTGTGACAAAAAATTGTCGACAGATGTGAACAACACGAGGTTGTCTCTAAATACATGTCAGACAGATTGTAAAAAAGAGACAGATGGTGTAGTTGGAAAATCGAAAGATCAACAGAAGAGTCTTACTGTAGTCGAGATTTAGAAAGATAACTGGAAGAAAGTTCATTATTAAGAACTGAAACGAGATAATTCAAGCAAATAGACATGTTAAAAGATGCTTAGACGTGGGAACTGACATCATCAATAAACGGACGAGATGCTGAGAAAGAGGGAGACGCGGTGAACAACGCAACAAATTGGAGTCAGTGGGGATTTTTCGTTACTTTCAAAACTTGATCTGAAGAAAACTCATCCGCCCAATATAGCAACATTTCAAGAACCAGCTTGTCATTTATGATTAAGACGGCTCAGTGGAAGGTCTCAAAAACTCCTCATAGTTAATAAATTACTGCGAGAAACAATGGAGAAGGGTGTGGAGTGAGTTCCCATGATTTTCAATATTTGAAAGTAACAAAATCGAGTTTGGCGTCCTTGAAAACCCATAGAAACCAGTTTTGCGCAAATGTTTCAAAAAACACCGATTATGGTTCAAAGGGTCCAGGGTTCAATTCCCGCTGGATGATTTTGTGTTTTTGTTCAAGTACAACTTTTACTTTTTGTGTTTGCAACCGTTCCAAAAAAATAGCGTGCGTGTGAGAAAGAAAGAGTTTCCTTTGTCTAGCTGCCGGCCGACGACACCGGCGGTTTTTTTTTTAATTTGTGGGGCGCATGTAGTGCCCGCCAGCTTCTTCCTCTTGAGGAAGTCTCATTCTGAAATTCAAAAACTGAGTTGTAATTGCTTTTTTAAATAAAAATGTCAAATTCGAGAGGGTGAGAAAAACGTGAAGAATATGTTGCTATTTCCTATCGTTGTTATATTTCGGATAGAAGCCGTCAGAAAAAGAAACTATGAATTTATTAAAAGTTATAAGATATTCTATATATAAATGGTTCCAACTCTAACAATAAAAATTTGCTCGCAGAGTTTTTCCAGTTAACATTGAAAACTTTGGACTTTGTAAATGTCTACCCGTATCCCTTCATATTAGCCCATTCTTTCAAAAATAACTCACTTGCTTGCACTTTTGAATTCAGAAATATGTGGAATTCATAAAAACATTCAGAAAAATAGAGAATGAAAAGCAAGTCACCACAGGCGACCTAACATATTGGGAAGAATGAATACGAAAAGCTCATCCCCGCTCTTTGTAATTAGGTAGTCTCGGCGTCTCTCAAATTCATATGTTTTATTTTGTTTACGGGTTTCCGCTTCCCGAAAAGCCAGGTGCTCTCTAGTCACCTGTGGGTTGGTCATATGGGACGTCCAAAAGATTAAGATCAGGAACAATTAATTCCGCCGTTTACCATCCCGTGTATAATGAGCCTATTTGAACAAAAAGGTTAAACGGTGGTCCACGGAGGGAAACGGGAGGAAAAAGGGTTCCAAAACGGGATCTTGCTAGGAACGGCCAGCGACACCGGCCGTTCTTTATTCATTTTGCGGGGCGCTTGTAGTGCCCGCTAGTTTCTTCCTCTTGAGAAAGTATCATTCTGAAATTCAAAAAGTGAGTCGTAATTGGTTTTTTTTATAAAAATTTAGAAAAATAGGAAAATTTCAAACGGGTTAGCGAAAACCCCAACAACTTTTTCCTACGCTGTTCTTTCTCAGACTACCCCCTTCTTCTTTTTTGTATCGGGACCAGCTGGATCGGGGAAATCCGTGATTCTTCGTAAATTTTTTTTCATCTTGTCATGGGGTAATAGTAGTTTCTTTTCAAATCTTGGCTACAGTAAGACTTTTCTGTTGATCTTCTGATTTTCCACCACCTGTCCCTTTTTTTCGATTTGTCTGACATGTATTTAGAGACACTCTCGTGTTGCTCACATCTGTCGACAATTTTTTGTCACAAATGGGCGGAGCTGACCTCTTCTCCCGCACCTATTGTCAGTATAAAAGGGGCCCTCACCATCACATTCTCCACAGTTTGAGAGTCTTCGTGTAGCTCTCTATTTTTATTGGATCATTTTATTTTTCCCTTTCCTCTCTTTCTTCTTTTCCTGATAAAAATAGCTTAAAATATTTATTTTACAGGGCTCTTCAAGTGCAATTTCCGAAGATCGAAGAAGAAATGCGGAAAAAACGCAAAAAATAGATGTAAGTTTTTAGATTTTTGCATTACATTTTCAATTTTTGAGAAAGTAATTAGCGACCTAAAACTAAACCTAAAACTAAATTTCTTTATTTTCAGATCTCCGAGTACGTCATGATCTTTTTTAGGCCTGATGTTCAGGCCCTCTTCTTATTCTTCTGAATGTAAGTTTGTTACTGATTTTTTCTCAATATCTGAAAATTTTCAGCAATTACAAATTGTTCTACTGAACTACAACTATTACTCTGAAGCAATTCTTATTATTCTGAAATATTAAAGTGAGTTTGATAATTTTTTTATCAAGAAATGTTTGAAAAATTTTAAATTACTTTTCTGTAAAACAAAATTTCAAAAAATCAGAAAAAATTGGAATAAAAAATTTTTTTTACAGATATCAAAAATCTGGATTGAAAACCGGAGAAGCTCCACAAAAATGAAAATGTCAAAATGATTCTGAAATTCTGAAGTGAGTTCAATTTTATTTTCAAAGTTATCAAGAAAATAAGCCTTTACACCGCGGCCCATTTCAATTGTGTCTGGGTGATTTCATTGGCAACCGGTGTCAGAGGTTAAATTATTTTTAAACGAAAATATTCTATTCGAAAGCCCTTGATTCAAGGAGCTCACTCGAAATTTCTCGCCTAAAATTTGTACACCTACCAAATCGACTACTGCCTAATGATTGAAACACCTTTAAACCCTGATTTTTACAGAGAGTCGAGAAGCGCTTCCTGATCCGGCACGTCCGAGAGTCGGACTACAGTTTGAAGAAAACCATTCAGAATGTCAAAAAGCGGCGGAGTTCGACAATCTCGAACACTTCTTCGTGCGAGCGAGTCTTGAAGGTCAAGGTAGTCAGCGAGCAGGTTTTGAAGTTTGAGAACGTTGAGAACCTTATCGAGCAAGTCCCATTGCTACGTGAGCAAGGCAACCAGGAGCCGGTGAGCTATCCAGCTTTCCACGACTGAATGAAAAATGAATTTTGTTTCAGCTCGCCGAGACCCATCGAGACCGAGGAAGAGTCAGTATCCGATTCCGAATCCGAATATCTTCACACTCAACGACATCTATCCGAGTGTGCAGATGGCGCGAGCGTCAGGAAACTACGTGCTAGTGCATCCAGTAAGTTGTTTTTGCTCCTCTGAGCATTGTGACTTTTGGGAATAGGGAGAAATGAAAATCAATTCCAGATCATGGAGCAGCAGCAAGCTATGCAGATTTTTCGCAAATGGTCGTGTTGGCAGCCACGCAGCAGAGCATCGCTCTTCACCGTCCAGGATACCCAACATCATAAATAATATTATTATGTCCTCATCTTAACTTTAACTTGAATAAATTGTTAAAAATTAAGAGGTGTATACTTGCGATGGGGGGAGCGAGAGAAAAACAGAATCAGAGGAGGGGCTTGCTTAAAAAATGCCGGCAGTATGTGAATGACTCTAGCTAATCTAATTTCGGATTGTCTAGTGCATATAGATAGAATGATTGAATTCATATTCGAAGTTCATTTGCAGGACTACTACCGATTCAACAAACAACAATTTGGAGAAGGAACACCACTTTATTTTATTCTTTCAGGATTATAATTATAAATAAAGTTTTCAAAGTAAAAAACTTTCACAAAATTGAAAATTTTGACAGATACGGTGAATTGAGCTTTTTCAACAAATTGAGGAATCTTATAGAAATGAGGTTTGATTTCAGAAAATAAACCTTGTGCGGGAAAATGGCCATAAGTGTTCATATGAGAGAATCAGAGACAACGACAGCATGTGTGTGGAACGTTGCGCTCTCACAGTCAGAGAAGCAGAGTGAAAATTACAAGTTCTCTTGCACTCTTTCCACGCTTTCAAAGGACATATTAAAAGATCCCATTAATAAGGGGCCTCACAAAAAGCAAATGTCCCATCGGAAGGGAAAGGGTCCCAATCCGAGACAAATGGTTCCAATAAGTCCTATCAAAGTCCCGTTTTGAAACTCTTTTTCCTCCTGTTCCCCTCCGTGGACCACCGTTTAACCTTTTCGTTTAAATAGGCTTATTATACACGGGATGGTAAACGGCGGCATTAATTGTTCCTGATCTTAATCTCTTTGACGTCCCATATGACTGATCCACAGGTGACTAGAGAGCACCTGGCTTTTCGGGAAGCGGAAACGCGTAAACAAAATGGACAATGTGAATTTGAAAGACGCAGAGGCCCCTAACTAGGCAGAGCGGAGGGATGAGCTTTTCGTATTCATTTTCCCCAATATGTTAGGTTGCCTGTGGTGACTTGCTTTTCATTCTCTATTTTTCTGAATGTTTTTATGAATTCCACATGTTTCTGAATTCAAAAGTGCAAGCAAGTGAGTTATTTTCGCAAAAAATGGGTTGATATGAAGGGATACGGGTAGACTTTTACAAAGTCCAAAGTCTTCAATGCTAACTGGAAAAACTCTGTGAGTGAATTTTTATTGTTAGAGTTGACACCATTTATACATAGAATATCTTATAACTCTTAATAAATTCGGCTTCAATTCAAAATATAACAACGATAGGAGATATCAACATAGTCTTCACGTTTTGCTCACCGGCCCGAATTTGAAATTTTTATTAAAAAAACCAATTACTACTCACTTTTTGAATTTCAGAATGATACTTTCTCAAGAGGAAGAAGCTAGCGAGCACTACAAACTCCCCACAAATTGAAAAAAAAACAACGGCCCCTGTCGCTGGTCAGCAGCTAGACAAAGGAGACCTTTTCTCTCATACATACACGCTATTTTTCGGAACGGTTACAAACACAAAAAGTAAAAGTTGTACATGAACAGAAGCACAAAATCGTCCTGCGGGGATTGAACTCTGGACCCTTTGAACCATAAACGGTGTCAGAGACCCCTAGGTCATTGTGTTTTTTAAATTGCGGAAAACTGGTTTTAAGAGGTTTTCAAGAACGTCAATGTGGATTTTGTTACTTTCAAAGCTTGAAAATAATCCATTGTTTCTCGCAGTCTCTGAATCAAACTTTGAAAGTAACAAAAAATCCACTTGGTTTCCAATTGGTTTCGTTGTTCATCACGTTCCCCTCTTTCTCTGCGTCTTGTCCGTTTATTGATTTATCATCGCGGACCACTGTTTTCAGTTCCTACGCCTACCCACTTTTTAACATGCCAATTTTCTTGGATCATCTCGTTTCAGTTCTCAATAATTAACTTTCTT
The DNA here is from genome assembly GCA_963572205.1 of Caenorhabditis imperialis. NCBI lineage: Eukaryota > Metazoa > Nematoda > Chromadorea > Rhabditida > Rhabditidae > Caenorhabditis > Caenorhabditis imperialis. The sequence continues at coordinate 12,027,791 of OY751544.1, read as the reverse complement.
CCAGTTATATTTTCAAATCTCGGCTACAGTAAGACTCTTCTGTTGAGTTTCTGATTTTCCCATTACACCATCTGTCCCTTTTTTACGATCTGTCTGACATGTATTTAGAGACACTCTCGTGTTGCTCACATATGTCGACCCTTTTTTGTCAGAATGGGGCGGAGTTGACTTCTTCTCCCGCACATACTGTCAGTATAAAAGGGCCCCTCACCATTACATTTCCACAGTTTGAGAGTCGTAGCTCTTCATTGTTATTAGGACATTTTATTGTTCCCTTTCATATCTTTCTTCTTTTTCTAATAATAATAGCTTCGAAGAGTTATTTTACAGTGTTCGTCAAGTGAAGTTTCCGACGTAGAAGTATCGAAGAAGAAATGAGTAAAAGACGCAAAAAATTAAATGTAAGTTTTTAAATTTTTGCATTACATTTTCAACTTTTGAAAAAGTAATTAGCGACCTAAAACTAAACCTAACACTAAATTTCTTTATTTTCAGATCATTGTTCGTTTTCGGAGTTTGACAACGTTGAGAACCACGTCGAGCAAATCCCATTGCTACGTGAGCAAGGCAACCAGGAGCCGGTGAGCTATCCAGCTTTCCACGGCTGAATGAACAATGAATATTGTTTCAGCTCGCCGAGATCCAGCAGAAGGTTCACTCTAGACGACATCTACCCGAGTGCGCTGATGGAGCGAGAGTCGGGAGGCTACGTGCAATTGCATCCAGTAAGTTGGTTTTGCTCCGCTGAGCATTGTGACTCTTGGGAATAGGGAAAAATGAAGAACAGTTCCAGATCATGGAGCAGCAGCAGCAGTTCCACCAGATCTCGCTGCCGATCACGCCACACGCCTACCAGATGTCCAGCGTGTTCCAAAGCCCAGTTAGTTTTTTACTAAGAAATGTTAAGAGAATTTGGTAACATTCAGAAACCCTTGTTTTGAGAAGCTCAAACCTATTTTCAAAATTTGCTGCCGACACTTGAGAGGCGAAATATAGTGCGTACAAGTTTGAACCTGTAAGGTTTAGAGCACAAATTGTGAGCACCATATCTCGGCTCTCCAACGTCGGTAGCAAGTTTTGAAAATCAAAACAAGGGCTTTCGAACGAAAATACTCATGCTCCGAAAGGTCATGTTTTCATCGGTCGCATTCAATAGTCAGTTTTCTCCCCATTCTGGCCAACTAACCCCCCAAAACTTGCAGAACAACAATGCGCCAGCGGCGGAGTTCGACAACCTCGAACACTTCTTCGTGCGAGACCTGCAGCACGGGATGCACGGCGAGCGAGTCCTGGAGGTCGAGGTTGTCAGCAATGTGATGAGGAGGATGCTCGCGGACCCGGAGTTCATGAGCCACGCCTCGTTCTTCACCGAATAGAAGCTGGCTCAGCAACTCACGAGGATCAGTGGACTGTACCACAAAGAGTCCGCCAAGTACATTAGATTTATGAGGAGCTAGTTTCATTATATTATTGGAGCTTTAATATTCTGAAACTCTAACGCACCCCATCTTTCTAACTCCGCCCTCCCCCCATATAAGCCATCAGATTTTTATGATTACTCACTTGTTAAATGTCTTTTTTTAATTCAATAAATACATTGTCCAATTCAAAACTTTTCAATTTTCATGTGTCAAATTCGGATTTGATCCAATTTTTATGTTATCCATGCACCACAAACAGGCAGATACAATACCACTGCGGGATATCACGAGAAGAGCGGATAAGACACAACACCTCACCGTTTTTTTATCGCACTTATCGATCCAAACTATTTTTCGATGCAAATAAAAGGACAATTTTATGAAAACTTATGTCGAGTAGTGAATCCGCCGACGCATCTGGTTCCATACCGATTATCCACATTCGTGATCCGTGTGAGGTCGATTTTTTCGTGGTGATCGGCGAGCTCGGCAAGCCTCTTCGCGTCTCTGTCGCGAATCTCTCGGCCTGTGTGGTCCTAGATCATCGATTCGTTGGAATATCGGCACAAGTGGGCATGCCAATAGCACCCGTTGAACTCGACGACGAGTCCTCTTGTGTATTTGCTGCATGGAGCAACAAATCCATCGACAGTGTACCCGCCAATCTGAAAATAACTATTGTTTTCTCCTTTTTGTAAAATATCAACCTTTCTTTCCCCCGATGTGGTTGAGAACTCGACATCGATGTCTTCCGTGTGGGCCATCCAGGCCACTGGCTTATAATTGACCATCGCACCGCTACAGATGGCCGGGCGTCAAGAACGATGGGGTGGAGGTAATCCAAATATTTTTATTTATTCATTTTTTTCAATTACCCAGAGGCGTTGTATGCCAGAGCAACACATCATCGATTCTCCTTTGAACACAGCCATGCCGTTGCCTCCTCCGCCACATTCACGAATCGGTTGTCGTCCGTGTCGAATTTCAATTACACGAATTTCAACTTACTTAATTGGTATCAAATTCAATCTCATTAATCACTATTATTTCAATTTTCTTGTAATTACATGTTTCCAAAATTTTCCAGATTTTTGCCAGACCCCGTACGTCTGCGTATTGTACACTCTCTAGCTACTCTTGCTCACTCTTAATTGTGCTCCCTGTACCCTCTCGGCGAGAGATGGCTGGGGCACGAGAAAAACTAGGCCATGTCGATTTACGGAGGGTTTGTACTCCTGGTGGACAAGATCACATTTTATCTGATAAAATTTAACAAAAAGCGGATTTTCTTCAACAAATTTTTATTGAAGTTAACTATATTGAAAAATTAAAAATAAAAACATTTAAAATTTATAACCGAATGGTAAAGTGGAACCATTCGGTAAAATCTGTCTTTTAGAAAAGGTGAAGGCGAGCTTCTTGTTATTTTGAAGAAGACCTCGTGCTCTTTGCTCCTTCTCACAGTCTGCTAATCCACCATGACGATTGATCGATCCGCCACATCGTCAAGTACTTCATCGACCATCTTCTTCATGACATCAAAAGTCACTTTCTTGTCTGCCACTGAGTTGAGAGTGATACCTTTCAACTTCCGTGCCACCTGAAAAAATGATAAGCGTTTGGAAGACGCCGGGCATACGAAGTGACGTACGCGGCAAGGTGCATCGCGCTTGTTTTCAGGCTCTCCATAGTCTTGTTTTGGCTTCTCCATCGTACCACCAGAGTATCGTTGACGTCCCAGACGTCTTCCATCACAACAGCCGGGTTGTGGAAGAGCTTCCAGAAGCTTGTCGGATTCTTGACAATCTGTGTCTTCGGGACATCGACTCTTTGGGCGACCCCGCTGGAAATTGAAATTAGCAATTTTGACAAATAAAAATTTTTACCAAGGAGTTGAGAAGGAGTTTGTCCAATTGACGCGCTCCATGGCTGATCGTAAATCGAGAAAAGTCATCGAGCATGATTCCCTCCCGCGTCCGGTACTCGTTGACAAAGTTTTTCTTCTCCGCATCCGATTTGACGTCTTCTGGCCAGCGGGAAGAATACTGAAAAGGATAATCATTCAATCAACATTCATAATTTCACAACTCACAATCTTCTCTACCATCATAGAGTTGATGTACGATGTGAAGAGACCTCCGGATCCATTTTTGTCTTTTTGTACCCAATCGGTGTACTCGATGGCCTATGTTTTATTCTTTTTCAGATTTGCAACTCACATGGTCCACTCGGATTATTTTGTATCCGATCTCGAGCGCCTTCTTGAGCTCAATCGTGGTGAAGGTCCCAGTGAACGAGCGCTCGCTCTCGTTGTGTGTGCACGAGCCTTGGTGTTGTCCCTTAGCACAAGATCGGCAGAGTGCGAACATCAACTTCCTGTCCATCTTGATCAGGAGAAGTGGAAGAAGACATTTTCCGGGAGCGACGACGGCGCACTTGATGAATCGTCTGATTTTCAGCTGATCCGGGGAGGTGATGGTTACGGGGAAGGTGGACCTCGGGACGCTTCTTGGTGGACCGATCGGGTAGGTAGGATAGGTGGTAGGATTGGTAGCTCTATATTTCAAAGGGCTCAATGCCCGAAGACTAAAATTTTTAAAATGTCTATATGCTTGGATCATCTTGTTTCAGTTCTCAATAATTAATTTCCTTCCAGTTATCTTTTCAAATCTCGGCTACAGTAAGACTGTTCTGTTGATCTTCTGATTTTCCAACTACACCACCTGTCCCTTTTTACGATCTGTCTGACATGTATTTAGAGACACTCTCGTGTTGTTCACATCTGTCGACCGTTTTTTGTCAGAAGGGGGCGGAGCTGACTTCTTCTCCCGCACATACTGTCAGTATAAAAGGGCCCCTCACCATTACATTTCCACAGTTTGAGAGTCGTAGCTCTTCATCGTTATTATTTTATTTTATTCTCCCTTTCATATCTTTCTTCTTTTTCCTAATAATAATAGATTCAAAGAGTTATTTTACAGTGTTCGTCAAGTAGAATTTCCGACGTAGAAGTTCGAAGAAGAAATGAGAAAAAGACACAAAAAATTAAGTGTAAGTTTTAAATGTTTGCTTTACATTTTCAATTTTTGAAAAAGTAATTAGCGACCTAAAACTAAACCTAAAACTAAATTTCTTTATTTTCAGATTATTGTTTGTTTTCGGAGTTTGACAACATCGAGAACCACGTCGAGCAAATCTCATTGCTACGTGAGCAAGGCAACCAGAAGCCGGTGAGCTATTCAGCTTTCCACGGCTGAATGAAAAATGAATTTTGTTTCAGCTCGCCGAGATCCAGCAAAAGGTTCACTCTAGACGACATCTATCCGAGTGTGCTGATGGAGCAAGTGCATCCAGTAAGTTGTTTTTGCTTCGCTGAGCATTGTGATTCTTGGGAATATGGAAAAATGAAGATCAATTTCAGATCATGGAGCAGCAGCAAGCTCTGCAGATGCAGCAGCTCCAGCAGCAGTTCCACCAGATCATGCTGCCGATCCCGCAACACGCCTACCAGATGTCCAGCGTGTTCCAAACCCCAGTTAGTTTTTTACTAAGAAATGTTAAGAGAATTTGGTAACATTTGAAAACCCTTGTTTTGAGAAGCTCAAACCTATTTTCAAAATATGCTGCCGACAATTGAGAGCCGAGATATGGTGCGTACAAGTTTGAACCTGTAAGGTTTAGAGCACCAATTGTGAGCACCATGTCTCGGCTCTCCAACGTCGGTAGCAAATTCTGAAAACAGTTTTAAGCTCCTCACAACAAGGGCTTTCGAACGAAAATACTCATGCTCCGAAAAGTCATGTTTTCATCGGTCGCATTCAATAGTCAGTTTTCTCCCCATTCTGGCCAACTAACCCCCCAAAACTTGCAGAACAACAATGCACCAGCGGCGGAGTTCGACAACCTCGAACACTTCTTCGTGCGAGACCTGCAGCACGAGATGCACGGCGAGCGAGTCCTGGAGGTCGAGGTCATAAGCAATGTGATGAGGAGGATGCTCGCGGACCCGGAGTTCATGAGCCACGCCTCGTTCTTCACCGAACAGAAGCTGGCTCAGCAACTCACGAGGATCAGTGGAACGTACCACAAGGAGCCCACCAAGTACATTAGATTTATGAGGAGCTAGTTTCATTTTATTATTGGATCTGTAGTATTCTGAAACTCTAACGCACCCCATCTTTCTAACTCCGCCCTCCCCCCATGTTGTTCTATTCAATAAATACATCGTCAAATTCAAAACTTTTCAATTTTCAAGTGTCAAATTTGGATTTGGTCCAATTTTTATGTTATCCATACACCACGAACAGGCAGATACAATACCACTGCGGGATATCACGAGAAAATCGGATCAGATACAACACCTCACCATTTTTCTATCGCCCTTATCGATCCAAACTATTTTTCAATGCAATCATTTTACCACTCAAAGCAAACCCAAAGGAAGTGTTTCTTAGAAATTTATTAATAACAAAAATAAAAGGACAATTTTATGAAAACTTATGTCGAGTAGTGAATCCGCCGTTGTCCTCGGGGCAATCTGGGCACCACTTCTGAGCGATGCAAAGCACTGGCACCTGCTCTCCTGTCTCCTCATCCTCCATACTCTGGAGAAAGTTGTGAGGGTTTTTCTTGCCCGCTCAAAATTGAAAATTTCCTATTTTTCTAAATTTTTATTTGAAAAAAACCAATTACGACTCATTTTTTGAATTTCAGAATGATAAAGGGTTGAAAAAATTTCAGAATGATACTTCCTTAAAAGGAAGAAAGTTAACGGGCTATACAAGCGCCCCGAAAATGAACAAATACGGCCGGTGTCGCCGGTCGGCAGCTAGATTTATCATCGCGGGCGATTGTTGTCAGTTCCCACGTCTAATCATCTTTTAACATGTCTGTTTGCTCAGATCATATCGCTTCAGTTCTCAATAATTAATTTCCTTCCAGTTATCTTTCCAAATCTCGGCTACAGTAAGACTGTTCTGTTGACCTTCTGATTTTCTAACTACACCATCTGTCTCTTTTTTACAATCTGTCTGACATGTATTTAGAGACACTCTCGTGTTGCTCACATCTGTCGACCCTTTTTTGTCTGAATGGGGCGGAGCTGACCTCTTCTCCCGCACCTACTGTCAGTATAAAAGGGGTCCTCACCATTACATTCTTCACAGGTTGAGAGCCGTAGCTCTTCATCGTTATTGGGACATTGTATTTTTCTTCTTTTTCTTTTTCTTTTCCTAATAAAAAAAGTTTCAAAGAATTATTTTACAGTTTTCGTCAAGTGAAGTTTCCGACGTAGAAGTATCGAAGAAGAAATGCGAAAAAAACGCAAAAAATTAAGTGTAAGTTTTTAAATTTTTGCATCACATTTTCAATTTTTGAAAAAGTAATTAGCGACTTAAAACTAAACCTAACACTAAATGTCTTCATTTTCAGATCATTGTTCGTTTTCGGAGTTTGACAACATCGATAACCACATCGAGCAAGTCCCATTGCTACGTGAGCAAGGCAACCAGGAGCCGGTGAGCTATCCAGCTTTCCACGACTGAATGAAAAATGAATTTGGTTTCAGCTCGCCGAGATCCAGCAGAATGTTCACTCTAGACGACATCTACCCGAGTGCGCTGATGGAGCGAGCACCAGGAGACTACGTGCAATTGCATCCAGTAAGTTGCTTTTTCTCCGCTGAGCATTGTGACTGTTAGGAATAGGGAAAAATGATGATTAGTTCCAGATCATGGAGCGGCAGCAGTTCCACCAGATCTTGCTGCCGATTACGCAGCACGCCTACCAGATGTCCAGCGTGTTCCACACCCCGGTTAGTTTTTTACTAAGAAATGTTAAGCGAATTTGGTAACAATTGAAAACCCTTGTTTCGAGAAGCTCAAAACTATTTTCAAAATTTGCTTCCGACAATTGAGAGCCGAGATATGGTGCTCTCAAGTTTGAACATATAAAATTGTGAGCACTATATTTCGGCTCTCCAACGTTGGTAGCAAATTCTGAAAACAGTTTTTAGCTCCTCAATACAAGGGCTTTCGAACGATAATACTCATGCTCCGAAAAGTCATGTTTTCATCGGTCGCATTCAATAGTCAGTTTTCTCCCCATTCTTCCCAACGAAACCCCTAAAACTTGCAGAACAACAATGCTCCACCAGCTCCTCTTGTGACAGCTCACCGCACAGCTCCCTACATCCGCCCAGCTCGTCCGAAGACGCCCGTGGCCACTGCCGAGAGAGGAAGGCGGCTCTCGGTGAGTTATTATTGTCCACTAAAAGTACACCGCTGATTGCAATGTGCTTTTCAAGGGGGAGGGGGGTTCATTCACATTCATTCACTCTTTTCCCAAATCATGACTAACTCGGAAACTAAAGAAGCGTGCATTTTCCTGTTAGTGAGTTTACACCCTTCACCCTTTATCCCACTACACCCCATCCCACACCAATCCACCAAAAACCCCATTCCCTTCCAGAACCTGATCATTCCCATCCTCCCGGAGACGCCGTACAAATGGCAGTGCGAGATGATGAGAGCCTACATGTACCACGACCCGATGACCATGCTCCGCATCGCCGGGGACCACGACTTTGACAGTGATGACATGGGCATGGTGGCGATGTTGGTGAGCCTGGCGGTGGATGACTTGGTGGCGAATGGGTACTTGGAGACTGGCGAGACGGCGAAGCAGGAGAGGGGAAAGTTCTCGAGATTGAGTGTGAGTTATCACAATTGGAGTAAAGGGGGAGGGGAGGGGGGAGTAGTGCGTTACAACACGCTTCAATATTGAATAGTGCATCGAAACACGCTCCAATAGGCAGTTGTGCGTCACAACACGGTCCACTTCGAATTAGTGCGTCAAAATACGCTTCACCCCGCAGTAATTCGTCAAAAAACGCCACACTTCAAAACAGTGCGTCAGAACACGCTCCGATTTGGATGTAGTTTGTCGAAACACGCACCAATATGAAGTAGTGCGTCAAAACACGCTCCAATAGTCCTTGATTCAAGGAGCTCAAAACTGTTTTTAGAATTGGCGACCGACAGCTCCCCATTCTCCCCAGCATCTTTTCTCCCCATTCCCCCCAACCCACTCGAAATTTCTCACTGAAAATTTGCACACCCACCAAACCGACTCCTGGCTTTCGATTGAAACAGCCTTCAAAACCCAATTTTTTCCAGACAGTCGAGAAGAGCTTCCTGATCCGGCATCTCCGCGAGTCGGACTTCACCTTGAAGAGATTCATTGAGAATGTCAAAAGCGGAGGTGCTCGGCGAGCCAGCGGCGGAATTCGACAACCTGGAGCAGTTCGTCGTGCGAGACCTGCAACATGGGATTCACGACGAGCGAGTCCTGGAAGTCGAGGTCCTCGGCAATGTTATGAGGAGAATGCTCGCGGACCCGGAGTTCATGAGCCACGCCTCGTTCTTCACCGAACAGAAGCTGGCCCAGCAACTCACGCGGATCAGTGGACTGTACCACAAGGAGCCCGCCTCATATTTTGTTCTATTCAATAAATGCATTGTCAAATTCAAAACTTTTCAATTTTGATGTTATTCATACACCACGAACAAGCAGATACAATACCACTGCGGGATATCACGAGAAGAGCGGATCAGATACAACACCTCACCATTTTTCTATCGCCCTTATCGATCCAAACTATTTTTCAATGCAATCATTTTACCACTCAAAGCAAACTGAAAGGAAGTGTTTCTAAGAAATTTATTGATAACAGAATTTTAGGGTTGGCAATGGGGCCTTCGGGGGCGCCCCGCCGCCCCGCTGATGGGGCGGGGGCGACCCCCGCCCCATCAAGTGGGTGCGCGGGGCGGCCCCCGCCCCACCGAGTGGGGCGCCGGGGCGCCCCCGCCCCATCAACGGGGCGTCTGGCGCCCCACTCACAAGGGAATGGTCTGATGAATTCCCGGAGTTCTTTAACAAGGCTATATCAATCGAAAACTCTTGTTTTAACGAGTCCAGAACTGTCGTCCATTTTTCCTACCGAGCTCTGTGAGCCGAGATACAGCCGCCCAAAGTTCAAAAAATGTGATTTTTGTGAAACTTTGAGCGTTCATAACTTTTTTTGAAATCAATTTTGTAAAAATCCAACTATTGATTCGGGTTTGTCTTCAAATGTTAAATCGATTGATGCAAAAATAGGTAAGATCGAAAAAACCGAAACAATTTTATGAGTATGAAAAAGTTGGCTACTTTTACACGATTATGACAGGAGCTTCGCTCCTAGTGGAAAGCTTATATTCTTATTTGTCGATTCAGAATTTTACGACAAACTCGAATATATAGTTAGATGTCTACAAAATTCATTCTGAAAAAAGTTATGAACGCTCAAAGTTTCACAAAAATCACATTTTCTGATCTTTGGACGGCTGTATCTCGGCTCACAGAGCTCGGTAGGAAAAATGGACGACAGTTCTGGACTCGTTAAAACAATAGCTTTCGAATGATAAAATATCAGTATTTCCCACCGTTTTGCACCAAGAAACTGGGGGCGCACCAACGCCCCGCATGCGGGGCGGGGGCGCCCCGCCGCCCCCGAATCTGGGGCGGGGGCGCCCCGACGCCCCGCTCTGGGGGCGCCCCACGACAGCGGGGCCCCCGACTGCCAACCCTACAAAATTTAAAAAACAAATTTATGAAAAAATTATGTCGAGTAGTGAATCCACCGACGCATCTGGTTCCATACCGATTATCCACATCCGTGATCCATGAAAAAAACTTTGAACAGAAACACAAAATCGTCCAGCGGGCATTGAACTCGGGACCCTTTGAACCATAATCGGTGTCAGGGGCCATCAGGCCATGCACGGTGCGACAAGGCGTCAAAAGTCAAAGGGGCGCGTCGCGTGTCGGTCGCAGAATAGAAATCCTGTATTAACTCATCGAATTCTCAATTTTATCGCTCCTTTTTGATGTTAAAAGATGCGCCATGAAAATCTGCACAAAGTTATGGGAACAGATTTTCCAATTTACTGTTTTATCATACCGAAAAAGTCCAAAAATCGTAAAAATCAAAAATTTTCAAGCCAAAACGAAAAATTGAATAAACTTTGTCAATTCTGGACAGATTTTGTTCATCTTTTGATTTTTAGATTTGAAAAGGGAATATCTGAAAAGTTATGGGAAGAAATTTATGTGAAAATCGAGAAAATTATGCTTTTAAGGCAAAAAACTGATTTCAAAGGTGCGCTGCAATCGCGCCAAGGTTTTCAAGGACGCCAAACTCGATTTTGTTTCTTTCAAAGCTAGAAATTATAGGTACTCACTCCACACCCATCTCCATTGTTTTTCGCAGTAATTGAATAACTATGAGGACCCTTTGAGTCCTTCCACTGAGCCGCCTTCCTCATAAATGACAAGCTGGTTTTTGAAATGTTGCGAAATTCAAACTTTGAAAGTAACAAAATCAACTTTCGCGTTCTTGAAAACCAACTAAAAACTAGTTTTCCGCAAATTAATGAAACATCCATGTCCTAGTGGTCCCTGACACCGATTATGGTTCGAAGGGTCCTGGGTTCCATCCCCGCTGGACGATTTTGTGTTTCTGTTCAAGTACAACTTTTACTTTTTGTGTTTGCGACCGTTTTTTTTGCGTTATTCACCGCGTTTCTCTCTTTCTCTGCGTCTCGTCCGTTTATTGATTTATCATCGCGGGCGGCTGTTGGCAGTTCTCACGTCTAATCATTTTTAACATGCCTATTTTCTTGGATTATCTCGTTTCAGTTCTCAATAATTAATTTCCTTCCAGTTGTCTTTCCAAATCTCGGCTACAGTAAGACTTTTCTGTTGATCTTCTGATTTTCCACCACCTGTCCCTTTTTTTCGATTTGTCTGACATGTATTTAGAGACACTCTCGTGTTGCTCACATCTGTCGACAATTTTTTGTCAGAGAGGGGCGGAGCTGACCTCTTCTCCGCACATACTGTCAGTATAAAAAGGGCCCTCACTATCACATTCTTCACAGTTTGAGAGTCGTAGCTCTCTATTTTTATTGAATCATTTTATATTCCCTTTCCTAACTTTTTCTTTTTCCTAATAAAAATAGCTTCAAATAATCATTTTACAGTGTTCATCAAGTGCAATTTCCGAAGTAGAAGAAATGCGGAAAAAACCCAAAAAATTAAGTGTAAGTTTTCAGATTTTTGCATTACATTTTCAACTTTTGAAAAAGTAATTAGCGACCTAAAACTAAACCTAAAACTAAATTTTTTTATTTTCAGATCTCCGCGTACATCATGGCATTTTGTTTTTAGGCTTGATGTTCAGGCCCTCTTCTTATTCTTCTGAATGTGAGTTTTCTACTGATTTTTTCCCAATATCTGAAAATTTTCAGCTTTAACGAATTGTTCACCCGAACGACAACTATTACCCTGAAGCATTTCTTATTATTCTGAAACATTAAAGTGAGTTTGATCTTTTTTTTATCAAAAAAATGTTTGACAGATTTTAAATAACTTTTATGTGAAATAAAAAAAAATTGAAAAAAAAAACTTTTTTACAGCTATCAAAAATCTGGATTGAAAACCGAAGAAGTTCAACAAAAATGCCCCCTCGGAAACTAAAGAAGCGTGCATTTTTCTGTTGGTGAGTTTACACCCTTCACCCTTCATCCCACCACACCCCACCCCACACCAATCCACCAAAAACCCCATTCCTTTCCAGAACCTGATTATCCCAATCCTCCCGGAGACGCCGTACAAATGGCAGTGCGAGATGATGAGAGCCTACGTGTACCACGACCCAATGACCATGCTCCACATCGCCGGGGACCACGACTTTGACAGTGATGACATGGGCATGGTGGCGATGTTGGTGAGCCTGGCGGTGGAGGACTTGGTGGCAAATGGGTACTTGGAGACTGGCGAGACGGCAAAGCAGGAGAGGGAAAAGTTCACGAGATTGACTGTGAGTTGTAGTAATTGGTGTGAGGGGTAGGAGAGGGGAGTAGTGCGTCAAAACACGCTTCAATATGGAATAGTGCGTCAAAACACGCTTCACGTTGAAGTTGAGCTTCAAAACACGCTCTACACCATAGCAGTGCGTCAAGACACGCTTCAATGTGAAGAAAAGGTTCGAGACGCGCTTTTTTTCAGAGTAGTACGCCAGAATACGCTCCCAATAGGGAGTAGTGCGTCAAAACACGCTTCTAATTCAACTATTGCGTCAAAACACGCTCCAATCCAAAATAGTGCGCTAAAACACGCATTTTTCAGACGGAAGTCTACGCGAAGCTCACGAAAGTGTTTGCCGAAACGAATGGCGAACTGGAGTCGGGAATGGCGGCACAATTGGCGGAAGAATTAGGGATCGACGAACAGAGAGTGCGCAAGTACTTTTTTGCAAGAACAAGAACTTGAAGAGGTAGCTTTTTCATTTTGGATTAGTGGTAACAGAGGGATTGAGTTATCACAATTGGAGTAAGGGGGGAGAGGGGAGGGGGGAGTAGTGCGTTACAACACGCTCCAATAGGGAGTTGTGCGTCAAAACACGGTCCACTTCAAAACAGTGCGTCAGTACACGCTTCCATTTGGATGTAGATCGCCGAAACAGGAACCAATATGAAGTAGTGCGTCAAAACACACTCCATTTGTCCTTGATTTAAGGAGCTCAAAACTGTTTTCAGAATTGGCGACCGACACCTCCTTCGAGACTTCGAGAAAGACCTTCGAGACTCTCTTGGATCTTCATTATCCCTAATTAATTAGCAAATTTATAATTTCTTATTTCCAATTATAATTCTTATCCAATAACTCGATTCGCCCCGTAATAAATTTGTTGTAGCTCGAAATCTCGAAAAGCTCTTTTTTTTGCCGACGATGAACATTTTGTCCACGAGAACTACAAAACTGTTCAACATCGTCCAATAGCCGGCAGGGACTAGGATTTAGACGGAAAACTCGGCCAGCACGGTTTTTGGGGGGTTTTATCAATTTTTATCAGTTTTCCAAAGGTTAAAAAAGTAAAAACTAAAGAAAATTATGTCAGCAATCAGTGAAATGCTAGGCAATTTTGATTTTTATTGATTTTTTGAAGTTTTTCCTGCATTTTTTCATATTTTTACTGTGAAAATTCATTAAACTCACTGGAAAAACTGAAAAATCAATTTTTCACCGAAAAATAGCTCAAAAATTACGAAAAACTTCAAAACTTCAAAGCAAATTTTTATTTTCATTGATTTTTTGAAGTTTTTTCAGCATTTTGTCATAATTTTACCTGAAAAAGCCTCAAAAACTATCAAAAACAGGAAAATTTCAAACCGAGTCACTCTAGCCTAGCTTTTCCTCGTCCCCCGGCCACAATCGATCAAAATCCATCAAAAAACCATGAAAAATGCGATAAAAACCAATTTATTCTATGAAAATCACTGAAAACCTTTCAAAATCCTGGTCGCTTCTCTGAGCCCACTTCTGGCGGCGTGTTGGAACATCAAGGGTGGAGTTAATCATTCTCTAGTATACCAAACTGTCAAAAATATTAGGCTGGTACAGGCTCTTTATTGATATTTCGGGATCTTAAAAACCCGTTGATTGATCTGGAAAATGAAAACGACACTGATTCTTTGAACACGACCAAATTTATTTGAAATATTAAAGATAAATTATAAATAAAAAATTAAAATTAGAGATTATGAGCTCTTTTGACTTTGAGAAGATCAAAATTAAAAATTTCGATGATCTCATTTGGTTGTGCGAGTGGCGACAAATGCTACACATTCCCAGTGCTGAAAAGTTTCACTTGTTCATAATGTTTTTGGGAATAGCAAAACTTACGCATTTGAAACCCGGTGCCACCTCTTCCATTTTTCGTGTGGAGTTGAATGCTTTACACTCGTCCAAAGACGTACGATGAGTGGACCGTGAACAGGTACTCCGGTTTGAGCACTATGGTGTTTTCGGACGGTAATGGGATTGTCTTCGCCTTTTCTTCCATCCAACCCTGTAAAACTATACGATTTTAGAAAGATTTTCTCAAATCTCACCATCTTGAACTTCTTGCGGTCGTCGTCCGACGAGTTGACCTGGAGACTCTTGTTGTCTCCGACCTTCAGGTTCTTCACTTCTTTCGAGCTTGCTCAGTCTCTTGAGTTTCCTCGCCTCACGCTTGGCTTCGCGCTCCACGTCGGCTTTTTGATCATCGCGGATTGGTTTCTTGAGTCGTATAAGTGCCGTTGAAGGCTCCATCTTCGGCGTCATGGATACAAGAAAGTTGGCTCTCGGAGACGACCAGGATGATTCTTCTGAGAGCCTCATTCCGGTCGAGACTTTCATCAGAGTACGCTCTGACTGGAGGAGGGGTTCGGTCTTGTCTCGGTTGTTGTTGTTGGTTCGGGAGTTGTCGATTTTTCTTCGTCTTCTTCTTCAACATCTTCTTCCTCATCCAAGTAGATCTCCAGGTCGCTCTCCATGTCTGGATCTTCCTTCAAAATAGGAGTTTCCATCTCCTCTGGTGATCGTTCCTCGGGCTGGTCCTCGATCCGCAAACTCTTTTCTCATTCTATCTCTTCGATTTGGACCGAGGAGGCTCCCCGCCGCGCGTCTTTTTCGAACTCGTCGAGGCAACCTTGGATGGATGTGATGAGGTTGCTCATTAACTTAATCCTTCCGGCCACTTCATCGTCTACTCGCTCTTGGATCATTTTGAACTCTCCTATCAAGTGTAATTTTACTCTTGATAGTTCTTCGATCTCTTCCAGGTACACTCTTTTTTCGAAATCGATAACGTATCCTCTTTCGATTAGTTCTCGATTAATTTCTTCTTCTGGATATGCTCCCAAGAGCGTATCCAGGTCTTCTAAGAGCCTCCTGAAGTCGGTAGAGAGTCTTCCATATTCTTGAGCTCTTAGTTCTAGGTCTGCAAGCGTTCCCCATAAGTGCGCTGTCCTGAATTCTAGATTTAGGTCTTCTTCAGGGACTGCATTTTGAGGCTGATTTCCTTCTCGATTTCTTTTCTCTCGAATTTTCCTATCGATTTCGGCTATCTTGGCGATTTGCTTGTTCTTGATAGTCACAATCGCTCTCTTTTGTTCCATAATCGATCTCGCTTGCTCACGGTTTTGAATGAGTCGATCTATCGTATTCGTCAGGACTTGCCTTCTGAAGGACATCGTCGGTGGTGCTCGGTGCACTGAAAATTCGTTCCATGAAGTCAGGGTCAGCAATATCATCAAGCACATAAAAAAGCAGCACCAGATCGCGTGTTCATGCAATCTTAGAGAAGACGCATTCTGAACTCTACAGATGAATGTTAAAAATGTGTACAACTTACTGTCGCAGAGTCCAAAGACGAGTTTCTTCGTCTTGATTGGAAGAAGTGGGAGCTCAAGATCTCTGGGGGCTTCAAATCTACCGCTGATAATTCCTTCAAAGTTGATTTCATCTGTGCGCATGGTGGTAGAAACCCCGAAATGTTAAGAGATTAAAGTTCAAGCAAAAATACTCGCATTGAACTCAAACACGATGCCATCTTCGAATTTGTCTCCTTGGCTCCACAAATCCATCCGCCCGGTAACTTTTAATCTTCTTTTCTCCGTGGGCTGTAGAGATGAACATGTCGACTTCGAGCTCTTTTGCTATTTTTCTCTTACACTACCCCCTATTTCTCTCACACTACCTTTTGATTTCACTCTACCTTTTTCTTCCTCTCTTCTTTCGGTACTTGAGAAGTATGAAACACCCTACAAAATAGGCTTAGTCAGTGATAGAAAGCCTTGGATTTATCAAAGTTCGATTAAAACTTCAAACTTTGTTTGGATATTCTTCTTTGAACCCACAAAAACATGCTTTCTCAACTAACTAACATGGAATGCCTCCCAAGTGTTACCCTTGAAAAAAATTGAGACTAGTATGGTTGGATAGAGCGTAAAAAGTTATCTAAGAATCCCAGAGCATTAGTTGATGAAAATTTTTTTTGGGCAGTTATGACCCAAAACGTTCCCAAAAATGACCAAAAAACCAAATATTTTCAAAAATTCATAACTTCAATATTTGTTGTCCGTTTTTGATGAAACAAAAAACATTGTACGGATAACTTAATCTGCTTTAAGAAAACATTTTTGAAAAAATTTTAGATATTGATTGAATTATTGATTTTTTTGAAAAACCGAAAAATTTTTGCGTTTCTCAAAATTTCCAAGTTAACTTTTTTTTCTCGTTATCACCATTGAATTTATCAGGGTCGATTTACTATAGAAACATATCAAAACCCCGGGGGAAATGAAACCCACTCGAGTTATGATCCAAAATGTTGATTTTTGGCACATGGACGCATCCAAAATACGAGTCCCTGCGTGCTGGGGGACTGTGAGAACACTCATTTTTGTGCTTATTCAATGCGTACAAGATGTCTTCACATAATACAGACAGTTTGAATACCGTGTAAAGTCGAATTTCGAAGATTTATACCATTTTCGAAAATTATCACTTTTAAAAACATGCATTTTTGACATGTGACTGGCCATAACTGTAGTTCAACTTGATGGAATCTTAAAAACTCTTTTATATTCGTAATCTACGACTAAAAATGCTGTGTATGTCTTGTTTCTTTTTTTGATTTAGGTCCTTGAAATTGAGATAATGTTGATTTTAGATGAAAAACACCCCATTTTGAGTAGTTTTGACATGTGACTGGCCATAACTGTAGTTAAACTTGATGGAATATCAAAAACTTTTCCGTATTTATAATATACGACTCAAAATGCTGTGTATGGCTTGTTTCTTTTTTTGATTTAGGTCCTTAAAATCGAGATAATGTCCATTTTATGTGCCGCACCCCCTTTTTTTGGTCGTTTTTGACATGTGACCGACCGTAACTATAGTTTAACTTGATAAAATCTGAAAAAACTCTTCATTTTCGTAATCTACGACTTGAAATGCTGTGTATGGCTTGTTTCTTTTTTCAATTCAGGTCCTTAAAATTGAGAATATGTTGATTCTAGGTGCCGAACCCCACATTTTTAGTGGTTTTAGACATGTGACAGGCCATAACTGTAGTTAAACTTGACAGAATATCAAAAACTTTTCCGTATTTATAATATACGACTCAAAATGCTGTGTACGGCTTGTTTCTTTTTTTGATTTAGTTTCATGAACTCGAGACAACCTTGTTTTTGTGAGCTACACTCATTTGCGCGCCTTCATAAAGTCCCTAGTAGAAAAGTGCTGGTTTCGAGCTTAGTTTACGTTTTCATGAAAAGTTGTCAACTACAAAGTTGTAGCCCTTATGTTTTTACGTATTTCTGTGCAGTTTCACATGAAATTCATCAACTTGAGCAAAATTACATAATGCCGTTTTTTGCTTAAATCAACCATTCATCCTTTCCGAAAAAATCACGACCGTCATGTGAAACTCCACAGAAGTACGTAAAAACATAAGGGCTACAACTTTGTAAGAGAAGTATGGGAGCTTGTTAAGACTTTTTTTGTAGTTTGATCACTGAAGTGTAGTTTGGTCAGGGGTGGTGTATAGTGGGCGGGGCTTGCTCATCCTTATCTATATCCTGCTCATCCTTATCTATATCCTGCTCATCCTTATCTATATCCTGCTCATCCTTATCTATATCTGCTCATCCCTATCTATATCCTGCTCATCCCTATCTATATCTGCTCATCCCTATCTGTGTCATCAATTTTTGCCAGACCGCAGTCCGGAGTCGAACCTGGGTCGTTTGAGTGGTGGACGGGTGGACTACCGCCCCGACTACATGTGTCATCGTTCCCTATGGGGCACATGTCGTATTTAAGCTCGGTGGGTGTGGCGAGAGAGTGGAGGGCGCTGTGGTGTGGGTGAAGAGGGTGCGAGGGGGGTGAGAGTGTGTGCCGAGTGTGTGGGGCGCCGGTGGGGGTCAATTTTAGGGTGAGCATGGTTGGGGGCCAATTTTAGGGTGAGCATGGTTGGGGGCCAATTTTAGGGTGAGCATGGTTGGGGGCCAATTTTAGGGTGAGCAAATTGGACATGGGCCAATTTTAGAGTTTGCAATTTGGACGCAGCCGTTGCGCCTCTCTGATCAGTATATAATCTCTCATTTATGCAAATCGCCAAGTTGGAACAGATTTTTGTAAATCATATATTTACCAGCCGGTCGAGCTGCTCGCGCAGCTCTTCGGCTGGCTTCACATTGGGCCGGGAACTCGCCTAAATATCCCAATACACTTTCCCAATAAAAGCAAAAAAGAAAACTCGAAAAGAATCGAACCCCTGACCCTCTGCACACCGTCCGCACGCGTAACCGCCGGGACCACCCCGACACACTTGAATAGGGCAGCGCAGGTGCGTACATGTGCACGCGGTTTTGGGCCCCCGCGCAGGGCCATTTTCAGAAATTTTCAGGTAAAGTACCCTTCAAATTAAAGCTATCAACTTCTAGTTTGGACGGGCATCATCGCGGCACCAAATAAGGGCCGTAACCGAGAATTGGGCTCATTCCTATTTGTAGGGACTTCTCCAGGGTCCGCTACTCACAGATACACCGACAGACACACAGAATTTGTTCGTTAGTAATAGTAAAGATTGGAGAAAGAAACATTTATTTAGAGGACTCCATCTTCACGACGACTGGTGGTTGTGGTGGTGGTGGGATCGTGGCGAGTGGTTGATTTGGTGGTTGATTTGGTGGTGCCGATTGCTATAAAATGAAAAATTATTATAATACGTTCCATTTATAAACATACTATGGTGGTAAGGAACCAGTTCACCGTGATTGGGTGAATCGTTTGGTTGGTTGGTGTGGGCTGCGAAAGATCGAGTGGTGGTTGCGGCGGCGGTGGTGGTGGTGATCCCGAGAACTGGAAACAACAATATAGATTTTAAAAAAATCAAAAATCTTACCAAAATAGTCGACGCACGCTTCCTGGTTTTTCTCAAGTGCGCCTCCACGGGGCATGCTTCGCTGGTCCGGTGGTACGTGTTTTCCTTGCGGAGAACATTCCCCCAACCGAGACAGCCTGGCGTGGGACAAGAGATGAACATGTCAACTTCGAGCTCTTTGCCATTTTTCTCTCACACTACCTTTTGATTTCACTCTACCTTTATGTTACACTCCTTTTTTCTATGATTTCACTCTACCTTTTTCTTCCTCTCTTCTTTCGGTACTTGAGAAGTATGAAACACCCTACAAAATAGGCTTAGTCAGTGATAGAAAGCCTTGGATTTATCAAAATTCTATTAAAACTCCAACCTTTGTGGGGATATTCTTCTTTAAACCCACAAAAAAATGATTTCTCCAACTAACTAAGCCTAGTTGCTAGGGTGTTTCACAAGGTAGAGTGAAATCATAGAAAAAGGTTGTGAAAAATAAAGGTTGAGTGAAATGAAAAAGTAGTGTGAAATACTGGGTAGTGTGAAATCACTTTATGAAAACGGTAGTGTGAAATCAAGGTAGAGTAATATAAAAAAAGTAGTGTGAAATACTTGGTAGTGTGAAATCACTTTATGAAAACGGTAGTGTGAAATCAAGGTAGAGTAGAATACAGGTAGTGTGAAATTATTTGGTTGAGTGAAATTTGGTAGTGTGGAATAATTTTCCAAACTTTTGAAGAATAAAAAACAATAACAACTTACTTTTTAGATTTCAGAATAATAGAGGGTTGAAACAATTTTAGAATAATAGTTCCTCACGAGGAAGAGGTTAGTGGGCACTACAAGCGCCCCGCAAAATGAATGAGAAGAACGGCCGGTGTCGCCAGTCGGCAGCTAGACAAAGGACACTCTTTCTCTCTCATACACACGCTATTTTTTAGAACGGTTGTAAAGACAAGTAGTCAAGGTTGTACTTGAAGAAAAGGAAAGTTTGTATAAAAAACATAATTGCTCTTCCGCGTCCTGCTGATGGGTTTGCTCATCGGCTCGCGGAGCAAAGTCGGGTGAGCTGGAAAAAGGAATATTTTCGTTAAAAAATACAAAAAAACAAGTTTTTTGAAGAATTTGTACCATTTTAGGGGTCAGAATGACTTTGAAGACATCGTCAAAGGTGAAGAAGCTGCTGAACAAATTCGAAATGCTGTCCAAAAAAATGAGGAAGATTTTCTGAAATTACCAGTGAGAACGAAACATTTTATTTTCCGTCTGTCCCCTGTCGTGTCAGAAGATTGCAGGTTCGAGCCCTGCCTGGGTCAAATGTTTTTTGAAAATTGAAAATTTTTGAATTTGATGATGTATTTATTGAATAGAATGAAATCGAACAGGCAAGGAACAAAATATGACATATGGTGTGCGTTAGAGTTTCAGAATAATAAAGATCCATTAATATAATGCAACTAGCTCCTCGTAAATCTCATATACTTGGAGGGCACCTTCTCCTTTCGGTATAGTCCACTGATCCTCGTGAATTGCTGAGCCAGCTTTTGTTCGTTGAAGAACGAAGCGTGTCTCTTGAACTCCGTGTCCGCTAGCATCCTCTTCATAACATTGCCCACCGCTGCGGATCTCTTCAAACTGAAGTTCGATTCACGCAGATATTGGTTGTGGAAGCGCTTCTCGACTGTCTGGAAAAAAATTGGGTTTTGAAGGCTGTTTCAATCGAAAGCCAGGGGTCGGTTTGGTGGGTGTGCAAGTGAGAAATTTCGAGTTTTCAGTGAGAAACTTCGAGTGGGTTGGGGGAAAATAGATAGAAAAGATGGTGGGGAGAATGGGGAGGTGTCGGTCGCCGATTCTGAAAACAGCTCTGAGCTCCTTGAATCAAGGACTATTGGACCGTGTTTTGACGCACAACTCCCTATTGGAGCGTGTTGTAACGCACTACTCCCCCCTCCCCTCTCCCCCCTTACTCCAATTGTGATAACTCAATCCCTCTGTTACCACTAATCCAAAATGAAAAAGCTACTTGTTCAAGTTCTTGTTCTTGCAAAAAAAGTACTTGCGCACTCTCTGCTCGTCGATCCCCAATTCTTCCGCCAATTGTGCCGCCATTCTCGACTCCAGTTCGCCATTCGTTTCGGCAAACACTTTCGTGAGCTTCGCGTAGGCTTCCGTCTGAAAAATGCGTGTTTTAGCGCACTATTTTGGATTGGAGCATGTTTGACGCAATAGTTGAATTAGAAGCGTGTCTTGACGCACTACTCCCCTCTCCTACCCCTCACACCAATTACTACAACTCACAGTCAATCTTGTGAACTTTTCCCTCTCCTGCTTCGCCGCCTCGCCAGTCTCCAAGTACCCATTCGCCACCAAGTCATCCACCGCCAGGCTCACCAACATCGCCACCATGCCCATGTCATCACTGTCAAAGTCGTGGTCCCCGGCGATGCGGAGCATGGTCATCGGGTCGTGGTACATGTAGGCTCTCATCATCTCGCACTGCCATTTGTACGGCGTCTCCGGGAGGATGGGGATGATCAGGTTCTGGAAGGGAATGGGGCTATTGGTGGATTCGTGTGGGGTGGGGTGTGGTGGGATGAAGGGTGAAGGGTGTAAACTCACCAACAGGAAAATGCACGCTTTTTTAGTTTCCGAGTTAGTCATGATCATATTGATTTCTTCTGAAGAATTGAAGAAAACAATTTTCACATCTTCATTTTTGTGGAACTTCTCCGGTTTTCAATCCAGATTTTTGAAATCTGTAAAAAAAGTTTTTCTTTTCAAATTTTTTTCTGTTTTTTTGAAATTTTATTTCACAGAAAAGTTATTTAAAATCTGTTAAACATTTATTGATAAAAATTTCAAACTCACTTTGATGTTTCAGAATAATAAGGAATGCTTCAGGGTAATAGTTGTCGTTCGGGCGAACAATTCGTTAAAGCTGAAAATTTTCAGATATTGGGAAAAACTCATTAACAAACTTACATTCAGAAAAATAATGGGAAGGCCTGAACATCAAGCCTAAAAACGATTATGATGTACTCGGAGATCTGAAAATAAAGAAATTTAGTTTTAGGTTTAGATTTAGGTCGCTAATAAAATTTTCAAAGTTTTAAAATCTAATGCAAATATTTAAAAACTTACACTTTTTTTGCGTCGTTTCCGCATTTCTTCTTTGATCTTTGGAAATTGCACTTGACAAGCACTGTAAAATAAATATTTGAAGCCATTTTTTTTAGGAAAAGAAAAGGAAAAGAAGAAAAATAAAATGTCCCAATAACGATGGAGAGCTACGACTCTCAAACTGTAGAGAATATGATGGTGAGGGCCCCTTTTATACTGACAGTAGGTGCGGGAGAAGAGGTCAGCTCCGCCCCCTTCTGACAAAAAAAGGTCGACAGATGTGAGCAACACGAGAGTGTCTCTAAATACATGTCAGACAGATCGTAAAAAAGAGACAGATGGTGTAATTGGAAATCAGAAAATCAACAGAAAAGTCTTACTGTAGCCGAGATTTGGAAAGATATCTGAAAGAAAGTTAATTATTGAGAACTGAAACGAGATGATCCAAACAAATAGACATGTTAAAAAATGATTGGGAAGTGACATCAGTCGCCGAGATGATAAATCAATAAAATGACAAGATGCTGAAAAGGAGGCTGACACTATGAAAAGAAAATTTTGGGTGACTCCAAGAACGGGTTTTGATCTTTTGATTTCACAGTGTAAAGATCAAACTCTGCGTCTCTCTGTTCCCTATACTCTCTAGTTTGATCTTTCAATTTTAATTAATTACTACCACTAATTACCTCCCCTAATCACACGAATTTCAACTTCCTTAATTGGTATCAATTTCAATCTTATTAAAAATGTACTCTCTCGTCGTTTATTGGTACGTCTGCGTATTGTACACTCTCGCTAGCTACTCTTGCTCACTCTTAATTGTGCTCCCTCTACCCTCTCTGCGAGAGATGGCTGGGGCACGAGAAAATCTAGGCCATGTCGATTTACGGGGGGTTTGTACTCCTGGTGGACAAGATCACATTTTATTTGATAAAAATAAAAAAAACGCGGATTTTCTTCAGAAAATTTTTTTTATTAAAGTTAAAAAAACCTATATTGAAAAATTAAAAATGAAACAATTTAAAATTCATAACCGAATGGTAAAGTGGAACCGTCGGGTAAAATCTGCCTTTTAGAAAAAGTGAAGCCGAGTTTCTTCTCCGATCGTTTGAAGAAGAGCTTGTGTCCTTTGCTTCTTCTCATAGTCTGCTGATCCACCATGACGGTCCGCCACATCGTCGAGTACTTCATCGACCATCTTCTTCATGACATCGAAAGTTACTTTCTTGTCTGCCACCGAGTTGAGGGTAGAGAACACGTCATTTTCTCTCCTTCTTGGTAAGTTTTTGGGATATCTTTGGCACAATCTGGGCAACATTTTATGGCATAGAAGAGCACAGGGATCTGACGTCCGTCTGGCTCGGCACGACTCTACAATAATATTTTTGTTTATAAAAATACAGAAAAGTTTACCTCAATATCAAAAAATATTCTCCTCCTCTTCAATTTGTCCTAATTTTTTGGTGCCTCTCTCATTGTACAGTGGTGATCAGGTGGAAGACGTCCGCAACATCTATGACACCAGTTTGCTCCACAGATATGAGCATCGGCAGCATTCTTGTTTGTGTAGTACGGATCGCCACACTTGTTGCTGATTTTTGTAAAATTACACCGGCTCTTACCTCCACGAGGTCCTGAATTTATAAACATTTCGATAGCAAATAAAGAGTCCTCACCTTTCTCCTTATGGCTTTTGGAACGTCTTTTAGAGCGGAAAGTGATGTGGCATTTGGAACAGGTGATTTCTTTTCTGGAAGCGCCACTGCTTCGCCGACTCGTTGAGCTTCCGGATCCTCTCTTTCATTGTCGATCTCTTCTTGAATGATAACCGAGGAGGCTCCCCGCCGCGCGTCTTCTTCGAACTCGTCGAGACGACCTTGGATGGATGTGATGAGGTTGCTCATTAACGTAATCCTTCCGGCCACTTCATCGTCTACTCGTTCTTGGATCATTTTGAACTCTCCTACTAAGTGTAGCTTTACTCTTGTTAGGTCCTCGATCTCTTCCAGATACAATCTTTTTTCGAATTCGATATTGTAACCTCTTTTAACGAGTTCTCGATTTATTTCTTCTCCTCGTGGAGGTAAGAGCCGGTGTAATTTTACAAAAATCAGCAACAAGTGTGGCGATCCGTACTACACAAACAAGAATGCTGCCGATGCTCATATCTGTGGAGCAAACTGGTGTCATAGATGTTGCGGACGTCTTCCACCTGATCACCACTGTACAATGAGAGAGGCACCAAAAAATGAGGACAAATTGAAGAGGAGGAGAATATTTTTTGATATTGAGGTAAACTTTTCTGTATTTTTATAAACAAAAATATTATTGTAGAGTCGTGCCGAGCCAGACGGACGTCAGATCCCTGTGCTCTTCTATGCCATAAAATGTTGCCCAGATTGTGCCAAAGATATCCCAAAAACTTACCAAGAAGGAGAGAAAATGACGTGTTCTCTACCCTCAACTCGGTGGCAGACAAGAAAGTAACTTTCGATGTCATGAAGAAGATGGTCGATGAAGTACTCGACGATGTGGCGGACCGTCATGGTGGATCAGCAGACTATGAGAAGAAGCAAAGGACACAAGCTCTTCTTCAAACGATCGGAGAAGAAACTCGGCTTCACTTTTTCTAAAAGGCAGATTTTACCCGACGGTTCCACTTTACCATTCGGTTATGAATTTTAAATTGTTTCATTTTTAATTTTTCAATATAGGTTTTTTTAACTTTAATAAAAAAAATTTTCTGAAGAAAATCCGCGTTTTTTTTATTTTTATCAAATAAAATGTGATCTTGTCCACCAGGAGTACAAACCCCCCGTAAATCGACATGGCCTAGATTTTCTCGTGCCCCAGCCATCTCTCGCAGAGAGGGTAGAGGGAGCACAATTAAGAGTGAGCAAGAGTAGCTAGCGAGAGTGTACAATACGAAGACGTACCAATAAACGACGAGAGAGTACATTTTTAATAAGATTGAAATTGATACCAATTAAGGAAGTTGAAATTCGTGTGATTAGGGGAGGTAATTAGTGGTAGTAATTAATTAAAATTGAAAGATCAAACTAGAGAGTATAGGGAACAGAGAGACGCAGAGTTTGATCTTTACACTGTGAAATCAAAAGATCAAAACCCGTTCTTGGAGTCACCCAAAATTTTCTTTTCATAGTGTCAGCCTCCTTTTCAGCATCTTGTCATTTTATTGATTTATCATCTCGGCGACTGATGTCACTTCCCAATCATTTTTTAACATGTCTATTTGTTTGGATCATCTCGTTTCAGTTCTCAATAATTAACTTTCTTTCAGATATCTTTCCAAATCTCGGCTACAGTAAGACTTTTCTGTTGATTTTCTGATTTCCAATTACACCATCTGTCTCTTTTTTACGATCTGTCTGACATGTATTTAGAGACACTCTCGTGTTGCTCACATCTGTCGACCTTTTTTTGTCAGAAGGGGGCGGAGCTGACCTCTTCTCCCGCACCTACTGTCAGTATAAAAGAGGCCCTCACCATCATATTCTCTACAGTTTGAGAGTCGTAGCTCTCCATCGTTATTGGGACATTTTATTTTTCTTCTTTTCCTTTTCTTTTCCTAAAAAAAATGGCTTCAAATATTTATTTTACAGTGCTTGTCAAGTGCAATTTCCAAAGATCAAAGAAGAAATGCGGAAACGACGCAAAAAAAGTGTAAGTTTTTAAATATTTGCATTAGATTTTAAAACTTTGAAAATTTTATTAGCGACCTAAATCTAAACCTAAAACTAAATTTCTTTATTTTCAGATCTCCGAGTACATCATAATCGTTTTTAGGCTTGATGTTCAGGCCTTCCCATTATTTTTCTGAATGTAAGTTTGTTAATGAGTTTTTCCCAATATCTGAAAATTTTCAGCTTTAACGAATCGTTCACCCGAACGACAACTATTACTCTGAAGCATTCCTTATTATTCTGAAACATTAAAGTGAGTTTGATAATTTTTTTATCAAGAAATGTTTGACAGATTTTCAATAACTTTTCTGTGAAATAAAATTTCAAAAAAAAAAACAAAAAAAAATTAAAAAAAAACTTTTTTTCCAGATAACAAAAATCTGGATTCAAAAAAATGGCAGTGCGAGATGATGAAAGCCTACATGTACCACGACCCAATGACCATGCTCCGCATCGCCGGGGACCACGACTTGGACAGTGATGACATGGGCGTGGTGGCGATGTTGGTGAGCCTGGCGGTGGAGGACTTGGTGGCGAATGGGTACTTGGAGACTGGCAAGACAGCGAAGCAGGAGAGGGAAAAGTTCCCGAGATTGACTGTGAGTTGTAGTAATTGGTGTGAGGGGTAGGAGAGGGGAGTAGTGCGTCAAAACACGCTTCACGTTGAAGTTGAGCTTCAAAACACGCTCTAAGATGTTGCAGTGCGTCAAGACCAAGAACAAGAACTTGAAGAGGTAGCTTTTTCATTTTGGATTCCTGGTAACAGAGGGATTGAGTTATCACAATTGGAGTAAGCGGGAGAGGGGAGGGGGGAGTAGTGCGTTACAACACGCTCCAATAGGGAGTTGTGCGTCATAACACGGTCCACTTCGAATTAGTGCGTCAAAATACGCTTCACCCCACAGTAATTTGTCAAAAAACGCCACACTTCAAAACGGTGCGTCAAAACACGCTCCAATAGTCCTTGATTCAAGGAGCTCAAAACTCTTTTCAGAATCGGTGACCGACACCTCCCCATTCCCCCCAACCCACTCGAAATTTCTCACTGAAAACTCGAAATTTCTCACTTGCACACCCACCAAACCGACCCCTGGCTTTCGATTGAAACAGCCTTCAAAACCCAATTTTTTTCCAGACAGTCGAGAAGCGCTTCCAGAACCAATGTCTGCGTGAATCGAACTTCAGTTTGAAGAGATCCGCAGCGCTGGGCAATGTTATGAAGAGGATGCTAGCGGACACGGAGTTCAAGAGACACGCTTCGTTCTTCAACGAACAAAAGCTGGCTCAGCAATTCACGAGGATCAGTGGACTATACCGAAAGGAGAAGGTGCCCTCCAAGTATATGAGATTTATGAGGAGCTAGTTGCATTATATTAATGGATCTTTATTATTCTGAAACTCTAACGCACACCATCGTTAAATGCCATATTTTGTTCCTTGCTTGTTTGATTTCTATTCAACACTTCAATACATAAATACATCATCAAATTCAAAAATTTTCAATTTTCATCAAAAAACATTTGACCCATTCATGGCTCGAACCTGCAATCTTTTGATTAGAAGTCAGACGCTTTATCCATTAGGCCACAAGGCCACGAGAGGAGGCAGACGGAAAATAAAATGTTTCGTTCTCACTGGTAATTTCAGAAAATCTTCCTCAATTTTTTGGACAACTTATCGAATTTGTTCAGCAGCATCACTCACAGCTTCCTCATTTTTAACGATGTCTTCAAAGTCAATCTGACCCCCAAAATGGTACAAATTCTTCAAAAAACGAGTTTTTTTTTGTATTTTTTAACGAAAATATTCCTTTTTCCAGCATTAGCAGGACGCGGAAGAACAATTATGTTTTTTATACAAACTTTCCTTTTCTTCAAGTACAACCTTGATTATTTGTCTTTACAACCGTTCCGAAAAAATAGCGTGTGTGTGAGAGAAAAGGTCTCCTTTGTCTAGCTGCCGACCAGCGACAGCGGCCGTTCTTCTCATTCATTTTGCGGGGCGCTTGTAGTGCCCGCTAGCTTTTTCCTCTCGAGGAACTATTATTCTAAAATTTTTTCAACCCCTATTATTCTGAAATTTAAAAAGTAAGTTGTTATTGCTTTTTATTCTTCAAAAGTTTGGCAAATAATTTCACACTACCTGTATTCTACTCTATCTCTTAACATTATATTTTAGAACTAAGAGCCCAAGAATTTGGAAGACTCTCTACCGACTTCAGAAGGCTCTTAGAAGACCTGGAGACGCTATTAGGAGCATATCCAGGAGAAGAAATAAATCGAGAACTCGTTAAAAGAGGTTACAATATCGAATTCGAAAAAAGATTGTATCTGGAAGAGATCGAAGAACTATCAAGAGTAAAGCTACACTTGATAGGAGAGTTCAAGATTATTCAAGACCGAGTAGACGAGGAAGTAGTTGGAAGGATTAAGTTAATGAGCAACCTCATCACATCCATCCAAGGTCGCCTCGACGAGTTCAAAGAAGACGCGCGGCGGGGAGCCTCCTCGGTCCAAATCGAAGAGATAGAACGAGAAAAGAGCTTGCGGACCAAGGACCAGCCAGAGGAACGACCACCAGAGGAGATGGAAAATCCTATTTTGAAGGAAGATCCAGACATGGAGATCGACCTGGATATCTACTTGGATGAGGAAGAAGATGTTGAAGAAAAATCGACAACTCCCGAACCAACAACTCCCGAACCGAGACAAGACCGAACCCCTCCTCCAGTCAGAGCGGACTCTGATGAAAGTCTCAACCGGAATGAGGCTCCCAGAAGAATCATCCTGGTCGTCTCCGAGAGCCAACTTCCTTGTATCCATGACGCCGCAAGAAGTTCAAGATGGTGAGATTTAAGAAAATCTTTCTAAAATCGTATAGTTTTACAGGATTGGATGCAAGAAAAGGCGAAGACAATCTCATTCCCGTCCGAAGACACCATAGTGCTCCAACCGGAGTACCTGTTCAAGGATCACGGTCCACTCATCGTACATCTCTGCGACGAGTGTAAAGCATTCAACTCCACACGAAAAATGGAAGAGGTGGCACCGGGCATGTTTGAAATGCGTAAGTTTTGCTATTCCCAAAAACATTATGAACAAGTGAAACTTTTCAGCACTGGGAAAGTGTAGCATTTGTCGCCACTCGCACAACCAAATGAGATCATCGAAATTTTTTAATTTTGATCTTCTCAAAGTCAAAAGAGCTCATAATCTGTAATTCTAATTTTTTATTTATATTTTTTCTTTAATATTTCAAATAAATTTGGTCGTGTTTAAAGAATTGGTGTCGTTGTCATTTTTCAGATCAATCAATGGGTTTTTAAGATCCCGACATTCCCGATTTATATCAATAAAGACCCTGTACCAGCCTAATTTTTTTGACAGTTTGGTATACTAAAGAATGATTAACTCCACCCTTGATGTTCCTACACACCGCGAGATGATCTCCGCAAGAATGAGGTTACTAGCCGCTCGGGAACCAGTCATAATAAAGGCTGACTCCTTTCGTGAAAAGAGGAGAACCCCCGAAGGCAATCTTTGAAGGTCAGCTTTTGTTCACATGACAAACAAAACTTTTGGAAGTTTGAGATCTTCCACAAGCCGTTGTAAAGAAGATCAAGTTGGGAGCCGAAAGTGCCAACTTCCAGATGTTCGACCGCCTCCAGTTTTTTTTTGTGGCAGACAAGAAAGTAACTTTCGATAACATGAAGAAGATGGTCGATGAAGTACTCGACGATGTGGCGGACCGTCATGGTGGATCAGCAGACTGTGAGAAGAAGCAAAGGGCACGAGGTCTTCTTCAAAAGATCGGACAAGAAACTCGGCTTCACTTTTTCTAAAAGGCAGATTTTACCCGACGGTTCCACTTTACCATGCGGTTATAAACTTTCAATTGTTTAATTTTTAATTTTTTAATATAGGTTTTTTAACTTTAATAAAATTTTGTTGAAGAAAATTCGCTTTTTGTTCATTTTTATCAAAAATGTGCTCTTGTCCACCAGGAGTACAAACTCCCCGTAAATCGACATGGCCTAGTTTTTCTCGTGCCCCAGCCATCTCTCGCAGAGAGGGTACAGGGAACACAATTAAGAGTGAGCAAGAGTAGCTAGCGAGAGTGTACAATACGCAGACGTACAAATAAACGACGAGAGAGTACAGTTTCCCCAGGCTCCCCCCAGTCGGTAGTGCTTACAGTTGCCAATGAGGCACCGGGGTTCGGTTCCCCTTAAAGTCTGGCAAAAATCTGGAAGATTCTGGAAACATGTGCAAGTTCATGTAATTACAAGAAAATTGAAATAATACTAATTAACGAGATTGAAATTGATACCAATTAAGGAAGTTGAAATTTGTGTAATTAGGGGAGGTAATTAGTGGTAGTAATTAATTAAAATTGAAAGATCAAACTCGAGAGTATAGGGAACAGAGAGACGCAGATTTTGATCTTTACAATGTGAGATCAAAAGATCAAAACCCGTTCTTGGAGTCACCCAAAATTCTCTGACGGATTCTACCCAACGGTTCACTTTCAATTTTTGTGACTAACTATAAAAAACTATGAACTTATTTCACATCAATTAATTTATTGACATCAGCAAAATCTTCTAAAACACGAGAGCAACCGATTTCGTAGTGTAAAGTTTCTTTCACTCTTCATATGACATTGTCTCCGCTTCGTCTTCTTTGTTTGTGGTTCAGGTCGTCAAACACTGTGGATTCCAGTCCACGGCTCTTCAAGTCCAAGGAACTGGGCATCCGCACGAGCATCTGTCCCTACTTTCTCACATCATGAGTCACCAGATTTCCGCCATCGAAAAGGCTATGGTGACGTTTTGTGGTCGCTATATAAGTAGCATATTTCGAAACTGAAAATGCGTTGGTGAAGACGGTGTTTCAGCCAGTACGAGATGTGAGTAGCAAATCTGGGTAATTAAACCTTTTATTCTTAAAATAAAAGAATTAAATAAAGATAACAAAGGAAAAGGTGAAAACAGCGCCGCACAACAATAAGAAGGAGGCATTTTCCTTTGAGAGGAAAAGGGGACGTGTTCTATACAGTGTACAGGAAAAGCCAGATATTCGATGTGGCTATCTGCTTGTTCGAACTCTTTGTCCTCATCGTCAGGGATTTTGTCCGCTTCCAGGGAGAATTTCTCGAGTGTTGAGTCCACTGTGTCCTTTTTGAGGTCCATCAGCTTGGCTGTCAGCTCGATGTCCTGTCTGTGTACGGCGATGTCGTCGTTGTTCATGTCCTTCCAACTCTGGAGTCTCTCTTGAGTTTTACTCATCACTCTTGTGAGGGCGTTCACTGCTCGTTTCAGTGCTCCTTGCTTGTTGGAGAGCGACATGGTTTGTCCTTTTATTGTCCTGCTCGGTGCCACGGGGGTTCAAGACTCACAGTTGGCAGTCAAGTACACAATGGAGATGACTTTCAACATTGCATTCTCCTGAGCCGACTGCGTTCGAACATCCAAAGTGTGTTCTGACACGACGGCAATGATTCACAAACGCTGGGGCGAGATGGGTTCACATATTTTGAGAGAATACACGTCGTGTGATTGCACCCAAAAGTGTAATTCGTGCTGCTGAATGCTTCTTGGAATGTCTCCAACGTCTCCTGGAAACAATTTATTGGTAATCTACATTTCAGCAAATCAAGCTGTTTGCATGGGTTTTTATATCTGGTCTTTGAACTAGTTCTTAAAATACAACCCCCAAAAAACTCTAAAACCACGTTGGCAAAACTAAAATCGACCAGTGAAGATTGAACCCGAGACCATCTGCACCATGAGGATCACTAGGTCATTGCGGATTTTTGAAATTTTCCGGAAACATTGTTTTTAAGAAGAGAAAGGACTGCAAAAAACCTCAATGCTAAAACTTACGCCCGCTCGAATTTGGAATTTGGAATTTTTTTATTTTTTGAAGAGAAAAGCCTTAAGAACTCACTTTTTAAATTTCAGAATAATAGGGGGTAGAAATAATTTCAGAATAATAATTCATCGAGGGGAAGAAGCTGGCGGGCACTACAAGCGCCCCGCAAAATGAATAAGAAGAAAGGCCGTTGTCGCTGGTCGGCAGCTACAGAGGTGACGCATGTTGTCTCTGTTTCTCTCACATGTACGCTATTTTTTTGGAACGGTTGCTAACAGAAAAAGTAAAAGTTGTACTTGAAGAAAGTTGGACTGTGAAAAAAATTTGTACAGAAACACAAATTTACGAGCGGGGATTGAACTCTGGACCTTTGAACAATAATCGGTGTCAGGGACCACTAGGTCATGGGTGTTTTTTGAAAAATTTGCGGGAAACTGGTTTATAGAGGTTTTCAAAGACGCCTTTTTCTTCCTGAGCGCTTCGAATTTTTGATATCCGACCTTTTCGTCGCGAAATTCGAACCTCCCACTAAAAAAACTTTTGAAATCCTGAGATTGGCCAGTGAAGTGTGGAATTTACAAAAATAAATCATTAAAATGCAGACAAAAAATGATAGAAAAAACTAGATAGTCTCTTCAAAAACGATGAAAACGGGATATTGTCTTAATTTTCAGTAAAATGTGTTATTTTTCCATTCAAAAAACTAAATTTAGGACAAAAATAAATGGAAAAAGCAAAGAAAAACTAAAATATAGTGTGTAATGACACAAAAACACGAGAAAAAACATAAAATCATTTAAAAATCACAAAATAATATCATTTAAAAAGTGCTTTTCAAATATTTCTGAAAGAAAATTGTACCTGAAACACTTTAGTCCATGCCTCCTTTACCCGTTGCAAAATACGTAAGAGGTCAGAGCAGACCCGTCAATCCAACACACCCCCGCCCGCAGTGTGCAAGGGTGCCCCATTGCAAACCTGATCTCACCTGCCCCGTTTTCTCCATTCCATTCAGGTGATTTTCGGTTTTCTCTACTTTTTCTGTAGGAAACCATTGTAAAATTCGATATTAGTGTTGCTGTTTTATATTTTCTAACGATCGTAAGTAGTTTGACCACTTTCCCTAGTGATCCACCCTGATTTTGCTCAATTTTCGGACCAAAACCCATTATCGGTTTTTTGTCAACGATGAAAATTAAGTTTTTTCTGGTTCCTATGGGTATTTTGATACAGAAAAACGTTATAAATGATTTCAAAGTGTAGCGCTTGATAATTCCTAAACAAGTTTCAACTTTTGAAGCTTTTAGTTGTGGATTTTCAAAAATTTGACTGGTTCTCTGGTTTTTTGTTTTTTTAAAGTTCCTTTCATTGTGAATCTTCATTTCAATTTGAAATTGTGTTTTACAAAACCCTTTTTCATGACCGACTACAAAAAAAGGAGACTGAATTCTCAAAAAATCGGTGAGTAACACTGCCTGCGTTAACCCATGAGCTATAACCCTCCAAATCTTTCAGGTCACTCTGCAATTCTTCCTGACCATCGAAACTACCGTTGTCTACTACGCCAAGGACTACTATGGACCAATACTTTCGGTACGACATTTTTGTCAACTTTCGATTGGGGGGATTTCCGATAGGTTTTATAGGATTTTGGATTTTTTTTTGGGTTTTCTTTGGGTTTTTTTTTGGGTTTTTTTGGCTTTTTTTTGGGTTTGGGTTTTTGGGTTTTTTGAGGGTGATTTTTTTTCACAACAATTCTCCAATTTTTATAAACAAAATACAGACAAAAACATAGAAAAAGAAAAAAAATCGCTTAAAAAAGTTGAAAATCGATCACATTCCGAGGTGGGGGGAAAATGGCGGTATGCGAAAGAGGGACGATAAAACAATAAATAATGGGAATGGGAACGACCTTTTATAAATGTTGATATTTGATCTTTTCAAATAGAATATTTGACATTCAAACAATTTTAATTTTGTAAAAACGAGAACTTCATTATAACCCTACTTATTTTCCGTTTTATTATACTTTTTTCCGTTTTATTATACTCACTTTTTTTTCGAAATTTTTGTCGCAGTTTTACAGTTTTTATTGTTTGACGACTAACAGGATCGCCAACAAAGGATGTGAACAGGTTAGTCCTTTTTGAAACAGTCCCTTCTCCCCAGTACACCCCTTACAGATATTCTCGACTTACAGGATCGCCAGCAAAGGATGTGAACAGGTCAGTCCTTTTTGAAACAGTCCCTTCTCCCCAGTACATCCCTTACAGATCTTCTCGACTCACAGGATCGCCAGCAAAGGATGTGAACAGGTCAGTCCTTTTTGAAACAGTCCCTTC
The DNA here is from genome assembly GCA_963572205.1 of Caenorhabditis imperialis. Taxonomy (NCBI): domain Eukaryota; kingdom Metazoa; phylum Nematoda; class Chromadorea; order Rhabditida; family Rhabditidae; genus Caenorhabditis; species Caenorhabditis imperialis. The sequence continues at coordinate 11,993,522 of OY751544.1, read as the reverse complement.
TCCCCAGTACATCCCTTACAGATCTTCTCGACTCACAAAATCGCCAACAAAGGATGTGAACAGGTCAGTCCTTTTTGAAACAGTCCCTTCTCCCCAGTACATCCCTTACAGATCTTCTCGACTCACAGGATCGCCAACAAAAGATGTGAACAGGTCAGTCCTTTTTGAAACAGTCCCTTCTCCCCAGTACATCCCTTACAGATCTTCTCGACTCACAGGATCGCCAACAAAAGATGTGAACAGGTCAGTCCTTTTTGAAACAGTCCCTTCTCCTCAGTACATCCCTTACAGATCTTCTCGACTCACAGGATCGCCAACAGAGGATGTGAACAGGTCAGTCCTTTTTGAAACAGTCCCTTCTCCCCAGTACATCCCTTACAGATCTTCTCGACTCACAGGATCGCCAACAAAAGATGTGAACAGGTCAGTCCTTTTTGAAACAGTCCCTTCTCCCCAGTACATCCCTTACAGATCTTCTCGACTCACAGGATCGCCAACAAAAGATGTGAACAGGTCAGTCCTTTTTGAAACAGTCCCTTCTCCCCAGTACATCCCTTGCAGATCTTCTCGACTCACAGGATCGCCAACAAAAGATGTGAACAGGTCAGTCCTTTTTGAAACAGTCCCTTCTCCCCATTACATCCCTTACAGATCTTCTCGACTCACAGGATCGCCAACAAAAGATGTGAACAGGTCAGTCCTTTTTGAAACAGTCCCTTCTCCCCAGTACATCCCTTACAGATCTTCTCGACTCACAGGATGGCCAACAAAAGATGTGATTAGGTCAGTCCTTTTTGAAACAGTCCCTTCTCCCCAGTACATCCCTTGCAGATCTTCTCGACTCACAGGATCGCCAACAAAAGATGTGAACAGGTCAGTCCTTTTTGAAACAGTCCCTTCTCCCCAGTACATCCCTTACAGATCTTCTCGACTCACAGGATCGCCAACAAAAGATGTGAACAGGTCAGTCCTTTTTGAAACAGTCCCTTCTCCCCAGTACATCCCTTACAGATCTTCTCGACTCACAGGATCGCCAACAAAAGATGTGAACAGGTCAGTCCTTTTTGAAACAGTCCCTTCTCCCCAGTACATCCCTTACAGATCTTCTCGACTCACAGGATCGCCAACAAAAGATGTGAACAGGTCAGTCCTTTTTGAAACAGTCCCTTCTCCCCAGTACATCCCTTACAGATCTTCTCGACTCACAGGATCGCCAACAGAGGATGTGAACAGGTCAGTCCTTTTTGAAACAGTCCCTTCTCCCCAGTACATCCCTTACAGATCTTCTCGACTCACAGGATCGCCAACAAAAGATGTGAACAGGTCAGTCCTTTTTGAAACAGTCCCTTCTCCCCAGTACATCCCTTACAGATCTTCTCGACTCACAGGATGGCCAACAAAAGATGTGATTAGGTCAGTCCTTTTTGAAACAGTCCCTTCTCCCCAGTACATCCCTTGCAGATCTTCTCGACTCACAGGATCGCCAACAAAAGATGTGAACAGGTCAGTCCTTTTTGAAACAGTCCCTTCTCCCCAGTACATCCCTTACAGATCTTCTCGACTCACAGGATCGCCAACAAAAGATGTGAACAGGTCAGTCCTTTTTGAAACAGTCCCTTCTCCCCAGTACATCCCTTACAGATCTTCTCGACTCACAGGATCGCCAACAAAAGATGTGAACAGGTCAGTCCTTTTTGAAACAGTCCCTTCTCCCCATTACATCCCTCACAGATCTTCTCGACTCACAGGATCGCCAACAAAAGATGTGATTAGGTCAGTCCTTTTTGAAACAGTCCCTTCTCCCCAGTACATCCCTCACAGAACTTCTCGACTCACAGGATCGCCAACAAAGGATGTGAACAGGTCAGTCCTTTTTGAAACAGTCCCTTCTCCCCATTACATCCCTCACAGATCTTCTCGACTCACAGGATCGCCAACAAAAGATGTGAACAGGTCAGTCCTTTTTGAAACAGTCCCTTCTCCCCATTACATCCCTTACAGATCTTCTCGACTCACAGGATCGCCAACAAAAGATGTGAACAGGTCAGTCCTTTTTGAAACAGTCCCTTCTCCCCAGTACATCCCTTACAGATCTTCTCGACTCACAGGATCGCCAACAGAGAATGTGAACAGGTCAGTTCTTTTTGAAACAGTCCCTTCTCCCCATTACATCCCTTACAGATCTTCTCGACTCACAGGATCGCCAACAGAGAATGTGAACAGGTCAGTTCTTTTTGAAACAGTCCCTTCTCCCCAGTACATCCCTTACAGATCTTCTCGACTCACAGGATCGCCAACAAAAGATGTGAACAGGTCAGTCCTTTTTGAAACAGTCCCTTCTCCCCATTACATCCCTTACAGATCTTCTCGACTCACAGGATCGCCAACAAAAGATGTGAACAGGTCAGTTCTTTTTGAAACAGTCCCTTCTCCCCATTACATCCCTTACAGATCTTCTCGACTCACAGGATCGCCAACAGAGAATGTGAACAGGTCAGTCCTTTTTGAAACAGTCCCTTCTCCCCAGTACATCCCTTACAGATCTTCTCGACTCACAGGATCGCCAACAAAAGATGTGAACAGGTCAGTCCTTTTTGAAACAGTCCCTTCTCCCCATTACATCCCTTACAGATCTTCTCGACTCACAGGATCGCCAACAAAAGATGTGAACAGGTCAGTTCTTTTTGAAACAGTCCCTTCTCCCCATTACATCCCTTACAGATCTTCTCGACTCACAGGATCGCCAACAGAGAATGTGAACAGGTCAGTCCTTTTTGAAACAGTCCCTTCTCCCCAGTACATCCCTTACAGATCTTCTCGACTCACAGGATCGCCAACAAAAGATGTGAACAGGTCAGTCCTTTTTGAAACAGTCCCTTCTCCCCATTACATCCCTTACAGATCTTCTCGACTCACAGGATCGCCAACAAAAGATGTGAACAGGTCAGTTCTTTTTGAAACAGTCCCTTCTCCCCATTACATCCCTTACAGATCTTCTCGACTCACAGGATCGCCAACAGAGAATGTGAACAGGTCAGTCCTTTTTGAAACAGTCCCTTCTCCCCATTACATCCCTTACAGATCTTCTCGACTCACAGGATCGCCAACAAAAGATGTGAACAGGTCAGTCCTTTTTGAAACAGTCCCTTCTCCCCATTACATCCCTTACAGATCTTCTCGACTCACAGGATCGCCAACAAAAGATGTGAACAGGTCAGTTCTTTTTGAAACAGTCCCTTCTCCTCAGTACATCCCTTACAGATCTTCTCGACTCACAGGATCGCCAACAGAGAATGTGAACAGGTCAGTCCTTTTTGAAACAGTCCCTTCTCCCCATTACATCCCTTACAGATCTTCTCGACTCACAGGATCGCCAACAAAAGATGTGAACAGGTCAGTCCTTTTTGAAACAGTCCCTTCTCCCCATTACATCCCTTACAGATCTTCTCGACTCACAGGATCGCCAACAAAAGATGTGAACAGGTCAGTCCTTTTTGAAACAGTCCCTTCTCCCCATTACATCCCTTACAGATCTTCTCGACTCACAGGATCGCCAACAGAGAATGTGAACAGGTCAGTCCTTTTTGAAACAGTCCCTTCTCCCCATTACATCCCTTACAGATCTTCTCGACTCACAGGATCGCCAACAAAAGATGTGAACAGGTCAGTCCTTTTTGAAACAGTCCCTTCTCCCCATTACATCCCTTACAGATCTTCTCGACTCACAGGATCGCCAACAAAAGATGTGAACAGGTCAGTTCTTTTTGAAACAGTCCCTTCTCCCCATTACATCCCTTACAGATCTTCTCGACTCACAGGATCGCCAACAGAGAATGTGAACAGGTCAGTCCTTTTTGAAACAGTCCCTTCTCCCCATTACATCCCTTACAGATCTTCTCGACTCACAGGATCGCCAACAAAAGATGTGAACAGGTCAGTCCTTTTTGAAACAGTCCCTTCTCCCCATTACATCCCTTACAGATCTTCTCGACTCACAGGATCGCCAACAAAAGATGTGAACAGGTCAGTCCTTTTTGAAACAGTCCCTTCTCCCCATTACATCCCTTACAGATCTTCTCGACTCACAGGATCGCCAACAGAGAATGTGAACAGGTCAGTCCTTTTTGAAACAGTCCCTTCTCCCCATTACATCCCTTACAGATCTTCTCGACTCACAGGATCGCCAACAAAAGATGTGAACAGGTCAGTCCTTTTTGAAACAGTCCCTTCTCCCCATTACATCCCTTACAGATCTTCTCGACTCACAGGATCGCCAACAAAAGATGTGAACAGGTCAGTCCTTTTTGAAACAGTCCCTTCTCCTCAGTACATCCCTTACAGATCTTCTCGACTCACAGGATCGCCAACAAAAGATGTGAACAGGTCAGTCCTTTTTGAAACAGTCCCTTCTCCCCATTACATCCCTTACAGATCTTCTCGACTCACAGGATCGCCAACAAAAGATGTGAACAGGTCAGTCCTTTTTGAAACAGTCCCTTCTCCCCATTACATCCCTTACAGATCTTCTCGACTCACAGGATCGCCAACAGAGAATGTGAACAGGTCAGTCCTTTTTGAAACAGTCCCTTCTCCCCAGTACATCCCTTACAGATCTTCTCGACTCACAGGATCGCCAACAGAGAATGTGAACAGGTCAGTTCTTTTTGAAACAGTCCCTTCTCCCCAGTACATCCCTTACAGATCTTCTCGACTCACAGGATCGCCAACAAAAGATGTGAACAGGTCAGTCCTTTTTGAAACAGTCCCTTCTCCTCAGTACATCCCTTACAGATCTTCTCGACTCACAGGATCGCCAACAGAGGATGTGAACAGGTCAGTCCTTTTTGAAACAGTCCCTTCTCCCCAGTACATCCCTTACAGATCTTCTCGACTCACAGGATCGCCAACAAAAGATGTGAACAGGTCAGTCCTTTTTGAAACAGTCCCTTCTCCCCAGTACATCCCTTACAGATCTTCTCGACTCACAGGATCGCCAACATAAGATGTGAACAGGTCAGTCCTTTTTGAAACAGTCCCTTCTCCTCAGTACATCCCTTACAGATCTTCTCGACTCACAGGATCGCCAACAAAAGATGTGAACAGGTCAGTCCTTTTTGAAACAGTCCCTTCTCCCCAGTACATCCCTTACAGATCTTCTCGACTCACAGGATCGCCAACAGAGGATGTGAACAGGTCAGTTCTTTTTGAAACAGTCCCTTCTCCCCATTACATCCCTTACAGATCTTCTCGACTCACAGGATCGCCAACAGAGAATGTGAACAGGTCAGTTCTTTTTGAAACAGTCCCTTCTCCCCAGTACATCCCTTACAGATCTTCTCGACTCACAGGATCGCCAACAAAAGATGTGAACAGGTCAGTCCTTTTTGAAACAGTCCCTTCTCCCCAGTACATCCCTTACAGATCTTCTCGACTCACAGGATCGCCAACAAAAGATGTGAACAGGTCAGTCCTTTTTGAAACAGTCCCTTCTCCTCAGTACATCCCTTACAGATCTACTCGACTCACAGGATCGCCAACAGAGGATGTGAACAGGTCAGTCCTTTTTGAAACAGTCCCTTCTCCCCAGTACATCCCTTACAGATCTTCTCGACTCACAGGATCGCCAACAAAAGATGTGAACAGGTCAGTCCTTTTTGAAACAGTCCCTTCTCCTCAGTACATCCCTTACAGATCTACTCGACTCACAGGATCGCCAACAGAGGATGTGAACAGGTCAGTCCTTTTTGAAACAGTCCCTTCTCCCCAGTACATCCCTTACAGATCTTCTCGACTCACAGGATCGCCAACAAAAGATGTGAACAGGTCAGTCCTTTTTGAAACAGTCCCTTCTCCCCAGTACATCCCTTACAGATCTTCTCGACTCACAGGATCGCCAACAGAGGATGTGAACAGGTCAGTCCTTTTTGAAACAGTCCCTTCTCCCCAGTACATCCCTTACAGATCTTCTCGACTCACAGGATCGCCAACAAAAGATGTGAACAGGTCAGTCCTTTTTGAAACAGTCCCTTCTCCTCAGTACATCCCTTACAGATCTACTCGACTCACAGGATCGCCAACAGAGGATGTGAACAGGTCAGTCCTTTTTGAAACAGTCCCTTCTCCCCAGTACATCCCTTACAGATCTTCTCGACTCACAGGATCGCCAACAAAAGATGTGAACAGGTCAGTCCTTTTTGAAACAGTCCCTTCTCCCCAGTACATCCCTTACAGATCTTCTCGACTCACAGGATCGCCAACAGAGGATGTGAACAGGTCAGTCCTTTTTGAAACAGTCCCTTCTCCCCAGTACATCCCTTACAGATCTTCTCGACTCACAGGATCGCCAACAAAAGATGTGAACAGGTCAGTCCTTTTTGAAACAGTCCCTTCTCCTCAGTACATCCCTTACAGATCTACTCGACTCACAGGATCGCCAACAGAGGATGTGAACAGGTCAGTCCTTTTTGAAACAGTCCCTTCTCCCCAGTACATCCCTTACAGATCTTCTCGACTCACAGGATCGCCAACAAAAGATGTGAACAGGTCAGTCCTTTTTGAAACAGTCCCTTCTCCCCAGTACATCCCTTACAGATCTTCTCGACTCACAGGATCGCCAACAGAGGATGTGAACAGGTCAGTCCTTTTTGAAACAGTCCCTTCTCCCCAGTACATCCCTTACAGATCTTCTCGACTCACAGGATCGCCAACAAAAGATGTGAACAGGTCAGTCCTTTTTGAAACAGTCCCTTCTCCTCAGTACATCCCTTACAGATCTTCTCGACTCACAGGATCGCCAACAGAGGATGTGAACAGGTCAGTCCTTTTTGAAACAGTCCCTTCTCCCCAGTTCATCCCTTACAGATCTTCTCGACTCACAGGATCGCCAACAAAAGATGTGAACAGGACAGTCCTTTTTGAAACAGTCCCTTCTCCCCAGTACATCCCTTACAGATCTTCTCGACTCACAGGATCGCCAACAGAGGATGTGAACAGGTCAGTCCTTTTTGAAACAGTCCCTTCTCCCCAGTACATCCCTTACAGATCTTCTCGACTCACAGGATCGCCAACAAAAGATGTGAACAGGTCAGTCCTTTTTGAAACAGTCCCTTCTCCTCAGTACATCCCTTACAGATCTACTCGACTCACAGGATCGCCAACAGAGGATGTGAACAGGTCAGTCCTTTTTGAAACAGTCCCTTCTCCCCAGTACATCCCTTACAGATCTTCTCGACTCACAGGATCGCCAACAAAAGATGTGAACAGGTCAGTCCTTTTTGAAACAGTCCCTTCTCCCCAGTACATCCCTTACAGATCTTCTCGACTCACAGGATCGCCAACAAAAGATGTGAACAGGTCAGTCCTTTTTGAAACAGTCCCTTCTCCCCAGTACATCCCTTACAGATCTTCTCGACTCACAGGATCGCCAACAGAGGATGTGAACAGGTCAGTCCTTTTTGAAACAGTCCCTTCTCCCCAGTACATCCCTTACAGATCTTCTCGACTCACAGGATCGCCAACAAAAGATGTGAACAGGTCAGTCCTTTTTGAAACAGTCCCTTCTCCTCAGTACATCCCTTACAGATCTTCTCGACTCACAGGATCGCCAACAGAGGATGTGAACAGGTCAGTCCTTTTTGAAACAGTCCCTTCTCCCCAGTTCATCCCTTACAGATCTTCTCGACTCACAGGATCGCCAACAAAAGATGTGAACAGGACAGTCCTTTTTGAAACAGTCCCTTCTCCCCAGTACATCCCTTACAGATCTTCTCGACTCACAGGATCGCCAACAGAGGATGTGAACAGGTCAGTCCTTTTTGAAACAGTCCCTTCTCCCCAGTACATCCCTTACAGATCTTCTCGACTCACAGGATCGCCAACAAAAGATGTGAACAGGTCAGTCCTTTTTGAAACAGTCCCTTCTCCCCATTACATCCCTTACAGATCTTCTCGACTCACAGGATCGCCAACAAAAGATGTGAACAGGTCAGTCCTTTTTGAAACAGTCCCTTCTCCCCATTACATCCCTTACAGATCTTCTCGACTCACAGGATGGCCAACAAAAGATGTGATTAGGTCAGTCCTTTTTGAAACAGTCCCTTCTCCCCAGTACATCCCTTACAGATCTTCTCGACTCACAGGATCGCCAACAAAAGATGTGAACAGGTCAGTCCTTTTTGAAACAGTCCCTTCTCCCCATTACATCCCTTACAGATCTTCTCGACTCACAGGATCGCCAACAGAGGATGTGAACAGGTCAGTCCTTTTTGAAACAGTCCCTTCTCCCCAGTACATCCCTTACAGATCTTCTCGACTCACAGGATCGCCAACAAAAGATGTGAACAGGACAGTCCTTTTTGAAACAGTCCCTTCTCCCCAGTACATCCCTTACAGATCTTCTCGACTCACAGGATCGCCAACAGAGGATGTGAACAGGTCAGTCCTTTTTGAAACAGTCCCTTCTCCCCAGTACATCCCTTACAGATCTTCTCGACTCACAGGATCGCCAACAAAAGATGTGAACAGGTCAGTCCTTTTTGAAACAGTCCCTTCTCCCCATTACATCCCTTACAGATCTTCTCGACTCACAGGATCGCCAACAAAAGATGTGAACAGGTCAGTCCTTTTTGAAACAGTCCCTTCTCCCCATTACATCCCTTACAGATCTTCTCGACTCACAGGATGGCCAACAAAAGATGTGATTAGGTCAGTCCTTTTTGAAACAGTCCCTTCTCCCCAGTACATCCCTTACAGATCTTCTCGACTCACAGGATCGCCAACAAAAGATGTGAACAGGTCAGTCCTTTTTGAAACAGTCCCTTCTCCCCATTACATCCCTTACAGATCTTCTCGACTCACAGGATCGCCAACAGAGGATGTGAACAGGTCAGTCCTTTTTGAAACAGTCCCTTCTCCCCAGTACATCCCTTACAGATCTTCTCGACTCACAGGATGGCCAACAAAAGATGTGATTAGGTCAGTCCTTTTTGAAACAGTCCCTTCTCCCCAGTACATCCCTTGCAGATCTTCTCGACTCACAGGATCGCCAACAAAAGATGTGAACAGGTCAGTCCTTTTTGAAACAGTCCCTTCTCCCCATTACATCCCTTACAGATCTTCTCGACTCACAGGATCGCCAACAAAAGATGTGAACAGGTCAGTCCTTTTTGAAACAGTCCCTTCTCCCCAGTACATCCCTTACAGATCTTCTCGACTCACAGGATGGCCAACAAAAAATGTGATTAGGTCAGTCCTTTTTGAAACAGTCCCTTCTCCCCAGTACATCCCTTACAGATCTTCTCGACTCACAGGATGGCCAACAAAAGATGTGAACAGGTCAGTCCTTTTTGAAACAGTCCCTTCTCCCCAGTACATCCCTTACAGATCTTCTCGACTCACAGGATCGCCAACAGAGAATGTGAACAGGTCAGTCCTTTTTGAAACAGTCCCTTCTCCCCAGTACATCCCTTACAGATCTTCTCGACTCACAGGATCGCCAACAAAAGATGTTAACAGGTCAGTCCTTTTTGAAACAGTCCCTTCTCCCCATTACATCCCTTACAGATCTTCTCGACTCACAGGATCGCCAACAAAAGATGTGAACAGGTCAGTCCTTTTTGAAACAGTCCCTTCTCCTCAGTACATCCCTTACAGATCTTCTCGACTCACAGGATCGCCAACAGAGGATGTGAACAGGTCAGTCCTTTTTGAAATAGTCCCTTCTCCCCAGTTCATCCCTTACAGATCTTCTCGACTCACAGGATCGCCAACAAAAGATGTGAACAGGTCAGTCCTTTTTGAAACAGTCCCTTCTCCTCAGTACATCCCTTACAGATCTTCTCGACTCACAGGATCGCCAACAGAGGATGTGAACAGGTCAGTCCTTTTTGAAACAGTCCCTTCTCCCCAGTTCATCCCTTACAGATCTTCTCGACTCACAGGATCGCCAACAAAAGATGTGAACAGGACAGTCCTTTTTGAAACAGTCCCTTCTCCCCAGTACATCCCTTACAGATCTTCTCGACTCACAGGATCGCCAACAGAGGATGTGAACAGGTCAGTCCTTTTTGAAACAGTCCCTTCTCCCCAGTACATCCCTTACAGATCTTCTCGACTCACAGGATCGCCAACAAAAGATGTGAACAGGTCAGTCCTTTTTGAAACAGTCCCTTCTCCCCATTACATCCCTTACAGATCTTCTCGACTCACAGGATCGCCAACAAAAGATGTGAACAGGTCAGTCCTTTTTGAAACAGTCCCTTCTCCCCATTACATCCCTTACAGATCTTCTCGACTCACAGGATGGCCAACAAAAGATGTGATTAGGTCAGTCCTTTTTGAAACAGTCCCTTCTCCCCAGTACATCCCTTACAGATCTTCTCGACTCACAGGATCGCCAACAAAAGATGTGAACAGGTCAGTCCTTTTTGAAACAGTCCCTTCTCCCCATTACATCCCTTACAGATCTTCTCGACTCACAGGATCGCCAACAGAGGATGTGAACAGGTCAGTCCTTTTTGAAACAGTCCCTTCTCCCCAGTACATCCCTTACAGATCTTCTCGACTCACAGGATCGCCAACAAAAGATGTGAACAGGACAGTCCTTTTTGAAACAGTCCCTTCTCCCCAGTACATCCCTTACAGATCTTCTCGACTCACAGGATCGCCAACAGAGGATGTGAACAGGTCAGTCCTTTTTGAAACAGTCCCTTCTCCCCAGTACATCCCTTACAGATCTTCTCGACTCACAGGATCGCCAACAAAAGATGTGAACAGGTCAGTCCTTTTTGAAACAGTCCCTTCTCCCCATTACATCCCTTACAGATCTTCTCGACTCACAGGATCGCCAACAAAAGATGTGAACAGGTCAGTCCTTTTTGAAACAGTCCCTTCTCCCCATTACATCCCTTACAGATCTTCTCGACTCACAGGATGGCCAACAAAAGATGTGATTAGGTCAGTCCTTTTTGAAACAGTCCCTTCTCCCCAGTACATCCCTTACAGATCTTCTCGACTCACAGGATCGCCAACAAAAGATGTGAACAGGTCAGTCCTTTTTGAAACAGTCCCTTCTCCCCATTACATCCCTTACAGATCTTCTCGACTCACAGGATCGCCAACAGAGGATGTGAACAGGTCAGTCCTTTTTGAAACAGTCCCTTCTCCCCAGTACATCCCTTACAGATCTTCTCGACTCACAGGATGGCCAACAAAAGATGTGATTAGGTCAGTCCTTTTTGAAACAGTCCCTTCTCCCCAGTACATCCCTTGCAGATCTTCTCGACTCACAGGATCGCCAACAAAAGATGTGAACAGGTCAGTCCTTTTTGAAACAGTCCCTTCTCCCCATTACATCCCTTACAGATCTTCTCGACTCACAGGATCGCCAACAAAAGATGTGAACAGGTCAGTCCTTTTTGAAACAGTCCCTTCTCCCCAGTACATCCCTTACAGATCTTCTCGACTCACAGGATGGCCAACAAAAAATGTGATTAGGTCAGTCCTTTTTGAAACAGTCCCTTCTCCCCAGTACATCCCTTACAGATCTTCTCGACTCACAGGATGGCCAACAAAAGATGTGAACAGGTCAGTCCTTTTTGAAACAGTCCCTTCTCCCCAGTACATCCCTTACAGATCTTCTCGACTCACAGGATCGCCAACAGAGAATGTGAACAGGTCAGTCCTTTTTGAAACAGTCCCTTCTCCCCAGTACATCCCTTACAGATCTTCTCGACTCACAGGATCGCCAACAAAAGATGTTAACAGGTCAGTCCTTTTTGAAACAGTCCCTTCTCCCCATTACATCCCTTACAGATCTTCTCGACTCACAGGATCGCCAACAAAAGATGTGAACAGGTCAGTCCTTTTTGAAACAGTCCCTTCTCCTCAGTACATCCCTTACAGATCTTCTCGACTCACAGGATCGCCAACAGAGGATGTGAACAGGTCAGTCCTTTTTGAAATAGTCCCTTCTCCCCAGTTCATCCCTTACAGATCTTCTCGACTCACAGGATCGCCAACAAAAGATGTGAACAGGTCAGTCCTTTTTGAAACAGTCCCTTCTCCTCAGTACATCCCTTACAGATCTTCTCGACTCACAGGATCGCCAACAGAGGATGTGAACAGGTCAGTCCTTTTTGAAACAGTCCCTTCTCCCCAGTACATCCCTTACAGATCTTCTCGACTCACAGGATCGCCAACAAAAGATGTTAACAGGTCAGTCCTTTTTGAAACAGTCCCTTCTCCCCAGTACATCCCTTACAGATCTTCTCGACTCACAGGATCGCCAACAGAGGATGTGAACAGGTCAGTTCTTTTTGAAACAGTCCCTTCTCCCCAGTACATCCCTTACAGATCTTCTCGACTCACAGGATCGCCAACAGAGGATGTGAACAGGTCAGTCCTATTTGAAACAGTCCCTTCTCCCCAGTACATCCCTTACAGATCTTCTCGACTCACATGATCGCCAACAGAGGATGTGAACAGGTCAGTCCTTTTTGAAACAGTTCCTTATCACCATTCAGATCACTTACCGGACTTCTCGACTCACAGGTTCGTTAGCAAAGGATCAGTAAACAGGTCAGTCCATTTTTTACCCTTTCAACGTGATTGTGCCTCAAAGAAGCGCTCCGGCGCGGGCGAAAGGGTGTAAACCATCATTTCCCGACGAGCCGGCCCTCGAGTCTAGAGATGGATACTAGACTGGAAATGATGGGCCAAAGCGATCACAAAAACCTTACACCACGAACGAGAGCAGCATCCAATGCTTCTTTTTCTGGTGGCCTCTCGCGAGGTCTAGGTTGACCCCTCCAACACAAGCGTTGTCGTAGAATTTATTTTTGGTTTAGCACGTCAAATCTCGCTAAACAATGCAATCAACAAAAGAATCTTTACTATTACTAACGGACAAATTCTGTGTATTTGTCCGTGTGTCTGTGTGGCGCTAACCCTAGCGCCGTCCCCAGCCATCGGAATGAGCCCAATTTTCGGTTACGGCCCTTATTTGGTGCCGCGGTGATGCCCGTCCAAACCAGAAGTTGATAGCTTTAATTTGAAGGGTACTTTACCTGAAAATTTCTGAAAATGGCCCTGCGAGGGGGCCCAAAACCGCGTGCACATGTACGCACCTGCGCTGCCCTTTTCAAGTGTGTCGGGGTAGTCCCGGCGGTTACGCGTGCGGACGATGTGCAGAGGGTCAGGGGTTCGATCCTTTTCGAGTCAAAACTTTTTTTGCTTTTATTGGGAAAGTGTATTGGGACATTTAGGCGAGTTCCCACCCCATAAGAAGCCAGCCGAAGAGCTGCGCAGCAGCTCGACCGGCTGGTTAAACAACAATTTTTAAATAAAAATGGAAAAACGAAGCGAAAAACTGGAATTTTGATCAAAAATGTTTGGAGATTCGTATTTTTTCACTAGAAAAATGACTATTTGAGTCAATTTTCATTGGATTTCTTGTTTTCTCAATTCAATATTTCCACTGTTTTCTATTCCTTATTAAAATACAAAACCCCCTCACAAAAGCAAAAAAGTTTCTCCCCGGCCGGGAATTGAACCCGGGTCTCGCATGTGACAGACGCGGATACTCACCACTATACTACCGAGGAACACGGAAACGTCCAACTTTCCCTGCGTTAATATTGCCGCAGAGAAGCATGTAGAAAAGAGAGAACATAGCGAAACGGAGAAAGAGTGGAGGCGGCAGATAGCGACAACTTCCCTCTTTTCTCGCACACATGTCGCCTGCCCTAGGTTCTCCCGCTTTCGCCGCGTTCGTGGTGTAATGGTCAGCATGGATGCCTTCCAAGCATTCGACGGGGGTTCGATTCCCCCCGAACGCAGATCTTTTTTGCTGGGGGGGTTTGAGAAGGGGAAATGGGACGACGAACTTATATTTAATGAAATCAAATAATTTTTGATGCAATAGTTTAGAAATAGTGACGAATTCATTAAAAAGTCAGATATTTCTTCAGATTTGGCTTGAATAGAAAATAAACATGATTCACATTATCAGTAGAATTGCATGTTTTATGGTCTGATTCACTTAATGATAGCCTGTTCTAAAATGATAAATAAAAAATTGGAGAGCATTTACAATAATTTTTTGTTTATTTTCCGCTGTTTCTGTCTAAATACTAATCTGATTTCGGAAATATAATAAAGAGTGTTTATGGGGAATAATATTTATTGGGATTATAAGCAAGTATTTAGGTCTAGGTCCTCCTCGTTCGTTGTCGCGCAGGTCTTTTATAGTCCTCGCGATCTGGAAATATAAAAAGTGAGGTAGTGTGGCTAGAGAGGATAGGTGTGAGGGTTTTCAAAACATATGGAAGCTGTACTGATTGCGTGCTGGGAACTTGTTCAGGGCGAGTCCAAAAATAGATAGCGTGTTGCGTCAGTGAGAAGCTGATAAGATTCATGGGCTCTGTGTACTACTGGAACTACAGGTTTTCTAATTATATTCTGGTTGGTGTCGGATTTTATAGTCGGGGAGGTGGTGTAGTGAGAGAGGATGGGTATGACACTTTTCATATCATATGGAAGCTGTACTGATTGCGTTTTGCGTCAAGCAGATGTGAGTCATGGGCTCTGGGAACTAGTGGAGCTGTTAACTGTAAATTTTCTTACACCTTCCATCATCGCCCAGGATTGCCCCTTCTTCTATTGTAAGAAATCACCATCTCCATTTAAGCTAACTAAAACAGGATTTAAAGAAACAACTCACTTGCTCATGCCTATGTGAAAGCAGAGCTGCGTCTAGGAGTAGATTGCCAACGACAAATCTACCGGAGCACGCTGACTTTTCGGGCAGTTTTCAGGCAGCTCCATCGTGATGTTCTTCCTGCTTGTTCTATTCGCGTCTTTAATTTTCTTTTTCTGCTGGAAAAAGTGACCTTTTTGTTGATAGTTTAATCTCAAAGTCTTTTCTCCCAGGACTATGTCCTGTATTGGAAAAAGGAGTGATAAAAATCTACTTACAACTTCAATGAACCTATGCGAACATGTCCAGTGGTGTTTCCTTATGAAGACACCTCTGAATACTTCCTTCTTTGTGGAGACATCCTCAAATATTCGTTTGAATATATGATGACTTTTAAAAAAACTTACCTTTGTTATTTGACAACAATAAAAAATTCAAAACTTTCAGAATAATAATAATAATATTAATAGGATTGGGCTAGCACAGCGGCCCAACATTGTACAAAAATGGTGAGGACGAGAACGCACTTGTTGTAGGGCGATGCATGTTTTGTTTATGAGTAATGGCTTGTCAACATTGGTGTATTCAGCTTTACTAGCATAGCTCTCCAAAAACAAGCTGTTTGAGAAAAGATGACACTTTCAAATAGAAATTACAAAAGAATGAACCATAATTTTCTACAATTTGTTCAGTATTGTCTTAACTTTCTCTTTCTTTTTCCGTTTCCTTTCTTCTCTTTGTTCTCAAAGCAATTTTTCCTTTTCCCATAACATTTTATTCAAAAAAAAGTATCAAACATGGGTAATCAAACCTTTAAAAATAGGCACGAGTAACACCAGTATCGCATATTAAAAAAATTCATTTAATTATAAAAAGCAACGGTTCGGCCGTAAGTGTCCAGGAACTGCAGTGGGAAATTTTTGAATATCCTGTAGTACGAGGAGTTGAGCCCTGTAATTCAATGAAATTCTCGCATTTTCAAGATTTCTCCCCGAAAATATAGTACCTCATTTAATTGAACACCCAAATTGCTGCATAAAGTTCTTCAAAACGGTTGCATCCAAAAAAGTGAAAAGTCTCAGAATAATAGTAAAAAATAGAAGTTGGGCTTGCACAGCAACCCTATAGCATGTGGACAAAGGAATGGGGAGAAAGAATGAAAGCTGTGGGGGTGGACAGATGCCGCGGTGTGGTTTTTGTGACACATAATGCACTTTTGCAATCAATCTTGAGTTTGCGTTGGAGGGGTTGGGGGAGACAGAGGGATGGCAATGATTAATGAAATGGTCAAAACTGATTTGAAGTTGACATTGATTGATTGTGATTAAGTTTGAACAATTATTGCTGATTATTTAAAGTTCAACACAGAAAAACTAAACTTTTTGCTTCTGTTGCCCAATTTCTGAAGAAAATTCTCAGAAGTTGAACCTTTTCTTGCCTGTCAATTCAGGTTCATCGTTTACACAGCGTTTCCCCTTTTTTTTGTGATTTTTCCCACAAAATCGTTTAACATATCAACCAAATGCTTGTACATCAAAGACAGTAGGCCAATCCTAGATTTCCAAGCTAAATCTGTAGAAATAGTCGATTCTTTCAATATTTTCAATCCATTGCATTAAAAATAAACCATTTTTATGTTCATCATCCCATTCCCCCTTCTCAAAACCCCTCAGCAAAAAAGATCTGCGTTCGGGGGGAATCGAACCCCCGTCGAATGCTTGGAAGGCATCCATGCTGACCATTACACCACGAACGCGGCGAAAGCGGGAGAAACTAGCGCAGGCGACATGTAGGCGGCTGCCCCCCGTGCGCACTCACAACTCGCACTCATTACACTCACTCGTCGATGAGTTTTCTTTCTCTCACAACCTGCGTCGCCACCATCTCTCGCCGTTTCACTTATTTCTCCCCTTTCTACATGCTTCACCCTGCCAATTTCATCATCGCTTGGAAAGTTGGACGTTTTCGTGTTCCTCGGTAGTATAGTGGTGAGTATCCGCGTCTGTCACATGCGAGACCCGGGTTCAATTCCCGGCCGGGGAGAAATTTTTTTGCTGTTGAGAAGGGGTTTTGTGTTTCAATAAGGAACAGAAAAGAGTTGAAATTTTGAGTTAAGAAAACAAGAAATATAGTGAAAATTTACTCAAATAGTCATTTTTCTTGTGAAGACATACGAATCTCCAACCATTTCTGGAAAAATTCCAGTTTTTCGCTTTGTTTTTTCTTTTTTATTTTGAAGTTTTATTAGATTAGAAGATTAGAATTCTTAAAAAACCACAGGGATACAGAAAAAATCGAATCGAGATCTGATAGTTTCAAAAAAAGACATGTTACTCTTTGATATTACAAACTTTAAACAAAAAATAAACTACAGAATATCCCTCGAAAAGCACTTAATGTTGCAAGTTATAATACTGAACAATAGATCTGATCAGCGCATCTCTCTGCTCCAACTTTCGCTGGGCCGACATCAGTTTCGCGTTCAAAAGTTGAGTGTCCTGCTCCAAAACCAGCATCTCCTCGTCGTCAATCACACCACGTCCCTCTTTCTCCATCCACTCCCCGGCGGCGTCCTGGGCTCTTCTGAATTCATTACGAAGCTCGTTCTCCATTCGGGAAAAGTCTTCGATTTGCTCCAGGAAGACGTCGTCGGTGTCGTCGTTGTTTTGGAGGGTGGGTAGGAAGCCACGTGTGATGCGGCGGAGGAGCATGGTGAAGCGGCGGATGTGGCGGATGGCTTTGCAGTATTGGTTTGTCAGGTGGCTGAATTGACGCACCAGGGGAGCCGGTGGCACCGGGCTGGAGCACATTAGACTCTGAAAAGAGGGGTTTTTTCTGGAAATGTTTCTGGAAAATGGAAATTCTGCCCTACCGGAATCTCATCATCCGTGTCCACATCCTGCTGTCCATTTCCGACTCGCTGCATTTTCAAGTCCTCCTTGTGAATTTTCAACCCTGAAGAAATGACAAATCGGTGAAATGAAACAAAACATAGAAAAAGAAAAGATATGATTCAGTGCATCGTCACACTGTTTTGAAAACATCATGATGAACACAAATATACATTCATTTTTCAATTATGTTAGGATTCGAGAGGTGTAGGAGCGGGGTGGAGGGTGGAGGGATGAGGGCGTCGGGGGTACCATGGAGATCTGGAACTTTTTCGGTTTTTTCATGTATCTGAGGTAAAATTGGGAGAAAACTAACCGATATCAGTATACATTATGATCTCGGAGCGGGGTTTTGGGCAGCTAGTGGGTGGGGAGGTGGTGGTGGGGCTCCTGAAGTGTTTTAAGATTGAATATTGGTTGATAATCTTCTGATTTTTGATTGTAGCTCAAGACGCCGCATATTGCTCACAAGATATCTAGTGAGCTACAAAAAATTGTATTAGTCATTCTCATACTACCAAAAAACATAGAAGCCGTCAAAAAAGTGTGAAAAACTAATCAGCCCAAACGGAAGTCAGGCGGAGCAAACAATGTGCCACTGGATTAACGGCTATCGTGCGCTCCGTTACGTTTATCCGCACTTTTTAGTCAGAAAAGAGTGGCCAACCTTCATCCTCTGACTGCTGCTGGTTTTGGGCAGGCTGCTGCTTGATGCGAGCAAAGTCCGAGCGAGTCCAGACGGTCGTGCGAGCACAGGAGAACTCCTCGGGCTAAAAAATTTGAAATTCAGATGATGAAGGCGTGGATTCACCTCAACATCCTCCACCGACGTCGACGTCACGGACTCCAACTTCATCTTCTTGATTTTATCGGACGTCCAGACGTAGGCTCGCGCACAGCCGAGGTTACGGTCCATCCCCACCTGGAAATGAATGTTATGCAGGAATGACGTCACCAGTCAAACAACGTAAGCTTCAAGTTGATGAAATTTCAGTTAGAAATACATACCATCGTCTAACCCGTAATGAAAGCAAAAGGTATTTGAGGTTTTGGCAAGCGACAATGTTTGACTCTCTCAGTTTTTGATAAGGTGAAAGAGACTGATAAGGCGGTGTACTTTTAGTTGCAAATCAAGTGTTCAGAAAGATCAAAGGTCATGAAAACGTAGAAAAACACCCTGCTGAATAAACGATTCCTCAATTTTTCTATTTTTTCTTAAGTTTTTTTTAAACCCCAGTTTATTGTCCTACCCCACTCAAAAAAAGGGTTCCGACCTAACAAGAAAGAGAACGCGAATGTGAAGCCGTCAGATCGAAGAAAAGGCGGAGTCACGAATGCAAAGTGGGCGCGTTGAAGAGAAGAGGCACGCCTACTTATAAAACGGATACTTTCGAGAAAGGGGTATGATGTGGGCTCCTCATTTCGCATTCATGAAATTTTTAAGGGCAATTTCATACAATTTTAAGAGCAAAGATGGAATGTTTCTTATCGTCGTTCTGAAAAAGAAAACGTTGGGATGAAATATATATATTGACGTGATGTGACACGAAACAAGCAACAAATCTTCAGGGGCTTCAATCTTTTTTTGCGATAAGAGAGAAAAAAATTATAAAGACAACATTTGAAATCATTGTGCTGCTGTGGTGGTTTTCAGGGGGTGATGAGTCGGCGTCCTGAAAATGTTTATATTATAATGATTGTTTTTAGAGCAAAGATTGTTTTGAAAAATGATAGTTTTCAACGTTTGATACTGGGAACGTCAACAAATTGAGTTTTCAGGGCGATATCAAAGGTTTCGCGTGGGTAATTCACACAAAATATTAGGAAAATGTAGCGTTGAGATTAAACCCGATCAAGAAACAAATACAAAATTAAACTTCTATGTACAGGAATACGTGTCATTTAGTTTTTTCAGGTTTCCTCATATATTTTTCTCAAAATTAACTCATTCTCAACTATTTTCACTTATTACAGACAAGAATTCTTATATCTCTTGAATTTCGAACAAAACTATCTGAAAATGATCGCAATTGACGAAAAGCCATGAGGTTTTGCGGCATGTCGACAAAAATGAACGTACTTTGACGCCACGTGTCAAAACTTGTTTTCTATTATAATTTCGAATTCAAAAACTAACAAAATTTTCCAATCAACGCTCATTGAGTCTACCGAGAGAGCATTAACGATCCCATTGTTCCCGACGTCGTCTGCTCCGATCCCATGGCAAGCCAGCGGACGAACACAGCATTTCTTGACTTGAAACTGAAAAATATCATAAAGAAGAACTGCATTATTCTCATTTATGTTCGTTTCACTTGGAAAAATCAGGAAAAGTCAAATGCCAATACATTTTGATAAATATTTTGCAATTTTTACATAAAAACGCCGAAAATCATCAAAATTTTGAGCTTTTCTGGTCCGGAGATGGGTTTTGTATAATTTCATATAAAAACATACTGAAAACTCATTCAGACCACTGTTAGCAAAGTGTGACGACGAGTGATATCCGGACGTCGACCAAAAATCCTATTTTTGACACTTTTTATCATTTTTTGTTGACTTCCTCCAGTTTACATCCGATTTAAGCTTCTTGTCTTCATTATTCGCATTCTGAAACACATATTTATGTCGAGATGTCTACAAAAAAATAATTTTATCCGATTTTCCCAAAAACCAGAAAATCGATATATCATTTTTCAATTTTTTGCTGTTAAAACTCACATACCTCATGAAAAACGACTTGAAAAATTTTCCTCAAACACCACCCTGTCCATTTTTTGGTTTTTCCTTCGAAGAATCGGCGGAATAGGAAGAATTTCGAAGAAATTGGATAAAAAGTGCCCGTCGAAAACAGGGGCGTGGCCTGAACGCAATGTGCGGCAGGGGTCTGCGCAAAGTGTTGAGTGTTGACTGGCGGAGAAGAAAGGGTTTAAACTAAAATCAAATGATGAAAATGTGGCAGGAACAACGGAGAAAGCATTTTTCTGAAGACTTGAGGGTCGAAAACTAGGATATTGAAGAGAATTGAAGAATTTTTAATGAAATTTTGCTGTGATTTGTTGAGAATTGCAGTGAATTCATAGAAATGCAGTGAATTTATTTGAAAAAATGTTCAGAATTCTCATAGTTTGATCGCTTTTCAGGACAAAAGCCTCTGTAAGATAGAGAAAATGATGTTTGTAGACACATATACACCAATGCAAGTTTTTGAAAAATTTGGGCTCTATATCAATTTTGAGAGTCTGAAATATCTTATTTTTTTTAACACATTTCGCATCCTGAATGTTTCACAATTGACAAATAAGACATAATTTTTTATTTTCTCTCCAAACTTTGTGTTTTTTCCATTTTTCCTGACAAATTTCCATCGCACGGCTGTACATGAAACCTTCTCTCCTCCCCAAATCGACGTCCAACACACTTTGCGCGAACCCCTGCCGCAGATTGCGTTCAAGCCACGCCCACTATTTTAGATGTGTGTGAACCGCTAAATTACTCGAAATTCGTCTTATTTCGCCGATTTTTCACAGGAAAAACCTAACAATGGACAAAGTGATGCTCGAGAAACTCATTGAATGTAGTTTTTTTATGAGGTATGTGACTTTTCACATCAAAAAATTGAAAAAACGACTATCGATTTTTTGTTTTTAAAAGAAATCGGTTTAATTGGTTTTTGCCGACTTTCCTAAATAAATATCTATTTCAGAATGCAAATGTTGAGGACATGAAGCTCAAACCGGATGTAAAAATGGAGGACGTCGACAAGAAATTCGATGGCGTCGAAAACTGAATTGTTCGCCGACGTCAGGATGTCATTCGTCGTCAGGCAAAGGACTTATTGTGATACTTTGCAGGGTGTAGCCTGAATAAGTCCTCTGTGAGTTTCCAGTACAGTTGATTCTAAAAAATCATTTTTCGAAAATTTTGTGCATTATTTTCAGCCTGTGAAGTGCAATTTCGACCGCTAGATGGCCATGGAATAGGAGCAGACGACGTCAAGAACAATAAGACCGTTGTGGCTCTCTCGATCGACTCACTGAACTCTTCCAGAGTCACGAGTTTTGGACTTTGAAACTATTGAAAAAGGATAAAGTTCGCCAAGAGCAAATTACTCCTACAAGTCCTTTTGAAATAAAAGTTTAACCTTGAAATTGCACTTCACAGGCTGAAAATAATGACAGAAATTGTCGAAAACTGATAGATTTGTACTCATTCTTGCTCTCAACACTTGAAAAAGCTGTATTCACTGCCACTATACGTTTTCATATATCAGAGATTCTTTTGAGAAAAATTGTAGTGAAAACTTACAGAAAACTCATTCAGGCTACTCCGTGCAAAGTATCGCAGTACCTCCTTTGCCTGACAACGAGTGATATCCGGACGTCGGCGAACAATTCACTTTTCGACGCCATCGAACTTCTTGTCGCCGTCTTCTACTTTTGCAGCCGGTTGGAGCTTCACGTCCTCAACATTTGCATTCTGAAATAGATATTTAATTCGGAAAGTCGGCAAAAACCGATTAAACTGATTTCTTTAAAAAACAAAAAATCGATACTCGTTTTTTCAATTTTTTTGATGTTAAAAGTCACATACCTCGCAAAAAACCACATTCAATGTGTTCCTCGAGCATCACTTTGTCCATTATTAGGTTTTTTCTACGAAGAATCGGCGAAATAAGTAGAATTTCGAGCAATTTAGCGGTGCACACACATCGAAAATAGTGGGCGTGGCCTGTACGCAAACTGCGGCGGGGGTTTGCGCATAGTGTGTTGGACGTCGATATGGGGAGGAGAGGGGGTTTCATCTACAGCCAGGAAAAGGAGAGAGGGTTCCATCTACAGCCAGGAAAAGGAGAGAGGGTTCCATCTACAGCCAAGAAAAGGAGAGAGGGTTTCGTCTACAGCCACACGACGGAAATTTGGAAGGAACAACGGAGAAACGGAGGTTTTTCGTTAGCAAATTGGGAATTATCATTGGAAATAACCGGCTGCAACCAGCAGTAAATTTCTTGAAAGAGACCGTCTTACTAGTTTCCACTAACATGTAGAACTATAAATCGGAAAAAATGTTCAGGATTCATAGATTTTTATTGTTTTTCAACTCGTGAAAATAAAAAAAGAGAAACCGTCTAAAAACTGGAAAGAGCAAGAGTGGGAGAAAGATATTTCAAGTGAAATGTAAAAAGTGGGACTGAAATAAAATACTCAACAAAAACATGGGGGAAGATTGGGCACAAGTGAGTGGAAATAAACAAGAAAAGAGAGTACAATGTGGGGGAAAAGAGGAGAAAAACAGATTAGTTGGTAGTAGCGGTCTCCGAAATTGCCCATGCCTTGAATCAGGTAGCAGTTCTCGGTCATCTGATGGTCCAGAGCAGCGGTGATGAGCTTGACCTGAAGTTGAAAAGTAAAATAAAATTTTTGCTATAACTAATTAACAATACCCTTGGGAAAACGTATGCGAGAGCATGGGCTCCTTGTTGACCCATCAGAAGGGAGGCCACAAATATATCCTCTTCCTTGACGTCGTGGTCGAGAAGAACGCAAATCGCCATCATGGCGGCACTTCCAGTGGTTACGGTAGCGTCCATGATAATCACTTTGTAGCGAGTGATGTTCGGTGACAATCTGATGTGATGGAGCTCCAGATCGAACATCGATACATCGATGGATCTCTCACTTTTTGCATCCGGTTAGCTCTACGTCTTTGTAGGGCATATGGTTCATCTTGGGTTTCGGTAGTAAGACACAATTTGCTTGCGAAAACGCATGCCGGTCTTGCCAAGTCGGATCACGCCCATCTTTTGGCTTGGCTTGGACGCAGTGAAAAAAACTACTAAAAGAGAGAGGGTTTCATGAGTCATATAATGGAAATTTGCAAGAAAAATGGAAAAAAAGACAAATTTTGCAGAGAAAATCAAACATTATTACTCATCGGTCAATTATGAATCATTCAGAATGCGAAAATGTGTAAAGTCCATTAGTTCTGTTTTCGGATCGACATTAACCGTTACTTTCTCAATTTTTGTTTTGATTGTGCAACTCAAAGCTTTTCGCCTAGCTTTTCATAGTGTAACATTGATTAAATTCATACAGACTTGTGTTTCTAATAGAAACAGAGATTTTAGAAACTCAAATTTGATATCGAGCCCAAATTTCTCAAAAACTTGCATCACAGGTCCATTTTGTAAAGAAAAAACATGTGCTTCTGTATCATTCTTTGCTCACAATGTATTCAATCGGTTTTAGCCTAATTTTTGTTTCCCCGAACTCTTTTTTGTTGAAAACTATTTTTTTCTATCGTAAACTGTATTGTTGTTTGAACACTTGAACATCAATTTCAAGAAACGAAACGAAATGATGTGTTGGAATTTAAATCGTGAGAACTGTCTGTAAAAAACAGAATAAAAGGGCTCCACTCGATACTGAAAGTCAAGACATCTGTATGTAAGTTTCCACCCAGATCCTTCATTAACTTTTAATAGTCTAAATTGCACATTTTGAATTTGTTCAACGTTTTCCTGTAGAGCCTGTACAAAAGATAAAAACAGTTTCACACAAGAGTTTGCAAGCCAACGATAAAATATTTATGATCCTTTTCGGAATGTTTTATGACTGTTTTACCAGTATAAAAGAGCGCTCCTCGGAAAGGACCCTAATCAAATCTTCACACACCCCTTCCTTCTATCTCAATTTCTGTATCATTCTACCGCTGATTTCTAGTCTTGAGACGACCGAACTGACCCCAAACGTTCAAACTACTTTCAGATTCGTCCGGCAATCATGAACCAGAGTGGCGCTTCGGAGGATGTTCAGAGAAATGGAAAGAAGCCGTTCGTGATCGGTTTTTGTGGAGGGTCGGCAAGTGGCAAGACCACTTTGGCCAAGAAGATTGTGGAGCGGCTCGGATTGCTGTTCGTCACAATTCTGTCGATGGACAACTTTTATAAAGTGCTGACGCCGGAAGAGAGCGAGGAGGCCCGCAAGTCGAACTACAATTTCGACGAGCCGAGGGCCTTCGACTTCGATGTGCTGTTTGATGTGCTCAAGAGATTTTGTGAGGGACAAAGCGTCGAGGTGCCGCAGTACAACTTCACCACGCACTCCAGAAATGAAAATACAGAGGTATTTTTACACTCGGAGAGATGTTGAAAATCGAGAATTTCACAGATGTTGCACGCAGCCGACGTCCTGATCTTCGAGGGAATCCTGGCGTTCCACGACGAGCGGATCAACAATCTGATGGACGTGAAGGTCTTCGTCGACACCGATGGTGACATCCGTCTTGCTCGCCGCATCGTTCGCGATGTCAACGAACGAGGACGTGACATTGAAGGCGTGATGGACCAGTACTTCAAGTTCGTGAAGGTGAGCTCTTGACTTTTAGCGCCTAGTAGCCTTTCGGGTTTCAGCCAGCCTATGACAAGTACATAGCGCCGTGCAGAGACTCCGCCGATCTCGTCGTGCCATGTGGTGGTAACAACGACGTGGCCATCGACTTGATCGCCGGGAACATCATGGCGGAACTCTTTGCACGAGGCCGAGGCCAGGAAAATCAAGATCGTCACGATTTGCCGGAGCAAGACTTGGACGAGCAAGACCTGGACGAGCCTTCAGACGTGGCCTCCTCCCTCCCCAGCACCACCAACTAATCTGTTTTTCTCCTCTTTCCCCCCCCCCCCACATTGTACTCTCTTTCCTTGTTTGTTTTCACTCACTTGTGCCCAATCCTCCCCCATTTTTTTGTTGAGTATTTTATTTCCCTCCCACTTTTAACATTTCATTCGAAATATCCTTCTCCCACTCTTGCTCTTTCCGGTTTTTAAACGGTTCCTCTTTTTTTTATTTTCACGAGTTGAAAAACAATAAAAATTTATGAATCCTGAACATTTTTTCCAATTTCTAGTTGTACATGTTATTGGAAACTAGTAAGACGGTCTGTTTCAAGAAATTCACTGCAATTCTCAACAATTCACTGCGATTCTCAACAATTCACAGCAAAATCGGATGGGAACTTCTTCAATTCTCTTGAATCTCCTATTTTTTGACCATTGAGTTTTCACATAATGGTGTTTTCTCCGTTGTTCCTGCCACATTTTTATCGCAGTACGTCCTTCGCCTTACAGCGAGTGATATCCTGACGGCGGCGAACAATTCAGTTTTCGACGCCATCAAATTTCTTGTCGACATCTTCTACTTTTGCAGCCAGTTGCAGGTTTTTCAATGATAATTCCCAATTTTCTAACGAAAAACCTCCGTTTCTCTGTTGTTCCTTCCAAATTTCCGTCGCGTGGCTGTAGATGAAACCCCCTCTCCTCCCCAAATCGACGTCCAACACACTTTGCGCGAACCCTTGCCGCAATTTGCGTTCAGGCCACGCCCACTATTTTCGATGTGTGTGTACCGCTAAATTTTTCGAAATTCTACTTATTTCGCCGATTCTTCATAGAAAAACCTAACAATGGACAAAGCGATGCTCGAGGAACACATTGAATGTGGTATTTGTGAGGTATGTGACTTTTAACATTAAAAAATTGAAAAATTGAGTATCGATTTTTTGTTTTTGAAAAAATATTAGAATTCAATGGGTTTTAGAGTTCAAGACATGAAAAATTGTTTTAGGAACCAAATAGCAAGGAAATCCGAACTGGGACGTCAACAAAAAGGCCAGGAAGGCGTCAAAAAGTGGGATTGTTGGTGGACGTCAGTCACAGTACCTGCCAAAAGACTTGTCTGTCGACGAACTCAGCCGGGACGTCGTCGTTTCGCATAATGGCTTTGAGCAAAACGAGTAGCCAACGGATGAAAAGGCCAGAACCATCAGGGACGTTTGAAAACCATGTGAGCGCTTCAAATTCGATAGAAAAATTGAATAAAAACAAAAACGGTGGCATATTTTGATATAAAAAAAAGACCAGACGTTTGCCAATTTTTGTCGCCATATTAGGACAAACCAAGAGAAATCTGAGAGTGAATATAATTTTAGTTCTTAACATACTAGCTGGGCGAACTGCTTCCGCAGGCCTTTGGCTGGCTTCTCCGAGGGCCATATGATTTGCTAGAACTCAAAAAAATTGAACCCCTGACTCTTTGCACGCCGTCCGCCAGCGTTACCGCCAGAACCACCCCCACACGCTTGAAAATAGCAGAGCACGCCATTTTGGTTCCCCGCCCAGGGCCATTTTTAGCCATTTTTACTCAATGTACCCTTTAAATTAAAGCTATCAACTTCTAGATTGGACAGGCATCATCGCGGCACCAAATTAGGGCAGTTACCAAAAATTGGGCTCATTCCTATTTCTAGGGACTTTTCCAGGGTCCGCTACTCACAGAGATCCCGACGTATACATAGAATTCATTCATTCGTGATAGTAATGATTCCGACAGGCCAATATGTTGTCATGTTTCTTACTTCTCATGTATACGTTTCTTAAGACGTAAGCAGGAAGCCAACCAAAACGAACCAAGCTGCTTCTCAACGTCATACATTTTGACGTCCAATGATGTGAGGAGCACAAGATGGTTAGTGAACCAATGTCGGATTTGACGCCATCAACATGCAACCAGCTTGCCGGCTTTGACACCGAGGGCAAGATGAGAGGCACAACGGCTTTGCTCAGATGTTTCGCAAGTCCGAGTACTTCCACAATTATGGGAACGCGATGCTGGTGTGGATATAAAAGGCAAGTATTAGGCAGCCTAAAAAGTTTTGTCCGATTTTTTTCATAGTTTCACTAGGGTGTGTCCTGAAATTTCTAGAACTTCTACACTTCAACATAGTGTAGAACGATTTGAATACTCCACCACGGTGTCACAAGAAAGCGCTCCCCCTCAATGATCAAAGAGTTGTGAACGATATCTCACAACGACTATTTTGGCTGATTATCTTCTACGAGTGGGTATTCGTGACCCCGGTGATTGAGAGATCCAATAAAATTGTAATTGTAATTGACAGATACACAGCTACCTATAGCACTGGTCACCGTTAGTTCTAGTCTTTCGATATAAGCGACATGCACCTGGAAGACAACATCGGTGCACTCATTTTCAATGCACTTATAGATAAACTTATAGATAACGTTTTATGAAGTTATCATCGAAAAGCAAAACAAAAGCCGCTTTTATAGCCTGAAAACAGTGTACACTACAATAAACCATGAACTGAAAAGGAAAACGACGTGGCCCAGCACATAAAATATTCAAACGGCGCTACAGTTTATGGTTTTACGAACAAACAGAAAAATAACAGTTTGAACACCAACTCTCTATATTTCAGGACCTTCTTTTTCTGATATGTGAGTTAACAGGTTGAGGGTGTCAGAAATGTAATATTTTCTGACCACCCTTCTGACCACCTATTCTGACCACCTCTCACAGCGGGGTGCTCTCGTTAGAGTACCTATATTGAGGTAATATGCCACGTGTGAGAGGGTAAAAGGTACCATAATGACGGCACCCCGTTGTGAGAGGTGGTCAGAATAGGTGGTCAGAAGGGTGGTCAGAAATTATAACATTTCTGACACCCTCAACCTGTTAACTCGTCAGAATAAGAAAGTCCTGAATATAAAAAAGGAATGCGGGTTTAAACTGAATATATAGAAGGAATAGAACAATCTTATCAGTTGTAGATAGTTTTTGATATCGAAAAAAGAAACAATTAATGCTGCTAATTGTCTGTTGGATCTCCGTTATGTGTGGTTTGAAATAAGAAGCGTTTGATCCAAGATTATTTCAAAAAGGTGAAGTTTCATAGTTTAAAATTGAAATTTTCTTCCAGGCATCTTTGTGTGAATCTAAAAGCAGATTTCAGTCTTTTAAATTGGAACAGCTTATTTCAGAGTTCACATTCAAAGCTTCCACTACTCTTGATCATTTCTTGATGGGCGGGTACCGTCTGATAAGACTCCAAGGCAGTTTAGCATAATTATCATTGTTTTGCCCCATTTTTGTCATCAAATATTAGGCAGCCTAAAACGCGTCGTTTTCGTGACGGGACCCAGGATCCGCCCATTGCCCCGCCCACTGCCCCGCCCACCGCAACGTGCAGCGGTTCAGACAACGATAATATATGACAATAATCTCAGAGACGTATCTACATGGTCCATCGCGTAACTCCCATTGGTCAGTCAACCGTCCTTATTTTGGATGGCTCACCTGCTGGCCAATTGCTCACCGGCTGCCTAATCCTTTCTTTTTTCCTTATCTCGAACGGCTCATCTTTTGGCCAATGGCTCAATCCACCTTTGCAAAGCGGTTTTTGCATCTGCTCCTGGCGGATTCATAGCAATTATCTCAGACCTGAGACAATGCATTGTCCCGTTTAATCCATCATTCGTTTTTGATCACTATCGGGCGGCTCATTAGACCGATAAGCTGCCGTGGTACACCATATTGCACAAAATTAGATAATTAGAGCCTGTGAGACCGATCGGTTGTGATCCGCAACCATATGGCTCAATGGATAGTATTTTTTGAATTTATTGGGCATTCTGGGATAGAAAGATGATGAAATGTCGGAAAATCGTCATTTTTTCGTAAATTCAACGTAAATAACTAACAATAACGTATTTTGAAGGCTTTTTCAGTCAAAACCGTGAAAATTCACGTCAGTTGAAGTGATAAAATTGATCAATTAAAAATCAATTTTGGAGAATTTTTTCAAAGTTTCCAGCTTGAAAAATTTTTCAATTTTTTAAAAATTTTAATTCGATTATTTTTCATCAAATAGTGTATTTTGAATGTTTTTCTGAAATTTATCAAAGCTTCTAGAAATACATTACTATTGCTCATTTATTACCGATTTTAGTTGAAAATGACGATTTTTCGACTTTTGAACTGTCACAACTTGAAAACGAAGGCATTTCAGCAGATTTTCTTTTCTGATCATTTTTATTGGAGTAAAAACTATCATTATCAGCAATAAAACGTGCAAAAAGGGTTTAATCTTAAAAGTTCCCTAGTTACAAAAATTCCAGTTTGAAAAATTTTGAAAAATTTGAAATTTTACTTAGTTTTTTTAATCGAATAGTGCATTTTTAATGTTTTTTCTGAAATTTATCAAAGCTTCCAATAATTTGTATTGGAGTAAAAAGCTATCATTATCAGCAATAAGTGGTTCCCTTTTAACCATTTTCAAAGTAGAATCCCCCTCTTGTTTGCGCGACCTTTCCACCCAGTTGTCCACAACAACTTCTTTGTTACGCCGTTTGTTTGACATTTTTCTCCAATTTCGCACAACCTTTTTTCTCCTATTTCTCATGCTTTTCCGCTATCCGTTTCCATTTTTTGTTTACCATCTTGTAACCCTGTATTACCAAACGCTTTCGCTTGACCCACGCAATCGCAGGCAATCTTGGACAGCTGACCAGTGAATAATTACCATTGTGTACCGCCCCCCTTTGCCCCTCGTCCGCTCCGCCAGCCTTCATTTTACACATTCTCCTCCCATTCTCCTCACATTCTCCTCACATTCTCCTCACATTCTCTCTGGCTATCGGTCAATACGATTTCCGTATCTTTCGATTTCTCTCGATTCCTCTCGATTTCTCTTGCGTTCCCTTGACCCGCTCTTGAATTCTCGTTACTTGACTATCTCTCCACTCTTCTTTATTCTATTCAAATTTTCCAATTTTCAGATCAATGGATGGTGGCAGTTCTCGTCGCAGAGACTCCCGTGATGATGGATCCGATCAACTCACTCGTGAGATGCGCCAGATGAACGTCTCGGGCAGCAGCAGCAACATGTACGCGCAGAACGCGCGCACCAGAGGGTCTCGTGGCTACGATGGCCCGACTCGCTTCCGGGAGACGGACCCCAGCGCTCCTGCCGGATCAAAGATGAATCCAAATGGGCCCATGTCCAAAAAACAGCTAGCTTACAATGCTGTGACATTTGCGCCCCGTCCGGATGCGATGGTCCAGGACCGTAAATTGGGTGAAAAAATGGATCTCCTCACCAATCATGTGCTCTTGAAACTCCCGGACAACAGCCTCACACTAATACAGTACAACGTTGACGTGTACTTCAACAACCGACTTGTGAAGAAGCGAGATGAAGCTTCTAAATGCTTCTGGCACATCTACCAAACCGCAAGGCACAACTTTCCTCCAGTCCAAGATTTCGTCTTCAACGACGTGAATATGTTATGGTCGATCACCGGTCTTCGAGACGGAGAAGGAAAAATTTACTCGGATCCTCGCAACCACCGCAAACCATGGTTATGGTACAAGTACACTGGACCGATCACCTTTGGAAGTGTTGTTCCGAACACCCAGGAGTCTTCGCTCATGGCCACCCTCGTCGACGCCATCGCTACTGCTCGCACACGTATGCCGTGAGTTTTTTTGGAAATTGTGACAGTTTTAAGAGCAGTTTTGAGAGTGAAGCTCTCGGAAGTTTTGATTAAGCAGTAGCGGCCGATTTTTTAGGTATTTCGACATAACTTTTACGGAAAATAGATAGAAATTGATGTTTTTTGCTAAAATATGGCAAATTTAGTTAGTTATCTTTTCTGTTTTTGAAAAGCTTTAAAAAAACCAGGAAATTTGTGAACACTCAAAAAATGAAAAAAAAATCAAAATATTTTTTAAGCTTGTCCAAACCAAAACAAATAAAGAAATGAACATATTTCCTTTGTTTTAGCCAAAAACTAATAGGCTCTATCTCCTTTCTGAAAAAAATTACAGTCGAAAAACCAAAACTTCACTGGCCGTTACTATACACTTGAAACCAAAAATTCTCTGACCGCTAGCAATTCATACTTTCAGAGCCCCGAACTCCGCGTACACCGTATTCAAGAGGATGACCTACCTCGTGCAGGACAAAGCAGTTGAGAAGTCCTTTGACGATATCGCCCTCTACAAGCCGTTCAAATGGGGAACCGATGCGCGAGTTGGATTCTCCATCGCCGTTCGGATGAATCTCCGAGCAGGCCCGAGCGCCTGCTTCGATCTCGGCCACACTCTGTTCAACAGACCGGGCTACCCGCTAGTCCGGCTGTTCGTTGAAATCGCCCAAGGAACCGTAGACGAAGACGAGTTTGAAGAAAACTACGACGAACTCATCCGTCACTCCCACATCGACGAGAAGGGTCGGGAGAGAATGGACCGGATTCTCAACAAGATGTCCCTCCACTACTCCCTACGTCCAGTCTACTCGCAGGCGGTCGCAAGTGAGCCCTTCGTGCCACCACGCAACATTCAAGGCGCTCGACCAGTGAGAACTGAGAAAGACTTCAAGTACTATATTCTGGGTCGCTCCGCTGTGGATTCAATGTTTGAGTTGGAGATGGAAAACGCACCACCGAGACGCATTTCGATTGCCCAGTACTACTTGGAGCGCTACAACTACGCTCTGCGATACCCGCATCTTCCAGTGATTCATCGGAAACCTACGAGAAACGCCACGAATGATGTCATGTACCCGATGGAACTGGTCTCCTACATCGTCAACCCGACAAGATACATCGGATTCGCCCCAGAAACTATACGCGCCGATATGATCAAGTACACCTCATACACTCCGGACCAACGCCGCATGCTGCTGCAGCATATAATTGAGCAGAAGACAATAGCAGATGCACCGCCAGTGATCGACAACGAGGACCGCCATATGAAACGGTTCGATTTGTCCTTCGAGAAGGAGATGCTGAAATGCAAAGGAACACTTCTGCCAACGCCGAGAATCACCTACGGAAACAGCACTGTTCAGGATACCGAGCACACCGGAGAGTGGGAAGCCATTCGCAATATTCCGATGAGAACTGTGCTTGAAGACGGAATTATCGAGCGCAAGAATACTGTTGGTTACCCTCGCAAGAAGCGACTCATCGGGTCCATCATTCTCCTCGACAGCCCAACCTCCCACGGTGCACCGCTGACATACAACACGTAAGATCTTGATTTTTAAGTGGAGAATTAAATGAACTTTCAATTTCAGAGATTGCTACAATCGCTTGATGTACGCTATTGAGCAGGCGGGTCAGCCGGTCTCTTGGTTGAATAAAGAGCACAAAATTGCCAACATCCAGCTTCAAGTCAGCTACCGACAGGATGTCAACCAACCAGGATACCTGATGGATGCGTTCAATCACATCAAGAACACTCTTCCCCCGGCTGATGAAGGCGAGGTGCTTGTGCCACTGGTCTTCCTGGTTTTTCGCGTGCGATGCTCACTGTTCCAAAACCAGCGATTCTTCAACGATTACAGTAAGCAAAAATGTAGATTTTCAAGCTAAAAGGACAATTTCAGACGTTTCCAAGTATCTCGCTGACAACCTCGTCGGAATCTACACACAAGGAATTGTGAGTGACAACTTCAACAGAATATTGGAGGACCCGACCGTCTGCCCACTCACGTGCTTTTTGGTGGAGAAGATTCTCGCCAAAGTCGGAACCACCCACCGCAAGATCGACAGAACCTCCCATCGTGCCTGGCACATGCTGACCGATGCCAAGGAGCCGACTCTCGTGCTTGGCATCGACGTTTCCCATCCGAAGCCCAGTGACTTGAAAGAGCGGGACAACGTGAACTCACTTTCGGTCGCCACGGTTGTCGGAAACATCGACTACGACGTCACCCAGTTCCGTGCCTCCTCTCGCCTCCAGGACAAGGGAGAGGAGCTGATCGTTCGAATGGAGGCCGAGATCCAGATACGCATTATGGAGTTCGTCGAGAACACTGGCAAACGTCCAGCGCACATCGTTGTGTACCGCGACGGAATATGCGAAGGGGATTTCAAAAGGATTTTCTATGAAGAACGCATGGCAATTGAAGACGCCTTCAAGAAAATCTATGGCGATTTTGACTGCACTTTGACGTACATCGTCGTTTCGAAGAGACACCACACCAAATTCTTCCCAACTAATGTGAAGGAAGGCGCGGACGCAAGGTACCAGAACGTGAAGCCGGGAACACTGGTCGAGGACGTGGTCACCACCACAAACTACTTCGACTTCTACCTGGCCAGTCAAGTCGGTCAGATGGGAACCTCTCGTCCAACTCACTACTACGTCCTTCATGACACATGGGCGCCGATGGTCTCGTTCTGGCAGACGATCACCCACGTGCTCACTTACACATTCTGCCGCACAACCTCGACAGTCGCTCTCCCGGCTCCTGTGCTCTACGCCCACCTGGCTGCCAAACGCGCCAAGGAGACTCTCAATGGAATTAGTGTTCGCGATTCGTAAGTTTATCATTTTTAAATTTATCTAGTAAGTTACTATTTTCAGCATGGACCAACGACACGTGAATCTGAACACCGTCGTAGAAATCGAGCGTCTGTCCAAGGCAATCACCGTTAACGAGTCCATCGATGGAATGACGTTCGTTTAAATTTTCACACCATCACCAACCAACTATGTTACACCAAAAATCATTCAATTTACACTCAAGTTTTGTGCAATATATTTGTTTTGCTATTATTTTGCCGTTTATGTTTACCGAGTACTACTCGGATCTCATTATCAACTGTTACTTGTTCTGTTCTAATAGTATCAAATTCAATAAAGTTACAAGTACGAAATGTGTGGTTTGAAGGACTTCGGGAATAAAAAATAGAAAGGAAAACCCTGTAAACTATAAAAATTTCGATTGATGATTTGAAGCCTGAAAATACAGCTTTGATGTCAAACAAAGTTACAAATTGGAAAATCCTCCGCGATCTACACCAATTTGAATTCTTTGCTTCTTTTGAAGGCAGATGAACTTATCAATTCGTCTTTTGAGTAAGATCTTCAATTTTTCAAGGGGAACTTATCTTTTTCAGTTTTTTTTCTGGATGTAATTTGTCCAACAGATTCAACAATGACTTTTTTCAAATGTCTTGTCAGTCTTAAAAAGTACAGTGGAAATTATAAATGTTTCTTTGTTTCAAAAAACATGTTTGAATACTCGACAACTTTATTTGGCAAAACGAGAAAATTCCAAAATTGAACACGTCGGAGGTGAGAAGCAGGCTGAAAACACACGTTTTGGCTAAAACCTCTGGTTGTTCATAATTCACCGAAATTTCTTTGAAAAATTGCGACCTGTTTTCGGATGTTTTTTTTTCAAACAAAACGTTTTGTGAGAAATAACAGATTTATTCAGGGCTGGAGAGAAATTGAACTGCAAAGGCGATGGCGAAGAGTGTGAGCTCTGCTGAAGATGGTGCTGCTGCCTCTGCTCGTCGTCCTTCTCCCAGACCCCGACACCACCCCGCCCGAATTACTTCGGACGAGGGGTGTCGGGCTTAGGCTTTGGCGCCGGGTCACGTTGGATTGCAGAAAGAGTGGACTTCATTTTCAAGAAGAGAGTACAGAAGATGTGCTGAGGTTCCTTGCCGAGGAGCGCTCTTTTATACTGGTGAAACAGCGATAAAACATTCCGAAATGCGATCATAAATATTTTATAGTTGGTTTGCAAACTTTTATACGAAACGGATTTTATGTTTCGAACAGAAAACGATGAAACTTTGCAGGAAAACTGTTAACAAAACAGTTTAGAGAAGTTTTTGAGTGAGAGAAGATTCGGACTTAATCCACTATTTTGTCCACCACATATTACAAGAAATTTCATGAAAGTATCGTAAATGTACAGTTGAATATTGACAACTAAATTTTTATGATAACACACTTCTGAATGCTTAACAATTTTATTTGGCGAAAGGAGAAAATTAGACGGCAAACACAGCGGAAGAGATGGAGTTCCCAGTTGACGATCGATGCTGCATTGTCGTCTTCAATGCCCCAAGCCCAATTTTCACTTCCAAATTACTTTGGACGGGGAGCCGGTCGTGGTGTGTCGGGCTTGGGCTTGGGTGCAGTGCCGAAGTTGAACATGGTGATGAGATTGGGAAGCGGGGCTGAAAACACACGTTTCTGTTGAAACTTCTGGTTGGAAACTTACTTTTCACAAGAGGAAGATGGCTTGACTTTCTGTTTTGAGTGGAGCCGTTTTATTCTGTTTTTCACAGACAGTTCCCACAATTAAAATGCCAACACATTTTTATTGTTTGGTCTCCTGGAACTGATGTTCAAGTGTTCAAACATCAGCTAACACAACTGTCAATTGGAAAATGTAATTTCAGATGAGAATGAATTAAAGGAAACGTGACAAAAACATCATGAGCTAAACATATATCGCAAGACCACACGGATTTCTTACCTCTCATTTACACAAGCTGAAAAATACAACTTTTGGCAAGATGGAACCCTCTCTCCTTTCCCTGGCTGTAGATGGAACCCTCTCTCCTTTTCCTGGCTGTAGATAGAACCCTCTCTCCTTTTCCTGGCTGTAGATAGAACCCTCTCTCCTTTTCCTGGCTGTAGATGAAACCCTCTCTCCTTTTCCTGGCTGTAGATGGAACCCTCTCTCCTTTTCCTGGCTGTAGATGGAACCCTCTCTCCTTTTCCTGGCTGTAGATGGAACCCTCTCTCCTTTTCCTGGCTGTAGATGGAACCCTCTCTCCTTTTCCTGGCTGTAGATAGAACCCTCTCTCCTTTTCCTGGCTGTAGATGAAACCCTCTCTCCTTTCCCTGGCTGTAGATGGAACCCTCTCTCCTTTTCCTGGCTGTAGATGGAACCCTCTCTCCTTTTCCTGGCTGTAGATGGAACCCTCTCTCCTTTTCCTGGCTGTAGATGGAACCCTCTCTCCTTTTCCTGGCTGTAGATGGAACCCTCTCTCCTTTTCCTGGCTGTAGATAGAACCCTCTCTCCTTTTCCTGGCTGTAGATGAAACCCTCTCTCCTTTCCCTGGCTGTAGATGGAACCCTCTCTCCTTTCCCTGGCTGTAGATGGAACCCTCTCTCCTTTTCCTGGCTGTAGATAGAACCCTCTCTCCTTTTCCTGGCTGTAGATGGAACCCTCTCTCCTTTTCCTGGCTGTAGATGGAACCCTCTCTCCTTTTCCTGGCTGTAGATGAAACCCTCTCTCCTTTTCCTGGCTGTAGATGGAACCCTCTCTCCTTTTCCTGGCTGTAGATGGAACCCTCTCTCCTTTTCCTGGCTGTAGATGGAACCCTCTCTCCTTTTCCTGGCTGTAGATGAAACCCTCTCTCCTTTTCCTGGCTGTAGATGGAACCCTCTCTCCTTTTCCTGGCTGTAGATGAAACCCTCTCTCCTTTTCCTGGCTGTAGATGGAACCCTCTCTCCTTTTCCTGGCTGTAGATAGAACCCTCTCTCCTTTTCCTGGCTGTAGATGGAACCCTCTCTCCTTTTCCT
Organism: Caenorhabditis imperialis; assembly: GCA_963572205.1. Classification (NCBI taxonomy): domain Eukaryota; kingdom Metazoa; phylum Nematoda; class Chromadorea; order Rhabditida; family Rhabditidae; genus Caenorhabditis; species Caenorhabditis imperialis. The sequence continues at coordinate 11,956,734 of OY751544.1, read as the reverse complement.
GGCTGTAGATAGAACCCTCTCTCCTTTTCCTGGCTGTAGATAGAACCCTCTCTCCTTTTCCTGGCTGTAGATGAAACCCTCTCTCCTTTTCCTGGCTGTAGATGGAACCCTCTCTCCTTTTCCTGGCTGTAGATGGAACCCTCTCTCCTTTTCCTGGCTGTAGATGGAACCCTCTCTCCTTTTCCTGGCTGTAGATGGAACCCTCTCTCCTTTTCCTGGCTGTAGATGGAACCCTCTCTCCTTTTCCTGGCTGTAGATGGAACCCTCTCTCCTTTTCCTGGCTGTAGATGGAACCCTCTCTCCTTTTCCTGGCTGTAGATAGAACCCTCTCTCCTTTTCCTGGCTGTAGATAGAACCCTCTCTCCTTTTCCTGGCTGTAGATGAAACCCTCTCTCCTTTTCCTGGCTGTAGATGGAACCCTCTCTCCTTTTCCTGGCTGTAGATGGAACCCTCTCTCCTTTTCCTGGCTGTAGATGGAACCCTCTCTCCTTTTCCTGGCTGTAGATAGAACCCTCTCTCCTTTTCCTGGCTGTAGATGAAACCCTCTCTCCTTTCCCTGGCTGTAGATGGAACCCTCTCTCCTTTCCCTGGCTGTAGATGGAACCCTCTCTCCTTTTCCTGGCTGTAGATGGAACCCTCTCTCCTTTTCCTGGCTGTAGATGGAACCCTCTCTCCTTTTCCTGGCTGTAGATGGAACCCTCTCTCCTTTTCCTGGCTGTAGATGAAACCCTCTCTCCTTTTCCTGGCTGTAGATGGAACCCTCTCTCCTTTTCCTGGCTGTAGATGGAACCCTCTCTCCTTTTCCTGGCTGTAGATGGAACCCTCTCTCCTTTTCCTGGCTGTAGATGAAACCCTCTCTCCTTTTCCTGGCTGTAGATGGAACCCTCTCTCCTTTTCCTGGCTGTAGATGAAACCCTCTCTCCTTTTCCTGGCTGTAGATGGAACCCTCTCTCCTTTTCCTGGCTGTAGATAGAACCCTCTCTCCTTTTCCTGGCTGTAGATGGAACCCTCTCTCCTTTTCCTGGCTGTAGATAGAACCCTCTCTCCTTTTCCTGGCTGTAGATAGAACCCTCTCTCCTTTTCCTGGCTGTAGATGAAACCCTCTCTCCTTTTCCTGGCTGTAGATGGAACCCTCTCTCCTTTTCCTGGCTGTAGATGGAACCCTCTCTCCTTTTCCTGGCTGTAGATGGAACCCTCTCTCCTTTTCCTGGCTGTAGATGGAACCCTCTCTCCTTTTCCTGGCTGTAGATAGAACCCTCTCTCCTTTTCCTGGCTGTAGATGAAACCCTCTCTCCTTTCCCTGGCTGTAGATGGAACCCTCTCTCCTTTTCCTGGCTGTAGATGGAACCCTCTCTCCTTTTCCTGGCTGTAGATGGAACCCTCTCTCCTTTTCCTGGCTGTAGATGGTACCCTCTCTCCTTTTCCTGGCTGTAGATGGAACCCTCTCTCCTTTTCCTGGCTGTAGATGGAACCCTCTCTCCTTTTCCTGGCTGTAGATGGAACCCTCTCTCCTTTTCCTGGCTGTAGATAGAACCCTCTCTCCTTTTCCTGGCTGTAGATGAAACCCTCTCTCCTTTCCCTGGCTGTAGATGGAACCCTCTCTCCTTTCCCTGGCTGTAGATGGAACCCACTTTCCTTTTCCTGGCTGTAGATGAAACCCTCTTTCCTTTTCCTGGCTGTAGATGAAACCCTCTTTCCTTTTCCTGGCTGTAGATGAAACCCTCTTTCCTTTTCCTGGCTGTAGATGAAACCCTCTTTCCTTTTCCTGGCTGTAGATAGAACCCTCTTTCCTTTTCCTGGCTGTAGATGAAACCCTCTTTCCTTTTCCTGGCTGTAGATGGAACCCTCTCTCCTTTCCCTGGCTGTAGATGGAACCCTCTCTCCTTTCCCTGGCTGTAGATGGAACCCTCTCTCCTTTTCCTGGCTGTAGATGAAACCCTCTCTCCTTTCCCTGGCTGTAGATGGAACCCTCTCTCCTTTCCCTGGCTGTAGATGGAACCCACTTTCCTTTTCCTGGCTGTAGATGAAACCCTCTTTCCTTTTCCTGGCTGTAGATGAAACCCTCTTTCCTTTTCCTGGCTGTAGATAGAACCCTCTCTCCTTTTCCTGGCTGTAGATGAAACCCTCTCTCCTTTCCCTGGCTGTAGATGGAACCCTCTCTCCTTTCCCTGGCTGTAGATGGAACCCACTTTCCTTTTCCTGGCTGTAGATGAAACCCTCTTTCCTTTTCCTGGCTGTAGATGAAACCCTCTTTCCTTTTCCTGGCTGTAGATAGAACCCTCTCTCCTTTCCCTGGCTGTAGATGGAACCCACTTTCCTTTTCCTGGCTGTAGATGAAACCCTCTTTCCTTTTCCTGGCTGTAGATGAAACCCTCTTTCCTTTTCCTGGCTGTAGATGGAACCCTCTCTCCTTTTCCTGGCTGTAGATGGAACCCTCTCTCCTTTCCCTGGCTGTAGATGGAACCCTCTCTCCTTTTCCTGGCTGTAGATGGAACCCTCTCTCCTTTTCCTGGCTGTAGATGGAACCCTCTCTCCTTTTCCTGGCTGTAGATGAAACCCTCTCTCCTTTTCCTGGCTGTAGATGGAACCCTCTCTCCTTTTCCTGGCTGTAGATGGAACCCTCTCTCCTTTTCCTGGCTGTAGATAGAACCCTCTCTCCTTTTCCTGGCTGTAGATGAAACCCTCTCTCCTTTTCCTGGCTGTAGATGGAACCCTCTCTCCTTTTCCTGGCTGTAGATGAACCCCTCTCTCCTTTCCCTGGCTGTAGATGGAACCCTCTCTCCTTTTCCTGGCTGTAGATGGAACCCTCTCTCCTTTTCCTGGCTGTAGATGGAACCCTCTCTCCTTTTCCTGGCTGTAGATAGAACCCTCTCTCCTTTTCCTGGCTGTAGATGAAACCCTCTCTCCTTTCCCTGGCTGTAGATGGAACCCTCTCTCCTTTCCCTGGCTGTAGATGGAACCCTCTCTCCTTTTCCTGGCTGTAGATGAAACCCTCTCTCCTTTTCCTGGCTGTAGATAGAACCCTCTCTCCTTTCCCTGGCTGTAGATGGAACCCTCTCTCCTTTCCCTGGCTGTAGATGGAACCCTCTCTCCTTTTCCTGGCTGTAGATGGAACCCTCTCTCCTTTTCCTGGCTGTAGATGAAACCCTCTCTCCTTTTCCTGGCTGTAGATGGAACCCTCTCTCCTTTTCCTGGCTGTAGACGAAATCCTCTCTCCTTTTCCTGGCTGTAGATGAAACCCTCTTTCCTTTTCCTGGCTGTAGATGAAACCCTCTTTCCTTTTCCTGGCTGTAGATGAAACCCTCTTTCCTTTTCCTGGCTGTAGATGAAACCCTCTTTCCTTTTCCTGGCTGTAGATTGAACCCTCTCTCCTTTTCCTGGCTGTAGATGGAACCCTCTCTCCTTTTCCTGGCTGTAGATGGAACCCTCTCTCCTTTCCCTGGCTGTAGATGGAACCCTCTCTCCTTTCCCTGGCTGTAGATGGAACCCTCTCTCCTTTTCCTGGCTGTAGATGGAACCCTCTCTCCTTTTCCTGGCTGTAGATGGAACCCTCTCTCCTTTTCCTGGCTGTAGATAGAACCCTCTCTCCTTTCCCTGGCTGTAGATGGAACCCTCTCTCCTTTTCCTGGCTGTAGATGGAACCCTCTCTCCTTTTCCTGGCTGTAGATGGAACCCTCTCTCCTTTTCCTGGCTGTAGATAGAACCCTCTCTCCTTTTCCTGGCTGTAGATAGAACCCTCTCTCCTTTTCCTGGCTGTAGATAGAACCCTCTCTCCTTTTCCTGGCTGTAGATGGAACCCTCTCTCCTTTTCCTGGCTGTAGATGAAACCCTCTCTCCTTTTCCTGGCTGTAGATAGAACCCTCTCTCCTTTTCCTGGCTGTAGATAGAACCCTCTCTCCTTTTCCTGGCTGTAGATGGAACCCTCTCTCCTTTCCCTGGCTGTAGATGAAACCCTCTTTCCTTTTCCTGGCTGTAGATGAAACCCTCTTTCCTTTTCCTGGCTGTAGATGAAACCCTCTTTCCTTTTCCTCTCTCTCTAAAAGTCAATTAAAAAAAGAGGTTTGTTTTTGAGTAAGTTTTGATAGTCTAAACTACACATTTTGAATGTGTTTACCGTTTTCCTGCAAAGCCTGTGCGGAACATAAAATCCGTTTCGTATAAAAGTTTGCAAACCAACTATAAAATATTTATGATCGCATTTCGGAATGTTTTATCGCCGTTTCACCAGTATAAAAGAGCGCTCCTCGGCAAGGAACCTCAGCACATCTTCTGTACTCTCTTCTTGAAAATGAAGTCCACTCTTTCTGCAATCCAACGTGACCCGGCCCCGAAGCCGAAGCCCGACACCCCTCGTCCGAAGTAATTTGGGCGGGGTGGTGTCGGGGTCTGGGAGAAGGACGACGAGCAGAGGCAGCAGTACCATCTTCAGCAGAGCAACCATCACACTCTTCGTCATCGCCTTCGCAGTTCAATTTCTCTCCAGCCCTGAATAAATCTGTTATTTCTCACAAAACGTTTTCTTTTAACAAAAAACATCCGAAAACAGGTTATGGTCCAATTTTTTAAAAGAAATCTCGGTGATTCATGTGAACAACCAGAAGTTTCAGCCAAAACGTGTGTTTTCAGCCTGCTTCTCACCTCCGACGTGTTCAATTTTGGAATTTTCTCGTTTTGCCAAATAAAGTTGTCGAGTATTCAAACATGTTTTTTGAAACAAAGGCAATTAAAAAAGAGACGTTTTGAGCTAAGTTTTGATAGTCTAAGCTACACATTTTGAATGTGTTTACCGTTTTCCTGCAAAGCCTGTGCGGAGCATAAAATCCGTTTCGTACAAGAGTTTGCAAACCACCGATAAAATATTTATGATACCATTTCGGAATGTTTTATGACTGTTTTACCAGTATAAAAGAGCGCTCCTCGGAAAGGACCCTCATCAAATCTTCACACAACCCTTCCTTCCATCTAAATTTCTATTTTCAGAACTCGTCTTCAAAAATGCCCTCTCCTTGTTTCGCTGCCATCTCCCGTGTGCCGGACCCGAAACCCAAGCCCGATACTACGTGTTTTTCAAATCCTGTTTTTTTGAAAAATGAATTCGCTTTTGCGAGAGCGGGTTTCATCTACAGCCAGGGAAAGGAGAGGGGGTGTCATTTCGCGAAAAGTTATATTTTTCAGCTTCTGCAGAAGAGAAGTAAGAAAGTTGTGTGCTCTTTCGATTCTTGTTTAGCTCATGATGTCCAATTCAGTTCATATTTCCCTAGACTCATTAATATCTGAAATTATACTTTTCCAGTTGTGTTAGCTGATGTTTGAACACTTGAACATCAGTTCCAGGAGACCAAACAATAAAAATGTGTTGGGATTTTAATCGTGGGAACTGTCTGTGAAAACAGAATAAAAGAGCTCCAGTCGACACAGAAAGTCAATCCATCTTCCTCTTCCGAAAAGTAAGTTTCCAACCAGAAATTTCAACAGAAACGTGTGTTATCAGCCCCGCTTCTCGTCCTCATCACCATGTTCAACTTCGGCACCGCACCCAAGCCCAAGCCCGACACACCAAGACCGGCTCCCCGTCCAAAGTAATTTGGAAGTGAAAATTGGGCTTGGGGCAATGAAGACGACAACGCAACATCGATCGTCAACTGAGAGTTCCTTCTCTTCCGCTGTGTTTGCCGTCTAATTTTCTCCTTTCGCCAAATAAAGTTGTCAAGCATTCAAACTTGTTTTTTGAAACAAAGAAACATTGAAAACGTCGGTTTTCAATCCCACAGTTTCCATACAAAAACTCATCAACGCTTTTTGAACTTATTAACAATTTATTTTTTACTGTGATTTAAAGAATGAACAAAAAAATATATAGCTTCAAATTAATGTTTAATTCTCTAGAACAAATAAGATATGTGAAAATGTAGTCTCTTCATTTTTTCCAACAAGTTACACCGCTCTCCACAGTGTTGAGTTAATCATCTAATTTGTCAGAGATCCGCTCGAACCGAGTCCTAAACTGCCGCATTCCAATCTATTATAAATACCTGAAATTTGAGTCGTTATGATCAGAATGAGGTGATTTTGCTTACCAAAGGTGTTCTGTAGTTTTAACTGATTGCTGAACGGTGAATCCCTTTTCTTGGCTTCAGATAAAACCTTCTCTCATTTTCCTTGCTGTAGATGAACCCCTCTCCCCTTTTTTCCTTTGCCAATCCCTCTTTACACCTGCCTCTTCTTGTTGCCTACACGATAGTACCCCGTTGGAAATCGATAACTGTCTCCCGCATTCGTGAGTCCGTGTATCTTTCTCTATCCGATCTTTCTGTGTTTGATGAGTTATTTCCACCTTTTCGTTAGCGTTCGTACAGTTTTTCTGTGCTATACTCGTATAAAATTTATTTAAATTGTTCTAACATTTTTTTATAAAAGATGTGAGAAATTTCCAGAGACGAGCTCAAGGGTTTTCACTTGTTTCGTCTATTTATTTTTGAAAACATCAAATTATTTCTTGTTCAATTGGTTATTTTATTGATTTTTTAAATCAAATTTGAATGACATTCTCTATAAACTCAATTATTTCAGCGGCTGTTCCACACAAAAGAGTGTGACTCTCCGCTAGGGTTGCGCCATTACCGGAATGTGGTGGGACCACATTCCGGAGGTGTCGAAAGAGGTGGAAATAAGGTTCAGGAGAAGCCGTACGTTTTTTAAATTAATTCAGAGAGAATAAGAGAAAATCCTGTTTTGGTGAAAGTCTTTTGAGTGTCACTTTTTTAGAAAATATAACATAATCTGTGTTTTTACGGGAGTTGATGTCAAAAAGACACAAAGAAAGTATTCTGGGGCGGTAGTTATCATAAAACTGATACGTAATGTGACAAAAATGCAAGCCAATTGAGCTTTCCATTTGATCCCAGAAAAATTTTGAGAGTTTAACTAATGTTCTTAAGTTAAAAATGAAAATGTTGAAACTGCTTTTAGAATTTTATAGCGTTTACGTCTTCTCAAAATCATCGCGGCTTTCATAATTTTTTTTGGTTTTCAGGCCATCGCCATGTCAATAAAGTGGGCAATGGCGGCTTCTATGTCTACTCAAGGTGAGTGATTCTTTGTAATTCATGTCATAACTGTTTGTATTTCAGACGAAAGTAAGAATGTTTTCATGGCTGAGGATCGGCGCGAGCACTGCACATTTCGGTGTGATTACCGAAATGTGCAGAAAGGAGTTCGAAATTTTGATGTAAGTTAGTTCGAAAATTATTGCAAAACACCACACAAAAAAAGTTATTAATCATTCTATGCGCCCTTGCAATTGTTGATGGGAAAAGAAAATCAACTACGCTTTCAATTTGAGCGGCTAAAACGCTATTTTCATTCAGGAGAGGCCAATGCTTCAACAAATTGGTGGTGCCAGAAGATGGGAAACGTTGGCATTTGAAGACTACTCGTTGAAGTGTCAACATGGGTACATAACGGTTTTTATTGTCCTTCATAAATATTTTAATTTCAGAGTTTATTCCTGCAGCAGGAACAAAAAAGAGTGTGACTCTTCGCTAGGGATGCGCCATCACCGGAGTGTGGTGGGACCACATTCCGGAGGTGTCGAAAAAGGTAGAAACGAGGTACACGAGCTTGTCTACTGACTCTCACAACTATTCAATTTTTAGAATCATGTTCCCTTGCTGAGCAAGGGGCTCCACCATCTGCCAGGGTTGCGCCATCGCCGGAGTGTGGTGGGACCACATTCCAGAGGTGTCCAAAGAGGTGGAAATAAGGTTTGCGAGAAGCCGTATGTTTTTAAATCAATTCAAAGAAAATGAGAGAAAATTATGTTTTGATGAAAGTCTTTTGAGTGTCACAATATTAGAAAATATAGCATAATCTGTGTTTTTACGGTAGTTGATGTCAAAAAGGCATAAAGAAAGTAGTCTGGGGAGTAAAATTGTCATAAAACTAATAAGTAATGTAACAAAAAATGCAAACCAATCGAAATTTCTATTTGATCCAAGAACGATTTTGAGCAACAGAAGTTCTTAACACAAAAATTGATGATGGAGATGTTGAAATTGCTTTTAGAATTTTATAGCTTTTACGTTTTCACAAAATCATCGCGGTTTTCATAATTTTTTTTTGGTTTTCAGGCCATCGCCATGTCAATAAAGTGGGCAATGGCGGCTTCTATGTCTACTCAAGGTGAGTGATTCTTTGTAATTCATGTCATAACTGTTTGTATTTCAGACGAAAGTAAGAATGTTTTCATGGCTGAGGATCGGCGCGAGCACTGCACATTTCGGTGTGATTACCGAAATGTGCAGAAAGGAGTTCGAAATTTTGATGTAAGTTAGTTCGAAAATTATTGCAAAACACCACACAAAAAAAGTTATTAATCATTCTATGCGCCCTTGCAATTGTTGATGGGAAAAGAAAATCAACTACGCTTTCAATTTGAGCGGCTAAAACGCTATTTTCATTCAGGAGAGGCCAATGCTTCAACAAATTGGTGGTGCCAGAAGATGGGAAACGTTGGCATTTGAAGACTACTCGTTGAAGTGTCAACATGGGTACATAACGGTTTTTATTGTCCTTCATAAATATTTTAATTTCAGAGTTTATTCCTGCAGCAGGAACAAAAAAGAGTGTGACTCTTCGCTAGGGATGCGCCATCACCGGAGTGTGGTGGGACCACATTCCGGAGGTGTCGAAAAAGGTAGAAACGAGGTACACGAGCTTGTCTACTGACTCTCACAACTATTCAATTTTTAGAATCATGTTCCCTTGCTGAGCAAGGGGCTCCACCATCTGCCAGGGTTGCGCCATCGCCGGAGTGTGGTGGGACCACATTCCAGAGGTGTCCAAAGAGGTGGAAATAAGGTTTGCGAGAAGCCGTATGTTTTTAAATCAATTCAAAGAAAATGAGAGAAAATTATGTTTTGATGAAAGTCTTTTGAGTGTCACAATATTAGAAAATATAGCATAATCTGTGTTTTTACGGTAGTTGATGTCAAAAAGGCATAAAGAAAGTAGTCTGGGGAGTAAAATTGTCATAAAACTAATAAGTAATGTAACAAAAAATGCAAACCAATCGAAATTTCTATTTGATCCAAGAACAATTTTGAGCAACAGAAGTTCTTAACACAAAAATTGATGATGGAGATGTTGAAATTGCTTTTAGAATTTTATAGCTTTTACGTTTTCACAAAATCATCGCGGTTTTCATAATTTTTTTTTGGTTTTCAGGCCATCGCCATGTCAATAAAGTGGGCAATGGCGGCTTCTATTTCTACTCAAAGTGAGTGATTCTATGTAATTCATATTATAACTTTTTGTATTTCAGACGAAAGTAAGAATGTTCCCATGGCTGAGGATTAACGCAACCACTGCACATTTCGGTGTGATTACCGAAATGTGCAGAAAGGAGTTCGACATTTTGATGTAAGTTAGTTCAAAAATTATTGCAAAAAACCACACAGAAAAAGTTATTAATCATGCTATGAGCCCTTGCAATTGTTGATGGGAAAAGAAAATTAACTACGCTTTCAATTTGAGCGGACCAAAACGTTATTTTCATTCAGGAAAAGCCAGTGCTTCAACAAATTTCTGATGCCAGAAGATTGAAAAGTTGAAATTCGTTGAAAACTATTTGTTGAAATGCTAACATCGGTACTAAAGCTTACCTCTAGTTCTTCCTAACTATTCAAATTACAGAGATGACTCTGTAGTGAAGACAACAAAAGAAGGGAAATACTAATTGCCAGGCTTGCGCCGTCACCGGAGTGTGGTGGAACCACATTCCGGAGGTGTCGAAAAAGGTGGAAACGAGGTACACGAGCTTGTCTACTGACTCTCATAACTATTCAATTTTAGAGTCATGTTCCCTTGGTGAGCAAGGGGCTCCACTAACTGCCATGGTTGCGCCATTGCCGGAGTGTAGTGAGGTTTGATGGAAGGAATCATGTCAAGCAGGTTTTTCAAAACGAGAATGAGAAGCCGTACGTTTTTAAGATAATTAAATGAAAATAAAAGAAAATTCTATTTTGGTGAAAGTCTTTTGAGTGTCACATAAAATATAGCATAATCTGTGTTTCTACGGGAGTTTATGTAGAAAAGGTCACAAAAAAGTAGTCTGGGGAGTAAAATTGTCATAAAACTAATAAGTAACGTAACAAAAAAAATGCAAGCCAATTGAACGTTCTATTTGATCTAAGAAAAATTTTGAGAGTTCAACTAATTTTCTTAAGTTGAAGATGAAGATGTTGCAACTACTTTTAGAATTTTATAACGTATACGTCTTCTTAAAATCATTGCGGCTTTCATAAAATTAATTGGTTTTCAGGCCATCACCGTGTCAATAAAGTGGGCAGTGGCGGCTTCTATGTCTGGTCAAGGTAAGTGACTATATCTGATTCATATCATAACTTTTTGTATTTCAGACGAAAGTAAGAATGTTTTCGAGCTCGGTGAGCCCATCGTCTACGTTGGGATCATCGACATCATCCGCTACGACAGGTACGACTTCTTCGACGTCGACTGACGTTATACCCGATAGAGTCTCTAGCAATGTTCGTGATTAGTTTTAGATAATTACAGTAATCAATTTTTAACGTAAATTCATTTCCTTCCTTCTTTAGTTCATTCGCCAACACCCCCTAACTTTCCTTTTCCAGAACGATTCCCAACTCATCTACCAACTATGTCAATCCCTCCTGCTCACAAAGCTGCACTGTACACTCATCGCATCTACTCTGGAAAAATGGTCGTCGAGTCCCTCGAGCAGCTCATCCAACTGGAGGCTTTTTCATTCAGGAAACAAAAAATGCTTCAACAAATTGGTGGTGCCAGAAGATGGGAAAAGTTCGAATTTGAAGAAGACTATTTGTTGAAACGTCAACATTGGTACTGAAGCTTACCTCTTGTCCTTCCTAACTATCCAAATTTCAGAGTTGATCGTGCAGCCGGAACAAAAAAGAGTGTGACTCTTCGCTAGGGATGCGCCATCCGGAGTGTGGCGGGACCACATTCCGGAGGTGTCAATAGATGTGGATGAGGTACGTGAGCTTGTCTATTGTTTTTCAAAACTGTCAAAGTTTATTGAATATTTTTCCACACAGACCATTTTCAGTTCGCCTTCCGCAACACAGCCGATCGGCGTCATCCCTGCACATTTCGGTGTGATCACCAAAATGTGCAGTGAGGAGTTTGACAAGAATGAAAGGCGTAGACATAAACAAGCAGTGCAATGTGGAAGACACGAAGTGTACGCTGAAATCTTATCATTCGATGCGTTACATGGTAAAAAACTTATCTATTGTCCTTCATGACTATTTGAGTTTCAGATCTGATTCTGAAGTAAGGCCTAATGTTCCAATGATCATTGGCATGTCCCACCGGAGGGTGGTGGGACCACATCCCAATAAATGAGGAGACGAGGTACGAGAGCTTGTCTACTGATTCTCATAACTATTCAAGTTTAGTGGATTTTTTTCACACGGACCATTGCACGACTATTAAAGCACAACGGGACTTTAAGCGATGTGTTCAACGCGAGACATCGTTTCGACCATTGCACATTTCGGTGTGATCACCACCGAAATGTGCAGAAAGGAGTTCGGCGGAGATGGGACTCTAGAAATGAACAGCTTCAGAAAAATGCAACTTCACCGTTCAGCAGTCAGTTGAAACTACAGTTCACCTTTGGTAAGCAAAATTGTCTCATTCTGATCATAACGACTCAAATTTCAGCTATTTATAATGGATTGGAATCTGGCAACTTAGAACTCGGTTCGAGCGGATGACTGACAAATCGGAAGATTAACTCAACACTGGAGAGCGATGAAACTTTTTGGAAAGAATGAAGAGACTACATTTTCACATATCTTATTTGTTCTAGATAATTAATATATTGTCTTGTTCATTTTCAAAATCACAGTAAAAAATAAAGTTTTAATAAGTTCAAAAAGCGTTGATGAGTTTCTGTACGGAAACTGTGAAATAGAAAACTGACGTTTTCAATGTTTCTTTGTTTCGAAAAACATGTTTGAATGTTTGACAACTTTATTTGGTGAAAGGAGAAAATTAGACGGCGAACACAGCGGAAGAGAAGGAACTCTCAGTTGACGATCGATGCTGCACTGTCGTCTTCATTGCCCCAAGCCCAATTTGCACTTCCAAATTACTTCGGACGGGGAGCTGGTCTTGGTGTGTCGGGCTTGGGCTTGGGTGCGGTGCCGAAGTTGAACATGGTGATGAGGACGAGAAGCGGAGCTGAAAACACACGTTTCTGTTAAAACTTCTGGTTGGTTACTTACATTTCAGAAGAGGAAGATGGCTTGCCTTTTTGTGTCGAGTGGAGCCCTTTTATTCTGTTTTCCACAGACTTTTCCCACGATTAAAATGCCAACACATTTTTGTTGTTTGGTCTCCTGGAACTGATGTTCGAGTGTTCCAACATCAGCTAACACAACACAACTGTCCATTGGAAAAGTATAATTTCAATTAGTCTAGGGAAATATGAACTGAATTGGACCGAACACATCATGAGCTAAACAAGAATTGAAAGAGCACACAACTTTCTTACTTCTCATCTACAGAAGCTGAAAAGTACAACTTTTGGCAAGATGGAACCCTCTCTCTCTTTTCTGGCTAGAGATGAAACCAGCTCTCGCAAAAGCAAATTGATTTTTTAGGAAAAGTGGATTTGAAAAACACAAGTTTGTGAAAATTAACAGTTTATTCAGTGTGTGTGTGGGCGGCAGACAAAAAAAGCAGACGACGACTGGAGAAGAACTGGATGGTGGTCAGCGGATGGTTGTCGTGTAGATGGTCCTGTCGCCTCCTTCATCTGCCCAGCCCGATACCCCCCCCCCCCCCCCCCTTACTTGGGCGAGGAGTATCAGGCTTGGGCTTCGGGTCCGGCCCACGGGAGATGGCAGCAAAGCATGGAGAGTGCATTTTTGAGGACAAGTTCTGAAAGTAGAAATTTAGATGGAAGGAAGGGATGTGTGAAGATTTGATGAGGTTCCTTCCGAGGACTGCTCTTTTATACTACTAGAACAGCCATAAAACATTCCGAAATGGGATCATAAATATTTTATAGTTGGTTTGCAAACTCTTATAATAAACGGTTTTTATGTTCCGCACAGGCTTTGCAGGAAAACGGTAAACACATTCGAAATTTGTAATTTAGACTGTCAAAACTTAGTTCAAAACCTCTCTTTTTAAGTGCATTTTAGAGAGAGAGGAAAAGGAGAGCGGGTTCCATCTACAGCCAGGGAAAGGAGAGAGGGTTCCATCTACAGCCAGGGAAAGGAGAGCGGGTTCCATCTACAGCCAGGGAAAGGAGAGAGGGTTCCATCTACAGCCAGGGAAAGGAGAGCGGGTTCCATCTACAGCCAGGGAAAGGAGAGAGGGTTCCATCTACAGCCAGGGAAAGGAGAGCGGGTTCCATCTACAGCCAGGGAAAGGAGAGAGGGTTCCATCTACAGCCAGGGAAAGGAGAGAGGGTTCCATCTACAGCCAGGGAAAGGAGAGCGGGTTCCATCTACAGCCAGGGAAAGGAGAGAGGGTTCCATCTACAGCCAGGGAAAGGAGAGAGGGTTCCATCTACAGCCAGGGAAAGGAGAGAGGGTTCCATCTACAGCCAGGGAAAGGAGAGCGGGTTCCATCTACAGCCAGGGAAAGGAGAGAGGGTTCCATCTACAGCCAGGGAAAGGAGAGCGGGTTCCATCTACAGCCAGGGAAAGGAGAGAGGGTTCCATCTACAGCCAGGGAAAGGAGAGAGGGTTCCATCTACAGCCAGGGAAAGGAGAGCGGGTTCCATCTACAGCCAGGGAAAGGAGAGAGGGTTCCATCTACAGCCAGGGAAAGGAGAGAGGGTTCCATCTACAGCCAGGGAAAGGAGAGCGGGTTCCATCTACAGCCAGGGAAAGGAGAGAGGGTTCCATCTACAGCCAGGGAAAGGAGAGAGGGTTCCATCTACAGCCAGGGAAAGGAGAGCGGGTTCCATCTACAGCCAGGGAAAGGAGAGAGGGTTCCATCTACAGCCAGGGAAAGGAGAGAGGGTTTCATCTACAGCCAGGGAAAGGAGAGAGGGTTCCATCTACAGCCAGGGAAAGGAGAGAGGGTTCCATCTACAGCCAGGGAAAGGAGAGCGGGTTCCATCTACAGCCAGGGAAAGGAGAGCGGGTTCCATCTACAGCCAGGGAAAGGAGAGAGGGTTCCATCTACAGCCAGGGAAAGGAGAGAGTGTTCCATCTACAGCCAGGAAAAGGAGAGAGGGTTCCATCTACAGCCAGTAAAAGGAGAGCGGGTTCCATCTACAGCCAGGGAAAGGAGAGCGGGTTCCATCTACAGCCAGGGAAAGGAGAGCGGGTTCCATCTACAGCCAGGGAAAGGAGAGAGGGTTCCATCTACAGCCAGGGAAAGGAGAGAGGGTTCCATCTACAGCCAGGGAAAGGAGAGAGGGTTTCATCTACAGCCAGGGAAAGGAGAGAGGGTTCCATCTACAGCCAGGGAAAGGAGAGAGGGTTTCATCTACAGCCAGGGAAAGGAGAGAGGGTTCCATCTACAGCCAGGGAAAGGAGAGAGGGTTTCATCTACAGCCAGGGAAAGGAGAGAGGGTTCCATCTACAGCCAGGGAAAGGAGAGAGGGTTCCATCTACAGCCAGGAAAAGGAGAGCGGGTTCCATCTACAGCCAGGGAAAGGAGAGAGGGTTCCATCTACAGCCAGGGAAAGGAGAGAGGGTTTCATCTACAGCCAGGAAAAAGAGAGCGGGTTCCATCTACAGCCAGGGAAAGGAGAGAGGGTTCCATCTACAGCCAGGAAAAGGAGAGCGGGTTCCATCTACAGCCAGGAAAAGGAGAGAGGGTTCCATCTACAGCCAGGGAAAGGGGAGAGGGTTCCATCTACAGCCAGGGAAAGGAGAGAGGGTTCCATCTACAGCCAGGGAAAGGGGAGAGGGTTTCATCTACAGCCAGGGAAAGGAGAGAGGGTTTCATCTACAGCCAGGGAAAGGAGAGAGGGTTTCATCTACAGCCAGGGAAAGGAGAGAGGGTTTCATCTACAGCCAGGAAAAAGAGAGCGGGTTTCATCTACAGCCAGGGAAAGGAGAGAGGGTTCCATCTACAGCCAGGGAAAGGAGAGAGGGTTCCATCTACAGCCAGGGAAAGGAGAGAGGGTTTCATCTACAGCCAGGAAAAAGAGAGCGGGTTTCATCTACAGCCAGGGAAAGGAGAGAGGGTTTCATCTACAGCCAGGGAAAGGAGAGAGGGTTCCATCTACAGCCAGGGAAAGGAGAGAGGGTTTCATCTACAGCCAGGAAAAAGAGAGCGGGTTTCATCTACAGCCAGGGAAAGGAGAGAGGGTTTCATCTACAGCCAGGGAAAGGAGAGAGGGTTTCATCTACAGCCAGGGAAAGGAGAGAGGGTTCCATCTACAGCCAGGGAAAGGAGAGAGGGTTTCATCTACAGCCAGGAAAAAGAGAGCGGGTTTCATCTACAGCCAGGGAAAGGAGAGAGGGTTCCATCTACAGCCAGGGAAAGGAGAGAGGGTTTCATCTACAGCCAGGAAAAAGAGAGCGGGTTTCATCTACAGCCAGGGAAAGGAGAGAGGGTTTCATCTACAGCCAGGGAAAGGAGAGAGGGTTCCATCTACAGCCAGGAAAAGGGGAGAGGGTTTCATCTACAGCCAGGGAAAGGAGAGAGGGTTTCATCTACAGCCAGGGAAAGGAGAGAGGGTTTCATCTACAGCCAGGGAAAGGAGAGAGGGTTTCATCTACAGCCAGGGAAAGGAGAGCGGGTTCCATCTACAGCCAGGGAAAGGAGAGAGGGTTCCATCTACAGCCAGGGAAAGGAGAGAGGGTTCCATCTACAGCCAGGGAAAGGAGAGAGGGTTTCATCTACAGCCAGGGAAAGGAGAGAGGGTTTCATCTACAGCCAGGGAAAGGGGAGAGGGTTTCATCTACAGCCAGGGAAAGGAGAGCGGGTTCCATCTACAGCCAGGAAAAGGAGAGCGGGTTCCATCTACAGCCAGGGAAAGGAGAGAGGGTTTCATCTACAGCCAGGGAAAGGAGAGAGGGTTTCATCTACAGCCAGGGAAAGGAGAGCGGGTTCCATCTACAGCCAGGGAAAGGAGAGAGGGTTCCATCTACAGCCAGGGAAAGGAGAGAGGGTTCCATCTACAGCCAGGGAAAGGAGAGAGGGTTTCATCTACAGCCAGGGAAAGGAGAGCGGGTTCCATCTACAGCCAGGGAAAGGAGAGAGGGTTTCATCTACAGCCAGGGAAAGGGGAGAGGGTTTCATCTACAGCCAGGGAAAGGAGAGAGGGTTTCATCTACAGCCAGGGAAAGGAGAGCGGGTTCCATCTACAGCCAGGGAAAGGAGAGAGGGTTTCATCTACAGCCAGGGAAAGGAGAGAGGGTTTCATCTACAGCCAGGGAAAGGAGAGCGGGTTCCATCTACAGCCAGGGAAAGGAGAGAGGGTTCCATCTACAGCCAGGGAAAGGAGAGAGGGTTCCATCTACAGCCAGGAAAAGGAGAGCGGGTTCCATCTACAGCCAGGAAAAGGAGAGCGGGTTCCATCTACAGCCAGGGAAAGGAGAGAGGGTTTCATCTACAGCCAGGAAAAGGAGAGCGGGTTCCATCTACAGCCAGGGAAAGGAGAGAGGGTTTCATCTACAGCCAGGGAAAGGAGAGAGGGTTTCATCTACAGCCAGGGAAAGGGGAGAGGGTTTCATCTACAGCCAGGGAAAGGAGAGCGGGTTCCATCTACAGCCAGGAAAAGGAGAGCGGGTTCCATCTACAGCCAGGGAAAGGAGAGAGGGTTTCATCTACAGCCAGGAAAAGGAGAGCGGGTTCCATCTACAGCCAGGGAAAGGAGAGAGGGTTCCATCTACAGCCAGGGAAAGGAGAGAGGGTTTCATCTACAGCCAGGGAAAGGAGAGCGGGTTCCATCTACAGCCAGGGAAAGGAGAGAGGGTTCCATCTACAGCCAGGGAAAGGAGAGAGGGTCTCATCTACAGCCAGGGAAAGGGGAGAGGGTTTCATCTACAGCCAGGGAAAGGAGAGAGGGTTCCATCTACAGCCAGGGAAAGGAGAGAGGGTTTCATCTACAGCCAGGGAAAGGAGAGCGGGTTCCATCTACAGCCAGGAAAAGGAGAGCGGGTTCCATCTACAGCCAGGGAAAGGGGAGAGGGTTTCATCTACAGCCAGGGAAAGGAGAGCGGGTTCCATCTACAGCCAGGAAAAGGAGAGCGGGTTCCATCTACAGCCAGGGAAAGGGGAGAGGGTTTCATCTACAGCCAGGGAAAGGAGAGAGGGTTCCATCTACAGCCAGGGAAAGGAGAGAGGGTTCCATCTACAGCCAGGGAAAGGAGAGAGGGTTTCATCTACAGCCAGGGAAAGGAGAGAGGGTTCCATCTACAGCCAGGGAAAGGAGAGAGGGTTCCATCTACAGCCAGGGAAAGGAGAGAGGGTTCCATCTACAGCCAGGGAAAGGAGAGAGGGTTCCATCTACAGCCAGGGAAAGGGGAGAGGGTTTCATCTACAGCCAGGGAAAGGAGAGCGGGTTCCATCTACAGCCAGGAAAAGGAGAGCGGGTTCCATCTACAGCCAGGGAAAGGAGAGAGGGTTTCATCTACAGCCAGGAAAAGGAGAGCGGGTTCCATCTACAGCCAGGGAAAGGAGAGAGGGTTCCATCTACAGCCAGGGAAAGGAGAGAGGGTTTCATCTACAGCCAGGGAAAGGAGAGCGGGTTCCATCTACAGCCAGGGAAAGGAGAGAGGGTTCCATCTACAGCCAGGGAAAGGAGAGAGGGTTTCATCTACAGCCAGGGAAAGGAGAGCGGGTTCCATCTACAGCCAGGGAAAGGGGAGAGGGTTCCATCTACAGCCAGGGAAAGGAAAGAGGGTTTCATCTACAGCCAGGGAAAGGAGAGAGGGTTCCATCTACAGCCAGGGAAAGGAGAGAGGGTTTCATCTACAGCCAGGGAAAGGAGAGCGGGTTCCATCTACAGCCAGGGAAAGGAGAGAGGGTTCCATCTACAGCCAGGGAAAGGAGAGAGGGTTTCATCTACAGCCAGGGAAAGGAGAGCGGGTTCCATCTACAGCCAGGGAAAGGGGAGAGGGTTCCATCTACAGCCAGGGAAAGGAAAGAGGGTTTCATCTACAGCCAGGGAAAGGAGAGAGGGTTCCATCTACAGCCAGGGAAAGGAGAGAGGGTTTCATCTACAGCCAGGGAAAGGGGAGAGGGTTTCATCTACAGCCAGGGAAAGGAGAGAGGGTTCCATCTACAGCCAGGGAAAGGAGAGAGGGTTCCATCTACAGCCAGGGAAAGGAGAGAGGGTTTCATCTACAGCCAGGGAAAGGAGAGAGGGTTCCATCTACAGCCAGGGAAAGGAGAGAGGGTTCCATCTACAGCCAGGGAAAGGAGAGAGGGTTCCATCTACAGCCAGGGAAAGGAGAGAGGGTTCCATCTACAGCCAGGGAAAGGGGAGAGGGTTTCATCTACAGCCAGGGAAAGGAGAGCGGGTTCCATCTACAGCCAGGAAAAGGAGAGCGGGTTCCATCTACAGCCAGGGAAAGGAGAGAGGGTTTCATCTACAGCCAGGAAAAGGAGAGCGGGTTCCATCTACAGCCAGGGAAAGGAGAGAGGGTTCCATCTACAGCCAGGGAAAGGAGAGAGGGTTTCATCTACAGCCAGGGAAAGGAGAGCGGGTTCCATCTACAGCCAGGGAAAGGAGAGAGGGTTCCATCTACAGCCAGGGAAAGGAGAGAGGGTTTCATCTACAGCCAGGGAAAGGAGAGCGGGTTCCATCTACAGCCAGGGAAAGGGGAGAGGGTTCCATCTACAGCCAGGGAAAGGAAAGAGGGTTTCATCTACAGCCAGGGAAAGGAGAGAGGGTTCCATCTACAGCCAGGGAAAGGAGAGAGGGTTTCATCTACAGCCAGGGAAAGGAGAGCGGGTTTCATCTACAGCCAGGAAAAGGAGAGCGGGTTCCATCTACAGCCAGGGAAAGGGGAGAGGGTTTCATCTACAGCCAGGGAAAGGAGAGAGGGGTTGATATATCTTCGAATAAAAACTAAGAAAGATGTTTTTTTTTTCAATTCTCATTTAGCTCATGATGTGTTTGGTCCGATTCAGTTCTTATTTCCCTGGACTCATTCCTATCTGAAATTATACTTTTCCAATTGAAAGCTGTGTTAGCTGATGTTTGAACACTTGAACATCAGTTCCAGGAGACCAAACAATAAAAATGTGTTGGCATTTTAATCGTGGGAACTGTCTGTGAAAAACAGAATAAAAGGGCTGCAGTCGACACAGAAAGTCAAGCCATCTTCCTCTTCCGAAATGTAAGTTTCCAACCAGAATTTTCAACAGAAACGTGTGTTTTCAGCCCCGCTTCTAATCCTAATCATCATGTTCAACTTCGGCACAGCTCCTAAGCCCAAACCGGACACACCAAGACCAGCTCCCCGTCCGAAGTAATTTGGAAGTGAAAATTGGGCTTGGGGCAATGAAGAGGGCAACGCAGCATCGATCGTCAACTGAGAACTCCTTCTCTTCGGCTGTGTTCGCCGTCTAATTTTCTCCTTTCTCCAAATAAAATTGTTAAGCATTCAGAAGTGTGTTATCAGAAAAATGTGTCAATTCAACTGTACATTTACGATACTTTCATGGAATTTCCTGTAATTAGTGGACAAAATAGTGGATTAAGTCCGAATCTTCTCTCACTCCAAAACTTCTCTAAACTGTTCTGTTCACAGTTTTCCTGCAAAGTTTTACCGTTTTCTGATCGAAACATAAAATCCGTTTCAGAAAAGAGTTCGCAAACCACCGATAAAATATTTATGATCCCATTTCGGAATGTTTTATCGCTCTTTTACCAGTATAAAAGAGCGCTCCTCGGCAAGAAACCTCAGCACATCTTCTGTTCTCTCTTCTTGAAAATGAAGTCCACTCTTTCTGCAATCCAACGTGACCCGGCGCCAAAGCCGAAACCTGACACCCCTCGTCCGAAGTAATTTGGGCGGGGTGGTGTCGGGGTCTGGGAGAAGGACGACGAGCAGAGGCAGCAGCACCATCTTCAGCAGAGCTCACACTCTTCACCATCGCCTTCGCTGTTCAATTTCTCTCCAGCCCTGAATAAATCTGTTATTTCTCGCAAAACGTTTTCTTTTAAACATAGAACATCCGAAAACCGACTCTGGTCCGATTTACCATAAATAACATCAGTCAGCGCTGTCTCTGTTCAAATAACAGTGAGAATTTACAAGGGAATGGTCAGAGCAGTCCCCGGAGTTTCCGTATGAAACGTATATTATTTGAAAGCAAATTTTATGAGGATTCAGAATCTGTATTCAATTTTTCCTGAATGGCTCTGTGAGCCGAGATACAGCCGTCGAAAGCTCAAAAAATGCGATTTTTGTGAAACTTTGAGCGTTCATAACTCTCTTCGGAATTTTTCTCATGGAAATCCAACTATATATTTTGGTATGGCTTATAATTCTGCATCGATTCATGTAAAACACTCACATTTTGAAAATTCTGGACATCTTTTACGACCATGCCAAAGTTAGCTACTTTCGAACGATGGTGACCAGAGATTCGTTATTAGTAAGAAATTAATTTGTACATGAATCGATGCAGAATTATAAGCCATACCAAAATATATAGTTGGATTTCCATGAGAAAAATTCCGAAGAGAGTTATGAACGCTCAAAGTTTCACAAAAATCGCATTTTTTGAGCTTTCGACGGCTGTATCTCGGCTCACAGAGCCATTCAGGAAAAATTGAATACAGATTCTGAATCCTCATAAAATTTGCTTTTAAATGATATACGTTTCATACGGAAACGCCGGGGACTGCTCTGACCATTCCCTTGTTAGTTTTTTTTCAAGAATTCGTTTGATAGCTTTCTTGACATGTAAATGTTTATTAAAAATTCAAAAAAAATAAAAAATAACATTGTATGATAAATTCACATATAAAATGGTAGTCATTGCCATTTCATATAAACAAAATTAATAAATTACAACAAAACATAGCTGGTGTACAATAGAAATTTGGGGAAAAATCTAATTGATAAGTAAAAAATTTTTTTAAAAAATCTAGGATCTAGGATCTAGGAAAACGGAAAAAAACAATACACAAAAAGACAATTAAGAGGGAGATAAGTCAATGGAAATATAAATAACCTACAATGAATTTTAAAAATCAAAACTATAACAAATCCGGTAGCATTAACTTTGAAGTTTCACTTGGTGTTGACGATGGCGTTGAATTTGGCGTTGACGATGAATTATTGAAGGTTGTCCAAGTCGGCTGGAAATTGATAATTTTGTTTTGTATTAGATTCATTTTCTGATATTTTTTCTAACTACTCTATCATTCGAATTGTTTTCTATGATTTGTTTGATATGCAAAAAAAAACAATTTCAAATCCGTAAGTTTGGATTTGAATATCTAATGTAGAAATATATTAATTATGATGAACTCACAATGTCAATAAATTGAGTCATTCAGAAGCTTGTTCAATAGCTAAAGCTGTTGTCTGTTGTTTAAAATGATCCAATCGGTCGTCCAAAGACCCAACAGGCGAATGGTCCTCTTGCAGCAAATTCCAAAGGCTTTTGCATGGTATTGAGGTGGGAATCTGTAAAAGTAACATTAAGGTCAATGTACACATCAGGAAATGTTTACAATTTTGACAATGGCAGTCAGAATGATAAACTCGTTCTTATATTGCAATTTACAAAAGAACTGGGAAAAACCTTACTTTAATGATTGTAGATCGAACCCCAAATCGTGTGAATCAGCGTGGGAAGTTCCATTTGGTGAAGTTACTCATGAACCTCAAAAATGGACGAGTTTGTTCTGCAATTATCTAGTTTTTTTGTTCTATGGTTTCCATAAACTCACTTTAACTTCAAGTCACCGCAACCATAGCTCACAGAAAAATGCCAAAACTTTCTCAGCAATAACAGTACGATTCTGATTCTGCTGGAAGTTTCAGCTTTGACATCTCCAAAGGGGTCAATCCAACGGTTCAAGCATCGAAATCCTTCATCAGTTATCATTGGTAATTCCAGATGATGTATTGTGTCCAGAGTGTTGGCATTTTTTTAAGAAGACAGTTTTGGATGCGTTGTAATGAACTGACGCTTTCCAGAGTTGTCAACCTGTTCTCTATGTCCATTGCAGACGAACTGATCAGGCCTACGTCGTCAGCGAATTCTAGTCGGTTTCGCCTTGTCTCATCAATCACGACTCCTCCTCCTTCCAGTTGTTGATCGAATTCATCTAGAATGTTGCGAAGGGCGACGTTGTTGAGAGTCGGCGATGCACTGTCTCCAAGTTGATCTTGATTTTCCTTCCGTGAACCATGAAAGGAGCCTTGGTTGAACAAAGAGTGTAGAGGAGTATCGACGTGTGGTCGATCTTGTCAAATGCAGTGGAGAAGTCTACAAAGATGCAGTAGAGTGGGATATTGAACTCGTTGCATTTCTCGAAAAGCATGGAATTTATTGAATGCTTTCGCGCCTTCCTCTTCTGAAGCCTACCTCAGTCTCTCCCAGATATTCCGTTCGGTGAAGCTACTGATGAACTCGACAATGAATGAGTTCGTTCTGCAATTATCTAGTTGTTTTTGTTGTATGGTTTCCACAAACTCACTTCAACTTCAAATCACCGCAACCTATCTCACAGAGAAGAGCCAAAAGTTCCTCAGCGTCGATAGTAGGACCCCGAAAGAAATATAAAAACTTATAATCTGTAAAACTTCCAAATTCTGAAAATTTTATAGTCTGAATTCATACCTGACTGAATTTGTCCAACCTACACAAGGCATAAAAGCAGTTATTTGATAATTCTAGCTGCTGTTCGTTTGTCGGATCGTTTCTGGGATTCAATTGCTTTGACGCATTTTCTTTGTGGATTTTGTAACCCAATGTGGTCTCCAAGCAATTCACTGCGGTTGAATTGGACGTTCACAAGCTATTAAAGGTGGTAGATCTGGAAAATAAATGATTATTTTGTTCAAATTAAAATAGAAACAACTCACAAAAAACCATAGAGCAATCCGGCAATTTTAGAGCCTGTAGTGGTATTTTCATTGTCAAGTGCTGAAAACGTGCAGAAGTTTTGTTTCTGAATAGCATAATATAGTTTGTCTGGAAAACAATTCATATGCTAACGTTTAAATCTACATATTTTCAGTTTTCCAAAAAAAATTCAAAATTTTGGTAGTTCTAAAAACTTACCACATATATTTTGCATCTTCTTGTTTTTTCTCGGGCCTTGCCAATGACTATGCATAGTTATCAAAAATGCAGTTGATATTCAGCAGAAGTCTTCAAAGTTCTTGACTTTGTTGGTCAATTTTGTGCTTCTTGAGCTATGCGTACCACATTTTTACATCGAGTGGTTCAGTAATTGAGTTAGCGTTCTTGTTCACGCCATTTGGATCAATTTCTTCGTGACATCTTCACTATCAGTCGATTCGATTCAATTTTCAATCAATCACTTGTAGATATCCAATTCCAATTTATGTTTCGAATACTAGCCTTTTAACTTTTCCTTCGTTTTGATCTCCGTTTTGATTGCTTTGTTGTTAAAAAGTTTTTCTTTCTTCGTTGGTTTTCCTATTTGGCAACCATCCTTTTTCTCAGCACTTCTGTTGAAAAGTGCGTGGTCGACTTTTGTTTCAGTGACCTTAAGAGAAACCTCCGGAATGTGGTCCCACCACCCGTCGGTGGTGAGGAACTTCAGTGTTCTAACTGGTACGACCACAGCTTTTTTCAAGTTGTGAAAGACACCTCCGGAAGGTGGTCCCACCACCCGTCGGTGGTGGGGAGCTTCGGTGCTCCAACTGGTACGACCACAGCTTTCTTCGAGTTGTGAAAGACACCTCCGGAAGGTGGTCCCACCACCCGTCGGTGGTGGGGAGCTTCAGTGCTCCGACTGGTACGATCGGTACTTTCAGTGACCTTAAGAGAAACCTCCGGAAGGTGGTCCCACCACCCGTCGGTGGTGGGGAGCTTCAGTGCTCCAACTGGTACGATAACAGCTTTCTTTGAATTTTGAAAGAGACCTCCGGAATGTGGTCCCACCACCCGTCGGTGGTGGGGAGCTTCAGTGCTCCAACTGGTACGACCACAATTTTCTTAACTACATTGACAATAATGTTGCTTTTCAATGTATCTCCTTTGTGTCAAGCTGACGATGACAGAATATCTCGGAAGGTGGTCCCACCACCCGTCGGTGATGTGATGTACATCAAAAGTAATTCCTCATTCAACAAGTCCTTTCTTGATTTGAGGACTTGTGAAAACACATATTCTTCCTATTTTCCTGTGATCCTTCTTGATTTTTGCCTAGTTTCCGGCAGATCCATCAATCTTTGTGTAGAAATTCTTGAAATCCTAGCATCTCCAAACCATCACGCGAATCGTTGTTGTGTTTGTCTTGAACTCCAATAACTGGCTCATAGAAGGCAGTGAACCGCAGTCTTTTGTCTGAAATTAATAAAATAAGGAAAAAACTATGAAACTGATAAATGATTAAGCTGATAAGCACTGAAAAACAATATTGTTGGTTGAAAGTTCATGCATCTCTGCTAAATGCAGGATAACTTTCTTTCCGCGCTTTCTTAACTTGAACTGGTGATTTCTTCTTATTAGCTAATGAAAAAATGTCACCTTTCCTAATATTTTTGCTAAAAAACCAGTTAGTTCTACCCAATTAGAGTTAAATAATATAGTGAAATCTATAATTTAATAATTTTTCAACATGTCTGGCTGGCCTATGGGTAGCACTCCTAATGGATGTGCTACCGATCTCATTTGTGCTATGCGACGTTGTTTTGCATTTCAAATAGCAAGTTTGATAGTTTTGCTAGTTAAACGGGTCAATAAAAGCTAGCGAAACAACACTGTCACGCTGAATTAAAGCACTTGTGATAAACTAAACGATTCAACTTTCATCAGCGACGCGCAATGAAAAAATGAAACGGAAAATCATCCAAAAAACAAGAAAAATTCTGAACGACTGCTCATGCACACAATCGTCAGAAAGAAATGAGTTCCGCACTCTCCACGAACGACGTATAGAACGGTGGAAGGAGAGAGACGCAGGATGAGAGAGAGAGAATCGTACCATGAATACGAATAGCGACTACCAGAGGGCCATTCTGGCAAAACAACAAGACCATCTCTCTGGAACATGGTTGTAGTCATTCGAATCAAGAATGATTCCATTTGAAAATTCTCAAATCTGCTTTATTTTTTCAAGACAAAGTCTTCAAGACAAAGTGTGCAACATTTTCCATATAGGGCAGTTGAGAAAAGAGAAAAGGAAGACAATTATCAGTTCATAAACTGAAAACCACAAGATAAATGTCAAGAATATTGAAACATGAACATCAAATAAATAGGGTCAGAACAGTTGAAAAGTAATGTGAAGGGTAATAAGGCCTATAGGCAAGGGAACAATGTTCTGAAAAATTGAGGGGAAATCGGAAACTGTATCAATCGATACTGTTGAGAATTGGGGAGAGTTGATCATGGCAAAAGAAGAATGAAAAAAGATTGACAAGATATCAGAATACACTGAGAGTGAAAAAACTGATATCAACAAAACAACTGCAGGTAATATTAGGATGGGAAGGTGAAAAAGTAGGATTGGAGCAGTTTGAGGAGAAGTCGGAAACTGTGTTACTTGCTACTATTGAGAATCTGGGGGAACTGATAATAGCAAAATTAGAATGGAAATTTATGGAAAAGAATCGAGAGGATATCTGAATACACTGTGGATGAAAAATCACCAAATAAGTCTCATGAGTGTGATCGATTGGAGAGATGATGTCCACTACGCTTCACTGGATTCTACTCGGGCTCCTGGAACATTAAAAAATTGCTTTCGGCATTGTGTAACACTCATCAGAGAAATAATCAACTTACATCGTCTCCTTCATCCGTTGGCTCCTCATACTCCACTTGCTCTTCCGTTGGCTCCTCTTCCTCCACTTGCTCTTCCGCTGGCTCCTCATCCTCCTCTTGCTCTTCCGCTGGCTCCTCATCCTCCAGTTGCACTTCCGCTGGCTCCTCATACTCCACTTGCTCTTCCGCTGGCTCCTCGTCCTCCACTTGTTCTTCCTCTGGCTCCTCATACTCCACTTGCTCCTCCGCTGGCTGCTCATCCTCCACTTGCTCGTGCGCTGGCTCCTCTTCCTCCACATGCTCTTCCGCTGGCTCCTCTTCCTCCACTTGCTCATGCGCTGGCTCCTCATACTCCACTTGCTCTTCCGCTGGCTCCTCATCCTCCAGTTGCACTTCCGCTGGCTCCTCATCTTCCACTTGTTCTTCCTCTGGCTCCTCATACTCCACTTGCTCTTCCGCTGGCTCCTCATCCTCCAGTTGCACTTCCTCTGGCTCCTCATACTCCACTTGCTCTTCCGCTGGCTCCTCGTCCTCCACTTGTTCTTTCTCTGGCTCCTCATACTCCACTTGCTCATACGCTGGCTCCTCATCCTCCAGTTGCTCTTCCGCTGGCTCCTCATCCTCCACTTGTTCTGCCGCTGGCTCCTCATCCTCGACCTGCACATGCGCTGGATCTTCATCCTCCATTTCTTCATCCACTGGCTCCTCATCCTCCACATGCTCTTCCGCTGGCTCCTCATCCTCCTCTTGCTCCTCCGCTGGCTCTTCTTCCTCCATTTGCTCATGCGCTGGCTCTTCATCCTCTACTTGCTCTTCCGCTGGCTCTTCATCTTCCATTTCTTCATCCGCTGGCTCCTCTTCCTCCACTTGCTCATCCGCTGGCTCTTCCTCCTCCATTTGCTCATCCGCTGGCTCTTCATCCTCCTCTCGCTCATCTGCTGGCTCATTATCCTCCATTTCTTCATCCGCTGGCTCCTCATCCGCTGGCTCCTTATCCTTCATCTCCACATCCACTGGCCCCTTATCCTTTATCTCCAGATCCGCTGGCGCTATCTCCCCCGTATCCTCATCTACTGGCCACATAAAGGGGTCCGGCACATTCTGATGATTGGTTTTCTTGAAGTGCTTCATCATTGCCTTCTGCACTTTGTTCAATTTCATCGGTGGCTGATTCATAGAAAGTCTTGCTTGACGTTCAGTATCCGCATAATGCTTGTGAAACTTTTCACATAGTCTAACACGGTCCTCCGGCTTTGAGCCTTCTCGTTGCCGCCGTTCGACCTCTTGTCTGAACCAGCGCACCATGTCCATTTGTTGGACGAAGATCGGTTTCATCAAGCCTATATCCTCCGGCTTTATCTCTTTCATCACCTTCTTCTTCGCTGGCGCAGGTGGTGCTGGTTCACCTCCAGCAGTTCCCTCCGTCGGTTGCCACTTTTTCGGATTATCCAGCAAGCAATGCGCCAACTGCTGCAGCCAGAAGTCAAGGACCTCCTCTTTTGTGTTGTAACGAGACAACACGGACAGAAGGGAGAAAGTTCCCAGTCTCTTCTCAAATTGTTCGCGATCGTGCTCTAATCTGCCCGGCGGATACGGACGCTTGGAGCACTGCGTGACGAATCCTCCTTCGTCACGGAGCATGTGGAAAATGTGCGAACAAACGAGAAGAGTTGTTGCCAATTGGCGGAACATCTCAGTATCCGCCAAATTTACCATGAAGTCGATAATGTCGTCGAGCGCCGCGTAGCCAGGTATTGAGTCCGCCAACATCAGCTCGTTCTCTTTACAAAAAGCAAGAAGCATGCTGATGACGATCATAGCAAAACGCAATCGCCGGTTGGTTTGTGCTTCAGGCGTTCCCTCGACTTCAATGCTCGCTTCTTCTGTCATTGCTTCACTCAACTTTTCGTGAACGCTGTGCAAAAAACCTCTGTCGGCGAAGAGTTTTTTCGCGGCGAATTCACTCGGGAGGACTGTAGTCAGGTGCTCTTGAAGATAGGGAAGGAGACGTCCGGGCTCGTCGCAGTACTCCTTGCTCTGCGAGAAAACCTCTGCGAACACGTCGTGAATGTTGAACATTTCCCCGGCGCCTCGATTAATGGGGATGACAAACTTTCTGATCGGTTCCTGAAATATAATTAATGAGTTTTTCTCAACTTGTTTGAAATCTTACATCGGCACTTCCAAAGATTTCGCAGCAGACGCTGACGGCGTATTCTGTGTTCCGGAGGAGGGCGGCGCGTACACGGAAGGCCTCTTGTCGGAATACGGGGACTTCATTGATCCATTCGTCACAGTCCTTCCAAAGGGCAACGCTGGAACATTTTTAATATCATAATTATTACTAACGGATAAATTCTGTGTGTCTGTCGGTGTATTTGTGAGTAGGGGACCCTGGAGAAGTCCTTAGAAATAGGAATGAGCCCAATTTTCGGTTACGGCCCTTATTTGACCCCGCGGTGATGCCCGTCCAATCTAGAAGTTGATAGATTTAATTTGAAGGGTACTTTACCTAAAATTTCTCAAAATGACCCTGCGCGGGGTCCCAAAACCAGGTGCACGCAATTAAGCTGCTCTTTTCAAATTTATCGGGGTGGTCTCTTTGGTCACGCTGGCGGATTATGCGCATATGGTCAGGCGTTCGATTTTTTGCTATTGAGCGCTGTTTTGCAATCGATAAGCGTATTTTAGCAGCCCTACAAGCCTGCCGAAGAGCTGTGCAACCGGCTGGCAACAATTGAACTCACTTGCTCTCGTTGTGCACTCGCTTCAGAATTCCCACGAGTTCCTCACTGAGTCCATGTCCCTCGGCAGGGTTCATTGTTCTGAAAATCACATTTTATTGATTGAAAATTGACAAAAATCTTCTAAAACGAGGAATACGAGAAACACAAAACATCTCACGTGAAAACTAAAAGTTAAAAACTAAAAAATAGGAAAGAAAAATTTCGAAAACTATTTTCGAAAGTTATTGTCCGAGAGGAGTACACAACCGGAAGGACTAGGTTTTCCGGCGACGGTCACACAGTATTGTGCACACACAATAGGATGAGGAGAGTGCGCGAGGGAAGCTAGATGAAGAGGCGGTGTGCCAGGAGCGCACCGTAGAAGAGCGAAGCACGAGGTAGAAATTGATCAATAGGTATTAGGCTGGCCGTTAGATAATTAGGGGTTTTGGTTTCGCTTTGCTCTGCCGAGCTACCTGAAGCAAATAAGCAGAGCAATATTGTAATAAATGAAACGTAAATTTGTTTACGTTGATATAAACTCGAAAAATTTGGGCTCAATTTCAAAATAAACAAATTTGTGGGCCCTTCCCACCTTCCCATCGACACTTTTCTGTCCACATATTACAAAAAAAAACGAGCACAAAAAGCACACGACGATACGAAACTATTTCTGCCGCCGAAACGCGTATTGTTTAAAAACAAAAAAGAGGGAGAGGGGAAGGAATTCCGACGGAACATCCTTTTAAAAATATTGAAAGATATGACGCATCGTTTTTCAATTTTCAATTTTCAATTTTGCACTGAACTATCTTTTCCCTACTTTTTTCTCTGAAAGCAAATCATTTTCGAATCGACAGGCAGATGAACCCCACATCTGAAAGCGTCCAGATAAAACAAGAGTGTTTCGTTCTCTATACGTTCTTATTTTTATATAACTAGGCTAACCAAAATCCTCTTCATTTGAAAATTGACGTGAGAATAAAGACGATCTGGAAATGAAACAACAAAGAGCCACTTGAGTAAGGCAGTTGCAGGAATAGACCGAAAAAACATGAAAATATTCGTAATTAATATACGTTTTAAGATATTAAAGAAAGCGAGGAACTTAACATTTCAAGTTATGGATATCAGTGAATAGATTTTATCGGAGAGAGAAGAATAAAGGAAGCATGGACGTTCGAAGAGGTGAACTGGAGAAGGGGTCATCAGAAGGCGGCGGCGACGGCGATGTGTAGTTGTTCGGAAGAGGGTGGACGATGGCGGACAATGGCGGATCAAGTGGACACTGAAAATTACAGTTTTCATCTTTTCAGACTGATTTTTATTTACAACTCACTTTATCTTTTTTCGTAGTAGACCGTTTTAGTTCTCAGATTGCTTCCTGGCATTCCGGCTCTGGCGATCTCCTCCGGAGTGAGCAAGTAGCCGATTCCAGGGGCTTTGTGGCTGCCCTCTTGGATCTCCAGCATCAAACCCTTGGAGATACGGCGCTTTACCTTTTCCAATTCCGGGCTCATATTGTTTTTTATTTTATAATCCCAGAGCGTTCGTTGATGTTTAAGGTTTTCTTCCGGCTCCCAGGTTCTTTCGGAGATCGGCCAATTCTGCCAGTGGACCTGCAAGTAGTTGTAATTTTTTTCATAGAGAGCTTGTTGATTCTCACCAGGAAGAACCACTTGGAGTGGGTGTAGGATCGATTGTTTATGGAGTCCGGATTAATTTTGCAGTCGGAAGATCTTGCCAATTTGACAATTTTGTCAAATTCCATATGTCCTAAGATATTTTCAATCTGGAACATGATAGCCAAGATTTTTTGAGTTTTTGTGATCTAAAAAATACTCAAGTTGAGAGACGAAAAATGTTCAGGAAGCTCAAGAAATGCACGTCGTAAGATGATCAATGAAAACTATTGGATTAAACGTCTTCAAAAGTAATAATAATTTACAAAAAGACGACGTCTAACAAGTCTATTGGAGCAAATAACAGAATTTTTCGAAACAATTTCAAGTGAAAAAACTAGTGAAAACTAGGCTAAACCCTATGGAACAAAAAGTCCTAAAAAAATAACGCTAAATAACATATTTGGCTGAAAAAAAGCAAAATAAAACGAAAAACCACAAAAAAACTGTATAGATGGGCGGGAGAGCGGAAGAAGTTGACGGGTCTCGCAGCGAAAACAGGAAGAGGGGTGACTTGGCTGTGTGCCAAGAATGTTTCGCCCGTAAAAAGGAGGCAAAACAAATTTTGGAAAAATGATATTGAATCCATAATCGAATAATTCATTTATTTACATGAACAAAAAAGATTTTTTAAACTGCAAATATTCATATCTTCAAAAATGTGAAAATTTACAATGGAAATGAAAAATATTCATTGGCACAATTGTTTCCATTCACATGATATGTAGATAAAATGGAACAGGTTCCAACATTCGAAGAAATAGACGGAAGATGCAGACGGTTGTCAGTTGAGTCGACAGAAAACAGGCTGAAAAATCACAAAAATGATAATAAACCAAAAATAGTGTTTTGACTCCAGAAAATTAGAAGAGAATGATGGCGGAGGTGAGTGAGATCGGCTGGAGTGGCGGAATCGGTGGAGAGGATGGTGGCGGAGGTGAGTGAGATCGATTAGAGTGGCGGAATCGGTGGAGAGAATGGTGGCGGAGGTGAGTGAGATCGATTAGAGTGGCGGAATCGGTGGAGAGGATGGTGGCGGAGGTGAGTGAGGTCGATTAGAGTGGCGGAATCGGTGGAGAGAATGGTGGCGGAGGTGAGTGAGATCGATTAGAGTGGCGGAATCGGTGGAGAGAATGGTGGCGGAGGTGAGTGAGATCGATTAGAGTGGCGGAATCGGTGGAGAGGATGGTGGCGGAGGTGAGTGAGATCGATTAGAGTGGCGGAATCGGTGGAGAGGATGGTGGCGGAGGTGAGTGAGATCGATTAGAGTGGCGGAATCGGTGGAGAGGATGGTGGCGGAGGTGAGTGAGATCGATTAGAGTGGCGGAATCGGTGGAGAGGATGGTGGCGGAGGTGAGTGAGATCGATTAGAGTGGCGGAATCGGTGGAGAGGATGGTGGCGGAGGTGAGTGAGATCGATTAGAGTGGCGGAATCGGTGGAGAGGATGGTGGCGGAGGTGAGTGAGATCGATTAGAGTGGCGGAATCGGTGGAGAGGATGGTGGCGGAGGTGAGTGAGATCGATTAGAGTGGCGGAATCGGTGGAGAGGATGGTGGCGGAGGTGAGTGAGATCGATTAGAGTGGCGGAATCGGTGGAGAGGATGGTGGCGGAGGTGAGTGAGATCGATTAGAGTGGCGGAATCGGTGGAGAGGATGGTGGCGGAGGTGAGTGAGATCGATTAGAGTGGCGGAATCGGTGGAGAGAATGGTGGCGGAGGTGAGTGAGATCGATTAGAGTGGCGGAATCGGTGGAGAGGATGGTGGCGGAGGTGAGTGAGATCGATTAGAGTGGCGGAATCGGTGGAGAGGATGGTGGCGGAGGTGAGTGAGATCGATTAGAGTGGCGGAATCGGTGGAGAGAATGGTGGCGGAGGTGAGTGAGGTCGATTAGAGTGGCGGAATCGGTGGAGAGGATGGTGGCGGAGGTGAGTGAGATCGATTAGAGTGGCGGAATCGGTGGAGAGGATGGTGGCGGAGGTGAGTGAGATCGATTAGAGTGGCGGAATCGGTGGAGAGAATGGTGGCGGAGGTGAGTGAGATCGATTAGAGTGGCGGAATCGGTGGAGAGGATGGTGGCGGAGGTGAGTGAGATCGATTAGAGTGGCGGAATCGATGGAGAGGATGGTGGCGGAGGTGAGTGAGATCGATTAGAGTGGCGGAATCGATGGAGAGGATGGTGGCGGAGGTGAGTGAGATCGATTAGAGTGGCGGAATCGGTGGAGAGGATGGTGGCGGAGGTGAGTGAGATCGATTAGAGTGGCGGAATCGGTGGAGAGGATGGTGGCGGAGGTGAGTGAGATCGATTAGAGTGGCGGAATCGGTGGAGAGGATGGTGGCGGAGGTGAGTGAGATCGATTAGAGTGGCGGAATCGGTGGAGAGAATGGTGGCGGAGGTGAGTGAGATCGATTAGAGTGGCGGAATCGGTGGAGAGAATGGTGGCGGAGGTGAGTGAGATCGATTAGAGTGGCGGAATCGGTGGAGAGGATGGTGGCGGAGGTGAGTGAGATCGATTAGAGTGGCGGAATCGGTGGAGAGGATGGTGGCGGAGGTGAGTGAGATCGATTAGAGTGGCGGAATCGGTGGAGAGGATGGTGGCGGAGGTGAGTGAGATCGATTAGAGTGGCGGAATCGGTGGAGAGAATGGTGGCGGAGGTGAGTGAGATCGATTAGAGTGGCGGAATCGGTGGAGAGAATGGTGGCGGAGGTGAGTGAGATCGATTAGAGTGGCGGAATCGGTGGAGAGGATGGTGGCGGAGGTGAGTGAGATCGATTAGAGTGGCGGAATCGGTGGAGAGGATGGTGGCGGAGGTGAGTGAGATCGATTAGAGTGGCGGAATCGGTGGAGAGAATGGTGGCGGAGGTGAGTGAGATCGATTAGAGTGGCGGAATCGGTGGAGAGAATGGTGGCGGAGGTGAGTGAGATCGATTAGAGTGGCGGAATCGGTGGAGAGGATGGTGGCGGAGGTGAGTGAGATCGATTAGAGTGGCGGAATCGGTGGAGAGGATGGTGGCGGAGGTGAGTGAGATCGATTAGAGTGGCGGAATCGGTGGAGAGGATGGTGGCGGAGGTGAGTGAGATCGATTAGAGTGGCGGAATCGGTGGAGAGGATGGTGGCGGAGGTGAGTGAGATCGATTAGAGTGGCGGAATCGGTGGAGAGGATGGTGGCGGAGGTGAGTGAGATCGATTAGAGTGGCGGAATCGGTGGAGAGGATGGTGGCGGAGGTGAGTGAGATCGATTAGAGTGGCGGAATCGGTGGAGAGGATGGTGGCGGAGGTGAGTGAGATCGATTAGAGTGGCGGAATCGGTGGAGAGAATGGTGGCGGAGGTGAGTGAGATCGATTAGAGTGGCGGAATCGGTGGAGAGGATGGTGGCGGAGGTGAGTGAGATCGATTAGAGTGACGGAATCGGTGGAGAGAATGGTGGCGGAGGTGAGTGAGGTCGATTAGAGTGGCGGAATCGGTGGAGAGAATGGTGGCGGAGGTGAGTGAGATCGATTAGAGTGGCGGAATCGGTGGAGAGGATGGTGGCGGAGGTGAGTGAGATCGATTAGAGTGGCGGAATCGGTGGAGAGGATGGTGGCGGAGGTGAGTGAGATCGATTAGAGTGGCGGAATCGGTGGAGAGAATGGTGGCGGAGGTGAGTGAGATCGATTAGAGTGGCGGAATCGGTGGAGAGGATGGTGGCGGAGGTGAGTGAGATCGATTAGAGTGGCGGAATCGATGGAGAGGATGGTGGCGGAGGTGAGTGAGATCGATTAGAGTGGCGGAATCGATGGAGAGGATGGTGGCGGAGGTGAGTGAGATCGATTAGAGTGGCGGAATCGGTGGAGAGGATGGTGGCGGAGGTGAGTGAGATCGATTAGGGTGGCGGAATCGGTGGAGAGGATGGTGGCGGAGGTGAGTGAGATCGATTAGAGTGGCGGAATCGGTGGAGAGGATGGTGGCGGAGGTGAGTGAGATCGATTAGAGTGGCGGAATCGGTGGAGAGGATGGTGGCGGAGGTGAGTGAGATCGATTAGAGTGGCGGAATCGGTGGAGAGAATGGTGGCGGAGGTGAGTGAGATCGGCTGGAGTGGCGGAATCGATGGAGAGGATGGTGGCGGAGGTGAGTGAGATCGATTAGAGTGGCGGAATCGGTGGAGAGAATGGTGGCGGAGGTGAGTGAGATCGATTAGAGTGGCGGAATCGGTGGAGAGAATGGTGGCGGAGGTGAGTGAGATCGGCTGGAGTGGCGGAATCGATGGAGAGGATGGTGGCGGAGGTGAGTGAGATCGATTAGAGTGGCGGAATCGGTGGAGAGAATGGTGGCGGAGGTGAGTGAGATCGGCTGGAGTGGCGGAATCGATGGAGAGGATGGTGGCGGAGGTGAGTGAGATCGATTAGAGTGGCGGAATCGATGGAGAGGATGGTGGCGGAGGTGAGTGAGATCGATTAGAGTGGCGGAATCGGTGGAGAGGATGGTGGCGGAGGTGAGTGAGATCGATTAGAGTGGCGGAATCGATGGAGAGGATGGTGGCGGAGGTGAGTGAGATCGATTAGAGTGGCGGAATCGATGGAGAGGATGGTGGCGGAGGTGAGTGAGATCGATTAGAGTGGCGGAATCGGTGGAGAGAATGGTGGCGGAGGTGAGTGAGATCGGCTGGAGTGGCGGAATCGATGGAGAGGATGGTGGCGGAGGTGAGTGAGATCGATTAGAGTGGCGGAATCGATGGAGAGGATGGTGGCGGAGGTGAGTGAGATCGATTAGAGTGGCGGAATCGATGGAGAGGATGGTGGCGGAGGTGAGTGAGATCGATTAGAGTGGCGGAATCGGTGGAGAGGATGGTGGCGGAGGTGAGTGAGATCGATTAGAGTGGCGGAATCGGTGGAGAGAATGGTGGCGGAGGTGAGTGAGATCGGCTGGAGTGGCGGAATCGATGGAGAGGATGGTGGCGGAGGTGAGTGAGATCGATTAGAGTGGCGGAATCGGTGGAAAGAATGGTGGCGGAGGTGAGTGAGATCGGCTGGAGTGGCGGAATCGATGGAGAGGATGGTGGCGGAGGTGAGTGAGATCGATTAGAGTGGCGGAATCGATGGAGAGGATGGTGGCGGAGGTGAGTGAGATCGATTAGAGTGGCGGAATCGATGGAGAGGATGGTGGCGGAGGTGAGTGAGATCGATTAGAGTGGCGGAATCGGTGGAGAGGATGGTGGCGGAGGTGAGTGAGATCGATTAGAGTGGCGGAATCGATGGAGAGGATGGTGGCGGAGGTGAGTGAGATCGATTAGAGTGGCGGAATCGGTGGAGAGAATGGTGGCGGAGGTGAGTGAGATCGGCTGGAGTGGCGGAATCGATGGAGAGGATGGTGGCGGAGGTGAGTGAGATCGATTAGAGTGGCGGAATCGGTGGAGAGAATGGTGGCGGAGGTGAGTGAGATCGATTAGAGTGGCGGAATCGATGGAGAGGATGGTGGCGGAGGTGAGTGAGATCGATTAGAGTGGCGGAATCGATGGAGAGGATGGTGGCGGAGGTGAGTGAGATCGATTAGAGTGGCGGAATCGGTGGAGAGGATGGTGGCGGAGGTGAGTGAGATCGATTAGAGTGGCGGAATCGATGGAGAGAATGGTGGCGGAGGTGAGTGAGATCGATTAGAGTGGCGGAATCGGTGGAGAGGATGGTGGCGGAGGTGAGTGAGATCGATTAGAGTGGCGGAATCGATGGAGAGGATGGTGGCGGAGGTGAGTGAGATCGATTAGAGTGGCGGAATCGATGGAGAGGATGGTGGCGGAGGTGAGTGAGATCGATTAGAGTGGCGGAATCGATGGAGAGAATGGTGGCGGAGGTGAGTGAGATCGATTAGAGTGGCGGAATCGGTGGAGAGGATGGTGGCGGAGGTGAGTGAGATCGATTAGAGTGGCGGAATCGGTGGAGAGGATGGTGGCGGAGGTGAGTGAGATCGATTAGAGTGGCGGAATCGATGGAGAGAATGGTGGCGGAGGTGAGTGAGATCGATTAGAGTGGCGGAATCGGTGGAGAGGATGGTGGCGGAGGTGAGTGAGATCGATTAGAGTGGCGGAATCGATGGAGAGGATGGTGGCGGAGGTGAGTGAGATCGATTAGAGTGGCGGAATCGGTGGAGAGAATGGTGGCGGAGGTGAGTGAGATCGGCTGGAGTGGCGGAATCGATGGAGAGGATGGTGGCGGAGGTGAGTGAGATCGATTAGAGTGGCGGAATCGATGGAGAGGATGGTGGCGGAGGTGAGTGAGATCGATTAGAGTGGCGGAATCGGTGGAGAGAATGGTGGCGGAGGTGAGTGAGATCGGCTGGAGTGGCGGAATCGATGGAGAGGATGGTGGCGGAGGTGAGTGAGATCGATTAGAGTGGCGGAATCGATGGAGAGGATGGTGGCGGAGGTGAGTGAGATCGATTAGAGTGGCGGAATCGGTGGAGAGAATGGTGGCGGAGGTGAGTGAGATCGGCTGGAGTGGCGGAATCGATGGAGAGGATGGTGGCGGAGGTGAGTGAGATCGATTAGAGTGGCGGAATCGGTGGAGAGAATGGTGGCGGAGGTGAGTGAGATCGATTAGAGTGGCGGAATCGGTGGAGAGGATGGTGGCGGAGGTGAGTGAGATCGATTAGAGTGGCGGAATCGGTGGAGAGGATGGTGGCGGAGGTGAGTGAGATCGGCTGGAGTGGCGGAATCGATGGAGAGGATGGTGGCGGAGGTGAGTGAGATCGATTAGAGTGGCGGAATCGGTGGAGAGAATGGTGGCGGAGGTGAGTGAGATCGATTAGAGTGGCGGAATCGGTGGAGAGGATGGTGGCGGAGGTGAGTGAGATCGGCTGGAGTGGCGGAATCGATGGAGAGGATGGTGGCGGAGGTGAGTGAGATCGATTAGAGTGGCGGAATCGGTGGAGAGAATGGTGGCGGAGGTGAGTGAGATCGATTAGAGTGGCGGAATCGGTGGAGAGGATGGTGGCGGAGGTGAGTGAGATCGGCTGGAGTGGCGGAATCGATGGAGAGGATGGTGGCGGAGGTGAGTGAGATCGGCTGGAGTGGCGGAATCGATGGAGAGGATGGTGGCGGAGGTGAGTGAGATCGATTAGAGTGGCGGAATCGGTGGAGAGAATGGTGGCGGAGGTGAGTGAGATCGATTAGAGTGGCGGAATCGGTGGAGAGAATGGTGGCGGAGGTGAGTGAGATCGGCTGGAGTGGCGGAATCGATGGAGAGGATGGTGGCGGAGGTGAGTGAGATCGATTAGAGTGGCGGAATCGGTGGAGAGGATGGTGGCGGAGGTGAGTGAGATCGATTAGAGTGGCGGAATCGGTGGAGAGAATGGTGGCGGAGGTGAGTGAGATCGGCTGGAGTGGCGGAATCGATGGAGAGGATGGTGGCGGAGGTGAGTGAGATCGATTAGAGTGGCGGAATCGGTGGAGAGGATGGTGGCGGAGGTGAGTGAGATCGATTAGAGTGGCGGAATCGGTGGAGAGGATGGTGGCGGAGGTGAGTGAGATCGGCTGGAGTGGCGGAATCGATGGAGAGGATGGTGGCGGAGGTGAGTGAGATCGATTAGAGTGGCGGAATCGGTGGAGAGAATGGTGGCGGAGGTGAGTGAGATCGATTAGAGTGGCGGAATCGGTGGAGAGGATGGTGGCGGAGGTGAGTGAGATCGGCTGGAGTGGCGGAATCGATGGAGAGGATGGTGGCGGAGGTGAGTGAGATCGGCTGGAGTGGCGGAATCGATGGAGAGGATGGTGGCGGAGGTGAGTGAGATCGATTAGAGTGGCGGAATCGGTGGAGAGAATGGTGGCGGAGGTGAGTGAGATCGATTAGAGTGGCGGAATCGGTGGAGAGAATGGTGGCGGAGGTGAGTGAGATCGGCTGAGTGGCGGAATCGATGGAGAGGATGGTGGCGGAGGTGAGTGAGATCGATTAGAGTGGCGGAATCGGTGGAGAGAATGGTGGCGGAGGTGAGTGAGATCGATTAGAGTGGCGGAATCGGTGGAGAGGATGGTGGCGGAGGTGAGTGAGGTCGATTAGAGTGGCGGAATCGGTGGAGAGGATGGTGGCGGAGGTGAGTGAGATCGATTAGAGTGGCGGAATCGGTGGAGAGAATGGTGGCGGAGGTGAGTGAGATCGATTAGAGTGGCGGAATCGGTGGAGAGGATGGTGGCGGAGGTGAGTGAGGTCGATTAGAGTGGCGGAATCGGTGGAGAGGATGGTGGCGGAGGTGAGTGAGGTCGATTAGAGTGGCGGAATCGGTGGAGAGGATGGTGGCGGAGGTGAGTGAGATCGATTAGAGTGGCGGAATCGGTGGAGAGAATGGTGGCGGAGGTGAGTGAGATCGATTAGAGTGGCGGAATCGGTGGAGAGGATGGTGGCGGAGGTGAGTGAGATCGATTAGAGTGGCGGAATCGGTGGAGAGAATGGTGGCGGAGGTGAGTGAGATCGATTAGAGTGGCGGAATCGGTGGAGAGAATGGTGGCGGAGGTGAGTGAGATCGATTAGAGTGGCGGAATCGGTGGAGAGAATGGTGGCGGAGGTGAGTGAGATCGATTAGAGTGGCGGAATCGGTGGAGAGGATGGTGGCGGAGGTGAGTGAGGTCGATTAGAGTGGCGGAATCGGTGGAGAGGATGGTGGCGGAGGTGAGTGAGGTCGATTAGAGTGGCGGAATCGGTGGAGAGGATGGTGGCGGAGGTGAGTGAGATCGATTAGAGTGGCGGAATCGGTGGAGAGAATGGTGGCGGAGGTGAGTGAGATCGATTAGAGTGGCGGAATCGGTGGAGAGGATGGTGGCGGAGGTGAGTGAGATCGATTAGAGTGGCGGAATCGGTGGAGAGGATGGTGGCGGAGGTGAGTGAGGTCGATTAGAGTGGCGGAATCGGTGGAGAGAATGGTGGCGGAGGTGAGTGAGATCGATTAGAGTGGCGGAATCGGTGGAGAGGATGGTGGCGGAGGTGAGTGAGATCGATTAGAGTGGCGGAATCGGTGGAGAGGATGGCGGCGGAGGTGAGTGAGATCGATTAGAGTGGCGGAATCGATGGAGAGGATGGTGGCGGAGGTGAGTGAGATCGATTAGAGTGGCGGAATCGGTGGAGAGAATGGTGGCGGAGGTGAGTGAGATCGGCTGGAGTGGCGGAATCGATGAAGAGGATGGTGGCGGAGGTGAGTGAGATCGATTAGAGTGGCGGAATCGGTGGAGAGAATGGTGGCGGAGGTGAGTGAGATCGGCTGGAGTGGCGGAATCGATGGAGAGGATGGTGGCGGAGGTGAGTGAGATCAATTAGAGTGGCGGAATCGATGGAGAGGATGGTGGCGGAGGTGAGTGAGATCGATTAGAGTGGCGGAATCGGTGGAGAGAATGGTGGCGGAGGTGAGTGAGATCGGCTGGAGTGGCGGAATCGATGGAGAGGATGGTGGCGGAGGTGAGTGAGATCGATTAGAGTGGCGGAATCGATGGAGAGGATGGTGGCGGAGGTGAGTGAGATCGGCTGGAGTGGCGGAATCGATGGAGAGGATGGTGGCGGAGGTGAGTGAGATCGGCTGGAGTGGCGGAATCGATGGAGAGGATGGTGGCGGAGGTGAGTGAGGTCGATTAGAGTGGCGGAATCGGTGGAGAGGATGGTGGCGGAGGTGAGTGAGATCGATTAGAGTGGCGGAATCGGTGGAGAGGATGGTGGCGGAGGTGAGTGAGATCGATTAGAGTGGCGGAATCGATGGAGAGGATGGTGGCGGAGGTGAGTGAGATCGATTAGAGTGGCGGAATCGGTGGAGAGGATGGTGGCGGAGGTGAGTGAGATCGATTAGAGTGGCGGAATCGATGGAGAGGATGGTGGCGGAGGTGAGTGAGATCGATTAGAGTGGCGGAATCGGTGGAGAGGATGGTGGCGGAGGTGAGTGAGATCGATTAGAGTGGCGGAATCGGTGGAGAGGATGGTGGCGGAGGTGAGTGAGATCGATTAGAGTGGCGGAATCGATGGAGAGGATGGTGGCGGAGGTGAGTGAGATCGATTAGAGTGGCGGAATCGATGGAGAGGATGGTGGCGGAGGTGAGTGAGGTCGATTAGAGTGGCGGAATCGATGGAGAGGATGGTGGCGGAGGTGAGTGAGATCGATTAGAATGGCGGAATCGATGGAGAGGATGGTGGCGGAGGTGAGTGAGATCGATTAGAGTGGCGGAATCGATGGAGAGGATGGTGGCGGAGGTGAGTGAGATCGATTAGAGTGGCGGAATCGATGGAGAGGATGGTGGCGGAGGTGAGTGAGGTCGATTAGAGTGGCGGAATCGGTGGAGAGGATGGTGGCGGAGGTGAGTGAGATCGATTAGAGTGGCGGAATCGATGGAGAGGATGGTGGCGGAGGTGAGTGAGGTCGATTAGAGTGGCGGAATCGATGGAGAGGATGGTGGCGGAGGTGAGTGAGGTCGATTAGAGTGGCGGAATCGATGGAGAGGATGGTGGCGGAGGTGAGTGAGGTCGATTAGAGTGGCGGAATCGATGGAGAGGATGGTGGCGGAGGTGAGTGAGGTCGATTAGAGTGGCGGAATCGATGGAGAGGATGGTGGCGGAGGTGAGTGAGGTCGATTAGAGTGGCGGAATCGGTGGAGAGGATGGTGGCGGAGGTGAGTGAGGTCGATTAGAGTGGCGGAATCGGTGGAGAGGATGGTGGCGGAGGTGAGTGAGATCGATTAGAGTGGCGGAATCGATGGAGAGGATGGTGGCGGAGGTGAGTGAGATCGATTAGAGTGGCGGAATCGATGGAGAGGATGGTGGCGGAGGTGAGTGAGGTCGATTAGAGTGGCGGAATCGATGGAGAGGATGGTGGCGGAGGTGAGTGAGATCGATTAGAATGGCGGAATCGATGGAGAAGATGGTGGCGGAGGTGAGTGAGGTCGATTAGAGTGGCGGAATCGATGGAGAGGATGGTGGCGGAGGTGAGTGAGATCGATTAGAGTGGCGGAATCGATGGAGAGGATGGTGTCGGAGGTGAGTGAGGTCGATTAGAGTGGCGGAATCGGTGGAGAGGATGGTGGCGGAGGTGAGTGAGGTCGATTAGAGTGGCGGAATCGGTGGAGAGGATGGTGGCGGAGGTGAGTGAGATCGATTAGAGTGGCGGAATCGGTGGAGAGGATGGTGGCGGAGGTGAGTGAGATCGATTAGAGTGGCGGAATCGGTGGAGAGGATGGTGGCGGAGGTGAGTGAGATCGATTAGAGTGGCGGAATCGATGGAGAGGATGGTGGCGGAGGTGAGTGAGATCGATTAGAGTGGCGGAATCGATGGAGAGGATGGTGGCGGAGGTGAGTGAGATCGATTAGAGTGGCGGAATCGGTGGAGAGGATGGTGGCGGAGGTGAGTGAGATCGATTAGAGTGGCGGAATCGGTGGAGAGGATGGTGGCGGAGGTGAGTG